>CM057341.1:95303428-96503428 GCA_030015575.1 Agapanthus africanus | reverse complement strand
CTCACCACTCTAAGTCCACTCTCCCAAATTCTCGAGAACTCGGTACGAAGAGCGAGAAGTGAAGCGCTGCCGAAACCGACGACGGATTTCCGGCGACCGGATCAGAACCTTCGCGACGTTTTCAACGTATCGACCACCACCACCTTCCCTAGCCCCCTTAGCTTGTCCAAACCCGTAAGTCCCATCTCTTCTATCTCTCTTTTCTTTAATGTAAAAATACGACTTTTTGGAACCCAACGGAAATCGGAACAAAACGATTTCTGATCCGGTTTTTCTACAAATTTCCACTTGTCACCGAATACATAATACCTACCTATATTCATGTTGACTATTAATCACCCATAAACCAATTTAAACAAAGTTTCTCACATGAAATAATAGCTTCTTTGCAAAACCGTATTCTTTTCATAAAAATACCATGAAGTTCATTTTTCTTCGTTAAATCAATTCCCTCACTCCTAAATATGTTTATCTTGATCACTAAACTTGTAGAAAGTAATTTGAATGAATTTTCACACATGAAATGATAACGTTTTCGAATACCGTATTCTTGCGCTTTAATACCTTCAAGTTTAACATATCATGTTTAACCTCTAAACTTCATCAAAACTTAAAATAAGTCACGAGGTAATGACCTACCTCTACACACACACAAATATAACCCTAATTGATATATGTCAAAAATATAGAATACGAAAATACAGGACTTTTCACTAAAATACCATATTCTTTATAATCTTTTCTTGAAAGCTTTAAGTTGTATAAAATTTTAAATAAAATGTAAATACGATATGTCATGGACATCGATCATTTATCTAAACTGACTTTGTAGTGTCTAGGCTAGGCAAGTGAGCTTGAGTAACTTTAAAAGGCCCGTCTCACGATTCGTGAGCAGATCCCTCCCTCCTCACTTGTACTTACCTGGCCACAATTGGCGGTGAAGAGGCGATTTGAGGCTTCTAATGACTTGTCGTTTAGACCCTTAGAAATAGGCTAGTTGGCTTAGGAAACCCTAGAAACTAAAATACGGAAAACTATACCCTTTTTACAAATAAACACCTTATATTTATAAAGCCGTTTTTTCTAAATGAATAGTATTCGTTAAACCTAAGCAAAGTGCCACTACAACCCACTTTTGGGGAACTCGTTAGGGATAGTACGGTTCATCGTGCACCCGCGGGGTAGTAGTGCGAGATTCAGACCTCCGCAAGGAGCATTCGGTCTCGAAAGGTTTAAAATACGACATTTGAGAAAAATGAGATTTTGGAGATTAAAATATTTATTTAAAATTATTCTTGTGTTAATATATATATATATATATATATATAATTATCATTTAAACACCTATTTTATTATAATATAAAGTTTCCACTTTTTCCTAAAATTACAAGATTAAAAGTTACATTAAAATACCATGAATTTCAAATAAAACAATTAATACTTTTATTAGGATATATTCACTAGAATAACACAAATAAAATTCACACTCATTATAACTATAAAGACGGATAATAAATACTTGAGGTGTATTTTGAAAACTATACAAAAGTACTTTTTACATAAAACCCCCTCAAGTTTTACAAATTACAATAAGGCCCCTAACTAATGTTGAACTTCAAATTATCTTTCTTTTAGTCTGACTCAGGTTAGAGTCTGACTATTTCTGACTTGAATATGATTCAAGTCAATCTATACTCTCTTATATTCCAACACAATTTGAATACATGAATCCCTGAATCCAGTTAACAATCTATTCATTTTTTTGACTGAATCAAACCATGGATATTCATCCATTATCCTGATATTCCATTTACCTGATTATACAGTTACAACATGTTTACTGATATCATGGTTTTGGTCAGTCACCCAACTTACATATTTCAATACAACAATACTGTTAAAACGCAACGGGGTTTAAGGGGTAGATTGGTACGGAAGGTGTTAAAGGTGGCACGAGGTGGTCAGATTAAGACACCTAACCTGAATCCTATTGCTGTTGTACCATGGCATAACGGTTCCTTGTACTTTCCTTTTGCCCTGATCTCTAGCATATAGAGATCCCCCTCGTATACACTGGCATCCTTCTGTATCAAGCTACAAACAACAGCGTTAAACAATGTTCCATAATATTCAACAATATAATACTTTAGAAAATGCTTTTACACTGTCTTTCTAATTCCTCCTTATCTTTGGGACTTACCGAGCGACCTGTTCGCTGACGACATTCTATTTCTTTCTTCTTTGAATGTCGTCAGGTGCGTTGGACCAAGCTGAGATCGAGCCCACCGGTGAAGATTTGGAGCAGTTCCAAGAAGATCCCGAGCTTTAGATATTGTACTTTGTTCTTTCCAGTATTTTCATTTTCTGTTATGCCACTGTTTAGGCATTGCTTTTCATTTCAGATGTATTTTCCTTTCATGTATTGTACAAAAAATGTTATTAATAGAAGTTGCTGTTATTTCTATATCTTTCGTCTCTTGTGATTTATTTTATATTGCTTAGCTACGCTTAGCGTATGTACTTCTGAGTACATACGTAGCGGACCTTGTCGCGTCCACTTCGCCGTACACTGGGAAGCGGGGCGTGACAGGTTTTGTTGGTGGCCCATGCAGGTCAGAGCTGTATGAATCTCTAACATGCAGTTTTGGTCTGCGTGAACAACCTAAGCAATATAACACAAGAACCAGCAACTAAAACATTCTTTACAATTCATGTTCCTTGAATCTTGCAAATCTCTATTCTTTGAATCTTATCATTTCATGTATTTGAATCTGTCCTAACCCAAATTTTTCTTCAAGGTCATGGATTCCCCAAACAACACCAGCATTAACGTCAACAACACCCCTCCAGCACTACCTCTCACACCAGCTATTTCTGCACCACCCACTGAGCAAACGATGCTATTCGAGGCGATCCGCAGCCTTCTCGAGGGACAGCAACAACTTTTGAACCGTCCTGAGACCGATGCACCGGGAGTAAAGCAATTCAGAGCTTTGCACCCAAAGCAATTCTCGGGTAAAGGAAGCCCTCTTGAAGCGGAAGAATGGGCACAAAGCATCGAAGACGATCTGGCAGCAGCTCAAGTGCCAGACAACGCTTGGGTCCGTGCAGCAAAACTACAGCTCACGGATAATGCTCGAAATTGGTGAAAGGCGGAAGAAACCCGTCTGGTACAGCCGATTGAATGGAAAACATTTCGCGAGAAGTTCGACGCGAAATATTTCCCTGTGACTGCCAGGTTCGCTATGGAGCAGCAGTTTATTCATCTACAGCAAGGATCAATGTGGGATAAATCGGTAGATGAATACGACGCTGAGTTCACCATGTTGAGCCGGTAAGATATGTCACAATAGTTCAATTTTTTAGTTATCACATACTACACAGCTAACACAATCTTTAAACAGATTCGCGGCACACCTGATATCGACGGACGAGATCAGAGCCCGTCGCTTTCAGCAAGGTTTGGACACAGAGATTAAGGCTGCTCTAGCCACAAGAAAGTTTTTGACTCATGAGGAAGCCCTAGAAGCTGCCCGCAGTTATGAGGCAGTAAGAAAAGAGAGGGGCAGACCTCAGTCTGCAGGAGTCAAGCGCCCTGCCAATCAGATGGCAGGTGGAGCCACGTCCAGACCACCTTTCGTGCCAAGGCGACCCGGAGTACCAACTCATCGTCCTAGCCCAGCCTTTTGCACTTACTGCAAGAGAACTGGACATATGATGAAGGACTGCCGTCGAGCCAACCGCCTTTGCTTGATCTGCGGTTCAGCTACTCACGGTATTAGATCTTGTCCCCAAAGACAGAACTCAGTTGCTACACCCAGGCCAGCAAATACCCATCAGCAGCGACCAGCTCTTCAGGCACCTGCTACCAGACTTGCACTGCCTGCACCACCTAGGGGACCACAAGCTGCACCACCTTCTCGACAGTTCCATTAAGCTCAAAGGAACGTTCCGAGGAATGCTCCTCAGGCCAGGAGGAATGTGCCGAAGCGCCAGGCTTTCATGATGTCTGTGGAAGAAGCTGATGCCAATGGCCAAGTCATTACTGGTAAACTTTCTTTCTCAAACTTATCTTTTAGTTTAGTTACCTGCACACTTTCCCTATACTTAAAACCTATCCCATATACCTTAGGTACAATCCTAGTAGCTTCACTACCTGCACTTGCACTGTTTGATACTGGAGCATCCCACTGCTTTATGTTGCAACGGTTTGTTCGAACCCATGCGATTCCAGTCTCACCGCTTGTATCCAGCTGGAACGTCAGTTCCGGAAATGGTGTTCTAAAGGCAACTATGGGATACAGCATGTGTCCAGTCGTCATCTGCAGTCGAGAGTTTTACGCTGACTTCAAAGTACTGGACATACCGAACTTCGATGTGGTTCTAGGAATGGACTGGCTTGGAACCTTTTATGCTACCATCGACTGTCGTCAAAGGAGGGTAGTATTTGAGATTCCAGATCATCCGGTCTTCTATTTCAAGAGTGGAGACCGTACACTAGAGCCAAGTACTTACAAAGCAAAGCCAAGGGAAGCAGTAGTTGCAGCAGCTCAGGCAGAGGAACAATCAAGACCGGAGGTAGTTCGAGAGTTCGACGATGTATTCCCTGACGATATATCAGGTTTGCCTCCCGATCGAGCTCTTAAATTCAGTATTGACTTAGTACCAGGAGCACAACCAGTAATCAAAGCACCGTATAGACTAAGTCCGGAAGGTTTGAAGGAAGTACGAACACAGTTGGACGAATTACTGGCGAAAGGATGGATTCGTCCCAGCACTTCAAGTTGGGGAGCACCTGTACTATTGGTGAAGAAGAAGGAAGGTTCATATAGAATGTGCATCGATTATAGGGCCTTGAACGAAGTTACTATAAAGAACAAATATCCACTTCCGCGCATCGACGATTTATTCGATCAGCTAAGTGGATCTTGTGTCTTCTCTAAACTAGATCTTCGTTCAGGTTATCATTAAGTGAAGGTCAAGGAAGCTGATATTCACAAAACAGCTTTCAGAACTCGCTATGGGCATTATGAATTTTTAGTAATGCCATTTGGAGTGACCAATGCACCAGCAATCTTCATGAACCTTATGAATCAAGTTTTCCGGGAGTATTTAGACAGGTTCGTTGTCATCTTCATCGACGACATCCTGGTATATTCTAAGAATCGGAAAGAGCATGCAGAGCATCTACGAATTGTCCTGGAAATTCTTCGTCAACATCAGCTTTATACCAAGTACAATAAGTGCGGGTTTTGGCTAAATCAAGTTGGTTTTCTTGGACATATCGTATCAGGAGAAGGAATTTCTGTGGATCCAGCCAAAGTTTCAGCAGTCAGCGAATGGCCTACGCCAAAATCAGTGAAAGATATTCGAAGTTTCTTGGGTTTAGCTGGATATTACAGAAGATTCATTGAAGGCTTTTCGAAGATAGCAACACCCCTGACCAAGCTCACACGAAAAGATGAAGAATTTGTGTGGTCAGAAGCATGCGAGCAAGCTTTCGTAGAACTCAAGTCAAGACTGACATCTGCACCTATTCTCATCATACCAGATCAATCTAGAGGATTCGAAGTGCATTGCGATGCATCCGGAAAGGGATTAGGATGTGTTCTACATCAGCACGGTAAGGTTATGGCTTTTGCTTCAAGACAACTGAAGACTCATGAGCGCAATTATCCGACGCATGATCTGGAGTTGGCAGCCGTTATTTTTGCTCTCAAAATTTGGCGCCACTACTTACTTGGTGAACGAGTGAACATCTACACAGATCATAAAAGTCTGAAATATATGTTTACTCAGAAGGAGTTGAATATGCGGCAGAGAAGATGGTTAGAACTTATGGCGGGCTTTGACATCAATTTACAATATCATCCAGAAAAGGTGAACGTAGTACCTGATGCTCTTAGTCGCCAATCATTAGCAATGAATCTCACCGCCCAGTGGAAGCTTCAGCAAGACCTACATCAGATGGAGATTGAACTAGTCATGCCAGGTGATATTTCAAATTTGATGAATCTACAAGTCCAATCAACTATTGTCAATCAGATCAAAGCAGCTCAAGCCAGCGATGCTAAGTTGCAAAAGATCAGAGAACAAGTGGAGAATGGACTCAGAATAGATTTCATCATCCATGAAGACGGATATTTGAGATACGGCAGCAGATTGTGTGTACCAAAGGGTCCTGTTCGGGAAGAGTTAATGAAAGAAGCTCACAGCTCTCCCTATTCAGTACATCCTGGAGGTACCAAAATGTATAAAGATCTACGTCAGAATTATTGGTGGCATGGAATGAAGCGTGAAGTAGCCAGAAGTGTCGCAAAATGTTTGGTGTGTCAGCAAGTAAAGGCTGAACATCACAGGACAGCTGGACTACTTCAACCGTTACCAATTCCAGAATGGAAGTGGCAGCACATCACGATGGACTTTGTAACTGCCCTTCCTCGCAGCACAAAGGGTAACGATACGATTTGGGTCATTGTGGATCGACTCACAAAGTCGGCTCACTTCATCCCATTTCGAGTTGGCCAATCAACTGAGACACTAGCGAAGAAGTACATGGAGGTAATAATCTAAATTAGATTTAAAAACTCGTCATAATGTACTATCTCTGATACCCATAAACTCATACAGGAAATTGTGAGACTTCATGGAGTACCAGTCTGCATTGTCTCCGATCGTGACACCAGGTTTCGATCGCAATTTTGGCAGTCTGCAAGCTAGCTTGGGAACAAGTCTGAACTTCAGCACGGCTTATCATCCACAAACAGATGGTCAGTCGGAACGAACTATTCAGATTTTGGAGGATATGCTCAGAACATGTATGCTCGACTTCAAAGGATCGTGGGAAGATCACCTGCATCTTGTGGAGTTTGCGTACAACAACAACTACCAAGCAAGCATAGGAATGGCACCTTTCGCAGCATTGTATGGAAGGAAGTGTCGATCGCCATTAAGTTGGGACGACATCGGAGATAGAGAACTCCTTGGACCAGAGATGATAGTAGCGACCGTTGATGTGGTTCGTACTATCAGGGAAAGAATGCGCATAGCCCAAGATAGACAGAAACACTGGGCTGATGCGAAGAGACGACACGTGGAGTTCCAGCCAGGAGATCATATATTCCTGAAAATCTCTCCGAACCGCGGAGTGATCAGATTTGGAAGACGGGAAAAGTTGAGTCCAAGATATATTGGACCGTTCGATATACTCGAACGGGTCGGTGAGGTGGCATACCGTTTAGCGCTTCCACCCTCATTGGAAGGAGTGCATAACGTGTTCCACATATCCCAACTCAGAAGGTATGTGAGTGACCCCAACCATGTACTTGATCATTCCGATCTCACGATACAGCCCGATTTGCCTTGTGAGCAACAACCTGTGGAGATCCTGGACAGGAAGGTGAAGACACTTCGGAACAAAGAAGTTAATTTGGTCCGGGTAATGTGGAAGAAAGACACTCCAGGAGAATCCACGTGGGAAAGGGAGGATGAGATGCGTGCAAGATATCCGCACCTTTTTGTAAACTAGTCATCAAATAAAAATTGTAAATTTCGAGGACGAAATTTTTGTAAGGAGGGTAGATTGTAACAACTCCAATTTTTTGTATACCAAAATTTGCTTTAAATATGATGTATATTTGGAGTATTGATGTTGCTGGAAACAATTTAAGTATCTATTTCCTTACAATAATTACAAGAAGGAGCTTGTAGCTCATTGGTAACACCTTGCACTGCTGAACCAAGCCACCAGAGTTCGAATCCCATGCCCCACATAATTTTTATTATCTTTTTTTTTTAAATTTTTGTGAAGTCAAAAGGTCAAACAGCCATAACTCACAAATTAATGCAATTTATAAAAAATAAAGTATACCAAAATTCCCCCCAGACTAAACCCTACCCAACGACACTCGACTCGGCCGAGTCGTCAACACGAAAAAGTTTCGTGTTGACTTGGTCAACCTCCCTGCATGATCTATTTTCCCTGTACTGTTACAGATATTTCATTAAACCTCTTTTAAGTCCAAATTGAATGAATTTTTAATGATTTTTATATATATTTTTTATATTTTTTAATCCTAACCCTAACCCTAGCCTAGCCATATATAAAGACCCCTAGCCTCTACTATTTCACCTCACCACTCTAAGTCCACTCTCCCAAATTCTCGAGAACTCGGTACGAAGAGCGAGAAGCGAAGCGCTGCCGAAACCGACGACGGATTTCCGGCGACCGGATCAGAACCTTCGCGACGTTTTCAACGCATCGACCACCACCACCTTCCCTAGCCCCCTTAGCTTGTCCAAACCCGTAAGTCCCATCTCTTCTATCTCTCTTTTCTTTAATATAAAAATACGACTTTTTGGAACCCGACGGAAATCGGAACAAAACGATTTCCGATCCGGTTTTCTGCAAATTTCTACTTGTCACCTAATACATAATACTTACCTATATTCATGTTGACTATTAATCACCCATAAACCAATTTAAACAAAGTTTCTCACATGACATGATAGCTTCTTTGCAAAACCGTATTCTTTTCATAAAAATACCATGAAGTTCATTTTTCTTCGTTAAATCAATTCCCTCACTCCTAAATATGTTTATCTTGATCACTAAACTTGTAGAAAGCAATTTGAATGAATTTTCACACATGAAATGATAACGTTTTCGAATACCGTATTCTTGCGCTTTAATACCTTCAAGTTTAACATATCATGTTTAACCTCTAAACTTCATCAAAACTTAAAATAAGTCACGAGGTAATGACGTACCTCTACACACACATAAATATAACCCTAATTGATATATGTCAAAAATATAGAATAAGAAAATACAGGACTTTTCACTAAAATACCATATTCTTTATAATCTTTTCTTGAAAGATTTAAGTTGTATAAAATTTTAAATAAAATGTAAATACGATATGTCATGGACATCGATCGTTTATCTAAACTGACTTTGTGGTGTCTAGGCTAGGCAAGTAAGCTTGGGTAACTTTAAAAGGCCCGTCTCACGATTCGTGAGCGGATCCCTCCCTCCTCACTTGTACTTACCTGGCCACAATTGGCGGTGAAGAGGCGATTTGAGGCTTCTAATGACTTGTCGTTTAGACCCTTAGAAATAGGCTAGTTGGCTTAGGAAACCCTAGAAACTAAAATACGGAAAACTATACCCTTTTTACAAATAAACACCTTATATTTATAAAGCCGTTTTTTCTAAATGAATAGTATTCGTTAAACCTAAGCAAAGTGCCACTACAACCCACTTTTGGGGAACTCGTTAGGGATAGTACGGTTCATCGTGCACCCGCGGGGTAGTAGTGCGAGATTCAGACCTTCGCAAGGAGCATTCGATCTCGAAAGTTTTAAAATACGACATTTGAGAAAAATGAGATTTTGGATATTAAAATATTTATTTAAAATTATTCTTGTGTTAATATATATATAATTATCATTTAAACACCTATTTTATTATAATATAAAGTTTCCACTTTTTCCTAAAATTACAAAATTAAAAGTTACATTAAAATACCATGAATTTCAAATAAAACAATTAATACTTTTATTAGGATATATTCACTAGAATAACACAAATAAAATTCACACTCATTATAACTATAAAGACGGATAATAAATACTTGAGGTGTATTTTGAAAACTATACAAAAGTACTTTTTACATAAAACCCCCTCAAGTTTTACAAATTACAATAAGGCCCCTAACTAATGTTGAACTTCAAATTATCTTTCTTTTAGTCTGACTCGGGTTAGAGTCTGACTATTTCTGAGTTGAATATGATTCAAGTCAATCTATACTCTCTTATATTCCAACACAATTTGAATACATGAATCCCTGAATCCAGTTAACAATCTATTCATTTTTTTGACTGAATCAAACCATGGATATTCATCCATTATCCTGATATTCCATTTACCTGATTATACAGTTACAACATGTTTACTGATATCATGGTTTTGGTCAGTCACCCAACTTACATATTTCAATACAACAATACTGTTAAAACGCAACGGGGTTTAAGGGGTAGATTGGTACGGAAGGGGTTAAAGGTGGCACGAGGTGGTCAGATTAAGACACCTAACCTGAATCCTATTGTTGTTGTACCGTGGCATAACGGTTCCTTATATTTTCCTTTTGCCCTGATCTCTAGTATATAGAGATCCCCCTCGTATACACTGGCATCCTTCTGTACCAAGCTATAAACAACAGCGTTAAACAATGTTCCATAATATTCAACAATATAATACTTTAGAAAATACTTTTACACTGTCTTTCTAATTCCTCCTTATCTTTGGGACTTACCGAGCGACCTGTTCGCTGACGACATTCTATTTCTTTCTTCTTTGAATGTCGTCAGGTGCGTTGGACCAAGCTGAGATCGAGCCCACCGGTGAAGATTTGGAGCAGTTCCAAGAAGATCCCGAGCTTTAGATATTGTACTTTGTTCTTTCCAGTATTTTCATTTTCTGTTATGCCACTGTTTAGGCATTGCTTTTCATTTCAGATGTATTTTCCTTTCATGTATTGTACAAAAAATGTTATTAATAAAAGTTACTGTTATTTCTATATCTTTCGCCTCTTGTGATTTATTTTATATTGCTTAGCTACGCTTAGCGTATGTACTTCTGAGTACATACGTAGCAGACCTTGTCGCGTCCACTTCGCCGTACACTGGGAAGCGGGGCGTGACACTAAGCCTTCTCTCTTCTTCATCCTCATCGTTGTCCTCGAATTTTAGGACATCGTAGACATCCATGGGTTTCCAACAGCATACGACACTCTATCCTGGATGCTTCAAACACTGTGAGTAGTATACTTGGAATGCTTGGTTCGGAAAAATAAACGGATCTTCCTGACCGTAAAATCGAAGTGTGTTCACACTGGTCAATCCATATTCATCTTTCCAAGTCCCAAGATTGCTTCTCCACTTATCCGTATCGGTTCGCGTATCGTACCAAGTACACTGGAATATATAAAAGGGTTCTGATGATATAAGTTTAGATTAAAACTGATAGCAATAACATGTTATTCGAATAACTTACATGATCTGTGACCCAATCACAAAAATTATCCTGATGATATTTTTCCAATCGTTCTTCGTTCCAATCAGGATGTCCCTCACGTACCTCGTTAAAATGAATTCTGTTTTCGACAAATAAGGGAGACATTAATATTATATCATTTCATAAACACACAAATACAAATATAACAATTAATCCAAAAAAACTTACTCTCTAATTTGTTCAAGACATACGCAATTAAACAAGATAAACCGGTATATCTTGTTGATAAATATAGTGTCTACCCTCTTATAATCGGCTTTACCAAATGGCTCGTCTTGAATTTTTCGAGGCCGGTTAAGTCTCGTCTCAATGTTCTCGTCCAGATAGCGGGAACAAAATGTGGTTGCTTCATCAAGAAGATAACCTTGCATGATAGAACCCTCTGTTCGATTTCTATTGCGTATATACTTTTTAAGAGTGTAGAGGTATCTAAAGAAAATACGTTGAATAAATAAATACGGGCATACAGGACAACAATAATTTTAAAAATTGCGCGAAACGAAAAATTCCACGTATCTCTTGTTCCCCTCCGAACGGCGGCGCGCAGGACTGCGATGTCCTGGCGCTGAGATTCGGGGCAGATGCTAATTGGTGCTATCCGTCCACCTCTCCGAAGATGCCAAGTTGATTTATGGCACCATGTATCGAAGGTTTAGATGGATGCGTCCGATGTAGCAGACTTCGTCAGATTCCCCCTCGTTGGAGGGGTTTTTGATTGTGGGGACGCTCTTCCCTGCAGGCGCAAGCCCCTGCAGTTAATTACGCTACCGTATTGCGGTAACAACTTTCTTCTTCTCCAGATGGTCACTTCGTGTCGTGGGTGTTTGTTTTGTATTTTGTTGCCCGTGGATTGTTTACGGAGACTGAGTCATGTCGTCGCCCGTAGGGCGTGGACTAGTCCAAATCCGTATTATCTTAGATTTGGGTTTGGGGGTTTGGTTTGAGGATACGTCAGCCATACTTGAGGCTAAGATCAACTCAAACGTTTGTTAAGGATACGTTAGTCTAGCTTTGAGACTAAGATCTACTTAACGGGATCGTTTAGATCCAACAAAGGAGCGTTTGGGCTCTAATGTTCCAGTTTAGGGACATAGTGGTCCATCGTATGTATGGCCGTCGGGACCCGTCACCTCTCTGACGACGTTGAAGAATTACAACGACGGATGTCAGAGGAGTTCAGAGATGTACCCTCGAGCCAGAGTTAATTGGGGGAATTTATAGTCCACTCTGTTTGAAGGTTTAAGGATACGTTGGCCATCTTTGAGGCTAAGATCAACTTAAACGGGATCGTTTAGATCCGACAAAAGAGCATGCGGGGGCTCTATTGTTCTAGTTTAAGGACATTGCGGTCCATGGGTAGTTTAGGGACGTTGTGGTCCATGGGTAGTTTAAGGACATTGCGGTCCATTGCTAGTTTTAAGACATCTCGGTCAAGGTTAAGGACGTCGTAGTCCATGGGTTTAAGGACCCCACAGTCCGGTATGTGCTCTGGATGCTTCACACGGGTTCACTGCCGTGCTTGGCGAGGACCAAGCTCCGCTCTGGACGTTTTCCGCGGGGTCAAAGAGTGACGTTATCCGCATTCCACGTAACCAGGAAGTTTGCATTAGACACGGGTTTAAGGACCCCGCAGTCCATATCGATGTGTGGTCGTCGGGACCCGTCACCTCTTTGAAGACATTGAGGGATTACAATGCCAAATATCAAAGGAGTGAAGAGATGTACCCTAGAACCGGAGTGGATTAAATAGTCCTTGGCCCAATTTGGGATCAAGACCAATTAATTATATTATGAGCCCATTAGCCCAGTTGATTACGAATTGAGGACTTATGGCCAGCTTGGGCTAAGTCCAATCAGGAGAGGCTTTGCCTCTATCCATTTAGCCAATTGGACCAAAGCCTAGTGTTAAACACTACATAGCAATCAGTGTTGAACACTGGGAATGAGGTTGACAAGTTAGTGTTTAACACTAAAAGATAATTGGTGTTAAACACCAGCAACAAGGCTTTTCAAATTAGTGTTAAACACTAAAACAGATCAGTATCAAACACTGGCAACAGAGATCTCAAATTAGTGTTAAACACTAAGGTAGTCAGTGTTGAACACTGCAAATAAAGTTTTTTGATTAGTGTTGAACACTAAGGCCCAACAGTGTTTTAACACTGGGTTCGAGAGTTTCAATTTAGTGTTAAACACTAAGGCAAGAGGGGTCACGTGGCGACACGTGAGAGCGCCCTCCCTTCGTTTGTTCTTCTGAGACTATTGCATCTTTTAGAGCATCACGTGCCATCACGTGACGGGCATTCAAATGCTTATACGTTAAAGCTTCTGCCTAGGGTCACGTGGGTCACGTGGGGCACTGCTTCAAGGGGCTTTCTGTAGATCTTTTGGGGGGGTCACGTGGTGACACGTGACCCTGCCTCTATGTATGTTGTTTAGAGGATCTGTTAATCTTTTCCAGGAATTAAATTCCTCGTAGGGTTACACCCTGACAGTAATTTCAGAGGAATTAAATTCCTACTTTCTTTTGAAGATTTATATTCTGAATAGAGTTGGATTCCGAATTTTCTGTAGGAATTAAATTCCCCATACATGTGAAGAACTAAATAGGGTTAAACCCTAATAAAAGCTTTTAAGGAATTAAATTCCCACTTTCTGTTAAGTTATGATCAAGGGAATTAAATCCCCGCTGTTCCAACAGAACTAGGTTCTTAATTAGGGTTAAACCCTGTTTCTTTTTGCTCTGAAGGAATTAAATTCCCATGACACAGGGTCAAGCCCTAGTTTTATTTTAAAGGAATTAAATTCCTATAGTTCTGTGAGAATTAAATTCTCGTGCTTCCATTCCCTCTCTATGTTTTGGATCTGCATGGCAGGATCTCGACCCATTGAGAATTAAATTCTCGACTTCAAGGGGAGATGTGCACTTTGCAGATCCTCTATCAAAGAGAGAAGAAATATGTTCTTCTGTTTTATATATCAGAGTTAAACTCTGCTGAGAATTAAATTCTCTTTCTTTTAAGGAGCCTTCCCTTTCTTACCTAGGGTTTTCTTTTGCAGAAGATCCAAATTCCTCAAAGTATCAAAGCTCTCTCCCTTTTCTTCCCTCTGCGTATCTATCTCTATATCTCTCTATCCCTGTGTCTCTTGGCTCCTATTTATAGGAGAAGCAGCCGAATCAATTAGTTTTTTGACGAATCTTCATTGAGAGGTTTGATTTGCATCCATCATTCGTTTTTGACCTTTGGATTATTGGGTGAATTTTATTCACCATTGGATTTCAAGTCCCGGGGTTCCCCTTTGTTATTTCGGTTAGATTTAGAGGGGAAATCTTTCCAAACCCGAGATTTTCCCATAGATTCAATCATGATTGGTTCCAGATAATCGCTTTCCTTTGGAAAGATTTGAATCTCCTTCAGAATTTAATTCTGTCAACGAAATGGGCTTTGAAAGCCGGTCACGTGTGACCACGTGACCCATGGTCACGTGTGGGCACGTGACCCCCTTTGGAATGAGCCTTCTTCTTTCTTTCTGCGCTCTGTCTTCTGGTTGCTGCTTAACCGTCACGTGCCACCACGTGACCCCTGGTCACGTGCGAGCACGTGACCCTTGTCTGAACTCTTTTTCTTGATTTAACTGGAGAACAATTCTGATGTTTTGATCGTCACGTGCCAACACGTGACCCTGGTCACGTGGGAGCACGTGACCTCTTCTGAAGCTTTTTCCTTGATTTGATCAGGAAGCGTTGGGTCTTTGCTGCTGGCTTTTAAATGTCACGTGCCGACACGTGACCCAGGTCACGTGGGAGCACGTGACCCTTACCGAAGCCCCTCTCTTTGATGTAGTTGGGAAACTGAAGTTGCTTTGCCGGTACTTTTGGGTGTCACGTGCCAACACGTGACTGCTGGTCACGTGTAAGCACGCGACCCTCTTCTGAGGCTTTTTCCATAAGCTTTCCTGATTTTAAATCAGGAAGCAAATGCCCCCACAGCGTTGTTCTCACGTGTCAGCACGTGAGTGCAACGCTGTCACCTCTTGCGACCGTTGGATTCCTTTAGGGATCTGAGGAGATGAAGCGTTTCCATTGCCTTCCATAAATACCTCTGTCTCTTCATAGGAGCCTTCACTTTGCTCATCTTCTTCTTCTGAGAACTTTTTCTGAGAATTTAATTCTCTTCTTCCAGAGCTTAGTTCTCTGTCTTAAAATATTTTCAGAGTTTAACTCTGTTTTAAAGGGATTCTTCCTCCTCAGGTAATGGTAATCGAAGCACCTTCGTTTTGACAAAACTCTCTGGATTTTAAATCCATATCAAGGGTTTCACAAAGAACCCATTTTTCTTCAAGTACTTTAACCAAAATATGAGACCACTTAACCTCCCACAGTAGATCTCTTAGGGTTTAGATGATCCTTAGGGATATGATGATGGCGGTTCAACTCCATGGAATTTAATTCCATCCAAAAATGTTTCTGGCAATTTAATTCTCTTTCCTTAATAAGGAATTTAATTCCAATGAAGAACTCGATTTCTTCACACAGAGGCTTTCTGGGGTCTCTTGGCCCGAGGTTGTTCTTCTGCAATTAATGAAATGGTGGTTTTCTAATGATTCTCATGACCTTTATTTCAGGTATCATGGCTGCCCATCTGTATAGTCTTGACGAGATCATTTCCTACGGGAATATTTGTGTACTGGGCCGCAGTCAGAACCAGGAGTTCCCCGATGCTCAATGTGCCGAGATCATGAGCCGCTTTGATGAGTACAACCATCGGCTACTCCCCCGTCGCTCTTCTCTTCTGAGGCTGATTGTGCTGGCGATCAGGGAGGCTCTCCCTTTATTCTGTGCTGGTGTGCCGCTTGGGGCGTTGGACGTCGCCGAGGATAAAGTACACTCGGTGTATCTGATGCACTTGATCTCAAAGAGAAGGCGGGATAATCTCATTGATCTCCTGCATCAGATTTTTCAGCAATCAGCTATACTTGCCGCCTACCGGAGGGTAGAGGACATCCGCGGGGACCCCGATGCTTGTGATCGTGAGAGGAAGCATACTGGGGAGGTTCGAAATGCTTGGAAGATCTTGAATAAAGTTAATTTTGAGTTTCTCAACCCATGCTCCGCATCTGAAGTTTTACCATTGTAAATGTGTCCTCTATATTTTGTATGAACCTCTTAAAGTATGAGTGACAAGTGTTATTATGTCTTTCCATGTTTGCATGCCTTTTCTCTGGGATTTTATCATTTTGCTACTGTTGTTGTTTGTGCCTTTAATATGCGGGGTACTACTCCATATATTTTCTTTTAAGTGTACATCAGGTTTAGGCCTCACGTGTTCTGCACGTGGGGTCCCTTGATGGGGCTGTTCACCAAATTTTCCCATGCCGTATTTTCAGTGCAGAGAAAGGGCCTTGGAAATAATTGCATCTCCTTAATTTTAGATGCCTTTCCTTTTTTTGGCCTTGGAAATAGCTTTACCATGCAAGATTTTCCGCGCATAGCACTTAATACACTTCCTTATATATGAGGCTATAGCTTTCTTTTCCCTTTACGGAGAGATTTATTATTATTATTTTTTTTTTGTAACTTGTCTTGAGAGACAAACGAGTGCCATGGCCTGCAATCGTCCGCACGCTCGTCGACAGCCATGGGAAGTTCCTATCGAGGAGATGCTCCCCCGTTTTGCTGCTCGGTTGGTGGATCCCCTCCTTACCGACAACGAATGCGACTCAGCCATGCATGAACTCTCGATCCGTAGGGGGTCCCCCCTCCCGATGGGTTCTCTCTGGCTCCGGATGATCCTCACGGCCGTGCTCGCCGACATTCCTCCTCACCCGGCAGAGATGACCCTGGCGATGCTTGATGCAGCGGAAGGAAAGCTCGAGGGCTTTCATGAGGCGTGCCTGATTACTCAGGCTTTGAAGGACTGCTCAATTCATCTGCTGAGCGAGATAAGAGCCCGACGGGCTGTTATGTCTGCTTTTGCGGACGAACACGGCGCCAATCGATGGGGAGCGACTCCTCGTGAGAACCGTCGCTTTGACGTGCTGGAGAAAGCAGAGAGAGAGATGGAGAATTTTGTCCTCTGCTTCATTAACCCTTGTGCCGTTGATCCCATGTTTGGTGACCTTTTCCGTTAGCGTAGAACATTTTTAAATTAATCCCTCCTTTTTTACGCTTTATGCCGAAATTCCATGTAGGCTTGATGCTAGTATGTATGTTTCCGCTTGCATAAATAAACTTTGTATTCTTTTCATGAGAACTTTCTTTAATTGCAAATGCTACCATCACTTTCCTGCGCATCAGACCTTTTTAGGCATTATGAATGTTCATGCGATTGCAAATACTATTATTATTTTTTTTCGAATACTCATATGACTGCGAACGCATGCTTGAAATATGTCGGAAACCTTTCTTGTTGCCTTTCACGTCAGGTGATGTGAGCGCGTTTTAGATCGATTATTCCCGTCGACTGGAAGCCCATTTATACGGTCTTGTAAATGTCTCGTTTCCAAGGCCGCGGTCACGAAAGCGAGCTTACGTGGCCTGATAGAGCGACACGTAGCGAACATATTGTTGTGCGAGAAAAGGGCTCGGCCGCAAATTTTCGGAGAGGGAATTGGCTTTTAAGGCGTTGAGCGAGCTTCAGGCCAGCCTCACAGCCAAGGCCAACAAAGAATACGAACTCTGGCGGGCGCTTCAGGAGTCCATAAAAGAGGCGGTGGCTCTCAATAAAGCTGCCATGTTCACTCGTGAGAGGGTCGAGGCTCATAAGGCCACTGAGAAGGAGCTTGAAGCCCGGTTTGCTTCATATCAGGCCCAACAAGCTCAAGCGGAGGCTCGTCTTTTGGAGATCTTGCGTCATGAAGCCGTGGTCCAACAAAAGCAGGATGAGCTGACCAAGTTGCTGAATCGCCCGCCGGCTTGAAACATTTGTATCTTTTCCTTCCTTTTTGTACATACTCATGGATGAGAGTATTTTCTTTTTGTTTCTTTCATGAATTATACTTTGTACCCATTTTGGTTTATGAATAAAAGATACATTTTTCTTCTCAATGATGTGTCCCCTTTTCATTGAATGTATTCTGCGGATATTCCATCTGGATGTCCTTGCAGGACAGCAATGGCTCAGGATTCAGGGTTAAGATCTGCTTCCTAAGGCTTTTGCATCTTATGAGCCATGAGGGTCTCATAAAGAGTTTTTCTCCCTACAGGTCGAGAGGATCCCATAGGTGTGAGTTCTTCTTAAGAATCGTGAGGATTCTTAAAAGGGTTTTCCCTTGAGAGTCGTAAGGATCCCACAAGAGAGTTTTTCTTCCTTACAGGTCGTGAAGACTTGTAAGTGTTGGATGCGGTCACCCTTGTCCGTGTTCTACGGAATTAGGGGTTTCTCCAGGTATTGTAGTTTAAAGACGCCGCGGTCAAGGTTAAGGACCTCATAGTCCGTGGATTTAGGGACTCCACAGTCCGATGTTAGTTTTAAGACATCACGGTCAAGGTTAAGGACCTCATAGTCCGTGGATTTAGGGACTCCACAGTCTAATGTGTGGTTGCAGGGACCCGTCACCTCTTTGAAGACGTTGAGGAATTACAACGCCAGGCATCAAAGGAGTGAAGAGATGTACCCTTAAACCAAGGCAAAATCTGTAAGGAATCGGAGTGGTTGATCGTTAGTTTTAAGACATCACGGTCGAGGTTAAGGACGTCATAGTCCGTGGATTTTAAGGACTCCACAGTCCGGTATTTGCTCTGGATGCTTCACACGGGTTCACTGCCGTGCTTGGCGAGGACCAGGCTCCGCTCTGGGCGTTTTCCGCGGGGTCAAAGAGTGACGTTATCCGCGTTCCACGTAACCAGGAATTTTGCACTAGATGCTTCACACGGGTTCACTGCCGCGCTCGGCGAGGACTAGGCTCCGCTCTGGATGCTTCACACGGGTTCACTGCCGTGCTCTGCGAGGACCAGGATCCGCTCTGGACGTTTTCCACGGGGTCAAAGAGTGACATTATCCGCGTTCCATGTGACAGGAATTTTGCACTAGATGCTTCACACGGGTTCACTGCCGTGCTCGGCGAGGACTAGGCTCCGCTCTGGACGTTTTCCACGGGGTCAAAGAGTGACATTATCCGCGTTCCATGTGACCAGGAATTTTGCACTAGGTGCTTCACACGGGTTCACTGTCGTGCTCGGCGAGGACTAGGCTCCGCTCTGGACGTTTTCCATGGGGTCAAAGAGTGACATTATCCGCGTTCCACGTGACCAGGAATTTTGCACTAGATGCTTCACACGGGTTCACTGCCGTGCTCGGCGAGGACTAGGCTCCGCTCTGGACGTTTTCCACGGGGTCAAAGAGTGACATTATCCACGTTCCACGTGACCAGGAATTTTGCACTAGATGTTTCACACGGGTTCACTGCCGTGCTCGGCGAGGACTAGGCTCCGCTCTGGACGTTTTCCACGGGGTCAAAGAGTGACATTATCCGCGTTCCACGTAACCAGGAATTTTGCTGATTGTATCCGCATTTCACGGGATGGAGGTTTGACTGTTGGCGATATGTATACCACCGAGCCATGGAACTGGGAGTTGCCGCTATTCCTCTTAGCTTGAAGTTGTGTCCGTTGTTACGAGACGAGTGTTGGGATGATCTCTAGGTCGCCTGTGGCCCGTCGAGATTTAGCTTCTTTCTTTGGTGAAACCTGGGGGAGGGAGGTATGTTCCCTTTTTGTTTATGCCATTGGATTGTATACAGGGTGTGATGGAACATCACCTGTAAGGCATACATTTTCTTTTTATTTTATTTCTTTTTCCGCGATGCTCTATCGTTTCAGCTTTTATATCGCGAAGGTCGCGATTGCCCCATCATTTCGGCTATTTTTCGCGGTGCCCGATCATTTCGGCTATAATTTTTTTATTTTTACTCGCTGTTTTTTATTGCGAGTTGCCCCATCATTTCGGCTATTTTTCATGCATACACTTTTACTTGCTGTTTTTTTTTTTTATTGCAAGTTGCCCCATCATTTCGGCTATTTTGTAGGCATGTGTGGCTTGTTAGATTTTTCGCCGCAAGCTTGGATTTTAGACACCGATTTCGGCATCAGCACCGCTGCAACTGGGATGCTGCCAGGAGCGAATCATCATTTGCCTTTTTCGATATTGAACAAAGGTGGCTTAGTAAACAGGGTTAAGGGTCCTGTCGACCAAGGCTTTTGACTTCATGAGCCGTGAGGGTCTCACAAGGGTATTTCTCCCTACAAGTCGTGAGGATCTTGCAGGTGTATTTTCTCCTTAGGGATCGTGAGGATTCCTAAGTGTATGTTCCTCTGTAAGTCGTAAGGATCCTACAAGAGGGTTTTCTCCTTATAAGTCGAGAGGAATTATAAGGGTTGTTCACCATGTGGGCATATCCCTAGTCACGGGTGGGACTTTGCTGGGGAAATGTTTTTTCGCGCCCGTGGATTGTATACAAGGGTCAGTATTGAGCCTCTTTTAGGGCAATATCGAAGGTTGTGGAGGATTTGCTTAAGAACAGGTTTAGGTTTCTGTAACTTAAGACTTTCAAATCTCATGAGCCGTGAGGGTCCCATAAGAGAATTCTCCTTACGAGTCGTGAGGATCTCGTAAGTGTATTTTCTCCTTAGGAATCGTGAGGACCCCTAAGTGTGTTGCTCCTTTGTGAGTCGTAAGGATCTCACGCAGGTGGTTTCTCCTTACAAGATCGAGAGGACTCTGCAAGTGTCTTTTAACGAGGTTGCGCCCTTTCGGGTTTTCACAAACACTCGCCGGTAGTCCTGCTGTTTTTACTCACGGAGCCCTTTCGGGTTTTCATCCGTGCCCATTTTGCTTATGGACATACCGTTTTTTTTATATTCTTTTTCACTTTTTTTTTAACAAGGTCGCGCCCTTTCGGGTTTTCACGAACGCTTGCCGGCAGCCCTGCTGTTTTTACTCACGGAGCCCTTTCGGGTTTTCATCCGTGCCCATTTTGCTTATGGACATACCGTCTCTTTCTTTATCCTTTTTCATATATATATTTTTTTTATTTTTTCTTTCTCTCTCCTCTTTTTTTTTATCTCGTCAGCCTAAAGATGCTGCGGTAGTAGTTTAAGGACGTTTCGGTCCGTCGATAGTTTAAGGACGTTTCGGTCCGTCGTTAGTTTAAGGACGTTTCGGTCCGTCGTTAGTTTAAGGACGTTTCGGTCCGTCGTTATGGGAAGGCCGGCTGCTGCTTGTAAAGTCTGAGCCTAGGAAGATAGTGAGCGGACATAGTCGTCGTCATCTATCATTGACTTAGGCTGTGGCTTATTAAGCGTAGTATTTCTTTAAGAAGCGGCCGTTTATTGGCCTGAAAGGCCTTTCACCGTGCATGTCCATGAGTAGGTAGGCTCCACCCTGGTAGACCTTGTCTATGATGTACGGGCCTTCATAGTTTGGCTCAAATTTTCCCCGCTTGGCACGATTGGGGATCATAGGTCTTTTGACCACTAGTACGAGTTCGCCTTGGCGGAATGTCCTCGGCCTGGTCAATCTTTCGTACGAGCACGTCATCTTTGCTTTGCAGGCCTCTAGATGTTGTTGCGCTATGAGCCGGGTTTCGTCGAGGGCATCAAGCTCCTCAAGCCGAAGGTGAGCATTTTCTTCGTTCGTCAGCTCGTGGTGGACTGCTACTCGTAGAGAGGGTAACTCTATCTCGAGAGGGAGCACTGCTTCCGTCCCAAATACCAACGCGTACGGCGTTGTGTTCGTGGCCGTCTTGAATGTAGTTCGATAAGCCCAAAGGGCTTCTTGCAGCCTTTCGTGCCAGTCTCTCTTATTCCTGGAAACGGTCTTTTTTATGATCTTCGTCAAGGTCTTATTGAAGGCCTCGGCCAGACCGTTAGCTCGTGGATTGTAAACCGAAGAATATCTCCAGTCTATATTGTGCTGCTGTGCGAAGTGGCTAATCTTATGGCTTCTGTAGGCCGGCCCGTTATCGGAGATAATCCGCCGTGGAGTTCCGAACCGATAGATGACATGCGTCTTGAAAAAATGGAGCATATTCTCCGTCTTCACTTCCCTCAGTGGTACTGCTTCTGCCCATTTGGAGAAGTAATCAGTTGTCGCCAGGATAAAACGGTGTCCCCGGAATGATGCTGGCTCAATGGGGCCGACTATGTCAGTCCCCCACATTTCGAATGGCCAACTAGCCACCGTTGGGTGCAGTGGATTCGGATGTTGGTGGATGAAGTCTCCATGAATCTGGCATGAGTGGCATTGCTTCGCGTACTCGAGGCAGTCCTGGATCATCGTGGGCCAGTAGTAACCCATCCGTTTAATTTTTAACTTCATCTTTGGGCCTTCTTGGTGAGAACCGCAAAGTCCGTCATGAACTTCCTGAATGACTCTTTCTGCTTCGTCAGGTCCTAAGCATCTCAGCCATAGAGAATCAAACGATCTTTTGTATAGAATATCGTTGACGAAAGCGAAAGATAGAGCTCGTTTCATGAGCTGATGTCTTGAGGACGCTTCTTTGGGCATTCGGTGGGACTTAAAGTAGTCTATGAAGACTTCCCTCCAGTCTTCGGCCTTCTCATGGTCTTTTATTTGTAGGGTCGTCTGCTCAGTCGCTCCATTTTCTTCGCATGATTCCGGAGATATTTCTGCCGGGGCGAGCACTCGACGGCTTTGTACCACGATTCTGACGTCATCGAGGTTCTCGTCAGCCAATTCTTTAGCAAGTTTAGCCAACGCGTCTGCTTTGCTGTTTTCCGCGCGCGGTATGTTCTCCAAAGTATAGGAGGGAATTTGGGTCAATAGTTGTTGCACCTTTTCGCCGTACCTCACCAACTCCGGCTTGCACGTTTGGTAGTCACCATTTACTTGACTAACGACCAACTGAGAATCCCCGTATATAAGGAGGTCTTCAATTCCATGTCGATGGCGATCTCGAGGCCTGCTATCAGAGCTTCGTATTCAGCTTCATTGTTTGTCCTTGGCTCTGTTAAAGAGAAGGCGAAGCGCATTATCCCTCCTTGTGGAGTTGCAAAGATGAGGCCTATCCCCGATTTGATCATTGGGATACCTTGTTTCTGTTTCTTTATGGAGGACGCTCCATCGAAATAGAGTTCTCATCGGGTGCTTCCGCCGTTAATCGCATCAAATGCATGTTCGTCCGGCTGATCACAATTCAGAGGAGAATCGGCCGGTATCGGGTGCTCAGCGAGGAAGTCGGCAATGGCCTGGCCTTTCACTGCCTTGAGAGGTTGATACGTTATCGAGAACTCCATCAAGAGCAGGGCCCACTTAGCGAGTCGTCCCGTCAATATGGCTTTCGACATCAAGTATTTAAGGGGATCCACTTTTGAAATGAGACGGGCTTCATGTGCCAACGCATAGTGCCTGAGCTTTGTTATCGCGAAGATTAACGCCAAGCAATGTTTTTCAATGGGAGAGTAGTTGCTTTCTGCCCCCAGTAGAACTCGACTTAAGTAGTAGAGTGCTCTCTCTTTCCCCTGATCGTTCTCTTGTGCCCATAATGCGCCCAAGGAACCTTCGAGGGCGGTTGTATAAAGAATGAGGGGTTTTCCCTTGACCGGCGCGGCCAACACCGGAGGGTTCTGCATGTACTGCTTGATCTCGTCTAGTGCACCTTGACATTTGTGATCCCAAGCGAATGGAGTTCCCTTTTTCATCAGGTGACTGTAAGGACGGCATTTGCCCGAAAGATTAGCGATAAACCGCCGGATGTATGCGAGCTTCCCTTGGAGAGACCGCAACTGCTTGAGGGTTCTTGGCGGAGGCATTTCCATGATCGCCTTAATCTTTGACGGATCTATTTCAATACCTCGGTGTCGAACGATGAATCCCAGAAATTTTCCCGGGGAGACTCCAAACGCGCATTTGAGGGGATTCATTTTCAAATTATATTGCCGAAGGCGTCGAAATACAGTCTCCAGATGCTTTAAATGATCTTCGTATGACATGCTCTTTACTACGAGGTCATCGATATCGCACTCGACGACGTCGTGTATGAGGTCATCAAAGATCTTTGTCATGGCCCTTTGATAGGTAGCGCCAGCGTTCTTTAGACCAAAGGGCATAACCCTGTAGCAGAATATACCCAAAGGGGTGCGGAAAGCGGTGTGCTTCTGGTCTTCGGGATGCATCTTTATCTGATTGTATCCTGACGAACCGTCCATAAAGGAGAAAACCTCGTGAGTGGACGTGTTATCTATCATTAGCTCGGTTACTGGTACTGGAAAATCATCCTTTGGACAGGCTTTATTGAGATCCCTGAAATCCACGCATATGCGTACCGTCCCATTCTTCTTCATTACCGGGACGATATTGGCGATCCAATCGGGATATTGGACTTCTTGGATAAATCCAGAATCGATCAGCTTCTTGACTTCGGCGTTGATGCTCATCTCAAGCTCGAGTCGCATCTTCCTTAGCGCCTGCTTGACTGGCTTGATATCTGGGGATATTGCTAATTTATGCACAGCAATCTCCGGATCTAATCCTGGCATCTCGGAGTAGTTCCACGCGAAGCAGTCTTTATGCCGTAGAAGCACGTTCTTTAACGCAGCCACCCTTTCTTCGGATAACAGCTCGCTGACAAATGTCGGTCGCGGGTCGTCTGCCGATCCCAACTCAATCTTCTTGAGGTTATCTGCAGTAGTATGTATACCATCTTCCAGTTCTTTCGGAGCGGGCGGAAATTCTGAGATCACCTCATCATCGCTGTTCTCAAAGCACCGGGGAAGGTCATCTACGTTCTCGGGCTCTTCTCCTAATATCGCAATCGTATAACAAGTGCGAACTCGCTCCCCGGACTGAGGTGGACCCGGTTCTGCTCTTGCGGCCTTGGGCTCATGCTTTTGTGGTGGCGTTACCTTCCAGCCGTCGGATAAAGCGAATCTGCCCCGTTGGTACTGGTCCTCGACCCAGTCCTTGAAGGTGAAGCAGTCTTCGGTAGGATGTCCTATGGCTTGGTGATAAGAGCAATAACTCAGATGAGAAGCCTTGTTAGCTTGCTCAAGATGTCTGGACTCTGGAAGCGCGATCATTTGATGTTTTATAGCGAGCTTGAGTAACTTCTCTGTCTTGTCTCGGGGGAAGGAGTATGCTCGACTCATCTTCTTCATGAGGGACAAACCCGAGCCG
The DNA here is from genome assembly GCA_030015575.1 of Agapanthus africanus. Lineage (NCBI taxonomy): Eukaryota > Viridiplantae > Streptophyta > Magnoliopsida > Asparagales > Amaryllidaceae > Agapanthus > Agapanthus africanus. The sequence continues at coordinate 96,478,216 of CM057341.1, read as the reverse complement.
CTTCTTGATTTATTTCCGTCTCTGCGTCGGGCCTTTCGTACAACGGATTGACGAGGATAAGCGTCTTTGTCTTTTACAGCATGTTGAAATAGACGTTGCGTCCTGGCCTTCTCGTAGATGGCCATTTTGCGGTTGTGGTCTTCCCGAGCTTTCTGACCTACTTTCCTGATAGGCTTGCCCATTCGTTCTTCAAACGACGGACTCGGCGCTTCAATCGCGGGGTCTAGTTTTGATGAGGGGTTGGCATCTCCCGACGGGGCGTTCTCTTCTTCATCAAAGGTATATATGGAGTAGCTACTGTGGGCCCGTTCCCGTTTTCCGGCTCTTGCGTATCCAAGCCCGAGTGTTTCCATCTTCCCGTTGGGCAATTTGCGTTGAGTCCCGGGGACATCCCAAATCCTGTTGTAGAACCGAGCCTGCCGAACAGTCTGTTTTAAGGGTACTCCTTGGCGCTTCAATAGCTTCTTTAATCCATTTGTATAGTATCTGGGCAGACGGATGGGTTGGAGCCTGTCAAGTGTAACATCCGCGCCATGCCAGCTCTCTTTCTCTATTTTCGAGTCTGAGGATTGGTAGAATAGGATCACCTTCTCACCCCTTTGCCTGGGAGGGACGTAAAATGTTTGCAGGTCCTGCACATTATTAGCCTGAAGTGTGTCGAGATCCTTGTAGTGTTCTCGCGGTACCATGGTGATTTGCAAACTATGGTCATCGCCAGGGGGTGCTTGCATTGACAGCCGATTGGAGAACACAGCATTAACTTCATCTTCTGAATCACTTCCGAAGACCAACATGGGGGCGGGCGTCCCCAGGTTGTTGCGTTGAGATGGCCCTGCATAAACTATCTCTTCTTCTTCTTCGGTATCGCTTCCGAAAACAAGGATGGTGGCGGCGGTTTTGTTTTCCGGGTTGCGACACCTTTCTGTATCCTCGAAATCTGGCAAAAAGTACTTCGCATCTTCGTATTTGCGGACTTCGTTCACGGAAAATGGGTTTAACTCACCTGTTACGGTATACTCGAAACCATCCTTAAAGTACTTCATACACTGATGTTGTGTTGAAGGGATGATGTTGTATTCGTGTAACCAAGGACGACCGAGCAAGGCGTTGTAGCAGGTCTTGGCGTCAATGACATGGAATTTGATGTCTGTGACAAGAAGTCCAAAGAGTAATGTTAGTATCACAGATCCGAGAGTCCGTGACGATTGTGAATCGAAACCGGAGATAGTAATTTTGTCACGAGCGAGGTGTTGCACACTCATGCAGATTTCCTTCAACACCCGAACATTAAGGAGATTGACGGAGGATCCATTATCCACCAGGATCTTGCCTATCTTGATATCGTGGCAGTATCCGGAGACATATAGGGGACGGTTGTGGTCGCACGTCCCGAGAAGGAGGTCTTCATCACTGAAAGTGATGTCGGCCGTATGCACTTCCTCCAGTTCATCCTTCATCTTTTCAGTGGCGAGGAAGTCTTGGAATTGCTCAGGTTCTTGTAACGCCTTAATTAGTGAGTCTCGCGCTTCTTTTGATAATAGGAGGGCATCGAGAATGCTAAGCTGAGAAGGTAGCTTCCTTAGGTGCGCGAGGATGTTATAGTCCACCTTACCCTTCCTAGGAGGGTCTTTGGCAGCCAGCTCTCTCATGACTTGGTCATCTAAAGTGATATCTTCAGTGACCTTTTCTTTTCCCTTATCCTTTCTACTTACGGGCCCGAGATTCTTTTCTGGGAGTGTGCGATTGCGCAGCTGAATGTTCTCGCAGATCTCCGATTCCTCCTCTTTCCCTAAAACGGATTCTTTGAAGAGAGGGCCCAGAGCGATTTCTTCATCAGAGTCGCTCCCAAAGGTGAGAACTTGTGACCCCCTGGCGTTTACCATGTAACAGTTGCCAGTAGTTCTGTCGTGCCCATCGATAGTACTTCTTCGCTCCCGACGGCTCTTGCGTTTCATGCGCTTAACATGTTGCCGACGAGCAACATATCCTTGCCACCATATCTTAAAGGTGTCGCACTCCTCCGTGGGGTGTGAGATTTTCCGGTGATATGCGCAATAATCAGGGTGCCTCACCACCCCATCGTGTGTGTTTCCTTCCGGGGGCGGTAGCTTCATCCCCATTGACATGGCTTTGGAAAACCTTTTTCTCGTCTTGAATATCTTCTTGTCTACTTCGGATGCCTTTCGCTCTGGCGGAGGTAGTTCAACTCTTCCGTTCAGTCGCCTGCATTTGGTTCCTTCTGACGCTGCCATCTCACGCTCCTGATCCGTTTTACTTTTTAGACGAATCTCGTCTAGAAAAGCGTCGATCATTTCGTCTGTTGGCCATGCACGCTCTGGTACAGGCTCTGCCTCCAGCTTCTTAGTGCCGGGAGTTTTCTCATCATCGGTAAACGAGTGGGAGATTACGTTACAACTCGCCACATATCCTTCGGATTCATCCGACGAGCTCTCTCCATCATCTTCCTCTTGAAAGATGTGGTTGAGGAACTCTTGCAGTGTGACAGGAGTTCGCGCCTTTTGATTGTACTCTTCCAGTGCGTTGATTTGCTTCTGCAAGTTCGTGTGCTCGTTTCCAGGCTTCACGGACTTCTTGGATTTCTTCTTCTTTTTCTTCGAAGATTTTGACGATTGGGCATGAGTATTTGGACTCTTATCGCGAGTCTTTGTAGTTGGGCGGCGCCTTAGCATCCCTTCGATAATTTGAGGTTCAAGAGGGTCCTTCCATTCGATTGCAGGGCACGCATGAAGGTCTCTCAGCATTCTTTTGGTTTTAGTTGATAGCACGACCTCCCATGGAGCTTCTTCAATAAAGGAGCAGGTTGCCCCCGGTGTATCTGCTTTCTTAGGAGTATGCGGTTGTGGTGGGTTCACCTTCCACTTTTCGGACAGTACAAACTTCCCCTGGAGGTATTGATCTTCAATCCATCCTTTGAAGACGAAGCAATCTTCAATCGGATGGCCTACCGTTTGATGGTAAGGGCAATAGTTAGGGTTATTCACCTCGGTGGGTTGCGGCGGTCGCCTTGGATTTGGTAGGCTTATAAGTCTGTTGCGTATTGCCGGCTCGAATAACCGTTTCGTCTTGTCTCGTGGGAACGAGTAGGGACGCTTCATCTTCTCATTAAAATACCGACGTCTTTCCTCCAGTTGATCTGCCGGTTTCGGGGCGTTAAGCTGCTGTTGGGCATTCGCAACAAAGGTTGCCCTTCCTTTACCCTTGTCGTTCCGAGGTTCCGACTTCGGGGGAGGTGGTCTATGACCCATCTGGTCCATCTGAGCCAACTTGTCGATTAAAGCCTGGAATGTGGTTGGCTTAAAGAACATCATAAACTGGGAGATAGTTGCGTGGGGGTCTAGGGTTCCTACGAACATGCCCACTGCGGGTGCCTCCTCAATGCGTTGTTCACATCTCGACCACAAGTTCCGCCAGCGTATAGCATACTGGACCCAGGTTTCGCCTGGTTTTACCCTGGCGTTAATCAGTGCAGTTATTGGAGTGCGTTCGCTGGCACTTGCGAATCGCTGAGTGAATAACAACTCCATTTCAGCGAACGTTTTGATAGAATCGTTCGGGAGTTCCGAATACCATTCAAACGCAGTTTCTGATAGGCTACCCACGAACTGGCGGAGCAACAGTTTATCATCACCGCCGGTGTTACCGCAGAGGGCCCGGAACTGGGCGACATGTTGATGGGGGTTGCCGGTCCCCTTGTACACGTGGAATTTTGGTATCGTATAGCCTTGCGGGTATTTGATTTGGTCGTACCAGCTTGGAAACGGCCGCCCCATTTTCACGACTTGACCAGCTGCCTCAGTCGCGTGATGAACCCGGATTTGCTGGGCTATGTAGTCAACCAAGTCCGCCTTAGAGATTGCCTCCTCTTTGGCCGTTGAGAGGGCTGGTGGTGGATTTGACGTTTCTCCTCGGTCGTCTTCAAGAACGATTGGGGGATCCTCGGCGGGTAAGTCCTGCTGGATCATCATTCCTATCATATATTGGAAGAGAAGGCCCATACGTTGTATGTTGGCCGCTTGTTCAGCAGCCTCTTTGTCCTTTTTCTACAGTATTCGGCGAAGGAATTCAGCGTCGGTTTCTTCCTCCTGGCGCGCGTCTGAGGACGTTTCTGGGTTTTCTTTTGGCCCGGTGAGTGCGGCCATAGCATTCATCATTTCCTGAAGCTTTTGTTGCTGCTCCTGGGCTTTCGTCACGGATCGGGTTAGCGGTCGGTGGCCCGTAGAAGTGCGGCTTTCCTCCTTTCCAGAGGCCATGTAAACAGTGTGCACCACCATGCCCCCAGACTTAGGGCATCTGGGCTCAGTGCTTTTAGCCGTCGTTGCATGCTGGGGGGTCTTCTCTGGCCTCCTCCTTTTATGAGCCAGTTGATTAACAGCCTTTTGGGGTTTAGCCTGGTGACCAGCTTCCGGTTGGATTTTCAGCTTTTTGTGCTGGCGGGAGAAGTTTGGATCGATGATCGAGTCTCGGGCCTGCCGCCAAACCTTATAGATTTTGGAAGACAGCCGTTGAGGAGATCGGGGCTGTTCGGGTTTTATTTCCACAACCTTTTTTAATGGGGGAGGAGACCTCTTCAGCACTGCAGTAGGAGAATTCCTTCGCACCTTATTTAGCATTTCGAAGCTGTTCCCAGTTGGAACAGCAGCATTAACTTCTGCCACCGGGGCTGATGGAGTCAACCCGGAGGGGGAGTTGCCCCCAGCCTTCCTTACTCGGCGCCAATGGCGACGTCGAGCGTGTCGAGCGGACAGCGTAGGGTCAGCGGTAAGAATGGTTTCGTCTTGCCCCCTGTCTGGGTGGGGGTCGCTGTTGGTATTAGCCTGTCAAAGACCGATGTCCTTTGGGCAGCAGGAGCCGGAGCTGAAGCCGTCAATCTTGTAAAGACCGACCTTTTGGCCGGAGAGGCTGCCTTGACGATTTCGGGGACAGGAGCGGCCACCTTCTTAGAAGCAGCCTTCTCTGAGATTGTAGGCCCCATGATGAGTTCGCAGGATTTCTGGCCCAATCTAGAGAAGACCGAGGCATTGACGTTGGGCGACTCGTTGAGAGGAGCCGCGGCAGGGGTAAGACGATCAAAGACCGACTTCTTGAGAGCTTCCGTTGTCAGCACTGGAGCGGTGAAGTTTGTCGGCGGGAGCATGGTCCCAAAGAACAATCCTGTGGTGGCGCGAGTGACCTGTTCCACGGGCATTGTGAATAGCGAAGCAGCTTGGGGTCCGTAGGCTATACCTCCTGGCGAGGCAGAGCGTTGGTTGCAATTGCAGTCTGAGCAGTTGGAGAGTTTCACGGAAGTAGAAGCCATCTATCCTTCGCTTTCTGCAATAAGCGAGACGCCAATTCTTAGTATCTTGAAACCCAGGGGCAACCAATAGCGAACCGCGATTGGTTCGAGAGTCACGACACACGAAGTGTGGAGTGGAAAGAGGAAAAGGTCCCACCGGGCGTGCCAGAATTTGTTCCCCTCCGAACGGCGGCGCGCAGGACTGCGATGTCCTGGCGCTGAGATTCGGGGCAGATGCTAATTGGTGCTATCCGTCCACCTCTCCGAAGATGCCAAGTTGATTTATGACACCATGTATCGAAGGTTTAGACGGATGCGTCCGATGTAGCAGACTTCGTCAGATTCCCCCTCGTTGGAGGGTTTTTTGATTGTGGGGACGCTCTTCCCTGCAGACGCAAGCCCCTGCAGTTAATTACGCTACCGCATTGTGGTAACAACTTTCTCCTTCTCCAGATGGTCACTTCGTGTCGTGGGTGTTTGTTTTGTATTTTGTTGCCCGTGGATTGTTTACGGAGACTGAGTCATGTCGTTGCCCGTAGGGCGTGGACTAGTCCAAATCCGTATTATCTTAGATTTGGGTTTGGGGGTTTGGTTTGAGGATACGTCAGCCATACTTGAGGCTAAGATCAACTCAAACGTTTGTTAAGGATACGTTAGTCTAGCTTTGAGACTAAGATCTACTTAACGGGATCGTTTAGATCCGACAAAGGAGCGTTTGGGCTCTAATGTTCCAGTTTAGGGACATAGTGGTCCATCGTATGTATGGCCGTCGGGACCCGTCACCTCTCTGACGACGTTGAATAATTACAACGACGGATGTCAGAGGAGTTCAGAGATGTACCCTCGAGCCAGAGTTAATTGGGGGAATTTATAGTCCACTCTGTTTGAAGGTTTAAGGATACGTTGGCCATCTTTGAGGCTAAGATCAACTTAAACGGGACCGTTTAGATCCGACAAAAGAGCATGCGGGGGCTCTATTGTTCTAGTTTAAGGACATTGCGGTCCATGGGTAGTTTAGGGACGTTGTGGTCCATGGGTAGTTTAAGGACATTGCGGTCCATTGCTAGTTTTAAGACATCTCGGTCAAGGTTAAGGACGTCGTAGTCCATGGGTTTAAGGACCCCACAGTCCGGTATGTGCTCTGGATGCTTCACACGGGTTCACTGCCGTGCTTGGCGAGGACCAGGCTCCGCTCTGGACGTTTTCCGCGGGGTCAAAGAGTGACGTTATCCGCATTCCACGTAACCAGGAAGTTTGCATTAGACACGGGTTTAAGGACCCCGCAGTCCATATCGATGTGTGGTCGTCGCGACCCGTCACCTCTTTGAAGACATTGAGGGATTACAATGCCAAATATCAAAGGAGTGAAGAGATATACCCTAGAACCGGAGTGGATTAAATAGTCATTGGCCCAATTTGGGATCAAGACCAATTAATTATATTATGAGCCCATTAGCCCAGTTGATTACGAATTGAGGACTTATGGCCAGCTTGGGCTAAGTCCAATCAGGAGAGGCTTTGCCTCTATCCATTTAGCCAATTGGGCCAAAGCCTAGTGTTAAACACTACATAGCAATCAGTGTTGAACACTGGAAATGAGGTTGACAAGTTAGTGTTTAACACTAAAAGATAATTGGTGTTAAACACCAGCAACAAGGCTTTTCAAATTAGTGTTAAACACTAAAACAGATCAGTATCAAACACTGGCAACAGAGATCTCAAATTAGTGTTAAACACTAAGGTAGTCAGTGTTGAACACTGCAAATAAAGTTTTTTGATTAGTGTTGAACACTAAGGCCCAACAGTGTTTTAACACTGAGTTCGAGAGTTTCAATTTAGTGTTAAACACTAAGGCAAGAAGGGTCACGTGGCGACACGTGAGAGCGCCCTCCCTTCGTTTGTTCTTCTGAGACTATTGCATCTTTTAAAGCATCACGTGCCATCACGTGACGGGCATTCAAATGCTCATACGTTAAAGCTTCTGCCTAGGGTCACGTGGGTCACGTGGGGCACTGCTTCAAGGGGCTTTCTGTAGATCTTTTGGGGGGGGTCACGTGGTGACACGTGACCCTGCCTCTATGTTTGTTGTTTAGAGGATCTGTTAATCTTTTCCAGGAATTAAATTCCTCGTAGGGTTACACCCTGACAGTAATTTCAGAGGAATTAAATTCCTACTTCCTTTTGAAGATTTATATTCTGAATAGAGTTGGATTCCGAATTTTCTGTAGGAATTAAATTCCTCATACATGTGAAGAACTAAATAGGGTTAAACCCTAATAAAAGCTTTTAAGGAATTAAATTCCCACTTTCTGTTAAGTTATGATCAAGGGAATTAAATCCCCGCTGTTCCAACAGAACTAGGTTCTTAATTAGGGTTAAACCCTGTTTCTTTTTGCTCTGAAGGAATTAAATTCCCATGACACAGGGTCAAGCCCTAGTTTTATTTTAAAGGAATTAAATTCCTATAGTTCTGTGAGAATTAAATTCTCGTGTTTCCATTCCCTCTCTATGTTTTGGATCTGCATGGCAGGATCTCGACCCATTGAGAATTAAATTCTCAACTTCAAGGGGAGATGTGCACTTTGCAGATCCTCTATCAAAGAGAGAAGAAATATGTTCTTCTGTTTTATATATCAGAGTTAAACTCTGCTGAGAATTAAATTCTCTTTCTTTCAAGGAGCCTTCCCTTTCTTACCTAGGGTTTTCTTTTGCAGAAGATCCAAATTCCTCAAAGTATCAAAGCTCTCTCCCTTTTCTTCCCTCTGCGTATCTATCTCTATATCTCTCTATCCCTGTGTCTCTTGGCTCCTATTTATAGGAGAAGCAGCCGAATCAATTAGTTTTTTGACGAATCTTCATTGAGAGGTTTGATTTGCATCCATCATTCGTTTTTGACCTTTGGATTATTGGGTGAATTTTATTCACCATTGGATTTCAAGTCCCGGGGTTCCCCTTTGTTATTTCGGTTAGATTTAGAGGGGAAATCTTTCCAAACCCGAGATTTTCCCATAGATTCAATCATGATTGGTTCCAGATAATCGCTTTCCTTTGGAAAGATTTGAATCTCCTTCAGAATTTAATTCTGTCAACGAAATGGGCTTTGAAAGCCGGTCACGTGTGACCACGTGACCCATGGTCACGTGTGGGCACGTGACCCCCTTTGGAATGAGCCTTCTTCTTTCTTTCTGCGCTCTGTCTTCTGGTTGCTGCTTAACCGTCACGTGCCACCACGTGACCCCTGGTCACGTGCGAGCACGTGACCCTTGTCTGAACTCTTTTTCTTGATTTAACTGGAGAACAATTCTGATGTTTTGATCGTCACGTGCCAACACGTGACCCTGGTCACGTGGGAGCACGTGACCTCTTCTGAAGCTTTTTCCTTGATTTGATCAAGAAGCGTTGGGTCTTTGCTGCTGGCTTTTAAATGTCACGTGCCGACACATGACCCAGGTCACGTGGGAGCACGTGACCCTTACTGAAGCCCCTCTCTTTGATGTAGTTGGGAAACTGAACTTGCTTTGTCGGTACTTTTGGGTGTCACGTGCCAACACGTGACTGCTGGTCACGTGTAAGCACGTGACCCTCTTCTGAGGCTTTTTCCATAAGCTTTCCTGATTTTAAATCAGGAAACATCTCTCGACGGGATACATCCATCGATATTGTACCGGTCCGGCTAACTTAGCCTCAGTTGCAAGATAAATCGTCAAGTGTATTATGATATCGAAGAATGATGGTGGGAAAATACGCTCAAACTTGCAAAGTATCAATGCAATAGAATTTTCTAGTTTATCCAGCGTCACAATCTCCAGTGTTTTAGCACACAACTCTCTGAGAAAACAACATAGGTCGTTGATTACTAGACCAACCGATTCGGGGAGAGAAGTCCTGAGGGCTAATGGAAGAAGATGCCCCACGATAATATGGTGACCATGACTTTTTAGCCCATCGATTTTGCCTTTCATAATTTTTATTTTCTTGCTGAATGATCCTGAGAAATCTGTGGGAACTTTCAAATCATGCAACACCTGCAGGAATCTTTTCTTCTCCGGTTGTAACATATGATAAGCGGCATTAGGAAGTACAAACTTGCCCGGTTTACCCGCTACCGGTCTAGGGTGCAATTCACTTCATATTCCCCACTCCTGTAGATCCATCCGAGCATTCAGGTTGTCTTTCGATTTCCCGTCTTTACAAAGAAGCAAGTTGAGTATGTGCTCTGATACTCCCATCTCTATATGCATGACGTCCAGACAATGACGCACTAAATTTGTTGACCAGTACGGAAGCTCGAAGAAAATGCTTAATTTGTTCCAAAATGGTGGTTTGACCTGTTTTGTCGGATCCATCCCGAAGGTCACATTATTGTAACCATCCCACTGAGCAGTCACGTCCTCTCCGGACAATGGAGCTGGAGGTCCAAGAAGCTCCTGATGACCATCAAAGTGAACAGTGTCTAATCTGTAGGGGTGGTCTAGAAGCAGGAAACGTCGATGGCCGCAATAACAAACCTTCCTGCTAAAATTCAAGAATTTCGATGTTGTGTGTTGATGGCAATGAGGACATGCTTTGTGACCATGTACGGACCAACCTGATAGCATTCCATACGCAGAGAAGTCATTAATTGTCCACATTAAAGCCGCACGCAGTATGAAGGTTGTATTTGTGTTTGCATCGTATGTCTCTACACCATCAATGAATAAAGATTTTAACTCCTCGATCAGAGGTCGGAGATAGACGTCGATATTGTTTCCCGGTGAGTTTGGTCCGTCGATAAGAAGAGGCATCATAAAGTATGATTGGTCCATAGCCAACCAAGGCGACAGATTATAAATTATCATTACAACGGGCCATGTGCTGTGACTTCCAGCCATATAGTTGAATGGACAGAAGCTATCACTAGCCAGTCCGAGCCGGACATTGCTAGGATCGTTACTGAATATTGCATGCCTCCTATCGAAATCCTTCCATGCCGGTGAATCTCTTGGATGGCTCATTTTTCCATCTTCACTTGGAGGAGCACGGTGATGCCAAATCATTGCCTCGGCTGTTTTTTTGCACCTGAATAGGCTCTGTAGCCTCTGTGTTATGGGAAAGTATCGTGCTATCTTGACAGGTATATCAGGCTTTTTATTAGAATCTTTCGGCTTATACCTGACCTCTCCGCATGTTAGATACTCTTTCAAATCTGAATTCTCTATCCGGTACAACACTCAATTTTTAGGACATGCTTGAATCTTTTCGCACTTTAGACCCAAATCAGACATCATCTTCTGGGCTCCGTACCAGCTGTCGGGCACGTTATTTCCCGGGGGTATAGAATCTTTCAAGAACGAAAGAAGTATTATGAATGACTTGTTGCTCCATCCATTTAGGCACTTAATCTGGAAAAGTTGGACGAACCATGAGAGGGTGGAATACTTTGCATTCTCATAAATTGGTTTTCTAGCATCATTCATGAAATTTTCATATTTATCCGCACGCGGTCCTTGACCGGAAGGAATGTCATCTTCGGTACGAATAGATTCACCTAGGGCAGCCTCTACCATATCCTCCATTTCTTTTGATAGAAATAAATTACCGTCTTTTTCTTCTGCCGCATTACCGTCTTCTCCTTCTTCTCCTGCCGCATTATCGTGTTCTCCTTCTTCTTCTGCCGCATTACTGCGCTCTTCTCCTTCCCCGTGATATTTCTAAGTTGTATAAAGTCTAGTAAACCCATATTTTACGATATGAAGCTCTTCTAATTCTACTTTCTGCCAGTACTTATTGCCACATCTATCGCACGGGCAGAGAATCTTCTCTATCACGATCTTATTATGTGCGCATGCAAATTCAATAAAAGCAGCAACTCCTGCGACAAACTTAGGTTGCATACGTTGTTGCCAATCCACATACATCCAGTCTTTAACTCTGACGTACTCATGGGCCATGTTAGACTGTATAACATATAAATTGTAGGTTGTGATGACTATATTGAGAAATCTAAGAACGGGATAGTTACTGACAAAGGAGAAAATCCGTGTATATGTTTTGTGTGTGCGTTTGTCGTTGAAAAGAATAAATTATCGATCGTATGTTAACTGATAGACGGGGACTAAGTGGCGCTTTTAGTTTATGAGCATCGAAGAGAATATGAAAGTTTCATATTATCATCGAGTATCATATATTGGTTTTAACTTGAACATCTTGATTCACTCTCTAATGATGCGTTTGTTGTGTATTCTTGTTGTGTGTGTGTGTTTCGGCTGTCGGGGGTAAGACTTCTATCCCATTAAGAATGTATAGAGCGAACACCCATTCGCTTGTGCTTTCAACCGTTTCAAGTAAATTTCGGCAGCACCTCCCCGCTGTTCTCCGAGTACACTGTAATAGAATAGATAATCATTTCAAAGCTGTGAAACAATGTTGAAATGAATATCTAATCTATCTTTGTACACGGAGAACCAGCGGAAAGGTACCGACGAAATATCTCGAAACGGATGAAAACACAAGTGAATGAAGGTGTTTGCTTTATACATTCCTAACTTGTCCACACGGGACAAATCTATTGGTTATCATACGATTGAATCTTCTCGTCATATAGACTATACGACGGTTGTTAGTATCGAGCTATACCGTCCGATATTTAACAACTTTCGTATAGTTCTATGTCACGACGAATATCGAACGTATGTTAACCGATAGACAGGGACTAAGTGGCGCTTTTAGTTTCATATATGAGTATCGATGAGAATATGAAAGTTTCATATTATCATCGAGTATCATATATTGGTTTTAACTTGAACATCTTGAATCACTCTCTAATGATGTGTTTGTTGTGTATTCTTGTTGTGTGTGTGTGTTTCTGCTGTCGGGGGTAAGGCTTCTATCCCATTAAGAATGTATAGAGCGAATATCCATTCACTTGTGCTTTCAACCGTTTCGAGTAAATTTCGGCAGCACCTCCCCACTGTTCTCCGAGTACACTGTAATAAAATAGATAATCATTTCAAAGCTGTGAAACAATGTTGAAATGAATATCTAATCTATCTTTGTACACGGAGAACCAGCGGAAAGGTACCGACGAAATATCTCGAAACCGATGAAAACACAAGTGAATGAAGGTGTTTGCTTTATACATTCCTAACTTGTCCACACGGGACAAATCTATTGGTTATCATACGATTGAATCTTCTCGTCACATAGACTATACGACGGTTGTTAGTATCGAGCTATACCGTCCGATATTTAACAACTTTCGTATAGTTCTATGTCACGACGAATATCGAACGTATGTTAACCGATAGACGGGGACTAAGTGGCGCTTTTAGTTTCATATATGAGTATCGATGAGAATATGAAAGTTTCATATTATCATCGAGTATCATATATTGGTTTTAACTTGAACATCTTGAATCACTCTCTAATGATGTGTTTGTTGTGTATTCTTGTTGTGTGTGTGTGTGTGTTTCCGCTGTCGGGGGTAAGGCTTCTATCCCATTAAGAATGTATAGAGCGAACACCCATTCGCTTGTGGTTTCAACCGTTTCGAGTAAATTTCGGCAGCACCTCCCCGCTGTTCTCCGAGTACACTATAATAGAATAGATAATCATTTTAAACCTGTGAAACAACGTTGAAATGAACATCTAATCTATCTTTGTACACGGAGAACCAGCGGAAAGGTACCGACGAAATATCTCAAAACGGATGAAAACACAAGTGAATGAAGGTGTTTGCTTTATACATTCCTAACTTGTCCACACGGGACAAATCTATCGGTTATCATACGATTGAATCTTCTCGTCATATAGACTATACGGCGGTTGTTAGTATCGAGCTATACCGTCCGATATTTAATAAGCTTCGTATAGTTCTATGTCACGACGAACATCGAACATATGTTAACCGATAGACGGAGACTAAGTGGCGCTTTTACTTTCATATATGAGTATCGATGAGAATATGAAAGTTTCATATTATCATCGAGTATCATATATTGGTTTTAACTTGAACATCTTGAATCACTCTCTAATGATGCGTTTGTTGTGTATTCTTGTTGTGTGTGTGTGTGTGTGTTTCAGCTGTCGGGGGTAAGGCTTCTATCGGTTATCATACGATTGAATATTCTCGTCATATAGACTATACGAAGTATTTAAATAAAATATAACTGGTATTAGAAACCCAGTCCTGACACACAGGAAGCAACCCTTATCCTCAACTAGCCTGCATACTGAATATTATCTGTCGAGTTAACAAATTTAACCTGATCGGATATACCCGCTGGGTAAAACCTCACAAAGATAGGTACGAATTGAATGTAGATGGTGCAAAATCAAGTATAACGAATTTACCATACATCAGAGTTACATTCAAGGAAGTTCAATCCCAAGCTCTAAATTTTTAATTACTTTTGCTAAAAATGAAGGTGTATTCAGCTTTGTTGTCTCTGTTGTATATGCAGTTGCACTCAGCAGATCATAAATAAAATCTCCGTCCCTTGAGACCAGTTTTCCCACCAAAAAAAACAGTCCGTATCTTAACATGCACCATCAGAATCTATTCGTTCAAGAGTTACGCCTGAGCAAAATGCAAGCAACATTTTCAATTTTCAGCTCTAATTTGAACTGATCTGCAGTCCATGCTCTTAGACACTTTTCCCTAGGAAAATTAGTAGCACGCCTATCATACTCTAAAATTTAAGAACCCCAACCCCAACCCCAACCCTAACCCTAACTCCAGCCCCAGCCCCAGCCAAACCCCAACCCCAACCCCAACCCTAACCCTAACCCTAACCCCAGCCCCAGCCTCAGCCCCTCTGCCCCAGCCGAACCCCAACCCTAACCCTAACCCCAACCCCAACCGCAACCCCCTGCCGAACCCCAACCCCAACAGCAACCCCAGCCCCAACCGCAACCCCAACGCTAACCCCAACTGATGCCTCATCGGTATCCAAACCATGAACCCTAGCCCTAAAATAATTAAAAATCTATTTAATTGAAGATTTCCTAACCTGTGCAGTGGAGGAGAGATCGATCGGTGGCGACGACGAGACGGAGGCGACGACGAAAATAGCGACGAGGAAGAACCAGGCGGTGGCGACGACGAAACGGCCTGCGCTGGCGACGACGAGAACGGCGACGAGAGATTTGGTGATCGGCGGGAACGAAGATTTGGGGATTTTGGGTTCGCGCACGAGAGTCGATAAGATAATCAGCGCAGGGATCGATCTGTGCCTTTTTAATTAAATCCCTATTTAGATGCCCCTACGGATTAGTCCGTAGGTTCTTGGTTTGCGGCTCCGTAGGGGCAAACAACAATTTACGATTTAATATTTTTAAATTAATATGTAAGGACCGTACGGGCAACCTTTTGGCCCTACGGATTAATCCGTAGGGCCAAAAGAATTCTGCCCCTACGGATTTCGTTATCCGTAGGGGCAACCCCCTATTTTAGTAGTGACGAACGCCAAAATCATCATTGCAGCAAATCAAACAAGAGACATTAGCCGATAGACCAAATTAATCATTCAAGCTCTGAGCGTCACACAATTGATTTAGCTTTGAAAGGCAATTAATGGTAGAGAAGGCGTCAGACAAGACCCGTTCTAAGGCTCTACCTACAAGGATTCACGTAGTAAGGGAGGTCGGCTTGCACGGATTGACACTGGACTAAACATACATTAACATATATGCCTTTTGCACCCTGCTTTCCCTGAATCCTCAATGCATGCATCTGACTCGCTTTGTACATCCAAAACCTGACTTTGGCAAAAACTTTGGTGCATCCATCGGCCAAAGATGAAGCTTTTCGATCGAGGGATTCACACTCTAATCTGACAAAGACGTCCATCTTCCACCAACATCATTATCCTTGGTGTCAAATATAGCATCAGGTTGTTTCCGATGATGATACGATCGAGTGATCTGACGGTGATAGATTCACACTCTACTCCAGCAGGGCCTCTAACTGTATGGTTTTCTACAATATTTCTAATTAGATTAGTTACAGCAAATATAAAATTGATATAAGTTTGATTGATTAAAGAGCGATCCCGATCTCTATGAACTTTCTTCTATTTATAGAGTTTTGTAGTAGTCGGTATACCCTTGGTTTACGTGATAACTCCCAACGTTCATCTTTGCTCGTGCTACATGACACAAACTCTTCTCAAATATGACCGACGTTCTTATACACATTTCATTTATCGAGATCAATATGTTTCGGCCACAATTTCTGATATAAACAAAATAATATATCGGCCCATGATTTTGTCCTTTGGCTACACAAAGGGCCAAAGTGTTATTGATCTTTCGGCAATGATTTTCTATAGTTGAATTTTGATGCAAAACACATACATTTATTGAAGATATTGCGGTTTTAAGTTTCAACAGCAAAGAGAGAGAGAAAATACTCTATCTAACTTTAACACTTTTTAGTAAAAGTTGTAACGACACTGAAATCCCTGTATCATTGTAACACAGTCAATATATGGAAAAGTGTATTTAAGCCTGAGTAGGAGTTATAAATTAAATTTGTTTAATAAAAGAAAAAAGCAATTTATAGTTCACTGGTTAATACTCTCCACTGTTGTTATTTAGACTGCAAGTTTGAATCCTATCAGCCATAATTATTTTTAATGTTTTTTTAAAACTTTTCGGAAGTCCAAGAGTTGCAAGTGCATTACACAGATAAACGAAAAGTTTCTGGATAAATGAGGTGTTAAATACTATTAAGACACATGGCACGAATCTCGGGGCACGTTGCCAAATCTGGGCCGCCCATTGGCCGCTACCGGCGGATTGGATAGCCCCAAAAATCTCCGTGCTTCGCCTGTGCGTCCCTACAGCCCTCTTCTACTCCTTTTTGCTATTTTTTCCCTCTGAAATTAAACAGAGAGCAGTAAACCCTTTCAATTCCTCCATTAACATAATTAAATCCATTTTAATTCAATTTTTAATTTCTACTTTCATATTTTACCTTATAAATACCACCACATCTCCTAGCTCTTTACCATTCTAAAATCCATAACAAAAGCTCTCTAAAAAATTCTCTAAAAATTATCTCTCAAATCAAGTGGAGTTAGCTCGATTCAATTTCATTCTTTCAAAGACCGGAGCATTTTTTCGATACTCGATGCTACCACGGTTCCACGAATACCTCCTCTCCTCTCCCTTTCTTTTCAAAACTTGAAAACCCGTAAGTCCCTTCTTTCTCTCCATCGTTTCCTCTCAAACATCTTTTAAAAACGATATCGGTAAAAATTGGAGTTATCTTATTCACCACCCCTTTAAAATAATTTTACTACTCTTATCATGATAAATAAATCACAATAAACTTTTAACTCCAACCTTAAAACAGTGTTCATTTAATTATCTTTGTACATATTTAGAAATTCTTGTTAAATAGAACGTATATCTAATTTTATACAAAACTACCACGAACTTTGCATGCACCTTTTATCGCTATTTTGACATATAATTCTAGAAAATTCACAGGGTAACGAACTATCCCACTCATATACACTATGGTTCATAGCACGATATTTTAGATATAATGTTTTATTCTAAAAGAAATAATTTTCATTAAAATGCTCCCGCTTTATAAAAATACGTTTTTAATTGCTATTTTAAAACATTTGCAATTAAACCTCTACAACACTCGTTACGAGACCCGATTGTGGATGATGCGGGTTATCACACTTTCTTAGGATAGTAGAGCGAGATGCAGAACTTCTCACGGAGAATTTAATCTCGAAAGAAATAAAAATACGATTTTAAAGAAATACGACTTTTAAAACAGATTAAATCATTGGAAAATTATATAAATCATAAATCCGTATTTTTTTAATGAAAACAAATTTTGAAAACTATATTTTTAAATGAAAGATTAAGGTTACACAAAAATACCATCAAGTTTCCAAAAGTGGTAGTTTTCATTAAAATACTATAAATTTTAAAAATTAGATTTTTACACTAAAATACCACAAAATATAAATACGTTTTTATACAAAAATCTTGACTTTTTAAATAACATTATTTTATTTAAAAATTTATTCGAGCCTTTAGGACGAATTAAAACCCTCGAGAATTTTTAAATAACATTTTTACCAAAATACCATAGAAATCAAAAGACTAGTTTAGGTTACATATTTGGGTTGCGGATTGATTTGAGTGGTATCTTCTTTTGTCAGTTGCCTCGGAATTGCCAGAGATAATGATGCACCACTTGCCTCTCCTTAAATATAGATTTTAAATTTAAGGTGGAAATTATCAAATGATAATCGTTTTTGAAAAACACACAAATCTTGCTGTCCATGTGCAACGGTTATCGATATTTTCTAAACTCGGGAAATTCACAAGATTAAATGTAGTAATATGATATGCCTAAAACTTTAATACAAACTCGACTTGAATTTAAACTCGAACTTAATCTACTAAAAATAACTTGGCTCGACACAGTATTGCAACTAACATGACTCGCGTTCTACTTGATTTACTTGATTTCATTATTCACCTTTTACAATCTATGATTTCGATCAAGATATATTATAATCAACCAATCAAATCAACTAAATCAATTTAACATTTATAATCTATTATATTCAGGGTGCTTGGGGTAATTACAAGTGTAAATCCAACGGAATTTCAGGAGTTCCGTATTAACATGCTCAAATTTTATTTAGTCGAATCTTAGTCGGGTCGACTACTCCATAGGTTAGAGTCCCGATACTAACACATGAAATGAGCCCGTATTTCCTTACTTCTGGGGTCCACTTTTGAGCTCTTGAATACTTCTACGATTGCGTTGACATTCACACTTGAACTTAACGTTAACATAGTTACCATATAGAGACCCATAAGATATATACCCATATTCACTTCCACACACTTTTACTCGTCGGTTACTTTACTTCATTTTTATGTTATATCTATCACTTTTTACACTTCCCTTTGAGACTTACCGAACGCTAGTTCGCTAACGAACATTCTACCCACCTTTATTTTCTTGGAATGTTCGTCAGGTACCGTTGAGACGGAGGAAGTGGACGCCACAGAGGAGGATTACGACCAGATCGCTATTTAGGCTTAGCTTAGCTTATTTTTCTTTCAATTTATGTATGCTACTTATTTAGTTATTTATGTTCTTGTATTTTTTTTCCAGTTGAACTTATGTATTGTAAATATTTCAAATTTGAATGCAAATAAAGAAATTTGTTGAAAAATTTTCAGTCTCCATTTATTCTTACATTGTGTAATTTTTTTTTAATACGCTTAGGATATTTATTTAGAGAATGATCTTCTCTGAATAAATATGTCGCGGCTTGTCACGTTACTGTTTCTATCTATTGGGAAGCGGGGCGTGACAGGTTTTATTGGTGGCCCATGCAGATCAGTTCTGCATGAAACTTTAAACAAAATACCACAAGAATTAATAAATTCAACAAATATTTACATTCCTTGCATTTCAAATGCTTTGAATCTGTCCTAATTTTTATCTTTCTCTATCTAAAGATTATGGCGTCTCCTGATCATCCCGGCACACCCAACAACACCAACCTTCTCAACAACGTCGATGCTCTCCCACCAAATGTCACTACTTTACCCCTTCCACATGTTGTTGCTCCGTTTGAATGAGCAAGTTTTATTACTTAAGGCTATTGATTAGTCTAAAATATTGCATATTTGTATGAACATTTTCCCTACTATTATTAATATATAAAAGGTGTTAATTGTAAATAAAGAACATATGTGAGTTTATTTGTAAATGTTATTATCATATGTTTCTTCATTTATAATTAATATAATTAGGGAAAATATATGCATATAATATTTAAATGAAATATTTGTAATTAAAATATGCATATCATATCAAATATTCCTTATCAATATTCTTCAGATATTATATCATATAAATGGTTGGAATAATATCTCAAAAATACCAAATGCTATTAACACTTAAATTTGAGATATTGTGCAGGTATTAGCTCAGGTCTGAAATTTATGTATGAGATTCAAGTCAAATCGGGATATCGAAACCGAATCTGCCAAATTTTAGAAGCAAATCGAGAAATCTAACAAAGACAGATATTAATGGCAATATTTTCAGAATCTAAATATCAAGAAGATCTCCAAATATCGAGACAAAAGCCAGAAAAAATCACAAGTCCCAATTCCACTAAGAGGCGGCGGATTCGCGGTCATACGTGGCATTAGGCGGCGGAACCGTGGTCCTTTGGTGACCGTTGGATCTGGAATTTTGGGGGTATGATCATAACTACATCTACTCACATATGGCATCTAGGGTTTTTAGTTTTAGAGACTATATAAAGGACCGAGAGCTGTGCATTTGAAAATCATCAAAGGATCGAAGAATCCAAGGATCCATTTATCTAATTTTCTATTCATCTACACACATCAAAAGAGAGAGATCTAGAGCAAAACTAGGGTTCTTGCAATTTACTTTTGAAGCAGAAAGTTGTAATGCAATAGTTGATTAATAAAGGTAGTTTTTGTTTTAATTCTTTTTGTATTTATTTTCCCGCATTTACTTTACGCATTACTTTTCCGCATTAATTTTCCGCATTACTTTTTTTGCACTTTTAATTATGATTTCATTCATCTTTAACCTTTCTTCTAAATTGGTACTAATCATGAACGAGTAATTTTTTGCTTGCTAGGGTTTGTAGGATATGGTAGAATAATTGATGAAATATCTTTCAACTTCTTTTAACATTTTAATGTTTATAAATTTTAGCAAAATAAATGTTAACCCTCTTATCGGGCGCGCTATCAATTTATTGATAGTCACGACCACGATTTGAGATTAGTTAAGCACTTGTTTTGTTAAAGGCTTGAAATTAATAGAGATCAATAGAAAGACAAGGGCTAGTAGTGGGAAACCCTAGTTCCCTCCAAGAACCCCTAATCCACATTCATCGCTATCTCTCTAAATAAAAAGAAATATTTCTAAATATTCATCCATTAACTAATAAGTCCTATAAACCCTACAAGCCTTTCTGTAAGGTCAAGCCTAAGTTCCGTATATATACAAACGCTCTAGGCTCCGCATAGTCAAACTTAGAATCGAACCAAGATTAACCTAGCGCTCTAATACCAACTTTGTTACGACCCGACATGGCACGTGACTGGCCCTTGAATCATATGAAATCTATAGGACCCCATCTAATTCAAGTAAGCCAAAAGCCCAAAAATCTAAAACCATTTTAAATTATAAATGAAGGAAAACTGATTTTAAAGAAGTGGTTTTAATAGCATAAGCCAAATTATGCGTTTTTAAAATCCCAAGTCTCTTCTGAAAATTTCGGCAGAGTTTCCTCTGTAGAAACTGACCCCAAACGGGGTACAACATGAATAATATATGCACAATGATAAAAGGCATCCCCAAGCGGGAGCTAGTTTTTCGTCAATCGACGGTCACAACCACGCAAATAATATAATATACAACGCCAAAAGGCGAGGATCAAAACTCAAATCATCAAGAAAACCATAATAATACAAGTGCGACTCTACGGTTGAAAGAATAATACACTGGTTTTCTAAGTCTGAATAAATATACAAGTCTGGTTGATGGAATTACTAGATACAGCTGATTAAAATAAATACAAGGGTGGTCACGATGCGAGTGAACCCACCTACCAAAGCAATCACCCAGAAAGGAAGTAGTGTGCCAGAAAGCCGCAATGAAACCTGTACGGCAAAACCTGCAAGAACTGTGGCACAACGGGGGTGAGTTGCCAACTCGTGAGTAGAAAACATCACAGAGCAGAAATCGTATGTATGACTCAATCCTAGGTCAAACGATCAGTAATAATATATTCTCAATATGAATAAGTCTGAAGCATGATAAGGTGGCAAGGGTAAACATTTATACATAAGTGTAGTACCAAGTGCTCGTGCCAGTGCCTCAGGTAGCAACATATCATAAATATGAGGTGTTATCAATATAATCAACATGAATCAATGTCAACTGTATCATGAAGTCTATAAGTATGTGGATATCATCCGACTATGTAATCAATATCTGTATGCATGTGGATCCCGTCCACGTGTCAACCAATGACATAAAACATCATGCATGTAAATATCATAAAGCATATGCATGGAAGTATGAGGATATAAATCAACGTGTGTCCCTCGCGACACATCAAAATCATGGAACCTGAGTATCCAGTATCGACACTTGAAAACATCATGAAACCCGTGCCTAGCATCGGCATGTAAATCCTCATATATCGGGCTCCGTCAGTCCGGATCGGACCACGGGCTCCGTCAGTCCGGATTGGCCCATATCATCTCTCGACTCCGGTCGGTATCCTCCGGATATCCACCGAGCCCAAATACTATCACCGGTAGGTAGTAGTCCTACTGCCAGGCTCACCGTCTGCAGCACAGCAATCCGTTCTCGCCCTGGGGTACCATACCGGGTCCACCATGTACCCGCAATCGGCCTCATACAACTCCTCGAATTGGGTTTTACATGTCATACGTCTCAGAACTGAGAAAACACATGGTGGACGCACTGAAATATCATATCAAGGGAAACTGGGTTTTTAAAACAATACATACTCTCTTTTGAAATAACCACAGTTCCCAAATTCAGAAATCTCATGAAAATAAATATCTCAATGCGTATAATCTAAAGCATGATGTATGCGGTATATAACAGAAATGTAAGCATATCTGTATATCATGCAATATGGAACAGTAATATGCACATATCGAGGGAAAACCGCTCTTTTAAAATGAATCCATTTTTAAAATATATCTTGCGGTTTCCAAATTTCCAAAATCAATCCAGAATCATCTATGTATGTGCAAATACGTATGTATGCAAGTATGGGTGTACAATATGTGTGTACGCAAGTATGAGTGTACAATATGTATGTATGCAAGTTGGAGTGTACAATATGTAAGTACGCAAGTATGTTATGCAAGGAGTCATATCCTAATGCAACAGTCCTATTGTGTAGTGACATGGCAATTATCGATGATGAAATATGTGAGCCGGCAAGCAGGTGTACGTGGAACATACGCATCATCGATAATGGTGCTAGTGTCCTGACAGCATGGGTTTAATATAACAATAAACACATTTAAACATACAATGCAATGCGAATTGCAAGAATATGCGGAAAATGAATAATAAACACAACAGTGAAGAATCTACATCAATATATATATATATATATATATATATATATATATATATCATACAGTTTTGCCATTTGAAATAACACGAATCATGGGGTTTAGAAAAATAAGGGCTACGGTGTTTTTAAGAAAAGATGTGTCCTTTGAAAAATATCCGTAGAATCTCTTGACCTTTCTTAAAAATACTCACGATTCGTTAGTTTTGAAATAGGTATGACTCGGGTCTAGTCTAACATCTACTAAGTAAACTACAGATTTAACTAACAAGCTAATCGAAAGGGTATGAAAACCACCTAAATCTGAGTCGATATATATATACATATAATAGTCCGTGATCCCGCTTCAATAGTATCACATACGATACAATATACAATATGACATCCTCGAGTCAAGAGTGCGGATCTATTATCAAAATATAGCTCGTACGGAAATCCGTCGTACGGCATCCCAAATCTGGGTACGGGTCGAATCTCACATTTATCTCATCAATTATCTGGTATCCTTATCATCATATCTCATGAACTGGGGTACTGATCTAAGTCTAGTACAGACTGATACCATCAATATATATATATGCGTGTATGAAAACACACGCCTAAAGGCCCGCTATAATCTCATGTCGTATCTCAAAATACGAACCACATCATATCACCGATCTCATGGCACCATGCCCAATCTCATCGACTCATCTCCAAATACCATATACAATCCTCATCATCCATGTGTAGGTATACGTGTATATATATACATAGTCCCATACCTATGTGTGTGTGTGTATATACCTATCCCCATATACGCACAAATATAACAAAGTAAGCATGTGTGTGCGTGTGGGTGTAAACCTATTCTAGGGTTCGCGACTAAGAAGCTATACTAGTTCACATCTAATAACCCTAATCTAACCATTGAACACCTAATCATATCTTGAAGATCCATGTCTCACATAAAATATATCATATATATATAGTATATATAGCATACTGTACATCGAACTGCGGGGGAGCTATACGCCATCCACCCAACTTCCCCCGTAGATAAAATCTACTCACATTGCTTTTCGCTTTCCGTTGCCGACGTCGCCACGCGCTTGCTTGTCGTCTCGAAGTCCTCATAGGGTATCTACACATAATAACGTATCGTGTCGTATTAAAACCCAATTTAAAACTAAAACGACACGCTAAAAGTCTATGGGTTAGAACCTATGGACTACGCTTTCAAAACCACCAAATAACACTCGATTTTGACGTACAAACGTCAAGTGATCGAATACAACATAAATTACACAAATCCAGAATTCACAATACGCAAAACGAAACCCCGAATCAAAACAGCAACTCTTGAAAATGGTCCCAAATTTTACCCTAAGTCAAATTAGTCAATTTTGCATATGCCAAGGGTCTAGTTTTCAGGAGATGGAGCTACAGACGAAGCACGAAGCCCAATGCTCAAGATCTGGCCGCAAATTGTGGCCAGAAGGGTTTTATTTGTGGCCCAGAAGTGAGTGTAGGGGCTGGGGTCTTGGGATTAGCTTCCTAGCACTACTAAAATAATGGGTTGCCCCTACGGATAACAACATCCGTAGGGGTAGATAAAGTTTGGCCCTATGGATTAATCCGTAGGGCCAAACGGTTGCCCCTACGGTCCTTACATATTTATTTAAAAATTGTTAAATCTTAAATTGTTGTTTGCCCCTACGGAGCCGCAAACCAAAAACCTACGGACTTATCTATAGGGACATCTAAATAGGGATTTATGTAAAAAGGCAGATCAATCCCTACGCTGATTATCTTTTATTTTCTCATCACTGCGAGCGAACCCAAATCCCCAAACCCTCATTCCCGCCGATCGCGGTTCTCGTCGTCGCCAGCGCCGGCCGATTCGTCGTCGCCACCGCCTGTTTCTTCCTCATTTCCGTTCGTCGTCGCCACCGCCTGCTACTTCCTCATCTCCGTTCGTCGTCGCCACCGATTCATCATCGCCACCGCCTGCACAGGTTAGGAAATCTTCAATTAAACAAATTTTTGATTGTTTTAGGGCTATGGTTCATGGTTTGGGTACCGATGAGGCATCGGTTTGGGTTAGCGTTTGTGTTAGGGCTGGGGCTGGGGGGCTGCAGTTGCGGTTGGGGTCGGGGTCGGCAGGGGGTTGCGGTTGGGGTTGGGCTTGGGGTTAGGGTTAGGGTTGGGGTTCGGCTGGGGTAGGGGCTGGGGCTGGTGGTAGGGTTTTCCCTGAAACAATCCCTTTGTACTCATTTCTCAATTTAAAAAAAGAAGGGTAACATTTTTTGGAGAAGAAACCTTAATCCTACGTTCGAAGAAAATCAGGCACTAGCCCTCTCTCTTCCATCTCTTCCTAATCTTCTTGTTTCGCACGCTCCATCCTACAATAGGCACAATCCCTAATATATTTTAGATAGGCTTCTTAAAATTTGTTGAATAAACCATAGTTTTGAGTTTTGGATATTCTTTGTTGTTGTTTCTTGATTAAATTAAGATTTATCATAATCTTTTTTTTAATGAAAAAAGATAGTTTTTCTCTAAATTGGATCAAATATATAATGATTATGATATAAGTGAATTATTTTATATTTTATTTCGTATGGTTGTTCTCTAAATTGGATCAAATATCATCATAAAATAGATATTAATTATTTTAGATTTTATTTAATATCGTAAATGAATCAAACAAATTAAGAATCTTTAAAATTCTATTTAAGATCATTGTCAAAAGTGACAAAGGAACGATATGATTTTTGTAAAAATCGATTGCAATATCTCATTGCTATCAAAGTTTTCAATGACTTCATTTAGATTCGTGAATTATTTTATATTTTATTATTCGAAACCTGGGGTTAGGATTGGGGTTGGGGTTGGGGTTAGAAACTGGATGCTGTTACCGCAGTAGATTGCAAAGGCTGATATTTTGCCAGTGAGATTACAAAATTAGGTAAATACATCTTTGACATAGCCCAAAAACAAAAGAAGCGATGTTGGAAAGCTATAACTGAGCGAGCTAGATATTGTTAAGAAGTTGAAGTTTCAAGAATTATAAAATATATTTGTGGAGCTTAATGTATGTATATGCTACCTGCCTTTATCTTAGCATATCTTACATGTTGTTTTTCCGTCGTTAATCGTAAGAATTGAATTAGGAATCTAGGATGATGCAACTTAAGTTGCTTTATCTACTTTTATCATATGATTTTGGAAATAAATTTGAACATAGGATTATGACATTCTTTCTTTTTCTTTTCATTATAACCTTTAACTGATTTTAGCAATAAAATGTCCTTTAAACAAGAGAAGCTAGTGTCTTGTCAAGAAATTTGACTTTCTTAATTGTTTTAAGCTTATCTATTGATGTATGCTTGGTATTGTAGGCAGAACTTTACAGGGTGAAGAAAACATTTGATAAAGCTGAGCCATTATATTTAGAAGCCATAACTATTCTGGAGGAAGTGTTTGGTTCTGATGACGTACGGTGTGTATATTATTTCAGTTGAAATTTATTTTATTTTCTAACCTTGTAGACATGTATGCTTAGTAAGTAACTAATGTTAAATCTAATAATTTGTATAAATAGTTATTAATGAAGTTCAGTGAAGGATCTTTAAGCCTTTTTGACTTTTTTTTAATGATATATACTTACATTATATGTGTAGAACAGATATAGTAAATCTGTTTTTTAATATATGATTTTATGTATTTTTACCTTTTTAGTCACCTAAATTGGATGATGGACACATTTGTCATTCTTTAAGGTTTCTTGCTTTTGCAGAGTAGGGGCTGCTTTACACAACCTAGGGCAATTTTATCTTGTCCGGCGAAAACTTGAGCAGGCTCAGAAGTGCTATGAGGTATAAGTTCTTTCGAAGCACTTTTTTCTTTATGAATTTTTCTATTTTAATAATATTTTTTCCATGAACCATGATACTTGATATGATAGTTGTTAGTAATAAAGCATAAATTTCAAGGCAAGGTTCTCAGAACTCTAATGTTGTATTTCGATAGATTTATATCTAAGGTTTAAGGCAATCAACTTTCATCTTTTATGGGCTATTTCTCATCTCCTTCCCCAAAAGAAAACCCCTCTACTTCTATATCTTCCCCTCCATTTCATATTTCCAGGTTCTCCCAAAAGAAATTATAATAACATGTCACATCTTCTTTAAGTAGCATAAGTTAATTGTTTATTTATCTATCAATTCCTATGTGATAATCTGTTCTATTGTCTTTCTGTTTCTTTTGGCAGCGTGCTCTAAAGGTATGAAACAATGCTTGAATTCTCTGTCTTTCATCTCCGATATGGTGGTTCTTTTCCTTTTATTGCTATATGTTGTTTATGTTTTGCGTAGATAGAAGGACATGTTCTGGGCTATGGTGTGCTTATACAATGTATTATCTTAAGAAGGGTAATACCGTGTTTTTCTAATATGGATAATTTGTCATTGTTAATCCATCTTCCTGAAAACGGTTTATACGGAGGAAATATATTTCATGGTACTTGGGAAAAATATATGTTGAAGTCAAAAGTTATCAAGATTTAAATGCTCCGCTTATAGTCTTCCAAGATATTTTATATTCCAAGGCAAGGTGACAATAATTGCATGCTTGTGCACGATTTGGTATGTAGATTCAAGGTTATGCATGGCTACGACCCTTTCTTATGGTTTCTTATCATAATTTTCTGTACACTTGTAGTTTATAAAGGCAGTTAGATCATATCACTATACGAAATATTGTATTGTGTTCTATTGTGTATGGTGGATCACACACTAGAAACCAAGACATTGCATGCATGTGCACGTTTTGGTATATTCCTCGATACGTGAAACAAATTTGATTTAATAAGGGAAAACTTAAAATAACAACCTTTATACTAAAAAAATTATATATGCTATTACTTAGTAGTTTATGGTTTTCAGATGCAAAACCCATTTGAGAAATACTTTTCCTACCCACTATTAATCCATATTCTCAATATAGTCATCATAACCTACACTTTATATGATACAGTCTAACATGGCCCATGAGTACGTCATGGTTAAGGACTGGATGTATGTGAATTGGCAACAACGTATGCAACCTAAGTTTGTCACTGGAGTTCCTGCTTTCATTGAATTTGCACGCGCACATAATAAGAAGGAGAAGACAGTAATGTGGCAGAAGAAGAAGGAGAAGATAGTAATGTGGCAGAAGAAGAAGAAAATGACATTCCTTGTTCTCTGTTTCAGCATCAATCTTCTGATATGAACTAATGATGGCTTTCACATTGAATTTTCCTTTTAGAGACTTCTTAGTGTCCAATGGAAAGTATACATCAGATTTGTGCAGGTCAGGTTCTTCTATAATTTTCAAGAGTTTCAACTGATTCTGTAAATTACACCCTTATTGGGTGATATTTTTACCACTTCTCACTGCAGGTGCGTTCTCTAATATCCATTTTGAATGTAATATTATAGATATTCATGCCCGTTTATGTCAAAATTACTTATATTGTCAATGTTTGATTGTCTAGTTGTTGGTGATGCATCCATATCAGAGACAGAGGCCACTCCCGCTCCTCCAGGTATGTTTATATATCATATAGTGCATGTATATTGATTTAGAATGACATATCATAAATATACACACATTCCTTTTGCTCTTACTTAGATAGTAATTTTTTTTATTGTCTAGCTGTAGGTGGTGACAGTAGTTGACAATAAAATTTGTCATCCTAGAAACTATGATTTTTATATGTGCTCGCATGCAGAAATGATTGTAAGTCGTGGACCTGGACAATAAATTCTTATTTGGTATTTGTTTGAAATCAAATTGAATACTATATAATTGATAAGTTTGTTATATTTGTATTTAGTTTGGAATTAACACAATATTTATTCACGCAGCATGCACTTATGAGAAATAGGGCACCACGCGTCCAACTCATTATCATGTGCTGCTTGATGAGATTAGATTTGCGCCTGATGATCTACAAGAGCTTGTTCACTCCCTGTCTTATGTGTAAGCAGCGCTATATGCGAGTTTATCTTGTTAATATGTATGTACTGAAATTAATTAATATTATTCAAGTTTTGATACATGCAGATACCAGTCCTCATGCCGAGAAGTTCGGCCGGTATATGGGGGATGAGAGCCGGCTCGTGAAGAACTATCCACTTCACGTTGAGTGGGGCGAGCAGCACCGGCGCTCATTCGCCCTCTTCTTTGATCAGGCTCGGGTATTAATATATATTTTCATTTGTGATATAATGCAATATTAAGAGTTATTTTCTAATATATCTAATATTAAGAGTTATTTTCTAATATTGCAGACAGCTCAGACCCTGGCGCAAGGTGGTACACCGAGCGTGCTGTCCGCATATCTTGTCGTCCACGGCACCTCGACATATCCCGCCACGGGCGAGCTTCGATATCCCGACGTCGCTACCCAGGAGTATTGCGTAAGTGTTAATATTTATTCAACCCATATTTGAAATTTTAGTTTTGGAAGGTTCAAATTTAAATTTTATACTTATACTTTACTGCTTAATGTGGGCGTAGGAGCGGGTGGTTGAGCAGGCCGAGGCCTCGGGGATCGATTTTAACGGACAGAGCGATCCGAGGATGCTGACCCCAGTCCTGGACGCCGCACACGGACGACACCACGGAGGTTGGGAGAGAGGCCAAGGACTGGACCCTAGCAGGGCCCATATGAGGCTGGACTCCACCCCGGCGGTTACTTCCTCCGTCTCCAGTGAGCGACGTGTCCAGCAGGAACTGGAGAGCTTGAAGGCTACCGTTCAGGAGTTGAAGAAGATGCTGGTATGTATACTACTTAATAGTAAAATATCATGTCATATTATAGATATCAACATATCCAATATTAGTACGTAGCCTGAGCTTATTTGGTTGTAGACTTAGGTTTGATTAATCATACATACATATCTAATTAAAATAAACTACGGTTTTCCAAACTAGATATCCAAATGGGGTTTCGAAATAACTTGATAATGATAAGAATTCGAATAATACACAGTTCTTACACGCTTATTACACACGTTAGGTCCAGACGCGACGGGGTACATCGGCCGAGCCTCCACATGCATCTCCTTCGGCTGCGGCTCCGCAAGCCACTACATCGGCTGCGGTTCCGCAGACAGCTCCTATAGCTCCACCGCACGCTCAGACTCCCGCAGCCGCGGCTCCGCAAGCCACTACCTCGACGGCGGCTGCGCAGACCACATCGCCAGCTCTACAGCCCGCTCAGACTCCCGCACGCGCCGAATTGCATGGTTTATTAACCGAGGAGCAGACGCGCCAGATTCTAGCGTTTATCAGAGGTGAAGCTGGACCGAGCTAGGGTAGCTTTTTTATTCTTATTTTTTGAAACATTTATTTATTTATATGATACATATTGTACTGCATTTTGAAACATTTTGGACGATATTGATATTGGTTTATATTTATATCATATTCAGTTTTTGGGTTTCTTTTGTATATTATATGCGTGAGATGTGATTATGAATACTGCGATATATGTTGTGTGATGATTAATTTTATATTTGATTGATGTATATATTATTGTGCACAGGGCGGGAAAAAATCAGGTAGCTCTTTTTTAAAAAAAAATACAGATAATGTGTACCTACGGATTAATCCGTAGGTACACATGTTGCCCCTACGGCTATATCCGTAGGGGCAAAATATCTGCAGTAACTGATATTTCCCCCCTGTTCTCAGTATCAGGGGGTTGGGAGTGTGTAATACCCAGCCTCTTTTATACCAAAATTTGTATTCCGTTACCTTAGAAGTCTATTTATTCTTAATTATGAATTATTTATTTTTAATTTTTATTTATTTTATTTATAAATTTATTATTATATTTTATTTTATCTTTCAAAACCCCATTTGAACCCAAACCCTAATTCTAATAACTTTTTAGCCCAAACCCAAGTTATAGATTTATTCTTCATCAAAATACGTTTCCCTATATTACTGTACTTCTAGTTTCTAACTCTAGTCGTTTTATAATTCCAATCTAAAACCCTAGTTCCATATAGATATATATATAAACCGAAACCACAGCCAATTATTTATTTGAAAATTTAAACCCAAAATTAAAACCCCTTTTCTTTTTTAAAGAACCTGGCCCAGCACACTTCAATTTTCCTCAGCCCACTCTTTAATTCATTATTGGTTAATTAAATTTTAGCCCAGCTTTTCCAGCCCGGCCCTCTCAATATTTAATCTTTGTTTTCATTATTTTTCCTCAACCCCTCAAGCCCGGCCTTTTCCAATAATTAAAATCCTTTTTACCTTTTATTTTCTCGGCCCAACCCTGGCTCGGCCCGTTCTTTTTTTACATGAATTTCTTTTAATTTTTCTTCCGGCCCGGCCCACTCTTTCTCCTCAGCACCCACGCCCGCTTCACCCATGACCCGACCCGCCTCTACACCCCCTTCTTCCCCCAACGGCTCTCTCCCAATTTCCCGCTCCCTGTCCCTCGCGATCCGCCTCCTCCGCCCTCGCTCGCGCGAGCGTTACCCACGACGCGCGCGTTTTCCCCCATGACCCTCTCTCCTCTACCCAGTACTCCCACTTCCTCGCTCGCTCCCTCCCTCGTTCTCATTTTCCTCCTCTTCTCGCTACACTCCCGACCCACGCACCCATCACCGACCTCCTCCTCTCCTCATCCGCCTCCTCCCAACACCGCGACCCCCATAGCCACACCTTCCTCGTCGTCAACAGCACCACCATCACCTCATACAATCCACACTCGAGCACCCCCTGTCGAGCGCCCCTGCACACCAACCCTGCACCAGAGCTCAGCCACCCCTGCGCCGACGACCGGTGAACTCCTCGTCTCGTCGTCGACATCCATCGCATCTCGTCGACCCCATCATCATCATCATCGTCGCCCTCATCCTTCTCGAGCTCTCTGTGCCCCCTCTTCTCACTTCCTCTAACTTCTCTCTCTCTCTCTCCCCCTCTCAGTTCTCTCTCTCATCTCTCTCTCTACCTACATCTCTCTGTGCTCTCTCCCTCTCTGCTCTTTCTCTCTCTCACTGGAGTCTCTTCTCTCTCCCTCACTCTACCCCTCTCTGTTTCCCTCTCTCACTCTCTATCTCTCAGTTTCTCTCACTCTCTAACTCTGTCTCTCTCTCTCTCTCCCTCTGCAACTTTCTCTCCGTATCCCTCTCACTCCCTCTCCTCCATTAACAGCCCAGCACAATCGAGCATTCACGCATCAACAGCAAGGCTGCGACGCAAACCCAAGCCGAGTCGAGCCCCGGCATTCCGTCGAGCACCTACAGAGATCGTCGTTGCCGCTGCCGTGCATCACCATAACGTCTCCAGGCAAGTATTTTACTTGCTTACATGCTATTTACTTAAGTTACAATCGTTAAGTACATAGATTATAAAGTTACAAGTTTAAACCAATTATGTGCCATACCTGTTCGACGCGTGTTCCCAAACAAAATACTTTTCTAAATTGACGGAACTAGATTACTTACATTGGCCCTTGCTGTGATGAACACCCTGTGCAAGTTTCGCTGGAAAATATGACCGTTAACGACTAAAAGAACTACCCCCTAGTTTAACCGTAAAACTGGAATTTTCTTGTATCTGAAAACCGTTAAATTCACCATAAATCATATACATACTAGAATGATGCGTTCGAGGGCTCAAATCGAAGCCGACTCGACGGAATTTAACCCTATACTAGTTTCCTGGCATTCCTATACTTAAATTGTGATGATATTTGGATCGGAGTGCGACTCTGGATCGCAGTCCAGAGCGACTTCAGTTGTTGCTTGCTGTTCCGTAATGGGTACCACAAGATCTCCTTAACTCGTAAATTGCAGAACTCCACTGTTTATTATAGATAAATTTGTTAGCTAGACAACACAATTGATTTCATTCTGTTTCGTTACCATTTGTTATTTATTCTGTAATTTAAAAGATCGGGACGCATAACAGTCCCAACAGAATCAGAACTGACATATTAGTGTTAAATAGTGTATAACTCCTGACGTGTAGATGCGATTGACGATCTGTCTATTGCGTCGAAAACCTTACTGAAAACCCTAGATTTCATCCAACTGTAGAATTGCTAAAGTCTGATCCCAACTGGGATTAAAATGCGTTGCGAAACGGACTTCTGATTCCGAAACCAGATTTCCAGCCGTGAACGCTTAAAATGAAATGGCCATAAATAATGACCCTGAGACCCGATTGGCATGAAACTAAATTTGATGGATAGATAACTGAACATACTAATGATTTCCTGTTCATCGTCTCACTAAATTGTAACCGTACGATTTATGATAATTTGTGTAAGTGGTAGGTTATTGATTGAGGGCATCCTAAACATGCTTTATATACTGCTTATGCATCACATCATACCCATATCATTGCAGTGATAACTTAGTGATATCGTGCATTTACCCAGTGTTAGATTTTAGTGATGATTGTGGCAAGTACGTCAGTGTTCGTGTATCCGTGATTAAGTGAAAGTGATACGTACTTGTACACAATCTGTGACCCTATTATTCTATTGCATTGTCGACGTCTGTGGGATGCGTGTACGTGTGACTATAAGTGGTATGGGACATTTATGGAAGCTCTTGCACGGGTGTCACAGATAAGGCACCAGACACTGCCATTTACCTTAGGTATTAGTCGGGACGTGCTTGATGGAGGTCCTGCCTCCAGTTCTCGCGCAGACATGTCACCGACCGATTGGGATTTAGGGTTATGGTTAGCGTTTGATATAGACCACGGGGTGTGGGGTTGTTTAAGTGTGAGTTCAACAGAATCTCGGGAGTCCCATGCCGGCTTATATATTTAAGAAGATATATGGAGTTTTACAGGGTATGTGATATTCACCGTGATATACATGTTGGGCCCGTGGTCCCTTGCCCTTGGGTTCTACCCTTGGGTGGAGGACACTCGCGAGTGGTTGACTCTCACACTTGGACTGACGATAGGCTTAGTGACCTGTACAGTGAGACTTAGAGACTGATAGGGATACTGGCATTGAGATATCTTAATTACTGTGTTGACATACATGGCATATCGTTCTACTGCTTTTACTGTTCCGCTGCATTGATTACTGCACATTCATATTCATGCTGTCATTGATTTACTGTTTCACATATCTATTACTATTGTTAGAATTGTCACATGATTTTATATATATTATATTGCTATTGTGTCGCTCTGACGACCTGAGTATGCATGCTCAGTGTGAGGAGAAGATTTAGCCTGGACCAGGACTAGACGCACTCCGCGGACATCTTGTTTAGCTATCCAGAGTTATATCTTTGGTTTCCCATCAGGTCAGTTCATTTTACTGTTTTGTTCCAGTTACTGCATTTCTCATTGCCTGCGCATTATTTACTGTTTACCATGATAAACTAGAAGCCGAAGTGTGACTACGGCGGGACATTTCCTTGACCGTAGGAGCATGGCTGGCCTTGTCTACACCTCGTATTCCGTATTTTGGAAAGCGGGGCGTGACAGAGTGCCCCTACGGACATATCCGTAGGGGCCATTGATTCGCCCCTACGGAGTTATCCGTAGGGGCAACATATCAGAAATCCTGATATTTTGCCCCTACGGATAAGTACCTACGTAGGTATCCGTAGGGAATAGTACATGGCCCTACGGCTATATCCGTAGGTACAGTTAATATATTTAAAAAAATCATAAATATTATAACTTTTTTTACCCTATGGCCTACTCCGTAGGTGAAACAGGACCTACACAGAAATCCGTAGGGGTAAGATTTTGCCCGTAGGGGCAAGTTCAGGGCTTCAACTTGCACCTGCGGCCTTTGCACCTACGGGGTCTTTTTTCGCCCCTACGCACATATCCGTAGGGGCAGTGGGTTGCCCCTACCGATAAATCCGTAGGGGCAACCCTTATTTGTAGTAGTGTAGGTGCCAGCACACTCCTCTGTACTTGCTAAATATTTTTCAGAGGCTCCGGGTGATAGCAAATGTCAAAATACCCTCACAGAATTCATAAAATACGATGTCGAGGATTTCTAAGTTTGCTAATTGGGGTTCTAGTCTCTGGTTTAGGTCTCCAATCAATCACCACGGGGGTTGTATAGTCTCTACTAACCTTAATTTCACCTTTGGGTTCAACTAAAACCCTAATACTCAACTTAAAGTTTTCAAAGTTCCCAAAACCACACAATATCGATTTTAAATTAACATGGATGCTAAAGGAATGGAAATTCTACACTAATGATGGAATAATTACCTCATTTTGCTCTCATGAATCCCCTAGGGTACCAAAATCAAATTTTTTCTTCGTCCATAGTGTAGCTTGTGAGCTTGTGCACAAATTTTGTGAAAGTGAGATGGACTTTTAATAGGTTTTTATTGTGATGGATTGTGAGGAGGTGGAGGGGAAAGGGGAGAGAGGGCAGCAGCAGCAGCAATGAGTGAGGGAGAGAGAGAAAATGATGAAGATGGTGAGATGAGAGAATGGCCAAGTCAAAATTAACCCCTCACCTTTCTCTCTCATATTCCTTTCCCTTTTCTTTTCTTTTCCTTTCTTTTCCTTTTCTTTTCTCTTCTCACAAAACCAAAGCCATGAATGAAAAATGAAGAGAAAGCCATGTAGGAAAATGTAACACAAGTGCAAAAATAATATGGTGCATGTTTTGCACAAAACAACCTTAATGCGCGATTAGCGATATTTAATCGCGATTAGCACTAAATAGCGTATAATTAATCATAAAAACTTATAATTTGCATAATTCACATAAAACACCCTCTTTTTAGTAATTTTCATAATTTTCCAAATTTTTCCAAATTTGTCGGTATTTAATTATACCGCCTTAATAAAATATTCAATATAATATTATTTAATTATAAAAATTCCCAAAAATAATATTTTATTTTTTTGAAATGTTATATAAGAACAAAGGAGGGTTGTGGGTAATTTATTGTTTATCCGCATTTCTCTTGTGGTGTTTAGGCAAGTGTGACTAAGAAAAGTGGTTACTTAATTAGGCCCGCTATTTCAGTGATTCGTATAGCGGATATCTCCTACTTACCCGGCACTTATCTAGCCGCAATATTGATAAGGAGGTGGTAGAGAATAGATCCCACGTCTTATCCTTTGGAAGTCTAGGAGCGGTCTAGTGACTCGACCTAGGTGACTCCAACTCTAAGAATTGATTGTGCATTTTGTGATTGGTTGAGTCAAGCCTCACGTCCGATTTTTTTCTTCAAAATAAGCCTTCTTAAAATCGTTCTCACACGTGTCACACGCTGCCACATGTACTAAACCCGCTTAGTGTGTTATCGGCTGGACACGGAATTCTAGTGCCCGTCTAGTCCGCGTTTTTGCTGTCAACGCCGAAGTTGGTACTTCTTCATCTTCTATTTCTCTTCCACCTGCCACATCTCCCGAGATGGACGGATCTCCATCGGGTTTTAACAATACCACCTTGCCACCACCCGTGGGTGCGCAAAATCCCCCACGCATCACTCTGAAAGACAGATACCACCCCGTACGCGGACCCCTTCGTACGTGTCTGTCTCTTCCACCAGCCAATGAGGATAATTTCGAAATTAAACCCCACTTCATCAACTTGTTGCCCAAATTTCACGGGCTTGAATCTGAAAATGCATACG
This sequence comes from Agapanthus africanus, assembly GCA_030015575.1. Classification (NCBI taxonomy): domain Eukaryota; kingdom Viridiplantae; phylum Streptophyta; class Magnoliopsida; order Asparagales; family Amaryllidaceae; genus Agapanthus; species Agapanthus africanus. The sequence continues at coordinate 96,442,127 of CM057341.1, read as the reverse complement.
TTTTTATAACCAAATTAAAAACGTATGTGCAATAATGAGCACCACCCAACTTTTAGGGAATGCTCTGCGATTACGTCTTCTCCCTTTTACCTTGTGCGATCTCGCAGAAAAGTGGTTTTATAGCACCGCCGTGCATTCTATCGCTAAATGGGATGATTCGTTAAAGCATTCTTTAAGAAATTTTATCCTCATCACAAGACCGTCCGTATTTGGAGCGAGATTAACCAGTTTGCCCAACTTCCCAACGAACCCTTTTGGAAGTGCTTTGAACGGTATAAAGACCTGTTTGTCCAATGCCCTCATCACGGAATTGATAGATGGCAACTTTGCCGAATTATTTATAAGGGTATTAATCTAACCATGAAAAAAATGCTAGAAACCATTTGTTAATATCATTTCATGTTAAAAGACGATGGCGAAACATGGCAATTTCTGGAAGATCTCGCCGAACAAACATTACAGTTGGAGAGTACTAGACCAAGATCATTTTCATCTAGGGCAGGTATCCATCAGCTCGACACTTCCATCGGAATGAAAACCAAAATGGCTGCAGTGCAAAAGAAACTCGAAGTTATGGAAAGAAAATTCTCTTCAGCCTCCCTAAACCAAGTTACGCTCCCCAAAACCGTGTGTGATTGCTGTTTTGACTCTTCACATTTAACGGAACAATGTCCTTTGAATCCTCCGTCTCAAGGTCAAGAACAAACTAATACTGCTTTTCAGCAACAATTTAGAAACGATCCTTATTCCTCCACTTATAATCAGGGATGGAGGAATCATCCTAATTTTGCTTGGAACTAAAACCAATCTCAAAATCAAAATCAGTTCACAAGCCAAAATAACTATCAAAGGCTTCCCTCACAGCAACAACAGTCACCACAACAAAGTCAGCAGCCTTTTCAACCGCAAACTTTTCAAAATCCGGCCAACAATTTTGCCCCTTATAATAATTCTTTCCACCCACAGACTAATATTCCAACGGCCGGTACTGATAAAATCTCTGCACTCGAACGAAACTTAGAAATGGTTATTAAACAATTTACACAAACGACGGCTAATTTAACATCATCTATTCAAACGCTGATGCAACAAACCGCTTCCCACGGTGAAAGCATAAAATCGATAGAAGCACAATTGCACAGTTGAATGCCGCAATGAGTGAGAGAGAGAGAAAGGGAAACTTCCATCTCAATCTCTACCAAATCCCGGCCACTCACAAAGCTCAAATCTTATCTTTCACCAACAAAATCATAACGTAAGTGCCGTAACTATGTTGAGATCGGGAAGAATGCTGGATAACCAGGTTGGTGAGCAAGTTGATGATGATACCTCAGCTACTACTTCTACTCCTATTTCGTCTAATCCACCATCTTCTTCTGAGCCTATTCTCCGTTCTTCACTAGGCTCAATCCCTCAGCCCACTTTCTTGAATGAATTACCATCTACGACCATCCCAAATTCAATTTTGGATTCTATTCCATCCCCACAAACTTCTCCACAAGAGTTGGACCTAACCCTTTTTAATAAAGCTCCTTTTCCAAATCGGTTGATGCCCAACAGACTAAATCCACAAATGGAGAAGATTATAGAAATTTTTAAGCAAGCAAACATAAATATTCCTCTCTTAGATGCTATCCAATAAGTTCTATCCTATGAGAAAATTCTTAAGGACTTGTGCACTATGAAAAGGAAAACTTAAGTTCCTAAAAAAGTTTTCTTAGCGAGTAATATGAGTAATGCTCTTACCCAACATGTGCCTAAGAAACATAAGGACCCCGGTTGTCCTACAATATCTATTTTTATTGGGGGTAAAATCGCACTCTACTCGATTTAGGTGTTAGTGTTAACTTGCTCTTGTATTCTGTTTATGAGCAATTAGGCATAGGAGAGTTAGAAGCTGCGTACTGCACCCTCCAGATGGCCGATTGATCTATCACCCACCCTAGGGGTGAGCTAGAGGACATGTTGATCAAAATAAGGGAATTTATATTCCCTTTGGACTTTATAGTTTTAGATACACAGCCTGTGGCAAACCCACGGAATCAAATTCAGGTGATTCTAGGTCGATCTTTTCTAGCAATTTCAAATGCAATAATCAATTGTCGTAACGGTTCCATGAACATGTCCTTTGGAAAGATGATGATTGAGCTTAACATTTACAGGGTAGAAAGTCAACCCTCCGAACCTTATGCTCATATAGTTTATATATGTTCTGTCGACAAGATATGTAGCAACCCTAATTTTCTTATACACTTTTTCCTATAAAAAGTTTTTCAAATATTTTTTCAAAAATCCATAAAGGGGTATTTATTGCCTGAGCACAAGATTTAAGTAATTAATTAGCAATTTAATTACAAGAAGGAGCTTGTAGCTTATTGGTAATATCTTGCACTGCTGAACCAAGCCACCAAAGTTCAAATCTCATGCCCCACATTATTTTTAATATTTATTTTGTTTTAAATTTTTCTTCAATATTGTGTCTCTTCATCTTCTAAACCCCCATGTACACTTCAAATTCCTAGATCGGTTTCAGAGACCTTTGAAATCCCCATTTACTCCATTTTAATGATTTTTAATACATTTTTACATTAAAACCTTTCATATACCCTATTTACTCCAATTTTTAACGATTTTATATATTTTTACATTAAAACCTTTCATATACCCTATTTACTCCAACTTTTAATGATTTTATACATTTATACATTTTTATTTAAAAACCCTTCATCTACCCTACCCCTAGCCTACCCTATAAATACACCCCCTCCCCTCTACCCTCTCATCCCAAAAATTCTAAGCTCACTCTCTCAAAATTTTCCAAGAGTTGTGTACTTTGAAAACAAGTTCGCGACGAAGCTCTGACGAAATTCCGGCGACGTTTTTTAGGAAACAACCGGCGACGAAGCAACGCCTCGGCAACTTCTTTGTTTCCCCTACACTCCTTAGTATAGATCGAAACCCGTAAGTCCCATTCTATCCCCCTTTCTATTTCTTTAAAATACGAAATTACGAAACCCGACAGAATCGGAACAAATCCGATTTCCGATTCGGTTTTCTATAAAATTTCACTTCTAATCAATTCAATCATGCTTAAACATCTTATTGTTGACTATTAAACATTCAACGAATAATTTGAATAAGTTTTTACACATGAAATGATAACCTTTTCAATTTACCGTATTTTTTCACTTTAATACCATCATGTTTCAATTTCACATTTAACCCTTTAACCTTACTATACATTTAAAGTAGAGCACGAGATAATGACCTACCTCCACATACACGCAAATACAACCCTAAAACGATATCATCAAAACTTAGAATACGATAAAACGAAACTTTCATTAAAATACCATATTCTTAATAAAACCTTTCTTAAAAGTTTTAGATTGTTACACTTTTAAATAAATACTTCTTATTAGGAAAATACGATAAGTTGTGGATATCGATCGTTTATCTAAACCTGACTTTGTGGTGTCTAGGCTAGGCAAGTGAGCTTAGGTAACTTTAAAAGGCCCGTCTCACGATTCGTGAGCGGATCCCTCCTTCCTCACTTGTACTTACCTGGCCACAATTGGCGGTGAAGAGGCGATTTGAGGGTTCTAACGACTTGTCGTTTAGATCTTTTAGAAATAGGCTAGTTGGCTTAGGAAACCCTAGAATCTAATATACGAAAAATTACACTTTGCAAATAAATACCTTTTACTTTATAAAACCGTTTTCTAAAGGATTAGTATTTTACAATCTTTGCAAAGCGCCGCTACAACCCATCTTTGGGGAACCCGTTCGGGATCGTGCGGTTTATCGCGTACCCTCGGGCTAGTAGTGCGAGATTCAGACCTCCGCAAGGAGCATTCGGTCTCGAAAGGTTTAAAAATACGACATCTTAAGGAAATGAGATTTTTGGAATATAAAATATTTATTAAAACTATTTTTGTATAAATATATGTATATTGATCATTTAAATATCTATTTTATTATAATATAAATATTCCACCCTTTTTTAAAAATCACAAGAATATATTTTACACTAAAATACCATGAACTTCAAATAAACAATATTACAGATAAATACCTAAAACTAGGATATTCTCACTAGAAATGTCACAATATAAAATCCACCCTCATTACAACTCTAAAGACGAATAATAAATACTTGAGGTGTATTTTGAAAAGTATATAAAGTATTTTTATATAAAGCCCCCTCAAGTTTTATAAATTAGCCTAAAGACCCTAACAATTATAAGACTTCGATTCACATCCCTGATTGTCTGACTCTGGTTTGAGTCTGATTAATCTGACTTGAATATGGTTCAAGTCAATCTATAATCTATAATATTCCAATTCAAAATGAACACATGAATCTATGAATACAATTATCAATCTATACACTTGACTGAACCGAACCATGGATATATAATCCTTTTACATGATTCTTAGTATTCCATTTACATGACTCCACGGTTACAACCGTTTCCTAATATCATGGTTTCGGTCAGTCAGTCAATCAATCATGCAATCAATACAATTTTACAAGATAACAATACAAACAATATATCGCGGGGTTTAAGGGGTAGATTGGTACGAAAGGTGTTAAAGGTGGCACGAGGTGGTCAGATTTAACACACCTAACATAAATTCAGTTGCTGTTGTACCGTGGCATAAACGGTTCCTTATACTATACGTGCCCCTAGTCTCTGGCATATAGAGACTCCCCTCGTATACACTGGCATTCTTCTGTACCAAGCTACAAACAACAGCGTTAACATAACATTACAACAATAGTATACACTTTAAAATGTATCTTCTTATTCTGTCTTTTTCTACTTCCCTCTTACCTTTGGGACTTACCGGGCGACCTGTTCGCTGACGACATTCTGTTTCTCTTTTCTTTGAATGTCGTCAGGTGATTTGGACCCGGCAGAGGTTGAGCCATCACAAGAAGACTTGGAGCAGTTCACTGAAGACTCTGCACTGTAGTTTCATTGTACACTTTTCCTTTCTGTACTTTTCATTTCCTGTTATGCCACTGTTTAGGCATCTTTTTATTTCAGTTGTATTTCTTTTCATGTGTTGTACAAAGAATGTTAATAAATAAAAGCTGTTGTTCTTTTTATTCTTGTCTCTTGTGTATTTTATTTTATATTGCTTAGATACGCTTAGCGTATGTACTTCTGAGTATATACGTAGCGGATCTCGTCGCGTCCCCTTCGCCGTACACTGGGAAGCGGGGCGTGACAGGTTTTGTTGGCGGCCCATGCAGGTCAGAGCTGTATGGAACCATAAGCAATATAAAACACAAGAACCAGCAACTAAAACATTCTTTACAATCATGTTTCTTGAATCCCATCATTTCTTATTCCTTGAATCATATACCTTGAATCTGTCCTAACCCAAAATTCGCTCATCTCTTTTACAATTTTACCAAAACCTTCGCATCCTTTCATTCCTTCACACATTCTTCACATTTCTAAAACCCTTGCACCACCTTGTTATTTTTCGCATACTGTCAGTACACCAGCACCAAACTTTCCTTGAAACTGTTACACTTTCCTTTTACAAATTTCGAGGACGAAATTTTTATAAGGAGGGTAGAATGTAACAACCATAATTTTCTTATACACTTTTTCCTATAAAAAGTTTTTCAAATATTTTTTCAAAAATCCATAAAGGGGTATTTATTGCCTGAGCACAAAATTTAAGTAATTAATTAGCAATTTAATTACAAGAAGGAGCTTGTAGCTCATTGGTAATATCTTGTACTGCTGAACCAAGCCACCAAAGTTCAAATCCCATACCCCACATTATTTTTAATATTTATTTTGTTTTAAATTTTTCTTCAATATTGTGTCTCTTCATCTTCTAAACCCCCATGTACACTTCAAATTCCTAGATCGGTTTCAGAGACCTTTGAAATCCCCATTTACTCCATTTTAATGATTTTGTACATTTTTACATTAAAACCTTTCATATACCCTATTTACTCCAATTTTTAATGATTTTATACATTTTTACATTAAAACCTTTCATATACCCTATTTACTCCAACTTTTAATGATTTTATACATTTTTACATTTTATTTAAAAACCCTTCGTCTACCCTACCCTTAGCCTACCCTATAAATACACCCTCTCCCCTCTACCCTCTCATCCCAAAAATCCTAAGCTCACTTTCTCAAAATTTTCCAAGAGTTGTGTACTTTGAAAATAAGTTCGCGGCGAAGCTCTGACGAAATTCCGGCGACGTTTTTTAGGAAACAACCGGCGACGAAGCAACGCCTCGGCAACTTCTTTGTTTCCCCTACACTCCTTAGTATAGATCGAAACCCGTAAGTCCCATTCTATCCCCCTTTCTATTTCTTTAAAATACGAAATTACGAAACCCGATGGAATCGGAACAAATCCGATTTCCGATTCGGTTTTCTATAAAATTTCACTTCTAATCAATTCAATCATGCTTAAATATCTTATTGTTGACTATTAAACATTCAACGAATAATTTGAATAAGTTTTCGCACATGAAATGATAACATTTTCAATTTACCGTATTTTTTTCACTTTAATACCATCATATTTCAATTTCACATTTAACCCCTTAACCTTACTATACTTTTAAAGTAGAGCACGAGGTAATGACCTACCTCCACACACACGCAAATACAACCCTAAAACGATATCATTAAAACTTAGAATACGATAAAACGAAACTTTCATTAAAATACAATATTCTTAATAAAACATTTCTTAAAAGTTTTACATTGTTACACTTTTAAATAAATACTTCTTATTAGGAAAATACGATAAGTTGTGGACATCGATCGTTTATCTAAACCTGACTTTATGGTGTCTAGACTAGGCAAGTGAGCTTAGGTAACTTTAAAAGGCCCGTCTCACGATTCGTGAGCGGATCTCTCCTTCCTCACTTGTACTTACCTGGCCACAATTGGCGGTGAAGAGGCGATTTGAGGGTTCTAACGACTTGTCGTTTAGATCTTTTAGAAATAGGCTAGTTGGCTTAGAAAACCCTAGAATCTAAAATACGGAAAATTACACTTTGCAAATAAATACCTTTTACTTTATAAAATCGTTTTCTAAAGGATTAGTATTTTACAATCTTTGCAAAGCGCCGCTACAACCCATCTTTGGGGAACCCGTTCGGGATCGTGCGGTTTATCGCGTACCCTCGGGCTAGTAGTGCGAGATTCAGACCTCCGCAAGGAGCATTCGGTCTCGAAAGGTTTAAAAATACGACATCTTAAGGAAATGAGATTTTTGGAATATAAAATATTTATTAAAACTATTTTTGTATAAATATATGTATATTTATCATTTAAATATCTATTTTATTATAATATAAATATTCTACCATTTTCTAAAAATCACAAGAATATATTTTACACTAAAATACCATGAATTTCAAATAAACAATATTACAGATAAATACCTAAAACTAGGATATTCTCACTAGAAATGTCACAATATAAAATCTACCCTCATTACAACTCTAAAGACGAATAATAAATACTTGAGGTGTATTTTGAAAAGTATATAAAGTATTTTTATATAAAACCCCCTTAAGTTTTATAAATTAGCCTAAAGACCCTAGCAATTATAAGACTTCGATTCACATCCCTGATTGTCTGACTCGGTTTTGAGTCTGATTAATCTGACTTGAATATGGTTCAAGTCAATCTATAATCTATAATATTCCAATTCAAAATGAACACATGAATCCATGAATACAATTATCAATCTATACACTTGACTGAACCGAACCATGGATATATAATCCTTTTACATGATTCTCAGTATTCCATTTACATGACTCCACGGTTACAACCGTTTCCTGATATCATGGTTTCGGTCAGTCAGTCAATCAATCATACAATCAATACAATTTTACAAGATAACAATACAAACAATACATCGCGGGGTTTAAGGGGTAGATTGGTACGGAAGGTGTTAAAGGTGGCACGAGGTGGTCAGATTTAACACACCTAACATGAATCCAGTTGCTGTTGTACCATGGCATAAACGGTTCCTTGTACTATACGTGCCCCTAGTCTCTGGCATATAGAGACACGACTCGTATACACTGGTATTCTTCTGTACCAAGCTACAAACAACAGCGTTAACATAACATTACAACAATAGTATACACTTTAAAATGTATCTTCTTATTCTGTCTTTTTCTACTTCCCTCTTATCTTTGGGACTTACCGAGCGACCTGTTCGCTGACGACATTCTGTTTCTCTTTTCTTTGAATGTCGTCAGGTGATTTGGACCCGGCAGAGGTTGAGCCATCACAAGATGACTTGGAGCAGTTCACTGAAGACCCTGCACTGTAGTTTCATTGTACACTTTTCCTTTCTGTACTTTCATTTCCTATTATGCCACTGTTTAGGCATCTTTTTATTTCAGTTGTATTTCTTTTCATGTGTTGTACAAAGAATGTTAATAAATAAAAGTTGCTGTTCTTTTTATTCTTGTCTCTTGTTTATTTTATTTTATATTGCTTAGATACGCTTAGCGTATGTACTTCTGAGTATATACGTAGCGGATCTAGTCGCGTCCCCTTCGCCGTACACTGGGAAGCGGGGCGTGACAAGATAGCTTCCGACAGTTGCGAATTTGAGGAGCTTCACGATACTGATCTCGACGTCATTAGCGAGTTATTGTTTGATCCAGCTATTTATACGAATGAGGAACCTTCTGTCGACAAGTTCACCCCCGAGTCTGAATCCTTTGACTTGTCGAATGACTCAGTCGAGCTATCCGAGTCAATCCCTTACACTAAATATGAACCTCTTATGGAGTCCAAGTATACTCTTCTTTCCGATGAGATTATCATTCGGAATATTGATGAAGGTTTTGAAGACATTTTCGCTGAAGAACTCGCGTTTCTTAAAGAGATAGATGTTGTGATGAATCAAACTCCATCCAAAGAAGCTGAAATGCCACCCTTTCTTCTTATCACGTACGAGAATAGGACTATTCCACCTATCCTTATCTTTCATATTCTCGTTTTCATCCACCATCACTGTTTCGTCTCTACCAACCGAGACGTAAAACTATTAAATTCCACTCTTATCTTCACCCCACTTCTTTACGTCTATTTGTAACATGATCTTCTACCAACCATGGTGTTATATTGATAAAATATTCGAATGGTTGGTGTTGACTTTTGGTCTTTGTAAAGTTTTATGTAGACCAATAATATTTACTCCCTTCTTATGATTTTAAATGTTTAGTAATAAAAGCACTGTTTTTATCAAGTTGGGGGGGGGGAGAAAAATATTGTTTGGCTCTTGAATTTTTATTTTTTTGGCATAATTGTGAGCCAAAAATAAGTTTGGGGGAAGATTTCTCTGTCATTGACTCTTGTCCCCTTTACTAATCATTGAGAACTTTTTCTCTCAAGTCTACAGGTTTTGAGCTTAAAAGATGATATCAGTGTGGATACTGCTGCAAATAGGTTTGAGGGGAGGTTTGTGTTTATTCATATATTATTTTGCATTATACTAAATAAAAGCATTAAAGGAAAAAAAATTGAAAATAAAAGTTAGAAAGTGAAAAATACATATGAAAGATAGGAAGAGATTTAAGAAATGCAAAAAAATTAAATGTTTTAAAAGAAAACTAGTAATGGGTAGTCATGAGCTGTTGTCCCAAGGGTTAGTAAGTTGAAGGAAATTACTAATCTGAGAATAGAAATAAGTCTGAAAAATAATCTTTATTCTTGAATCCAAACTTCTGAACGTTGATACACTACTATATTCACTTGCACACATCTTGAAACTTGGGATAGTAGAGAATACCTTGAAATACTCTTATCTAAAAGCCTTAGTATGAAGGAAAAAAATATAAATTAAAAAAATATAAATGACAAAAAAAATATAAATGGTGAAGAAAAATGAACACTAGTTTTGTAATTACTTAAGATAGCATAAAAAAAATATAGCGAGGGTGCCTTATCACCTAGTGCCTTAGACCAACTGGTTTGGGAGTCACTGCTAAGCCTTAGGTGTTGCAAGACTAGGATATTGCTAATTACGCCTTAATAAGTGAGCACATTTGTAATCGGTTGGTTAGTACCTCAAGAAGTATTAACGGTCGCATGAAGAATGTGTGAGCAAATCCATCTAAACATTCACCAACTAAAAAGTACTAAGGAATAAGGACAAGGGTATGATAGCTTGAATTGAATTCGCCAAGTGTAAGGATATTTTTATTACAGCTATCAAAAGCCTATTGGAGGGACAACAGGAGCAGACAACCCTTATGCACTAAGGACTTGCTCGTCCTGAGGCGGAAGCACCCAGAGTCGAGCATTTCCGGGTATTACGCCCAAAGAACTTCTCGGATAAAGAGATCTCTCTTGAAGCGGAAGAATGGGTTCAAACAATCGAGGATGTCCTGGCAGCGGCTCAAATGCCAGATATACCTTGGGTAAGAGTTGCTAAGTTGCAACTGACAGATAACGCCAGGGTATGGTGGAAAGCAGAGGAGAGCCGTCTCGAACAACCAATAGATTGGAAAACATTCCGAGACCTCTTCGACAAAAAGTACTTTTCAGAGACTGCCCGTTTTGATGTGGAGCAACAATTCATCCATCTACAGCAATGCATGATGTGGGTCAAGTCTGTGGATGAATATGATGCAGAATTTACCATGCTCGGTAGGTAAACTATAGTCTCGAGTTAAATTTTCCTATCTCACTTAAACACTACTTACACAAGGTTGTAACAGGTTTGCTGCACACCTCATTCCCACTGCTGACATCCGGGCACGGCGATTCCAGCAGGGGTTGGACCCTGAAATCCAAGCTACACTAGCTACAGCGGATTTCCCAACCCACGACCTTGCCTTGAAAGGTGCCCGACGCTATAAGGCAATAGTGAAGAAGAAGGTCGGGCCGCAGTCGGCCGGTGTGAAACGCCCTGTGCACCAGATCACAGTAGTGATCTCTTCTAGGCCAGCTTTCAATAGACCATCTCGGAGGCCCGGAGGTTCGTTCGCTACCAACAAACCAGACTTTTGCAACTACTGCAAAAGAACATGGCATCTAGTGATGAACCACCGTAAGGCGAACAACTTGTGCTTGATTTGTGGGTCTTCGACTCACATTATCGGAGCATGTCCCCAGAACCGATGGCTTAATAACCCCCCAGCTAGACCGACGATCCAAGCTTCTTTTACCCGGTTAGCTCCACCCCCCGTACCCCTTGCACCCAGACCGTTCAACCTCAACGCCACGTGTTTAACCAGACAGAGGACTGTACCGCGACGCCAAGCATTCGCTATGTCGGTCGCAGAGGCCGAACCTATGGATCAGGTTATTACTAGTAAATATCCTCTTTCCTTTCAAGTCATTTCAATTCCTAACTATCTATATTTTTACTTGTTATACATAAACCTATCCCACGCGACTTAAGTACAATCTTAATAGCCATCCTATCTGCACTCGCGCTCTTCAATGCTGGGGATTTATATTGCTTCATGTCGCAACGGTTCGTAAGAACTCATGCGATCCCAGTTATGCCGCTCGTGTCCAGCTGGAATGTCAGTTCAAGAAACGACGTTCTAAAAGCAACCTTGGGATACGATCTGTGTCCAGTGGTCATTTGCAGTCAAGAATTCTATGTGAACTTCAAGGTACTGGACATACCGAATTTCGACATGGTTTTGGGAATGGACTGGCTAGGAAATTTCTTCGCTACTATCGACTGTTGCCAAAGGAGGGTAGTGTTTGAAATACTAGATCACCCAGTGTTCTATTTCAAAAGCGGAGACCGGACTTTGGAGCCTAGCATCTACCGAGCAAGACCAAAGAAAGCAGACATTGCAGCGTTGCAAGCGAAAAGATTAAATCCAAAGGTTGTCAAAGAGTTCGAAGATGTATTCCCTGAAGACATAGCAGGTTTGCCTCCCGACCGAGCCCTAGAGTTTGGCATTGATTTACAACCCGGTGCACAACCTGTAATAAAAGCTCAATATCGACTAAGTTCGGAAGGATTGAAAGAACTATGTGTCCAGTTAGACGAACCCCTAAAGAAAGATTAGATCAGACCCAGTACCTAGAGTTGGGGATCTCCGGTGTTGCTAATAAAGAAGAAGGAATGTACTTACCGGATGTGCGTGGATTACCGGACACTGAATGAAGTGAAAATTAAGAACAAGTATCCACTATCTCGCATCAATGACCTTTTTGATCAACTAAGTGGATCTTGTGTCTTCTTCAAGTTGGATCTTCGTTCAGGTTATCATCAGGGAGTCCGACATTCAGAAGACGGCGTTTAGGACTTGTTATGGCCATTATGAATATCTCGTAATGCCATTTGGGGTGACCAATGCACGAGCCATTTTTATGAACATGATGAACTAAGTCTTTCATGAGTACTTAGACAGATTTGTTGTTATCTTCATCGACGACATCCTGGTGTATTCCAAGAATCGGAAAGAACACGTCGAGCACTTATGCATTGTCCTGGAGACACTGCGACATCATCAGCTCTACTCCAAGTACAGCAAGTGTGAATTTTGGCTAGACCGGGTCAGATTTCTCGGATACATCGTTTCAGGCGAAGGAATCTCTATGGATCCAGCTAAAGTGTCAGCTGTCAGCAAGTCGCCGACACCAAAGTCAGTCAAAGATATAAGAAGCTTCTTGGGTTTAGCAGGATATTACAGACGCTTCATCGAAGGATTTTTAAAGATTGCAGAGCCCTTGACCAAGCTTACACGTAAAGCCGAAACATTCGTGTGATCAGAAGAATGTGAGAAGGCTTTCGTAGAACTTAAATCGAGCTTAACCTCTACACCTATTCTCGTAATACCGGATCGATCTGGCGGATTCAATATATATTGTGATGCATCCAGTAAGAGATTAGGATATGTTCTGCATCAACATGGAAATATTGTGGCTTTTGCATCAAGACAGTTAAAGATTCATGAGTGCGACTATCCAACACATGATCTGAAATTGGCGGCTGTTATCTTTGCACTCAAGATTTGGCGCATTTTTTGGGAGAGCGGGTGAATATATACACCAACCACAAGAGTCTGAAGTATGTATTTACTCAGAAAGAACTCAACATGTAACGGAGAAGATTGCTAGAACTCATGGCAGATTTCGACATCAACCTACAATATCATCCTGAATAGGTGAACGTAGTTCCCGATACACTTAGTCGCCAGCCCTTAGCAATAAACCTCACCACTCGGTGGAAACTACAGCAAGAACTGCATGGACTCAAGATTGAAGTAGTTATGCCAAGTAACGCATCATCCTTGATGAACTTACAAGTTCAGTCCACTCTTGTCAATCAGATCAAGGAAGCTCAAGCAAATGAGGCCAAGCTATAAAAGATCCAAGAACAAGTAGAAAGTGGTATTCGAACCGACTTCATCATTCACGAAGATGAATCCTTATAGTATGCGAGTCGTTTATACATGCCGACCAGTATCGTTTGAGAAGAGTTGATGAAAGAAACTCACAGCTCTCCGTATTCTGTATACACCGGTGGAACGAAATGTACAAGGATCTAAAAAAGCATTACTGGCGGCATGGAATGAAGCGAGAAGTAGCAAGGAACGTAGCTAAGTGTTTAATCTGTCAGCAAGCGAAGTCTGAGCATCATAGAACTATTGGTCTACTTTAGCCGTTAATCCTAGAATGGAAGTGGCAACATATTACCATGGACTTTGTAACTGCTCTCCTACGCAGCATAAAGGGTAACGACACAATTTGGGTTATTGTGGATCAACTCACCACATCGGCTCACTTTATTCCCTTCAGAGTTGGCTAATCGACCGAGACGTTGGCAATAAAATACATGGAGATATGTAAAAATCTAAAGTAAAAATTTCAACCTTCAATATATATTATACTTGTCTTGATACCTATAAACTCATCCAGGAGATCGTGAGATTACATGGAATACCTGTTTGCATCGTCTCCGACCGAGATACTAGATTCCAATCCCAGTTTTGGCAGAGTCTTCAAACTAGCCTGGGAACGAGTCTGAATTTCAGCACGGCCTATCATCCCCAAATAGACGGACAATCCGAACGAACAATTCAGATTCTGGAAGATATGCTGAGAGCCTGTATGCTAGACTTCGGAGGTTCGTGGGATGATCACCTACACCTTGTGGAGTTTTCATATAACAACGGTTACTAAGCAAGCATTGAGATGTTATCATTCGCAGCACTCTACGGACGTAAGTGTCGTTCCCCGCTAAGTTGGGATAACGTTGGAGATCGTGAACTCCTTGGGCCACATATGACCGTGGCAACTGTCGATGTAGTTCGCACGATCAGGGACATGATGCGCATAGCTCAGGACCGACAGAAGTACCGGTCATACGCAAAGCGCCGACACCTGGAGTTCCAACCCGAAGAGCATATGTTTCTGAAGATCTCTCCGAACAGAAGAGTGATACGATTTGGCAAACGGGGCAAACTTAGTTCAAGGTATATCGGACCGTTTGATATATTTGAACGAGTTGGAGAAGTGGCGTACCGCTTGGCACTACCACCCTCATTGGAAAGAGTGCACAATGTGTTCCACATATCCCAGCTACGACGATATGTAAGTGACCCCAGCCACATACTTGATCACTCGGTGCTCACTGTGCAGACCGATCTGACTTGCGAGCAACAGCCAGTCGAGATAGTAGATTGGAAAGAGATGACATTATGGAACAAGGTGGTCAACCTAGTCCGGGTGATATGGAGAAGGGATTTGCCAGGAGAATCAACCTGGGAGAGAGAAGATGATATGCGCACATGATACCCTCCTCTATTTGAAGTTTAGTCCTTTGTATTAATTTCGAAGGCGAAATTTTTATAAGGAGGGTAGGATGTAACGACCCTGAAATCCCTGTACAATTGTAACACAGTCAATATATAGAAAGGTGCATTTCAGCTTGATTAAGAGTTATAAGTTAAATTTTTTCAATAAAAACAAGAAGCAACTTGTAGCTCACTGGTTAATGCTCTCTATCGCTGTTCTTTAGCCTATAAGTTCGAATCCTATCAGTCGTAATTATTTTCAATATTTTTTCTTTTTAATTTTTCGGAAACCCAAGAATTGCATATGTATTACACGGAGAAACGAAAAGTTTCAGATAAAACATACTGAATAAATGAGGTGTTAAATACGATTAACACACATGGCACGAATCTTAGGGCACGTGGCCAAATCTGGGCCACCCATTGGCCGATACAAGCGGTTTGGATAGTACCAAAAATCTCCGTGCTTCGCCCGTGCGTCCCTATATCTCCCTTCTACTCTTTTTTCCTATTTGTTTTTTCTGAAATTACACAGAAAGCAGTAAACCCTTTCAATTCCTCCAATTCCTCCATTAACACAATTAAATCCATATTAATTCAATTTTTAATTTCCCATCCTCTCATATTTTACCCTATAAATACTACCCTATCTCCTAACTCTCCACCATTATGAAATCTATAGCAAAAACTCTCTCAAAAACTCTCTAAAAACCATCTCTCAAATTAAGTGGAGTTAGCTCAATTCAAATTCGTTCTTTCGAAAACCGGAGCCGTTCTTCGATACTCGACGCTACCACGGTTCCACGAAGTTCTCCTCTCCTCTTCCTCTCTTTTCAAAGCTTGAAAACCCGTAAGTCCTTTCTTTCTCTCCATCGTTTCATCTCGAACATCTCTTAAAAATGATATCGGTAAAAAGTGGAGTTATCTTATTCACCACCTCTTTAAAATAATTTTACTACCCTTATCATGCTAAATAAATCACAACAAACCTTTAACTACAACCTTAAAATAGTGTTCATTTAATTATCTTTGTACATATTTAGAAATTCTTGTTAAATAAAACCTATATCGAATTTTATACAAAACTATCATGAACTTTGCATGCACCCTTTATCGTTATTTTGACATATAACTCTAGAAAATTCATAGCGTAACGAACTACCCTATTCACATACACTATGGTTCATAGCACGATATTTTAGATACAATATTTTATTCTAAAAGAAACAATTTTCATTAAAATACTCTCGCTTTATAAAAATACATTTTTAATCGCTATTTTAAAACCTTTACAATTACGCCTCTACAACACTCGTTACAGGATCCGATTGTGGATGGTGCGGGTTATCATACATCCTTAGGATGGTAGAGTGAGATGCAGAACTTCTCACGGAGAATTCGGTCTCGAAAGAAATGAAAATACGATTTAAAGAAATACGACTTTTAAAAAAATTAAATCATTGGTAAATATTATATAAATCATAAATCCGTATTTTTTTTAATGAAAACAAAATTTAAAAACTATATTTTTAAATGAAAAATTAAAGTTACATAAAAATACCATTAAGTTTCCAAAAGTGGTAGTTTTCATTAAAATACCATAAATTTTAAAAGTTAGATTTTTACACTAAAATATCAAAAAATAGAAATACATTTTTTTACATAACATATTTTTATATAAAAACTTATTCGAGATTTTAGGACGAATTAAAAACCCTCCGGAATTTTTAAATGATATTTTTACTAAAATATCTTAGAAATCGAAAAACTAGTTTAGATTACGTATTTGGGTTGCAGATTGGTTTGG
Organism: Agapanthus africanus; assembly: GCA_030015575.1. Taxonomy (NCBI): domain Eukaryota; kingdom Viridiplantae; phylum Streptophyta; class Magnoliopsida; order Asparagales; family Amaryllidaceae; genus Agapanthus; species Agapanthus africanus. Next base: position 96,425,523 of record CM057341.1, on the reverse strand, counting down.
GTGGTATCTACTCTTGTCAGTTGTCTTGGGGTTGTCGGAAATAATGATGCAGCACCTGCCTTTCCCTAAATATAGATCGTAATTTAAGAGTGGAAATTATCAAATGATAATCGTTTTTGAAAAAGACACAAATCCCACCGTTCATGTGCAGCGGTTATCGATATTTTCCAAACTCAAGAAATTCACAAGAATAAATCTAGTAATATGATATACTCAGAACCTTAATACAAGCTCGACTTGAACTTAAACTCGAACTCAATCCACTCGAACTAACTTGACTCGACCCAGGCTTGCAAATGACATGACTCTCATTTTATTTGACTTACTCAATTTTATTCTTCACCTTTTGCAATGTATGATTTTGATCAAGACTTGTTATAATCAACCAATCAAATCAACTAATTCATTCTAACAGTTATAATGTATTATACCCGGGAGGCTTGGGATAGTTACATGTGTGGATCCAACGGAACTTCAGGAGTTCCGTACTAACCTACTCGAATTCTATTTAATCGAATTTTAATCGGGTCGACTCCTCCATAGGTTGGAGTCCTGATGCTAACACATGGAATGAGCTCGTGTTTTCTTGCTCCTGGGGCTCCACTTTTGAGCTTGTGAATAATTCTACTGTTGCGTTGATATCCACACTTAGATTTAACGTTAACATAGTTAGCATATAGAGACTCATAGGACATATACCTATGTTCACTTCCACACCCTTTTACTTGTCGTTTATTTTACTTTATTTTTATGCTATACCTATCACTTTTCACCCTTATCTTACCTTTGGGACTTACCGAGCGCTAGTTCGCTGACGGACATTCCACACCCTTTTATTTTCTGGGAATGTTCGTCAGGTACTGTTGAGACGGAGGAAGTGAACGCCACTGAGGAGGATTACGACTAGATCATTACTCAGGCTTAGCTTAGCTTATTTTTCTTTCAGTTTATATATGCCACATGTTTAGATATTTCTGTTCTTATGTTTTTTTCAGTTGAACTTATATATTGTAAATATTTTAAGTTTAAATGTAGATAAAGAAGTTTGTTGAAAAATTTTCAGTCTCTATTTATTCTTGCATTGTGTAATTTTGTTTCAATACGTTTAGCATATTTATTTAGAGAATGACCTTATCTGAATAAATATGTCGCTGGTTTGCCACATTACCGTTTCCGTCTATTGGGAAGTAAGGCGTGACAAAAGTAATGAAAAGATTTAACGCATTTTTCACTTCTTTTTAAACAAAAAAGTAACAAAATGTCGCATGACATTCTTGAGTTTTATAGTTATAACGGTAATTAGTTTCATTTCACCGTCAGTTTGAGAACTCAAAGGTGTTAATACAGCTGTAATTAGGAGATGATTAACTTAGATGTAGCATTTGAAGTATCAATTAGACTCTACATGCTAATCCCACCGTTTTTGTCAGTACCAAATTAATGAACTAAACGACTCCTTAAACAAAGTACCAAACACGTGATCTCAGAGCCCTGCACTTCGCAATTAACCATAAATATTTGCAACTAGTACTAAAATATATGCATGATCTAATTAAGAGAACCAAAGTGATTACTTTAATGAACAGTGTTAAGGGGGAATGAACTGTCACCCCAGTATTAATTAATTCTCCCATGGCCAAAGTCTTGTATTCAAATGAGGCAGCAGGTTTATTATGTCTAAAATAAATAATCAGCATCTTAATTAATTACTAACATAATCTCAGTAGTTAAAGAGATAATGGTGGTTCATCCTCATCCAACAGTATCTATCATATATGTTGGTGGGCCCCCACCTTCACGAGTTTATTGATGTTCGTACAAAACCAGAAATAAGGGGCGCCCCATAATGCACTGTACAGCTGGAGCCTACGCGCATCTCTAGAAACTTCACTTTCAAAACAAAGTGTAGCCCCACCCCCTCATCTTTTCCAAATTTATATGTTACTGGGTTTTTTTTTGTACAAACGCCCTTATTTTTTATGATCTTGTATTTCCATAATTGATTTCTAATTTAACCATAGGAAAAACGAGGTATAGATATCAAACCATTAAGGAATCAAAATCGGAAAACCGTGCATATGAATACTAATAATGGATACCTACAACTCTTAAAATCCATTCTATTAGCCAAAAAATTATATATATATATGCAGCCATTATCATTAAATTGTATCGAAAGCCTCGGCTACAAACCATCATAGCAGCTAGTAATCAATGGTGGATTCATGTAATGGATCGAGCAATCCAAAGAATTCAAGACAGACAATCTTTAACATGTGGACAATTCATATGTGTCTCATATTTGAACCTGCACGCATGTGTGTTGCCTTGGACGGAGATAATGTATTATGTATGGTAATATCATACTTTTTGGTTGTCAAACACCACTATGTGTTTTCTGATCCATAATATATAGCTGGTTATAGATTCTATCACATTTGTATATAGTCAATGCAATTTGCGATATTTTTCATTCATGCTAGCATTTTCGAGCATATCGAAATTTTGTTAAGACGTCCAACATGGTCACTTACCTTCCAAACTTTTTAGATTCTCTTAAATTTTGAAAGTGGCAAATATAAAATACAAAAAGTTCTTTTGAGAAAATAATATTTTATTCCACCTTAGATTGTTTATCTCCAACAAAATATACTTAACCTACAATAATTTATATTCCTATAAATAACACTTTTATCACAATGGGAATGTATAAAAAGATGAAGAGCCAAGGAGTTGCATACAAATACCACAATCTCAGGTCCAAAACCAAAGGAAACGCCCCCACTGTCCTGCACCGCCCACACCCCCTCAAACTTCTAGATCCAAACCCACCAAATTCCCCTCAACAGCTCCGTCAATCCAACGTGTGAACCCCAAAGCAGGGGCATTTCCGTCAAACAAAAAAATGCAAGGAATACAGCTAGCACCATGAATGAGTTGTCATCCCCAGCTGTCACATGACCGTTAGGTGCACCGGACCGCTCCTCTCTTTATTGGCCCACAAGGCTCCTCGTGGGCCCCACCCACCCCTCCTCTCTCGCTTCTCGTCACCTTCCTTCATCTCACCCTATATAAACTCCCCCATCGCTCTCTCTCTAGCTCCATCAACAATCAAAATCTTAAAGACTCATGGCTTCAGCGAAAATTTCTCTTCTCTGCTTCTTTCTGATCTCTTGCCTTGTGCTGCTCCAGTCCTCTCATGGGGCGAGACAGACCACCGCTCTGGTCGAGGAGCAGCCACTCACGATGAGCTATCACAATGGGCCTCTCCTCACTGGCCCGATCTCGGTCAACCTCATCTGGTACGGTGAGTTCACCGCCTCCCAGCGCGCCATCGTCACCGACTTCGTCGCTTCCCTCTCTTCTTCTTCAAGCGGTGACCATAACCAGCGACCCTCTGTCTCTGCTTGGTGGAAAACCACCGAAAAGTACTTCCAGCAGTCGAAAACCAAGATGCCGAGGCTTACCCTCGGCGGTCGCCAGATCATCGACGACTCATACTCGCTCGGCAAATCGCTCACCGACGCCGACATCTTTACGCTGGCAGCCAAGGGGCCCCGCAGCTACGCAGTCAACGTGGTCCTCACCTCCGCCGACGTGGCCGTCGAGGGCTTCTGCATGAGCCGCTGCGGCACCCACGGCTCGTCTCTCCGGTCCAAGTCTGGCCGTTTCGCATACGTCTGGGTGGGGGACTCGGTGAGCCAGTGCCCCGGACAGTGCGCGTGGCCGTTCCATCAGCCGATGTATGGGCCCCAGTCCCCGCCGTTGGTTGCCCCTAACGGCGACGTCGGTGTCGACGGCATGATCATCAACCTGGCGAGCATGCTGGCAGGGACCGTCACGAATCCTTTCGGCGACGGGTTCTTCCAGGGCCCCAAGGAGGCGCCCTTGGAGGCGGCGTCGGCCTGCCCTGGGGTCTATGGGAAGGGGGCCTACCCCGGGTATGCCGGGGAGCTGCTGGTGGACCCCTTGAGTGGGGCCAGCTACAATGTGTACGGTGCCCACGGAAGGAGGTATCTCGTGCCGGCGCTGTTCGACCCGTCCACGGCGTCCTGCTCGACGATGGTTTAAGGACTAGTAGTAAAATTGAAAAGGGATTAGGGAGACGGGGTGGATTGTTAAATTAATTAATGTTGTATCATTCTTTCATTCATTGGATGAAAATTTTTGTTCATTATTTGATTGCTCTCTTCTGTTCTGTTTTTCATACTTAATAATTTCTAATGTTTTTTAGTTAGCATTATTTTATTACAGAGGTGTTTATGAAACTTTCTCCTGTAAGATTCGACTCAACCTTGTGTTAATCTACAGCATCCATAACATAGCTGGAAATTACATATAAACCTTCTAAGTATATAAAGTTGAACGTTTTATCCTTAAGCCTTGGCAAAAAATTTAAAAAACATACGTTTAAAGATGGCACCTACAATACTACAATCACTTTTCCTACATTTTGGATAGACAAGGATTTGGCATGCTATTACTGTATGTAGCAATGCACTCCTGATTGTTGTTTGTCTATACTTATATTGAACTAAAAGATCATAATTATTATGTGAAAATCCACCGTGTATCTTACATGACCACAAACAATTTTTGCATGATACCAGTTCGGATGAACGCTTTGAAATTATGATTTTGTAATCAAATCATATTTTGAGGTGTGTTAGGAAAGTGGTGTGAAACTATTATTTGGTAACAAATGGGCTTATCATTGTAATTTAAAAAAAAATAATTAAAAAGGGGGCTTGGCTTGTGGATCTCAATGGGTTAGCGTTGACGTCGAGCTATCTGCAAAAGATGTTCCGGGATGGGTGACCACCATTAGGATCCTCCGACGATCAAGTTAGTGTCGAGGAATTGGTGCAGAGTAACGGCGTATTGGAATAAGTTCGAGTTACCTGAGTCGTCTGAGCGAGGGGTTTATATAGTGGTCGCGTGGAGCGAGCAGACGCGAGATCGTCGCCGTCAGTTACGCCCCTGCGTTATCCTCGTATTAATGGCGGGATACGTCCATTAATGGGGGGATCTGCTAGCGTGGGATGCGGAACGTGGGGAGGCGGATATCTCGTCCTAGCGAGATACGTGGAGCCGTTGGGGGGGGGCTTGGTTTCTGCGCTCTCGTTTGATCGGGGATGCGGCCTCGGAGGCGAGCTGTTGGTAGTTTTGCTAGGTGAAAGTGGGAAGTACTCAGGAAGATCTCCTGAAAAGTTAGACACTTCCTCGAGACGAGGTCCCGAGGAATGCGCCTAATGCAACTCATTTATTCCATCTCTGTAGCCTTCGGGACATGTCATCTACCGCGTGTCGTAATATGAGGAAATACCACTTGTGAGCATCATCATTAGCCCCTCACTTTCGTTCAGACCTATTTATGGGTCGGGTCAAGAGTGGTCTACTCGGTTTTCTTCTGCTAAGTTTGGCGCCGAGAATCATAATATGGATCGTCCGGGAACGACATGGCATTTGGCGGTTGCATCGTTTCGATCTTCGGGCCTACGTGTCGTTTCGTCCTGTGCCTGAATTTCCGCGTGTATTTCCGATGGCGTCAGCGGATCAGTGAAATGATTGCGCTTTAAAGAGGGGGCGCGGTTTCAGTTGATTCGCCAGTTGGGATACGGGCCATATGTCCGACGTTGGTTAGCGGAAGCGACAGGCTGTCTCTGACTCTGCAGTTGAAGAGACGTCCCCAATGGCCGGTCATCACGTGGAGCTTCGACTGCCGCTTGGGCACGACGTTTCGTTTTGGCGAGAATCAATCTGGGCCGTGGGATGTTCTCTTTTGGGGTGTATAAATAGGAGGGGACAATCCTAGGGCCGACACTTTGCTCTAATTCTCTTTCATTGCTGAAAATTTCCTGGCGCTCCACTTCTTAGATCGGATCCTCTGTTGATTTTTTCCTCGGTGAGTCCCTTCCTTTGAATCAGGTTAGATGTTTTCATCCGAGGAGTCTGTAGAGATAGTAAGGGTAGAGTCGGACGATGAGGCCTCAATTTCTGGAGTCGAGTCCAGTGTGTCTTCCTCCTCTTCGGCTTCAGATAGCCAAGAGGGTTCTTCTTCTTCTTTGTCTTTTGTGCCGGGTTCGCCCCTAGGGTCAGGGCCACCCTTGTCACTCGCCGTCGGGCGGCGACAAGGGCTCCCAAGGTGCTCATCGGGAACGCCCGCGATGCGCCCTCCGTTTTGAAGAGTCTGGACGAGCTTTCCGAAATTCATACTTGATTCCACATCCCCTCTAACTATTCCATCCGTTTAACTAGCGAGGATGAGCAGGAGGACCAGGTGCATGGCAAGGAGATTGCCCTGTATTTGGAAGCTTTCCGGGCAGGAATGCGTCTGCCCTTCCTGTTAGTGTATATGCCCTAGGGGCCATTATTGTATCATACTTGCATGTATATTACTTAATGGAAGTTTAGGATATTCACAGTTGTATTGACAGTCTTGCTAAACATGGTAGTATGCTACTTGGTTTTGTCTACTTTAATGTGTGCATATGTTTCTTGTAACGTATCACTTATACATATTAGTAGAGCCCTCAGGATCTTTGCTTGATTACCAGCGTTGTGATGACACACACTAGTGGGGGCTGGGTAGTCTATAAGCAACATCCTATATTTGTCCCTACTCGCAGGATTATCGAGACAGGGTATCGATACTCCAGAGTAAACTAGTGTGTACGCTTCTCATCCCAGTTGGGGAGATGGTCTGTCCCACAGCCATTAGTACGTCGTACTGGAGATATATACAGGTGCTCATTGGGTTACGGGTACACCGGACATGACTCGCAGGAGAACTGACTGGATGGGATTATACCTAACGTCAGATAGCAGTTCTCAGGTGACATGTGTGCAGATAGTCTGTTGACTTAGGGTCGTCATTTGTCTCGTGTGAGTTCCCACTGTGCTTTGATTACTACCCTACCACGGCTCAAACGAGTCGTGCAAACAGGTTTTAGTTGGGTACAGTCCCGAGCCACATAGAGGCAGTGAGTGACTGTTAGGGATTCATCTCTCCCGGTATAGGGAGTTGATATTGCACTGTGATTGGTTGGTCATTACCATAAGTCCCTGGCCAGGGCTGATGGAGAATTACTGGTGGACTGATCAGTAGATTCTCAAATGGTCATGAGCCATACCAGCACGACTTGTACGGTTATTAGGGGTCTGACGTTCTCCACTTCCCTAGACCATACATGCGATACTCTTAGACGAACAGACCGGACTGCGCGGATATTATCACGGACGGCTCAGTAGGAGTTCGGATGAGTTTCCTCATCGGCCTTCTTATCGACATCTACCTGGGGACCGTTACGTACAGCTAGTGCCGCTTGCGGTCTGTGGTTAAACCCACTGCCAGCGTAGTGTCGAGTCTTTAGAGTCCCACACAGAGAGTTTTCCTGCTCCAGGCGAAACGATATAGAGGTCGTATGGTTTTACGACAAGGGTTCGGACACATATGTGTTTAAACGCACGTACGACGTTCGGACAGTTTTTTACTAGCCGGTTTTGGTTTAAGCAAGATTCTAGTATCAGGTTATTGGATTTATATAGTCTAAAGTTTTTCCGTGTTTTCACGGATTGGAGGGGCGTTCTCGTAATTTTCCGGGAAGCTTCTAGAAGCATGGTGACTTGGGGGTTAAGGTGGCATAAGCATTTATTGCTTAATGACACATTTGTGTGATTCATCCTTAGAGTTAATGCTTCATTTATTGAGCTTATGACTCATGTGATGAATCACACAAGGTGAATGCATCGACCATGATGATCAATCATATATATTATTTATTTGATAAATTGTTATGGTTGTTATATTCTAATGAGTTCATTTTTCAATATCATTCTTATCATCACCTTCTCTTTCCTCAAGCTCTCTCATTTTTGAAACCCTAACCCTAACCTCTGATGTGTTGAGATCAAGAGTTAGCTAGACTAATACATCCATAACCTCACTCTATATCCCCTAGGTAGCTTAGATTAGCACTTTGAGCAACCTAGTTATCTCAAGTTAGAGATCAAGCTTGGCGTAGGAGCTCTCGGGTGGATCGTCTTTGACTCGAGGAGGCCGTTGAGGTGCCGATGTTCTAAGGAGCCTACGAGGAGTGGAGGACAGCGATGAAGACCCGAAGGACAAGTAACGTGAGGTATAACTTTGAATCCGAGTAGTTAAACCTCTCGTAGTTTGCTAGTAACGGTTTAGATACGATTCATGCGCTCAAGTCCGTGTTACGAAGCTTTGATAATCGTTTTTCATATATTCTGCCTCCCCGCAAGTTCGTGGGGTGCGTGACATGGACTTACACTTCCCAACCGAGATTTGTGGGGTGCTTCGTTGCTTCCGTCTTGCTCCGGGCCAGCTAGCACCGAACTCGTGGAGGATCCTCCTCGGGTTTCTGGTCCGGTTGAAATTAGATCAGATCCCTTTCAGTTTGACCCTCCTTGTATCTTTCCTTCGTTATAAAAATCACCCCGGCACCAGCAAGGAAGAGACGAGCTGGATGTATTTTTCATATAAAAAGCGTAAGGGTGGGGCGGCCGGGTCATGGGTAGTAGTCGTCCTTTCTTCCATCCACGAGTGGAAGGAGATGTTTGTATTCGTCGGGCCACCTGAGGCGAAGATTGGCCTGTGCCTACACAGTGGCACATGGCCGACTGCCTGAGGGCAAAGCCTTCAACTTCCTCCGAGGCGAGGGTAGTGTCCCAGTGGGAACCAATCCAGTGGGAGGATGTTCTTCTATCCGAGCAGGCACTGAGCTGGGCTGGACTTACTGTTGCACGTTTTCTGGGTAAGTTAGGGCCTTCGACGACCTGTTTAGACTTCGTTAACTTCTTTCGCCTTTTCAGTGTTGCTAACATCCCTTTTATTTGTGTGTTCTTTTTTGCAAAGCCCATGGACCGATCGAAGATCCTAGCCTCCATGGCCGCCAAGAACCAAGGAAGGAAGGCCGGGGACACAAGCTCGTCCCGACCCGGTCCGAGCTCGGCCCCGAGGCCAACTCCATTGTCCAAGCCTTCCGCCACTCCCCGAGGCCCAGGGAACGCCGTGGGGGAGGGTCATAAGCACGCGCGGGACCCGGCGCTCCGGGCAAGAAAGGAGGAGGAGGCTGAGCCCGCCGAAATCCCTCTCAAAAGGCTGAATCGGATGGTCTCTCGGCCACCTTCTACCGGGATAGCAGTGCAGGAGGGCAACTTCTGCATTGAGATGACCTCGGGGCTCTCCGTCGCCGACAACTTGCTTTCAGACATGGAGCAAACAGTCGGGGGCAAGATTCCCTGGGGGACCATGAAGGCCCAGGTGGCCGCCATAGCGCAGGAGGCTGTTCAGGTCGGTACTTGGCTTTCCTTAAAATTTCTCAAGTCTTGTTTCCTCGGTTTGAGCTTTCTACCCCTTTGCTGTTTTCCTCAGGTCTTTCATCACTGCGCTCTCCTCGTCGCTATGGAATTCGAGGAAGTAGCCCCGGCCATGAAAAAGGTGGGCGAATCCTCCTCGCGGGAAGAGGAACTCCACCTCCTACTGCGGCAGGCGGAGGAGAAGGCGGCTCTCCTCGACACTCGACTGGTCGGTGAGGGGTTGACGAACTCCAAACTCAAGGAGTCTCATTGGCTCCTGGATGAGTCCAACCGGGCTATCCAGGCCAAGTTGGAGGAGGTGAACAGCCTCTACAACTTGATGAAGAAGTCGAGGGACATCCGTAAGAGGGATGTTTGGATGGTTATGGACGCGGTGAAGCTCGCCGAGAGCCGGGCGGCGAAGGCCGTAGAGAGACGTCCGACTAATTTTATGCCGATCTCGCCGAATCCACGGCCGTCTTATGGCACAGCACTCTCAACGCCGTCAAGGAGTCAATGCCGGGGTTCGATGACAGTGAGCTCCGCGGTATGTACCTTCTGGCTGAGGAAGCGCCGCAAGGGGAAGCCGCCGAGGCGGCAGTTGGGGGAGAGGCTGTCGGCGGAAGCGCCGACATCGAGATCGCAGTTTTGGTCCCTGATGACAGCCTCGAGCAGGGTGAGATCTCGGCCGAGCAGGCGGCCTGAGCTTTCCTCCCTCGAAGATTTTTTTATTTTGAAATAACCCATTAAAATTTTGTAAGCCCCCGGGCATTTCTGTAAGGCTAAGGAGCTCAGAATACCTTGTATTTATCTTTGATTGTAAATAAAGTACTCTTTTTTCCTTCGCCCAAATGTCTGCTCACTGCACAATTACTTTAGCTCGTTTACTTTTCATTGTTTGAATCTTCATTGCGCAAGTATTTTTAGCTCGAAGGTTTCTTTATCCTGCGAGTGTTAGGCCGGTATCCACCTTTTCTGTGAGTATTTATAGACGCGGTAGCCAAGCGTAGGAAGGTCGGTATCCTCCCTTTCCCCAAAGTCGAGGTGGCGATCGCGCATCGAGTATGAATCGATCGATGGCCAAATGTAGGAAGATCGGTATCCTCTTTTTCCCCGGAGTCGAGGTGGCGATCGCGCGTCGAGTATAAATCGGTCGATGGCCAAGTGTAGGAAGGTCGGTATCCTCCATTTCCTCGGAGTCGAGGTGGTGATTGCGCATCGAGTATGAATTGATTGATGGGCCAAGCAAGAAGCTGCTCGGTGGCCTCGTGAGGAGGGCTTTTAGATCCGCTTCTTTATAGGGCAGGAGTCTACCCGTTGCGGATGGACCGAGCAGGAAGCTACTCGGTGGCCTCGGGGCGAGGGCTTTGGATCCCCAGCATGGTTGGGCAGGAAACTACCTGCTACGGATGGACCGAGCAAGAAGCCGCTCGGTGGCATCGGGATGAGGGCTTTTGATCCGCTGTGTTGTTGGGCAGGAAGCTACCCATTGCAGATAGATTAAGCATGAAGCTATTCGGTGGCCTCGGGATGAAGGCTTTGGATCCACAGTGTTGTTAGGAAGTAAGCTACCCGCTGCGGATGGACCGAGCAGGAAGCTACTCGGTGGCCTCGAGACGAAAGCCTTGGATCCACAGCGTTGTTGGGCAGGAGGCTACCCGCTGCGGATGGACCGAGCAGGAAGCTACTTGGTGGCCTCGGGACGAGGGCCTTGGATCCATAGCGTTGTTGGGTAGGAAGCTACCTGTTACGGATGGACCGAGCAGGAAGCTACTCGGTGGCCTCGGGACGGGGGCTTTGGATCCACAACGTTGGGCAGGAAGCTATCCGCTGCGGATGGACCGAGCAGGAAGCTACTCGGTGGTCTCGGGACAAGGGCTTTGGATCCACAGCGTTCTTGGGCAGGAAGCTACCCGCAGCGGATGGACTGAGCAGGAAGCTACTCGATAGCCTCGGGACAAAGGCTTTGGATCCACAGCGGTTTTAGGCAGGAAGCTACCCGCTGCGGATGGACCGAGCAGGAAGCTACTCGGTGGCTTTGGGATGAGGGCCTTGGATCCATAGCGTTGTTGGGAAGGAAGCTACCCACTGCGGATGGACCGAGAAGGAAGCTACTCGGTGGCCTCGGGACAAGGGCTTTGGATCCACAGCGTTCTTGGGCAGGAAGTTACCTGCTGTGGATGGACCGAGCAGGAAGCTACTCGGTGGCTTCGGGACGAGGGCCTTGGATCCACAGCGTTGTTGGGTAGGAAGCTACCCACTGCGGATGGACAGAGCAGGAAGCTACTCGGTAGCCTCGGGACAAGGGCTTTGGATCCACAGCGTTCTTGGGCAGGAAGCTACCCGCTGCGGATGGACCGAGCAGGAAGCTACTTGGTGGCTTCGGGACGAGGGCCTTAGATCCACAGCGTTGTTGGGCAGGAAGCTACCCATTGCGGATGGACCGAGCAGGAAGCTACTCGGTGGCCTCGGGATAAGGGCTTTGGATCCACAGCGTTGTTGGGCAGGAAGATACCTGTTGCGGATGGACCGAGCAGGAAGCTACTCGGTGGCCTGGGACGAGGGCTTTGGATCCACAGTATTGTTGGGCAGGAAGCTGCCCGTTGTGGATGGACCGAGCAGGAAGCTACTCGGCAGCTCTGCAATAAGTTACAGTATGGAAATAGAGAGAAGCAGTTCAGATTTCAGGGAAGCAAGAATTTTTATGATTAAAGAAAATTCAGATTTAATGATTTAATTTAAGCTCTCTCCTATTAAATGAACGGATTCGGCGGGTGTCCTTGTTGCTCGGACTTGGGTCAGTTGGTGACGACCATGTTCTGCCCAATTGTTAGCTTTTTGGCTGTAATTCGGTCGGCTTACCCCCTATCTACTTAACGTTTGTCTTGCAGGTATTTCGCTAAATGACCGGAGCGGATCAGTTCTTCGATGTAATCACATAGCTATTTACAATCCTTGATCGGATGTCCTTGCGTCCGGTGATAGGCACAATACGGGCCTCAGAGCCGTTTGCCCGTGCTTCGGGTAGCCGGCGGGAGCCTGAAGAACCTCTCGCCCTTAGCTTCCTCCAACAGCTCGGCTTGGGAAATGTTCAGAGGGGTGTACTCTTGAAACATCAGGGAATAAAGTCTCGGACGATCGTCTTTCCTTTTCTCTTCCCTGTCCCTCTTCTTCCGGTCTGCTTGGTCGGCTCGGGACAGGTTTGAGTTCACTTCTGAATCGAGCTGGATTTCTCGCTCGGTCCAGGATTTCATTTCGGCCATAGTCTTAGGTTGGGCCAATGCAAAAGAGCGGATCCACTCTTTGTGCCAGAGACCCAACCTCAGCGGGGTGATGACCGTTTCGTAGCGGTGCGCGGGTACCTCCAGGAGGGGAATGGTAGAAGAGGGTGACATACCCTTTGAAGGATTCCTTGTTGCCACTCTTGACAGCGAATAAGTAGTCGACTGTCTTCTTTTGTCATCGGTTACCGACGAAATGACTGAGGAATTCGGTAGCCAGCTACTCAAAGGTAGAAATAGAGCACGGTGTAAGTCCCGGAACTAGTCCCGGCCAGCTCCGATCAAGGTGGCAGGAAAAGCTCGGCATTGAGCTGCATCCGAGTTATCCTGGAAGCTCATGCCCGCCGTAAATGTGTCAAGGTGGTCCTTCGGGTCCAATTTCCCATCGAAGAGGGCCACTTTTGGCGGCTTGTTCCTGGACGAGACGTGCTCGGCTAGCAGCTTTTCTGTAAAGGGCTTTGTCAGTGAGTCAGTAGAGTACCTGGCCCTTTCAGCGGACGCATGGCCATCCCGTCGTATGCCTTTGATTTTCTTTTCGAATGTCTCAAGTCGGTGGTGGTACCCCGAGGATTCTGCACAGTCGGAATGGTGGCTACTCCCGCTCCGGGTCTGCGCGATGGTGCGGCTCCGATTCCGCTCTATCAAATTTCTCAGATCCTCGGGCGAGGCCTTTCTCGAGTAGTCCCAGCGTTCGCTGTTCACGTGGCCCCGACGAGCGAGGGGGCGTCGGTCATGCCTGGAAGCAGACGAGCTGACCAACATCTCCTCAGGGGGAGAGAACACGCGACAGGCATCAGTGCGATGGCCCAGTCTTCCCCAGAATCGGGGTGTGGAGCTGTCCGGCGCCCAGCAGGTCATGGAATCAATCGCCGCATGTGATTGATCTTTATTTTAAAGAAGTGTTTGTAGTAACCGCAATCAGAACGGTGTCGCGCGTAGCTAGACCGAGATGAGTACGGGTCGTCCTCTCGGAAACGTTGAATATTTTATTCTTACTTTAGACGTGTTGAAAAAGGGGAAGAATAAAGAACGGTGAAGAACGGTTGTAGGATTTAGATCTACGTCAAATACGGATGCAAAATATAGATCTAGATTAACTGCGGATGTAAATTTAATATTAAAAGGGGGCTTGCAGGGTTCATTGGGATTTAGTAGTTATGGATGATTAATTAAAGATTACTCTTTTTATCCTTTAATAGATTTAAAACTAGAACGACAGTGATGCATGTAGATTAGGGTTTCTGGGGGGAAAAGGGTTCCCACTCTTAACCTCTATCTCGACATGGAACTCCGTTCATATCTAGCCTTTACCAAAACAATAGTTAATCTAATCTCTAATCGTGGTCGCGATTATCAATGAATTGATGTCGTGGGGTTTAACTTCAAAATTATCCTCGTTGGTTGGTGGAATAGATAGACAAGTAGGAAGTGGACCACGTATAGGATAGCATCTTTCTTGGAGAGAGATGCGCGGTGTATTCTGCTCACCTACGGGCGGTGGCTGGGTGGTATTATAATTTGATGGAGTACCGTCCATCTCGGTCGATGTGGTGGGTGGTGGGAAAATAAAGATGAAGAAGCACCGACTTCGGAGTCGATAGCAGGAACGCGGACAATACGGGCACTAGAATTCCGTGTCCAGCCAAGCATGCACTAAGCGGTTTAGCGCAAGTGGCAGCGTGTATGTTATTTAAAAATTGGTTTGTTTTTGAAAAAGTGTGTCGGACTTAGACAAATCACACAAAAATGCACAAACAATCCTGAAACTAAGGTTACCTAGGTCAAGTCTCTAGACCGCTCCTAGACTTCCAAAGGACAAGCCGTAGGATCAATCCTCTACCACCTATTTACTACTCTTGTGGCCAGGTAAGTGCCAGGTAAATGGGAGGTATCCGCTATACGAATCACCGAAAATAGCGGACCTAATTAAGTAACCACTTGCTTTAGACACACTTGCCTAGACACCACAAAAGTAATGCGGATAAGTGATAAATTACCCACGACCTTCCTATGTCCTTATTGAGCGCGACAGTCCCTAGAGTCTTGTCTAGATATTTTTTCAATTAATGTAGGGTTGATGCAGATGCTCGGTTTGTGATTTGTGGGGCTTAGGAAGGGTGATAAAATCCCTACCTAATCTGAATTTTGGTCTTGCCCCTTAAAAATCCGTATTAAAATATGAATTAACAAACCAATTACAAAACTTTGCAAAAAGATTTTTGAGCGGCAAAATTTTTACAAAGAATCCTACAGAAAAGATATTTTATTGGATTTCAGAGGAGAGATAAAGAGTTGAGAAACTTACCAGAGAAGTTAAGACCCTTAACTCCTCCCTTTAGCCGCACTTCCGCCGTGAATGTGGCTTATTTGCCGCGGTTCCGCCGCAATGAAGAGAGATCGGTTTGAGAATTTTGCTACGTGGCCTCCTGTACTCCTCTGGATCTTGATGAATGTCTCTGGCTCTCTGTTTCCTCAAGTTTGTGACTCCAGATCTCTTTGCAAAATTCACACACAGATCGTTAAATATACAATTTGTAGCTTTTGTTTTAATTATGATATAAATCGAATAAGAATTCAACACAAATAGTAATAAAAAAAATTACGCACGTATCTCCGGCAACGACACCATTTGATTGATGTGTTTTTTTGTGTAGTAGTTAACCGCAATCAATAACGGTGTCACGTGTAGCTAGACCGAGATAAGTACGGGTCGTCCTCAGGGAAACGTTAAACCTTTTAGTCTTAGTTTAGGTGTGTTGAGAAAGAAAGGAGGAAGAATAAAGAATGGTGAAGACTGGTTGTAGGATCTAGATCTACGTTAAACACGGATGCAAAATATAGATCTAGATTAGCTACGGATATAGGTTTAGATTAGAAGGGGGCTTGTAGGGTTCATTGGGATTTAGTAGTTATGGATGATTAATTAAAGATTACTCTTTTTATTCTTTAATAGATTTAAAACTAGAACGACAGTGATGCATGTAGATTAGGGTTTCTGGATGGAAAAAAGGGCTCCCATTCTTAACCCCTATCTCGACATGGAACTCCGTTCATATCTAGCCTTTACTAAAACAATTGTTAATCTAATCTCTAATCGTGGTCGCAATTATCAATGAATTGATAGCACGCCCAATTAGGATATTAACTAATCTTTTGATAAAGTTTATAAACTTTATAGGACTTAAAAAGAGTTTAAGGATCTTTATCATCCATTAACCTACCCTAATCCTATGAACCCTAACAAGTGAAGAATTACTCGTGCATGTTGGGAGAAGAAGAGATGGAGAGGGAAATCATATTAAAACTACAAAGAGATAGAATAAGAAAACTACTACCTTTATTAATCAACAAAATTCATTTACACTTTATTCCCTTAGAAAATGATTACAAAATGCTAGTTCTTCTCGATCTCTTCTAAGGAGGTAGATGAACAGTTGATGATCAGCCTGGATGCGTGAGCCTGTCGCGGACTTCGTGATCTCTTCAGCTTGATAATTTTTTCAAGAGGCTCTCGGTCCTTATTTATAGTCATAGAGCCAGAACCCTAGTTTCCTAATATGGAAACTAGTTGTTAGGATCCTAACCACCAAAATCCCATATCTCAACTCCTCAAAACCGCGGCGGAACCGCGGCCATTGGATAGGTTTGGCTACGGATCCGCCCCCTTTTGGTGAGATCATGGCCTCTAATTTTTGCAGCTTCATATCTGTAACACTTGATAATCTTTTGAGTATCTAGACTTTGAAAATCTTTTCTGCATTTCTGCCAGAATTAGTTTCTTCAATTTACTTGAATATCTTCGAAAGATTTGATCTTGCCAACTCGGATTTCCTTAATTTTAGTCATGATATAATTCCTGCACAATTATCTCAATAAATGATGTTAGTAGAATTTGTTTTTATTGAGATATTATTTTTAACCATTTGTCATGATATTTTAGTTTTAAGAATTGGTCAAAGGTATTTAATATGGTAAGCATATTTAAATGGGCCAAATGTTACATGGATATTATATGCTTACTTTTTCCTACATAATGTTAATTATAATATATAAACACATGAAAATAGTATTTTAGCAGATAAACCTTCATATGTGTCATATTTATAATAAACACCTTTTATTATGTAGAAATAGTAGGAAAAATGTTATATTAAATGTGCAGTTTTATCAACTGAACAAATACCCCCAAACTTATCTTTGATCGTCCCGAGCAAACTAGTTATTCAAGAGGAGAAAGAAGAAAAAAGAAAAAAATCCTACGTAGCACACTTTCGTAGGCAACACGATTGCACTGAGCACGTGCAACAAGCCGTTAAACCTCTAGGTGTTCCTAGTAGGAGGAGTGTTGTCTCCTGAGGGTTTTCAGCGGATTACACCCACAAAATCCTATAATAAAAGAGAGATAGTGAAAGTTACATATAAAGATAAGAAATATAAAAGAATGAACTTGAAAATAAGAGTTTTCAACTACACCAGTTTTTCAGTTGCTATGAGCCCTATCTTAATGGTCGTGAAAAAATGTTAGAAATCACATCATCTCTCAATAAAACACCGTCTTTATTCTTCATTCCTATCTTTCTTCCAAATATCGATCATATACCCCTACGTGTGTGTAAAAGACATCCCTACACTCGGAGAATTCAATTCAAGCTATCATAATCTTGTCCATCTTCCAAAGTATTTTATAGTTGGTGAATATTATCGATAAAATTGCTCACATTCTTCATGCGACCATCAATACTTCTTGAGGTACTAACCGACCGATTACAAAATGTGCTTGCATATTTAGGCGTAATTTCTCGTTTCGCAACACCTAAGGCTTAGCAGTGGCTCCCAAACCAGTTGGTCTAAGGCACTAGGTGATAAAGCACCCTCGCAATATTTTTTTATGCTGCCTTGGTAATTACAAAACTAGTGTTCATTTTTTTCTTCACCCTCACTATATTTTTTTATTTTCGTTCATACTAAGGCTTTTAGACAAGAGCATTTCAAGGTATCCTCTACTATCCCAAGTTTCAAGATATGTGACAGTGCATATAGTAGGGTATCAATGTTCAAAAGTTTGGCCTCAAGAATAGAGATTATTTTTCAGACTTATTTTTATCCTCAGATTATCAATTTTCTTCACCTTACCAACCCTTGGGACAACAGCTCATAACTACTTATTACTAGTTTTGTTTAAGAAAACATCTAATTTTCTTATTTTTCTTAAACTATTCCTATCTTTCAAATGTAATTTGTCACTTTCTAACTTCCATTATCAAATTTTTTTTTGTGCTTATATATAATATAATGCAAAGTAACACGTAAATAAGTACAAATCTCCTCCAAACCTGTTTGCAGCAGTGTCCTCACTTTTAAATCTCAAAATCTGTAGACTTGGGAGGAAAAGTTATCAAAGGGGACAAGAAATAATGAAAGTGAAATTCTCCCCCAAACTTATTTTTGGCTCGTAATTTTGTAAAATTTTTCTTTCAAGAGCCAAAATATCCCCCCTTCCCAAACTTGAGTAAAATCATATTAAGCATTTAAAATTATAAGAGGGGGTCAAAGTTATTGGTCAATGCCAAGCTTTGCAAAGACCAAAAGTCAACACCAACCATTCGAAGAATTTATCAGTGAAATGCACCGGTTGGTGGAAGAACATATTGTATGGAGTCAGGAAGAAGTGGGAAAGAGATAAGTGGTATAAAGGAAAAGGACTGCGTCTCAATTTGGAGAGATGACACAGTGATAGTGATGATGGATTACTCGCATTCTCGTGATTGTCCAGAAGAAGGGGTGGAGGTTCAATTTCTTTATTTTGGAGTTGATTCATCTCAACACCCGTGTCTTTTAAAAATGCGAGTTCATCAGCGAAAATTTCCTCAAAGCTTTCATCGATACCCCGAAGAATAATCTCATCAGAAAAAACGTGGTGATCGTCAGACTCCATGAAAGGTTCATAATCAGTGTTAGATGTTGACCCGGACAACTCAATGGAAGAGTCCGTATGTGTATAATACATGGTTGGGTCAAACAACAACATATGAAAATAGTCTAGATCACTATCATGAAGCTGATCAAATTCGCTGATGTCGACATCCATTAATTCGACAGAACATGCTTGAGCAGAAGGTTCGGAGGGTACACTCCCCAACTTGTAAATGTTCAACTCAATTGACATCTTCTCGAAGGATAGGGTCATAGAGCCGTTACGACAGTTGATTATAGCATTGGAAGTGGCCAAAAAGGGTCGACCGAGAATCACCGGAATTTGATTCCGTGGGTTCACTACAGGCTGTATATCTAGAACAATAAAGTCCACAGGGAATACAAATTCCCCGATTTTTATTAACACATCCTCTAGTTCACCCCTAGGTTTGGTGATTGATCGGTCGGCCATCTGGAGAGTGCAGTGAGCTGGTTTCAACTCTCCGATCCCTAACTGCTCATAAACCGAATAAGGAAGCAGGTTAACACTTGCGCCAAGGTCAAGTAGAGCACGGTTAATATGTTTACCCCTATAGAAATAGAAATTGTAGGGCAGCCAGGGTCCTTACGTTTTCTAAGTAATTGTTGGGGAAAAGCTGTGTCTACAGTACTCGACATGAACACCTTTATTGGCACTTGAGTCTTCCTCTTCCTAGTGCACAAGTCCTTGAGAATTTTCGCATAAGCCGGGACTTGTTGTATAGAATCTAGGAGAGGGATATTGATATTAACCTGTTTCAAAATTTCAGCGATCTTCTCCATTTGCGGACTTGGTCTGTTTCCCCTTAACCGATTCGGATAAGGAGCTTTAGCAATAATAGCTGGGTCCAACATTGGAGAAGATCGTGTGGGTAGGAAAGATCCAAGAATAGGAGTGGGGATCATCTTTGATGGACTAGAAGAAGTGTGCTGAGGGTTCGAGCCTTGGAGAAAACGGAGAATAGGCTCGGAAGAAAATGGTGGGGTAGACGAACTGGGGTCAGAAGGAGAAGTAGAAATGGAAAGAAAAGTCTCAGCCGGGGTATCATCGATTGATTCTTCATTATTATCAATCTCTTCACCAACATGGTTGTCAAGCACTCTTCCAGATCTCAACGTGGTGATAGCGTTCACATGATGTGAATAGCTGGGATTGGGTAAAGGTTGAGCTGGAAGTTTCCCTTTCTCTCTGGCACTCAATTCGGCATTTATTCGGGCAATTTGTGCTTCCATCGATTTAATACTCTCACTTTGGGAGTCAGAGTTTTTCTGGATTTTATTGACCGAAGACTTCATCTCAGCCGAAACTTGCATGAAATTTGTCAGAAGCAAATTCATGGTTTGTTCGAGTGAAGAGGAGTTATCAGTACCGGTCAATTGCAAAGAATTGTTGTGCGGTGCAGAAGTGTTGACCGGATTTTGAAAATTTTGTGATTGGTAGGGGTGCTGACTTATTTGAAGTGGTTGCTGTTGTGGTGGAGGACCCCTTTAGAAATTGTTTTGATTTGGAACCGTGTTTCGAGTTTGTGATTGGTTCCAAACAAAGTTAGGGTGATTCCTCCAACCCTGATTATAGGTGGAAGAATAAGGATCGTTTCTAGGTCTTTGTTGGAAAGCAGTATTGGTATGCTCTTGACCTTGAAACGGAGAATTTAAAGGACATTCTTCCGTAAGATGAGATGGATCACAATAGCATCCACAGACAGTTTTAGGGAGTGTCATCTGATTTAGGGAGGCTACTAAAAATTTATGTTCCATAGCTTCGAGTTTCTTTTGCATTGCTGCTATTTCAGCTCTAACTCCTATGGAAATATCAGATTGGTGAATACCACCCGTAGACGATGGTTGGTTTACACTCTCCCACTGTACAGTTTTTTCAGCGAAATCTTCTAAAAATCTCCAGGCTTCACCATCATCTTTAGCCATGAAGGTGCCTTGACACATGGATTCAAGTATCTGTTTTGTTGTAGGATTAATACCCTCATATACGATTCTGCACAGATTCCATCTAGGGATTCCGTGATGAGGACATTGAACTAACAGATCCTTGAAGCGTTCAAAACAGTTCAAAAATGGTTCATTGGGAAGCTGGGTAAATTGATTTATTTCGCTACGGACTCTAGCTGTCTTATGATTTGGGTAGAATTTCTTTAGGAAAGCTGTGACGAATTCTCCCCAGTTTGAAATAGAATGTGCGGCTGTGTTATAAAGCCGCTTCTCAGCTATATCGCACAAAGTGAATGGGAGAAGACGTAACCTCATAGCATCCACAGAAAGCTGTGAAGTACCCATCATAGCGCATACATTTTCAAATTTGGTAATAAAGACGTATGCTTCTTCATACTCGAGATCGTGATATTTTGGTAAAAGATTGATGTAGTGGGATTTAATTTCAAAATTATCCCCGTTTGCTGGTGGAATAGATTGACAAGTAGGAAGTGGACCACGTATAGGATAGCATCTTTCTTGGAGAGAGATGCGCTGTGTATTCTGCTCACCTACGGGCGGTGGCTGGGTGGTATTATAATTTGATGGAGTACCGTCCATCTCGGTCGATGTGATGGGTGGTGGGAGAAAAGAAGATGAAGAAGTACCGAATTCGAAGTCGATAGCAGGAACGCGGATAAGAAGGACACTAGAATCCCGTGTCCAGCCGAGCATGCACTAAGCGGGTTTAGCACAAGTGGCAGCGTGTGTGTGATTTAAAATTGGTTTTTTTTTTTTGAAAAAAAATGTGGGACTTTAAAACAAATCACAAAAATGCACAAACAGCCCTAGAACTGTGGTTACCTAGGTCAAGTCTCTAGACCGCTCCTAAACTTCCAAAGGACAAACCGCAGGATCAATCCACTACCACCTCTTTACTATTTTTGTGGCCAGGTAAGTGCCAGGTAAGTGGGAGGTATCCGCTATACGAATCACCGAAAATAACGGGCCTAATTAAGTAACCACTTGCCTTTGACACACTTGCCTAGACACCACAAAAGTAATGCGGATAAGTGATAGATTACCCACGACCTTCCTCTGTCCTTATTGAGCGCGGTAGTCCTTAGAGTCTTGTCTAGATATTTTTTAAATTAATGTAGGGTTGATGCGGATGTTCGTTTTGTGATTTGTGGGGCTTAGGAAGGGTGATGAAATCCCTATCTAATCTGAATTTTGATCTTGCCCCTTAAAATCCGTATTAAAATATGAAATAACAAACCAATAACAAAACTTTGCAAAAAGATTTTTGAGCGGCGATATTTTGCAAAGAATTCTGCAGAAAAGATATTTTATTGGATTTTAGAGGAGAGAGAATGAGTTGAAAATTTCACCAGAGAAGTTTGGAACCCTAATTCCTCACTTAAGCCGTGGATCCGCCGGTAAAATGCTTTTCTGCCGCGCTTCCGCCGTGCTTTGAGGGAATCTTTTGATGATTTTTGTTATGTGGCCTCATGTGCTCCTCTGGATCTTGATGAATGTCTCTGGCTCTCTGTTTTCTCAAGTCTGCGACTCTAGATCCCCTCGCAAAATTCACACAATAATCGTTAAATATACAATTTGCAGTTTTGTTTTATTTATGATAATGATCGAATAAGAATTCAACACAAATAGTAAGAATAAAAAATTATGCATGTATCCCCGGCAACGTCGCCATTTGATTGATCTTTATTTTAAAGAAGTGTTTGTAGTAACCGCAATCAGAACGGTGTCGCACGTAGCTAGACCAAGTTGAGTACGGGTCGTCCTCTGGGAAACGTTGAGTATTTTATTCTTACTTTAGACGTGTTGAAAAAGGAGAAGAATAAAGAATGGTGAAGAATGGTTGTAGGATCTAGATCTACGTCAAATACGGATGCAAAATATAGATCTAGATTAACCGCGGATGTAAGTTTAATATTAAAAGGGGGCTTGCAGGGTTCATTGGGATTTAGTAGTTATGGATGATTAATTAAAGATTATTCTTTTTTATCCTTTAATAGATTTAAAACTAGAACGACAGTGATGCATGTAGATTAGGGTTTCTGGAGGGAAAAGGGTTCCCACTCTTAACCCCTATCTCGATATGGAACTCCGTTCATATCTAACCTTTACCAAAACAATAGTTAATCTAATCTCTAATCGTGGTCGCGATTATCAATGAATTGATAGCGCACTTGATTAGAATGTTAACTATTCTTTTGATAAAGTTTATAAACTTTATAGGATTTAAAAAGAGTTTAAGGATCTTTATCATCCATTAACCTACCCTATTCTTATGAACCCTAACAAGCGAAGAATTACTCGCGCGTGTTGGGAGAAGAAGAGATGGAGAGAGAAATCATATTAAAAACTACAAAGAGATAGAATAAGAAAACTACCACCTTTATTAATCAACAAAAATCATTTACACTTTGTTCCCTTAGAAAATGATTACAAAATGCTAGTTTGTTTCTCGATCTCTTCTAACGAGGTAGATGAACCGTTGATGATCAGTCTGGATGCGTGAGCCTGTCATGGACTTCGTGATCTCTTCAGCTTGATAATTTTTCCAAGAGGCTCTCGGTCCTTATTTATAGTCACAGAACCAGAACCCTAGTTTCCTAATATGGAAACTAGTTGTTAGGATCCTAACCACCAAAATCCCATATCTTAACTCCTCAAATCCATGGCGAAACCGTGGCCATTGGATAGGTTTGGTCCGCCCCCTTTTGGTGAGATCACGGCCTCTAATTTTTGTAGCTTCATATCTGTAACACTTGGTAATCTTTTGAGTATCTAGACTTTGAAAATCTTTTCTGCATTTCTGTCAGAATTAGTTTCTTCAATTTACTTGAATATTTTCGGAAGATTTGATCTTGCCAACTCGGATTTCCTTAATTTTAGTCATGATATAATTCTTGCACAATTATCTCAATAAATGATGTTAGTAGAATTTGTTTTTATTGAGATATTATTTTTAACCATTTGTCATGATATTTTTGTTTTAAGAATTGGTCAAAGGTATTTGATAAGGTAAGCATATTTAAATGGGCCAAATGTTACATAGATATTATATGGTTACTTTTTCCTACATAATATTAATTATAATATATAAACACATGAAAATAGTATTTTAGCAGATAAACCTTCATATGTGTCATATTTATAATAAACACCTTTTATTATATAGAAATAGTAGGAAAAATGTCATATTAAATGTGCAGTTTTATCAACTGAACAGCATGCGGGTCACGGTGGTTGGAGTCGGCACGCCGGTGCTCGGTGACGCTGGGATGAGCACGAATGAGATCGAGGACTTGAACGTGCCCATCCGTCCTTCTGCGGACGTCATTATCCCGGGAAGGGGGAACGGCAGTATGGTGGGTAGGGCCCACCGCTTGAACGCGGATGAAGGCATCCACCAATGATGTGAGCATGTCTATCCGAACGGATAAGGCGTTGATCACGTTAAGAGGAGGAGACGAGACGCTACCGCCTCTGTTGTGGCGGCTTGTATTTGGATTGTCGCGGTTGTCGCTCGCCATCGGGTCGAGAGCGGAAGATCAACTTTAGGGGTGGAGAAGTTTCTGAAGCGTGTTCCTACAAACAGCGCAAGCTGACGGAGGATGTGATCTCGTTCAGATGTTGTCCTCCGTCGATCCTGTGATGGTGGTATCTGACGGTTGAGATTTGGTTTGGGAGTTGTTGAGCGTGTGGATCTCAATGGGTTGGCGTTGACGCCGAGCTATCTGCAAAAGAAGTCTCTGGGTGGGTGACCACCGTAGGACCCTCCGACGATCATGTTAGTGCCGAGAAATAGGTGCAGAGTAACGGCGTATTGGAATAAGTTTGAGTTACCTGAGTCGTCTGAGAAAGGGGTTTATATAGTGATCGCGTGGAGCGAGCAGGCACGAGATCGTCGCCGTCAGTTGCGTCCATGCGTTATCCTCGCATTAACGGCGGGATACGCCCATTAATGGGGGGATCCGCTAGCGTAGGACGCGGAACGTGGGTGTTGGGGTCAAAAATTATATCCCGGTTGACCAAGTCAAAGTCAATCTCAAGTAAGCGGGTCTAAACCCAGATCAAGTGGGCCCATGCCCAAGTCGAACCCCGCGGCCAGCCTTCCCCATGCCAAATTGAAATCATATAATAAATAATTTTGATGTAATTTTTTTTGCATGAATGTAAGAAAAATGGGCATAAAACCAAATTTTTGTAAATCCCATACAAAAGAAATGAGCACATGAGGCATGGGATGGGCAAAATACCATTTTGTAAAGCCCAATAGGCTATATGTAAATTTGTAAGCTTATATAAGGTAACATGATAATGAAATAAAAGATAATTTTTTCTCCCTAAAAATCTAGGATTTCTGTGCCTCCTTTTCCTTCCTGAAGGTTCTAAACATTCTTTCCCTTTTTTGAATTAAATCAAGAGTTTAACTCTTCCTTTTCTAAAAATAAACAGCTTTTCACCATCAAACCCTTGAAGGGGAACTCAGATTTTCCATCAGATCTCAAAAAGGGGAGATTTTTAAATCTCACCCCCCTTTTTCTCCAAGACCCGGCCGACTGAGAGGAAGAAAAAGGAGATCCATCTCCAAAAATCCCATCTTGGGAAGATCCAATGCCTAAAAGAAGATCCAGAGCCAGAGGGGAGAAGAAAGGGCCCCCTTTGATCATTTCCAAAGATTTCTAGGAGTTTAACTCCATTCAAGATCTGTTAGAGTTTAACTCCATAAACCAAACCCTTTTTTATAGGAGTTTTACTCCATTCAACATCTTTCGGAGTTTTAACTTCATAAATAAAAAATCCTCTTCCAGAGTTTAACTCCTTTTTCCGGGGCTAAAAACCCCTTTTTTCCGCCGGCGCCCAAGCGCCCACCGCCCATGTGCCCAGCATCCACGTTCCGGGTACGTGAGGTGCTAGCGCCCAAGTGCCAGGCACGTAGCGCCCCGGCGCCCGCGTTCTAGGCACGTGAGGCGTTGGCGCTCACGCGTCTTTTGGACGCTATTTTCTCTTTTATATATATATATATATATGCACACACTCCACAAAACTTCCCCGTAAACTCTGCGAGGCCTCCGATATACTCAAGACCCCTCAAATCACAACACACGCACACTGCACATTGAGTTCGCATGACCAGTTTGACTCGTCAATCGGAGGTTCTTTCGCTCCAAAGGCGAGGGGTAATTAACGGCAGCTTAGTCCGCAGTTGTCGGAGATTCGGATCTCCACAATCAATAAACCCCGATCTGCCCTAGGCATGGGAAATCTGTAATGTGTCTAACAAGCGATGCGTATTCCCATCTCAATGGGGTGACGAAAAACACCCTACAGTGGGGAGGCGGATATCTCGCCCTGACGAGATACGCGGAGCCGTTTCGGGGACGCTTGGGTTCTGCGCTCTCGGTTGATCGGGGAGGTCGAGGAAGCTCGGTCTGACAGAAGGCTTGAAGACGAGCAAGGAGGCCGAGGAAGCTCTGCCTGACAGAAGGCTCGGAGACGAGCAAGAAGGCTGAGGAAGCTCGGAGACGAGATGTTGGTAGTTTGCTAGGTGAAGGTGGGAAGTACTCAGGAATGTCTCCTAAAAAGTCGGACACTTCCTCGAGACGAGGTCCGGAGGAATGCCCCTAAGACAACTCATTTATTCCACCTCCATCGCTTTCGGGACATGTCATCCACCATGTGTCGTAATATGAAGAAATACCACTTGTGAGCATCATTAGGGGCTCGCCATTACTACCATTTATAATTAAAAAAACATATTGGCTTTCATAGTCTTTATATTTAAATTTTTTAAAAAAAAAATAGGGTTGCACCCTTTCTTCCCCACCGCTCAAGAGTGGTGTGAACCCATCCACTATGACAATGCGGAGAATTGGTCATGGTTGAAACCGTGACCAAAACAAGATATCATTACGGTTTTAACCGTGACACGACCGTTGCCATAGACCCCGTCGCCATAAGCCTTATCACGGCTAAAACCGTGACTATATCTTATTTTGGTCACAGTTTCCACCGTGACCATAGAGCCGACGTTCCCAAAATGGGTTTATATGACCGGATATCTCTCTCAGGTATCTGATAAATAGTCACGGTTAAAACCGTTATTTAATATATCTTGTCACGGTTATAACTGTGACCATTTGATTTATATATTTTCTTTAAAAATTAGAATTGCAGTGCCCCACGCATGCTGCTTTCTTTTATAAATCTCACGCAATTATAATATAAACAAATTTCACGTGATTATAAACAAAATATAATAATTAAGAATTAATATAAATCAATTGGCACGCAATTATATACAAAATATATATTCAAGTACAATATGAACAATAAATAAATAAAAAATGTGTGTCTATAAATCAACAAATGAATAAATTTAATCTAAGGTCGTTGGGACGATCTACCTCCATCGTCTCATGACCTGAATATACTCCCGAAACCGTCTCATATGGCCTACCGGATGGTCTCCACAGTCGTCTGCGACAGCTCCTGGACCTGCACCGTAAGCGTCTGCAGCTGCGTCTGCTACTGCGCCATCTGATCGTGGAGCGCACGGATCTCCTCCTGCAACGTAGCTGCCACATCTGCTTGTGTTGGGGCCACGATGTACTCGTAGATGATTGAACGCTTAGTATCAAGTCGGTGGGGTCCGGGACTAACCCCGTGCTCATACCCACCATGATGCCCGCCGAATAACGAATCCAGGATAGTGACAATGGCGGTAATCGGGTCGGTGGGGACAAGTCTTAAGATGTCCGTTCTCTTCTTGAACCGTGTCTGTAAAGAATACACACATGTGTTAACTTAAAATATAGAACCGACTTGTATAAGAAACTTACCATGTACTCGCCTGTGCCCTTGTGTAACGCGGCCTATCCCTTGGCAGCAGTGTAGGTGGCGGGATCTTTCTGTTTCTGCGATAAATTTCAGGCGTGAAAATTTAACAAGAGTTCAGTATAGAGGAGAATGATGATGAATTAAGGTTTGGCCTTGGTTGTATGTGTGTGTGTGTGTATGTAAATATGTGTGCGCGCGTGCACGTGCGCATGGATGTCACACACACAGACACAAACATACACATACATACAAACATACACACGCACACACAAATAAGATAATACATTACTCACGATTTTTAAAAAGTAATTTACGACAATAGTTAACATATGAAATTAAGCATCGAAATACTCACGATTTTCCACTATGCGATGGCCTGTGTGCGGTTCCCTTGGGTCGGGACCGCGCGGTCCCAGACGCCATTGTTTCGGTTCTGCTTGTTGCGAACTGATGCAGTCTTGCAAATATAAAGAATATTATATTATATTTTAGAATATGATTTAATGTTATATTGTTATAACCTTAAAAATTAAATTCATACCTGAACATCCTCGCGCTTGTAATACGCGACAAGTAGCGGCTGACCTTCTCTCGGGACCTTCTGCGCTATGGTATCTATCATCGTTCTCTGCTCCTCCTCAGTCGCCGCGAGCAAGGGGTGGTAATGATCCTTCTTTAATTTATTTCGGCGTCTTTTCTTAATACCCTGACACTGCGGTACGACCCAGCTAAGGGCGCGACGAGGTTCAAACGGCACAGGAACGCCATCCTCGACGAGCTCGCCGATGAATCTATAATGTTGCGAGGTCTGAAGTTTCAAATATATATATATATATATATATATATATATATATATATATATATATATATATATATATATATATATATGAGTGCTCCATTGCAAACCGGTTTGTGTTTTTTAAAAATAGGAACTCTCGATATACGCCATATTTTATCCGAGCCGTTCAAGTTGATCACCATATCCTCAAATGTATGTGTATGAAAAATCAAAAGATTTGAAGACCTCAAACCTATACATCGATGGGTGCAAAAATGAACGTCTTTCGATAATGAAACATAAATTTCATTCGATATATAGTTTAGAGCTTTTCAAATGCTTTGATTTTTCGCACACATACATTTGAGGTTAGGGTGATCAACTTGAATAAATCGGATCGTTAAAATTTGCCTTAGACCGAGAGTTCCCGTTTTTACAAAACGCGGACCGGTTTGCAATGGATCACTCCCCCCCCATATATATATAACGACGGTTAAAATTTACATATATAAAATGATATATTTAACAACTTTTGTATAATTTTATGTCACGACGAATATCGAACATAAGTTAACCGATAGATGGAGACTAAGCCGTATTTTGATTTTGACATATGATTATCGATGAGAATATGGAAATTTCATATTATCATCGAGTATTATACACTTGGTTTTAGATTTAACTTGAATTGGTTTTACGTTTACGTTTCAATATCAAGGTTTTGAAGTTTTTACTTTAAGGTAAAATTCTTTAAAATTAAGGGGTTTCTTAATCGAATTTAAGATTTTGGATTTAGGATTGGGATAAGGGTGGGATTTGACAAGAGTTCAATAGAGAGGAGAATGATAATGAATTAAGGTTTGGTCTTGTTTGTTTGTGTGTGTCTGTGTGTGTATGTACGCATGCGCTTGTGTATGTGTATGTTTGTGTGTGTATGTGTATGTGTGTGTATGCACACACTCATGTGTGAGTATGCGCATGTGCGCATACACTCTTAAGCAAATTATTTCTTCTATCTTACTAAATTACACTAAAATACCCTTAATTATTCTTGGTTTTTCACTAAAGTACCTTAAATTAACTAAATTATTATGAATTTCGCTAAAATAACCTCAACTACTGTTGTTTTTCACTAAACTAGCTTAAAAATTTAGCCAAACCATTTATCTTAGTAAATTAACTAAATTACTATAAATTTCACTAAAATACCGTTAAATTTTGTTTTTTTCACTAAACTATCATTAAAATATTTAATAAAAAAAACCCATTTGCTCAATGCTATTTATTTACACTAAAATACCCTTAACTATTGTTTTTCACTAAAATACCCTAAACAATTGTTGCTTGTACTAAATTACCTAGAAAAATTTACTAAATTACCCGAATCCTAACCCTAACACTTGACTCTATCCCTAACCCTAACCCTAACCCGGCCCTAACCCCAACCGAGACCCTAACCCCCAACTGAAACCCTAACCCTCCCCTACAAAACCACCACCACCACCACCACCACCACCAACACCAGCAATTGTTACAATAGCACCAGCAACAATAACATCAACAGTAGCAACAATATAACATAAACAACAACGATTATTGGAAACAAGTAAAAAAATTGAAATTAAACCACAAAAATTAAAATTTAACCGTTTAAACTTACCTCTTGACGAACGGCGGCGAGCTGCAAGCGTCGATGAGCGACCTTCGAGCGGCGACGAGCTTCGACGACCTTGATCAAGTGCTAGGGCTTCGATCGCGGCGCCGGGCTTCGATCGACCACGGAGGAGAGACGACGAGCTTTGAAAGGGGATCGATGGCTACGGAAGCGATGCTAGGTGACGCCGGCGACGGCAGAGGCAGCGGAGATAAAAATTTGGGCCTCGAGGTTTAGCGCTTGTAGACATCAGAAAAAAATTGGAGTCAAAATCGCTAAATGCTATATTTACACCGCTGGGTTCCTCTCAACAAGTACAATTTATACTCGAGTATCAAATACTCGGGATTCAAAAGACGCTTCAGATTGAAATCATTGACCGCTGTTTCGGTATCATCCTTCAGGCTGGTCTCTCTTAGGACTGGTCCAAAACTCATTTCGATCTCTTAAAAGGGCGGGTCAACTCATTCCGACTTCTTAAAAGGGCCGGTCAACTCATTCCCATCCCCTTAAATGGCCGGTCAAGTTATCCCCGACCCGCTCAACGGTCGGTCAATTTAAACCCAGCTCTTTTAACAGTCGGTCAACCAAGACCCGGCCCTTTCAACGGTCAGTCAACCAAGACCCGGACCTCTTAAATTCCGGTCAACCGAGAAACTCGGACCCCTTAAAATTCGATTAAGCAAAACCCAGACCCTTTAAAGTCCGACCAAGAAGTCCGGACCCCATAAATTCTGATCAAGTGAAGCCCGAACCCTTGCACGATCTAGCCATGACGGTGAACTGGCCCCCCATAGGAGCCGGCTTGATGAACCGGCCTTTCCCATGGGCCCGGTTGGGTGGTCCGGCCCCTGTAGGGGGCAGGTTTAGTGGTCCGATCCCCTGTAGCGGGGCCAGCTTGTTGGGTCCGGCCCCAACAAGGCCGGCTTGGCATTTTGTTACAAAAAAATAATATAAAATAATATATAAACAAGACAGGTCTACACTTGCCATGTACAATATTTTTTACAAATACCCCCTTCCCATTGTTTGGGAGGGAGTAGTTATTTTTTTTAAAATTTCAAAGTGGAATCTCGCTCCTCTGTTGTTTACACTTGTGTCATCCCCTTTTCTTATAAAAGGAGGGTGGATACTTCATTCACACACACATAATTCCTTCTACAAACTCCACACTTCTTATTCTCACTCTTATACTCATTGATTTTGTGAAGAAATAATGGAAAAAATGTTCTCATTTTAATTTCTTTTATTTTGTTTTAGAAGGGTTAGGATGGCAGGGTGACTCCCGACCATTCTATCCCATTCTCTTTTTTCTGTCTCTTTTATTTTGTAAATTTCTTAGTCATTATGCCTTATGCATAATTAAATGAAATGCTAAAAAATAATGCACACTTCTTTATTAATAATGAAATTCCTTTGAATATTGTTTCTTTTCCTTACTTTAGATTTTATTTCTTTTCTTTTCTTAATCGGGAGTATTCTGACAAAGATGTAATTAACAAAGTAAATTAGTAAAAGATATAATTTACATGTCGTTTTGGAAATGCGCAACCCATCTTTCTTATATTCTATCTTTTAACATACATAAAATATGGTTTTATGCAATCTTACTAAAATCCCTATTCTATTATAGAGATTGGGTATATACTATATAAAAGCCCTACTCTATATTATAGAGATTGACTGTTTATCTTTCTTGGTCTTGCTTTATCGGTTAACGCCGTTAAAGATTGGGGATCATGTTGCATTCCCCCCCTCCCCCCCCCCCCGGCGTTATTTCCTTCTTTTTTAGTTTCATTTTAATTATGTCATGGATATGGGTTGATTGGTTCAATACCGAGTAAAGAGAACTATTTATGGTTCTTTATTTTTTTCGAGTATTGAATTAATCATATTCACTCCGAATGACATTCATTTAACAAACTAAAGTGGACTACGCTCTTGAGTTATTTGGATCATTGCTAAATAAGATAAATCTATTTTCTATTTTGGTAATGGCTCAAACACATTCAAACCGTTTTGTTAAAACACAACCATGAGACGACCGAACGTCGAAATGGCACCGGTCCGCCACTAAATAGCGCTGGGATGAAAATTTTGAGGGGAGGGGGAATTGATGTTTTTTTTTGAGTTTTGGGTTTTTTCTCAGTGGATTGTGGGGCCCGCAATATTTTTTTATTAGCTACGGTTTGATTTGTGACCAGATCTATTAAAACCGTTAACATAAACTGGTCACAGGTTTAACAGTGACCAAATACCCATTACGGCTAGACATATTTATAGTAGTGATTGCCACTCCCTCCAAACAGGGAGCGGCGAAGCGACGCTCGGTGGAGTGACGGGCGCCGCTCCCTCGATATGGAGTAAATATATAGTCCATCATGCTCTTTATTTTTCTTATAGCCAAGACATCAACGTTCTACTGTTAAATTATCGAACAGTGCTATATATTGTTTTCGTATTCTCTTTGGGATTGTATGTTTCAAGTTGCTGAAAATGTTGGAGGAAACTAATTAAGCTCAACTAAGGTTTGTAAAACATAGAGCAAAATCTTTATTATATAGTTTAAGTGACTTTTCATATGGAATCATTCACTATTCACCAAGCCTGATGTTTTCATTTCTTGTCACAATTCTTACATATTACCAATTTTTCATCCTTTTGGTGATTTTTCCCAAACCACTATTCTAATAAACCCTAAAATTGAAAAAAAATTTACTCTGTAATATCTAATCAAAAAAATAATAATATCTATTCTAATAATCACAGTGGCATTTTACAAATAAAAAATTATTTTGTTTAGGAGCACTGATGCATGAATTTTGATAGCGAAGAAACGATAGAACTTGGTGACACCAATTGCTATACACACAATGATTTCTTTGAAAGTAATCTCTATAATTAGCGGAAATAAGTATACAACATTATAAGTTGCTTGGTGCAACCTTTTAATGCAATGTTTACCGGTTCAAGTCCAAAGAGTCGAGAAGTGTTCAAAACAAAAAAAAAATACAGACTTAAGAAATCCACGCAAAGTCAAGTACAAAATGAGCTCAAACATACCTTCATTTGAGCTTCACATTTTTTATCTGACAACATTAAAATAAATTGCATACATTAAAAATAGAATGGATTGCACGTAAAATGTGATGTGCGGCATATCTAATGGGCATATGTTATATTGTGTAATGAGCATACAACTTATCAACTCAAATATACGACATGTTTCAGTTCGGTGATAGGAAGGGTCATGCATCTTAAACAAGATGTTTAGCTTGCTAAGAGTTTATTCTGATAAGGCTTATTTGTAAGAAACCGATCTTGATTTTTATTTTAAGAAAATATTAAATCATCCAACAAGTCGAGCTATAGCTGTAAGAGTTTTATTACTTGCTCTGTTTTCGATCGCTTATCTCTTTACTAGTTCATTGAAAAAGATTTGATAGCAAAATCGCCATCTTCTTCTGGCCATGGTTTATTTCTATGCTCCTTAATTATAGTTTTCCCAATCTACTTTATCGACAAGGCCCAATTCAGATCAATAATAGAAAATCATTGTGATGGAGGTCGGAATCTCTCTCAGATGTTGTTCTCCGTTGATTTTGCTGCCAGCGGGGCTGAACGGTTGAGAGTCAGTGTGAGGATTGAGTGTGTGGGTCTTAATGGGTTGTCGGTTGTTGCTGACACCGAGCTACCTGCAAGGGAAGTCCTGGGATGAGAAACCACCATAAGACCCTCCGACGATCAAATAAGTACGGAGAAGTAATTGGACAGAGTAACGGTGTCTTGGGAATGAGTTCGACGTACCTGAGTCGTCTGGAAGAGGGGTTTATATAGGGGCCACATTGGAGCGAGCCGAAGCGAGATTCTCGCCGTCTGTTACGCTCCTGCATCACGTTCGCGTGGATGGCGGGATATGCCCATTAATGGCGGGATACGCCCATTAATGGCGAGAGACGCTAGCATGGGATGCGGGACGCGGAGCAGCGGGGATCTCGTCGTGGCAAGATACACGGAGCCGTTACGGGTCTCGGCCTCCATGCTCTTGGCTAGACAGGTGTGCCCCTCCGAACGGCGGCCTGGACTTTGGGGCGTCCGTGCCTGGGGTTCGGGGCAGATACTATTTGGTTTTATCCGTCTACCTCTCCGAAGATACCAAGTTGATTTATGGCACCGTGGATCGGAGGTTTAGACGGATGCGGCCGATGTAGCAGAATTCGTCATATTCTCCCTCAGGATGAGGGGTTTTTGATTATGGGAACGCTCTTCCCTGCAGGCGCAAGCCCCTGCAGTTAATTACGCTACCGCATCGCGGTAACAACTTTCTCCTTCTCCAGAATTTCACTTCGTGTCGTGTGTATTTGTTTTGTTTGTGGTTGCCCGTGGATTGTATACGGAGACTGAGTAATGCCGTCGTCCGTAGGACGTGGATTAGTCCAAATCCGTATTTACTTAGATTTGGGTTTGGTATTTTCAGTTTAAGGATGCATTAATCGCGTTGCGGCTAAGATCAACTTAAACTTTCGTCAAGGATACGTTAGTCCTGTTTTAGACTAAAATCAACTCAACGTAGTGATTAATTTAATGTATGGCCATCGGGACTCGTCACCTCTCTGACGTCGTTGAAGGATTACAACGATGGATATCAAAGGAGTTCGGAGATGTACCCTCGAACCAGAGTTGATTGGGAGTTTTATAATCCATTTGAATATTTAAGGATACGTTAGCCGTGTTTGAGGCTAAGATCAACTTAAACGTTTGTTAAGAATACGTTAGTCCAGTTTAAGACTAAGATCAACTTAACGGGACCGTTTAGATCCGATAAAAGAGCATTTGGGCTCTATTGCGCCAGTTTAGGGACGTGGTGGTCTGATGTTAGTTTAGGGACGTCTCGGTCCGATATTAGTTTAGGGGAGACGTCCAATATTAGTTTAGGGACGTCTCGGTCCAATATTAGTTTAAGGACGTTTCGGTCCAATATTAGTTTAAGGACGTTTCGGTCCACGAGTTTAAGGACCCCGCAGTCCATATGGGTGTGTGGTCGTTGGGACCCGTCACCTCTTTGACGTCGTTGAGGAATTACAACGATAGATGTCAAAGGAGTTCGGAGATGTACCCTCGAACCAGTCGTAGATTGATTTAGGAGAGCCATTTTGCTCAGTCAATTTAATTAAAGGACTTATGGCCACGATTGGGCTAAGTCCATTGCTCTTGCATTTCTTTTGCTTTTATTTGGGCTTTGCCCAAAAGGGATGCAGAGCATCAATTTTATTTGGGCTCAGCCCTTTTATTGCTTTGCAATTTATTCTGACCTGCTAGGTCTTTTTAACTTGGGCCTAGCCCTTCAAATAATGCATTGCATTTGTGCAAAGCACCAAGAATCTTTTAGATTCAGGAAAAGAAGTGCAGGGCACTTTTTAATTTCTTGATCTAAATTTAGATCAAAGAAAAGAAAAGAAAGAAATCTTTTCTTTCTTTCTGTTTCAGAGAACCAGAGGTTCATAGCAAGTGCAAGGCACTATTTATTATTTTTATTTATTTATTTATCTGAGAACCAGAGGTTCATAACAAGTGCAAGGCACTATTTTTATTATTTTTATTTATTTCCCCTTTTTTTTTTTAAATCCTTTGTTCTTCAGAGATTTTTCTCTTAAAAAAGGTTTTTACCTTTCTTTTTTTTTTTGTTCTTGAATAATCTCCAAGAGTTCTCTTTTCTTTTTTTTTGCTAGAAATCGATTATCCAAGTTGATGCCCATCGAATGAGGTCTGGGGTCCTATTTATAGTGCTCATAAATTTGTTGAATTTGTTAACAAGATCTTTTCTGAGTGATTTTGGGAATTTTCCCACCGCTGGATCTTTGATCCAAAGGCAGAAGAAAATCTTCTGGTTTTGGAAAGAACAGAAAAGATTTCATTAAATTTTCATTCTGTTTCTGCGCAACTCCCCAATGAATGACACGTGTCGCGCAGTGGAAGGCTTGCGCAACTGCGCAGACACGTGTCGCGCAGCGGTGAACTTGCGCAACAGTGCTTGCGCAACTGCGCAGACACGTGTCGCGCAGCGGTGCGCTTGCGCAACTGCGCAGACACGTGTCGCACTGTGGACCGCTTGCGCATTGCGCAATGCACGGAATTCGAAGCGTTGCTTCAGAAAATTTGAATTTTCAAAATTCAAATGAGCCTTGCTCAGATTGGGGGAACAAATGCCCCCCCACCGTTGTGCTTACGTGGCGCGACGTGAGCGCAACGGTGGCGAGATCTTAGCCGTTGGATCAAGGGGAGTCAGTTGAAGGGGCGCAGGCGCCTATAAATAGGACCCTTGGTCCTTGGTAATTTTTCTTACCATCTTCAAGAATTTTAACTCTCAGAGCCTTGCTCTTGCTTAAAAATTTTCAGAACCTTGCTCTTTATTTCTCTCAAGAACTTTCAAGTTCAGAACTTAGAATTTCTAGGTAAAAAAAAAAATCAGATTAATTCAAATTAAATTTAATTGACAGAGCCTTGCTCTTGTAGATCTTGGATCTAAAGAAAACCCCTTTGGGTTTTTTTTTTTTTTTAACAGAGTCTTGCTCTTGGGATTTTTGATCTAAAGAAAACCCCATTGGGGCTTCTTCACCAGAGCCTTGCTCTCAAGATTTACAGAGGTCCTGTTCATGGGTTTTGACCCATGAACAGAGCTTTGCTCTTGGATGAACTGAAATTTTTTTTTTATGAGTTTTCATGGATTTTTCAGGATTCAAAAACTTCAATTCTTCTGAGTGTTGATGGATTTTCGATTATTACCACAAAGCCATGCTCTTTTAAGGAATCTTGTTCCCCTGAGACTAGAGTTTGACAAATGTCACTCTGTGACAGAGCTTTGCTCTAAAAGAGGAGATTTTCTCTTTGTCTCTAGGGACTTCCCCACCAGTGGGTGTATCCTATTGGGAACTTTTTATGAATTGACAGTCCCATCTAATGATGGGATTGTCTTATTAAATGATGCACATCATCCAGATTTTGTGGGTCCCCCTTTGGTCCCCTACCCACTGCATCACAGTGTGGAGCAAGATTTTTATTTTATTTTATTTTATTTTTAAATGCCAAGCGTTAGGCCACTAATGATATATATATATATTTTTTTGTCTTTCCACAGAAAACATGTCTGACGACTTGTCTTTTCCCTTCGTTCGCTCGGAAGGAGGGTTCCCCCATTCGCCAGTGGATCGGGTGGTGTTCGCTCTTATTAAAGATCGCGATCCTGAGTGCAAAAAGCTCCATCTGTGGGGAAGGTGGTATAGCCAGATCATCCAAGGCCGTCGCAGTTTTAGTTCCGCCGCGCCCTCTGAGCCCATAGTTACGATCCCTTATGCGGACGAACCCCCGGTGAAGTATGCCGTGGAGGTTAAGAATTGGAATTCCGATGACCTCCTTCAGCCTGCAATCGGCGCCATCCCCGTGCAGCCGCCGCCGGCGATAGACATCTTGGGGAGGCGAATCTGTCAGGGTGAAGCACGCCCTTGGGGACAGGCTTATAATATTGGATTGACCCCGCGGCCGCTTGCCGGATATTTGCAATGGGCCCGTTACATTCTGGCGACGAAGAGGGCTCACCTGACGAAGATTGGTTTATACTCCGCCGTCTACGTCTCGCTTTTCGAGTATCCCTCTCCTCCGACGTGGTGGATAAAGGCCTTTATTGAACAATGGAATATCCCCACCCACACCTTCTTGACAGCGGATAGGGAAGTCTCCATCTCTTTGGAAGAATTTGTTGAGATTTCAGGTTTACCAGCGAGGGGGGAGCACTACGAGGAGCTGCTTCCTCCTGATGAGTACGTCTTTGCCGCCAAGCAGGTTGTATTTGACTTAACTCCGGAAAATGCCATTCAGCATCAGCACCCGGGCTTGGTGAAGGTGTTGGAGATTTATGAGGAACTGCATTTGGAATCAGGCGACCGGGGCGTCAGTTTCGCAGATTTCATTGCTCGTTTTATCCGCCCGGAGTTCCTATCAGAGCAGGGCGAGAAGTTCGCTCAGCTTGCTGACCCCTTTGGTTTCGGCTTGGACCGCCGACCTTTATCGGAAAATGACCAGCGGGATTTTTATTTCCCCGGCACTGCCAGCGTCCCTTTCCCAGAGATCGCCGTTCCTGGCATGGACGAGGAGACTTTTTTCATAGGGTTCTTGGGTTTATGGTTGTGCAGCTTCGCGCTCCCCATGCACCCACGCCTCATGCGGCCCTCCGTCTTTTACCCGGCGCATCGAATGGTGGCCGGTTTGCAGTTATCGGTAGGGATCGCCGGATTGGCTTATCTTTACAATGGACTTAGCGTAGCGGCGGACGCTAGTGAGCCTGGGGTACAGCCTGCTAACTTTCCGATGCACTACTTCACTTCTTGGATGGAGTTGCATGTGCGAGGGGTGTTTGGTGCCCATAAGACTCCTCCATTCTTTGAGAAATGCGGACTCCCCAGAATCATGCGGTTGATCGGGGCTTCAATTGTGGTTGCACCTCCGCGGGAGTCTAGGGGACTGCTCCTGCGTTCACATCTAGTCGGAGCGAAGACCTCTTTTGTGGATAAGGTCATCACCATAGGCTCCGAGACCGCTAAGTCAGTGGTGTCGCTGCGTGACGACTTTAAGGGCGGGGTTTCTGTACTGAAGGCTCGGGAAATCCTTCACCTTTACTCCATTCGGCCGGGCTATCTAGTGTTTAGGCAGAATAAGACAGCCTTGTTCATGAGATATAACCCGCACCGATTTGCCCGGCAGTCAAGCTACAACCAAGGGGTCCCGTTGGAAGCCTTCTTAGAAATGCCCGTGGTCGGCCCAGAGGGGATAAAGAATGCGATGCATCATTTTACACGGCTTAACACAGGTTCTTATTTCTTCATTAGCGAACCTAGCTGTAGCCCTAAAATGCTTAATTCATATGTGGCCTGGTATGCGCATACGATGGGCCCAATTATCTTAACGGAGAAGCGCTTGCTGGTTGACCGTAGGGGTGCGCTTCCTGGTGGTGATCGCAAGGCTCCCTTGCAGCCAAGGCTCCCGGTCGTCCCTCCGATAAAAGATGCCAGGGCTGACCGACCGCGCGTGTTGAGCCCCCCGCGGGGATTGCCACTGCCTACTACGGTGGATGCACCGCCAGCGCCCCGTGTTCCCATGAAGACGGCTAATGTGGTATCACCAGGGTCCGGCGCAGGAGCAGAGATCGGGACTCGCCGTCCCAAAGTGGCTGCCAAGCGTAAGGCTACTCCGAGTGGATCTAAAGCTGGGGGGCAAAAGAAGAAGAAGTCCACTTTATCCCTCGACGCGATCCTTAACTTAAAGCCTGCGGGTCCTCCCGCCGAGGCTATATGTGAGTACGGCAGCAATGAGGGTTTCGTGGTAGACCCTGAGGACACCAATTTAGCTGCCGCCATTGCAGCTTCGGAGCGATCGGCGAGGCTTGAAGCGATGTTAAGTAAACTCGCTGAGTCCGGTAATCATCAGACGCTTTATTTGTCGTTTTATCACGCTTTTTATTATTATATTTAACTAACATTTGCTCTATTTTCAACAAGTGTTTCCACTGAAGAGGCTATTGCTGCATCCTTGAAAACCTTCCAGGAGGAGGAGGAGAAGCGTGCCCTAGCAGGCGTTGGTATGTTTCACCCCTTTCCCTTTCATAAGGAAAGTTTGTTGTCTCTCTATGATATTCAACCTGACTTTCTTTTGTTTCTTTGCAGGGGTTGTATTAATTGACGCGGGGGTCCTTCCCGAGTCTGTAACTGAGGTCCCGGCTTCGTCAAAGTTGCCACAAGAGCCTCGGCTTGACAAAACGATGAAGGATGCCTTGAAGAATCTAGAGGCATCCCTATATACGGACGAGGGAGCCTCACTCAAGGAAGCCCTAGTGGCATCCGTCTCAACGGCTCGAGAGGAGCGGAAGCGGTTGAGACGCGAAGCAAGGGCACGCAGAGCTGCTTTGGCGGCGGGAGCGGGCCCTAGCACTCTTCCTCGTGCCGACACTCCTTCTGAAGCAGAGTCGAGCAGAGCTGCTTTGGCCACGGGAGCGGGCCCTAGCACGATTTCTCGTGCCGACACTCCTTTTGAAGAGGCCCCTGCCGCTCTGTCTACCGCTCATAGGCAGGTGGCGCGCACGGTTCGGGATGCAAACGATAAGTCCTCTTCAGGTAACATTTCTTTCAGAACCTTGTTGTAAGAATTATCAAGCCGTTGGCTCATACGCATTCCTTTTGCAGGGCCAAGTCCGACTGAGGGGGAGGCGGAGACCGTCGAACCCCGGGGAGCGGAGGAAGCGGTACTTGCCGAGCCCGAGCTGACAGTAAGCAACGTCATCGGGGCCACGGCGCCTGAGACAGAAATTGAAGGATCCGCTGCCGAGAGGGTCATCGATCCCGCATCTGAAGTGGCGGCAGATGAGATGATTGTCGAGCCGAAGGCAGTAGAAGTCGAGGCGCTTGAGGCTGGAGATGTCACGGTGTCGATGGATGAGACAACTGTGATCGCAGGACCCGAAGGAGTAGCGGGTGAGGTGGCCATGATTCCTGAGGATGAGCCAGCCGCTCCTTCTCTGGAATCTGGCAATACTCCAATCATAGCCCTCCCCGCGTATGGTTCCTTGCCGTCTCCCGGGCTTGCAAGCACAACAACGGTTCCCATCGAGTCGGGTGACGAGGCTACGGGTGGTGGCCTGATGTCAATGGAGGAAGGAATTGCCTCAGTCTCGGCTGGCAGTTCGTCGGGTAAGTTTCGGGTTACTATCGTTTCCCCCCTTTTTTATATATCTTGCGATCTCTTCTAACAAGCTTGTCTTTGCAGGTGCGGCCAGTGCCGACGCTCCATTGCTTGAAGGAGCACCGTCAACTACTGCTTTGGCGGTGGTCACTTCCCCGTCCTCCCTCGTGCCATCGCGGATGTTGGAAGGTATGGATTTGCGACTCACAAGTTAATCTTTTAAACGTGTAGTTCATGGACTAACGCCATACCACCGCATCTTTTCAGGAGTGCTCTTTGATCATCTATATTAAGTGTTGCTCCCACACTTCTCCTTCCCATCCGAACTTGCTTCTCCTTCTAGTGGCGCTGGTGAGTGTACGTTCAATACAATATCTTTGTTCATCCCCTTTTTCTAGCAATTGAATGATTTCTGACTTTTCCCTTTCTTTATTGCAGTGCCACAAATCGAAGGAGGGGATACCAGACCTGCCGCGCTTCCGGCCCTTCCGGCTCTGCCGTCCGTTGCTTCTGGTATAGCAAATTCCTTTTTTGGTAACCCTTAAATATCTCTTGAACCATCGTTTAACCATGTTTTGTTTTGCAGCTATTGTTCCGGCTCCGGTCCATTTTGAGTCTCGCGTCTTTCTACCGGCAGGCCCTTTCTTGAGACGCCCATCTTCAAAGGGTGCTGTGATGAGTTTGGGCATGCTGAGCGGGTACATCGAAGAGCTTAACATGGATGCTCTCCCTTCTGCCGTAGATTTCGCTGTGGATGTTAATCCAATGTTGGCGGCGCTCGTAACTTTTCATAACGAAGGCGTCGTCAGATCTTGGGTTAATCACTGCAGGGAGATCGATGCCTGTCTATACCGGCTGGAGTCGACGCGCCCTTCTCCCGAAGTTTTAGCCCTGAGCACCCAACGCACAACTTGGCTCGAGCAAAGCACTTCGCACTCCCGCCACTTAGAGCAAGAAGCAGCTTTAAGACTAAGGGAATGCCAAAAGACCTCGAACGAAACGGCCCATCTGCGCGCTGAGGTTGAGGCAAATGCTATCCAAGTGAAGACTATCTTTGAGGGTCTCTTGGAGCGCATCTCCCATGGGCTAAACTTGAAGCGGAAACTCGACGTAGCTGAGCGCAATATTCCAAGTCGGGAAGCTGCCTATCAAGTCGTGAGGGAGCAGCTTGCGTCGGTCTTGCAGCAACGAGCCCAAGTGGAGGCAGAGCTGGCGGTGGTAGCCGATCGGGAAAAGGCCTGGAAGGAAGTGTGCGAACAACTGATAAAGCT
Organism: Agapanthus africanus; assembly: GCA_030015575.1. Lineage (NCBI taxonomy): Eukaryota > Viridiplantae > Streptophyta > Magnoliopsida > Asparagales > Amaryllidaceae > Agapanthus > Agapanthus africanus. The sequence continues at coordinate 96,383,739 of CM057341.1, read as the reverse complement.
ACTTAAGACGCTTCCTTCCCAGTAGCTGCCTTTGTATCAATGTATTTGTAAAATTTTCCTTTAAAATAATATGTATCTATTCTTTATTCTTTTGTACGATTCATCTTGTATTTGATTGAAGTCAATGAATAAAGATACACATTTTCTTTTGCAATGTCTTGTATGCACTTTTTCTTTCGCAATGTCTTGTATGCACTTTTTCTTTCTGCATTCTCTTATTATCAGCATGTTGTCTTTGATAAACATAATTGGCAGATAACTTAGTTTTTTTTTTCCAAGAGATAGCGATGGCTTAGGCCGCAGGTTCAGATCTGCTGTCTAAGACTTTTCAACTCTATAAGCCGTGAGGGTCTCATAGAGACTTTTCTCCCTACGGATCGAGAGGATCTCGCAGGTGGATTTTCTCCTTAGGAATCGTGAGGATTCCTAAACGTGGTTTTCTCTTATAAGTCGTAAGGATCTTATAAGAAAATTTTCCCTCTTACGAGTCGAGAGGATTCGTAAGTGGTTGTTTCCCTCCTCGTCGAAATTCGACTTCGGAGAGTGAGACCCATGAATAGTATGCAAGAGACCAGTTTGGATTGACTTGCAGGGCCCCATTGCTCAGAAAGCAAGACTTCCTTGCTGTCTGAGACTTCTTCTTACAAATTGAGACGAATCGGGGATCTGTCTGCAGTTGTAGCGGAACAGTTGACATGGGTTAAGAAGCTCTCATCACGGAGTGTTTGTATCCATGAGTCGAGGAGTTTGCTGGGATTATTTGTTTCCCAAGCGCCAAGGATTATTTGTTTCCTTGGGGTTTGAAACGAGTCGAGGATTCCTACGGAGGCTCTGGTAGCTCTGCGGGTCGACGCGGATCAAGAAGCTCTCGTCAAGGAGTGTTTGTATCCGTGAGTCGAGGAGTTTGCTGGGATTATTTGTTTCCCAAGCGCCAAGGATTATTTGTTTCCTTGGGGTTTGAAACGAGTCGAGGGTTCCTACGGAGGCACTGGTGGCTCTGCGGGTCGACGCGGATCAGAAGGCTCTCGTCAAGGAGTGTTTGTATCCGTGAGTTGAGGAGTTTGCTGGGATTATTTGTTTCCCAAGCGCCAAGGATTATTTGTTTCCTTGGGGTTTGAAACGAGTCGAGGGTTCCTACGGAGGCACTGGTGGCTCTGCGGGTCGACGCGGATCAGAAGGCTCTCGTCAAGGAGTGTTTGTATCCGTGAGTTGAGGAGTTTGCTGGGATTATTTGTTTCCCAAGCGCCAAGGATTATTTGTTTCCTTGGGGTTTGAAACGAGTCGAGGGTTCCTACGGAGGCACTGGTGGCTCTGCGGGTCGACGCGGATCAGAAGGCTCTCGTCAAGAAGTGTTTGTATCCGTGAGTTGAGGAGTTTGCTGGGATTATTTGTTTCCCAAGCGCCAAGGATTATTTGTTTCCTTGGGGTTTGAAACGAGTCGAGGGTTCCTACGGAGGCACTGGTGGCTCTGCGGGTCGACGCAGATCAGAAGGCTCTCGTCAAGGAGTGTTTGTATCCGTGAGTCGAGGAATTTTTTGTTGAAGTCACCGGCTTCTTCGGTTGAAATGAACCGGTGAGGTTTGGGGTTCGTCGTCCGACGGAATCCGCTGGGAAAGTATGGTTCATTCTTCGTTTACGCCCTTGGATTGTATACAGGGATCGATGCGATCTTAACTGTAGGGCCAAAGTTTTATCATTTCTTCTTTTATTTTATTTTATTTCCGCGATGCTCTATCATTTCAGCTTTTATATCGCGAAGGTCGCGATTGCCTAATCATTTCGGCTATTTTTCGCGATGCCCAATCATTTCGGCTATATATATTTTTTATTTTTTACTCGTTGCTTTTTATTACGAGTTGCCCAATCATTTCGGCTATTTTGCATGTATACATTTTTACTTGCTGCTTTTTTTATTGCAAGTCGCCCCATCATTTCGGCTATTTCGTATGCATGTGCGGCCTACTGGCTTTTCGCTGTAAACCTGAAATTGGACACCGATTTCGGCATCAGCACCGCTACAACTGGGATATTACCAGGAGCGAATCATCATTTGCCTCTGCCGTTGTCGAACAAAGGAGGCTTAGCGACCAGGGTTAGGGTCCTGTCGGCTAAGACTTTTGACTTCATGAGCCGTAAGGGTCTCGTGAAGGTATTTCTCCCTACAAGTCGTGAGGATCTTGTAGGTGTATTTTCTCCTTAGGAATCGTGAGGGTTCCTAAGTGTTTTGTTCCTCTGTAAGTCGTAAGGATCCTACAGGAGGGTTTTCTCCTCATAAATCGAGGGGATTTATAAGGGTTGTTCACCATGCGAGCGTATTCCCAATTACGGATGAAATTTGGCTAGGGAAATGTTTATTCGCGCCCGTGGATTGTATACAAGGGTCAATACTGAGCCACTTGTAGGGCAATATTGAAAGTTTGTGGGGGTTTGCTTAAGCACAGGTTTAGGTCTCTGTGACTTAAGACTTTCAAATCCTATAAGCCGTGAGGGTCCCATAAGAGAGTTCTCCTTACGAGTCGTGAGGATCTCGCAAGTGTGTTTTCTCCTTAGGAATCGTGGGGATCCCTAAGTGTGTTGGTCCTTTGTGAGTCGTAAGGATCTCACGCAGGTGGTTTCTCCTTATAAGGTCGAGAAGACCCTATAAGTGTCTTTTAACGAGGTTGCGCCCTTTCGGGTTTTCACGAACACTCGCCGGTAGCCCTGCTGTTTTTACTCACGGAGCCCTTTCAGGTTTTCATCCGTGCCCTTTTTGCTTATGGACATACCGTTTTTTTTTTGTTTTTTTTTTGTTTTTTTTTTACACCCTTTGTTATTAAGATCCTTTCACCCTTTGTTATTGAGATCCTGACTTTTCAACTCCCCATATTAATAATAATTACGATATTTATAACAAGTATATATGGTTTTACCAAATCCCACTCCATATATCATATGGTGTTAGCAGCATACTCATTGGTAATACCTTGCATTGCTGAACCAAGCCGCCAGCGTTCGAATCCCATACCCCACATACTTTTGTGCACTTGATTGTATCATGTTTGATAATACATGGAAATCTTTCTTCTTTTTTTTTTTACGAGGTCGCGCCCTTCCAGGTTTTCACGAACACTCGCCGGTAGCCCTGCTGTTTTTACTCACGGAGCCCTTTCGGGTTTTCATCCGTGCCCTTTTTTTTGCTTATGGACATACCGTTTTTTTTTGTTTTTTGTTTTTGTTGTCAGCCTAAGGATGCTGCGGTAGTAGTTTAAAGACGTTTCGGTCTGCTATTAGTTTAAGGACATTTCGGTCCATCATTAAGGAAGGCCATTTACTGCTTATAGAGTTTAGGCTTAAGAAGATAGCGAGCGGACATAGTTGTCGTCATCTACCGTTGACCTAGGCCGTAGCTCATTAAGCGTAGTATTTCTTTAGGAAACGACCGTTTATTGGCCTAAAAGGCCTTTCACCGTGCATGTCCACGAGTAGATAGGCCCCACCCTGGTAGACCTTATCAATGATGTATGGGCCCTCATAGTTTGGCTCAAACTTTTCCCGCTTGGCGCGATTGGGGATCATAGGCCTTTTGACCACTAGCACGAGTTCGCCTTGACGAAATGTCCTCGGTCGGGTCAATCTTTCGTATGAGCGCGTCATCTTTTTTTTATAAGCTTCCAGATTTTGTTGTGCTAGAAGCCGGATTTCATCAAGGGCGTCAAGCTCTTCAAACCGAAGGTGAGCATTTTCTTCGTCTGTCAGCTCGTAGTGGACTGCCACTCGTAGAGAGGGTAGCTCTATCTCGAGGGGGAGAACTGCTTCTGTACCGAACACCAACGCGTATGGCGTTGTGTTCGTGGCCGTCTTGAATGTAGTTCGATACGCCCAAAGAGCCTCTTGCAATCTTTCGTGCCAATCTCTCTTATTTCGTGACACTGTTTTCTTCATGATCTTCGTCAAGGTCTTGTTGAAGGCCTCAGCTAGACCGTTAGCTCGCGGATTATAAACTGAGGAATATCTCCAGTCTATATTGTGCTGCTGTGCGAAGCGGCTAATTTTATGACTTCGGTAGGCTGGCCCATTATCAGAGATGATCCTTCTTGGGGTTCCGAACCGGTATATGACATGCGTTTTGAAGAAATGGAGGATGTTCTCCGTCTTCACTTCCCTCAACGGTACCGCCTCTGCCCATTTGGAGAAGTAATCAGTCGTCGCCAAGATGAAACGATGTCCCTTTGACGATGCTGGTTCGATGGGGCCGACTATGTCGGTTCCCCACATTTCGAATGGCCAACTAGCCACCGTTGGATGCAGTGGATTGGGATGCTGATGGATGAAGTCCCCATGAATTTGGCATGAATGACATTGTCTCGCGCATTCCAGGCAATCCCGCATCATCGTGGGCCAGTAGTAGCCCATCCGTTTTATCTTCAACTTCATCTTAGGGCCTGCTTGGTGGGAACCGCAGAGTCCGTCGTGAACTTCTTGGACGACCCTTTTCGCTTCGTCAGGTCCTAGGCATCTCAGCCACAGAGAATCGAATGTCCTCTTGTATAGAGTATCGTTGACGAAGGCGAAGGACAGAGCTCGTTTCACGAGCTGATGTCTTATGGACGCTTCTTCAGGCATTCGGTGAAACTTGAAGTAATCTATGAAGACTTCTCTCCAGTCTTCGGCCTTCTCATGGTCTTTTATTTGCAGGGTCGTCTGCTCAGTCGCTCCCTTTTCTTTATATGATTCTGGAGGTATTTCTGCCGGGGCGAGTACTCGACGGCTTTGTACCACGATTCTAACGTCATCGAGGTTCTCATCAGCCAATTCTTTAGCAAGTTTGGCCAGTGCGTCCGCTTTGCTGTTTTCCGCTCGCGGTATGCTTTCCAAAGTGTAGGAGGGAATTTGGGTTAGCAGTTGCTGCACTTTTTCACCGTATTTTACCAATTCCGGTTTGGATGTTTGGTAATCGCCGTTCACTTGACTGACGACCAGTTGGGAGTCCCCATATATGAGGAGGCTTTCAATTCCCATATCAATGGCGATCTCGAGGCCTGCTATCAAAGCTTCATATTCAGCTTCATTATTCGTTCTCGGCTCTGTTAAGGAGAAGGCGAAGCGCATTATTCCTCCTTGTGGAGTCACGAAGATGAGTCCTACCCCCGATTTGATCATTGGCGTACTTTGTTTGTGCTTTTTCATGGAAGACGCCCCATCGAAATAAAGCTCCCAACGGGTATCACCACCGTCGATTGCGTCAAACGCATGTTTGTCTGGCAAATCGCAATTCAGAGGAGAATCGGCAGGTATCGGGTGCTCAGTAAGGAAGTCGGCTATGGCCTGACCCTTCACTGCCTTGAGGGGTCGATATGTTATCGAGAACTCCATTAAGAGCAGAGCCCATTTAGCGAGTCGTCCTGTCAAGATGGCCTTTGACATTAAATATTTGAGAGGGTCCACTTTTGAAATGAGATGGACTTCGTGCGCTAATGCGTAATGTCTAAGCTTTGTTATTGCGAAGATCAATGCCAGGCAGTGTTTTTCAATGGGGGAGTAATTCCTTTCTGCCCCCAGCAGAACCCGACTTAAGTAGTAGAGTGCTCTTTCTTTCCCCAGGTCATTCTCTTGTGCCCATAATGCGCCTAAAGAACCCTCAAGGGCGGTCGTGTAAAGAATGAGAGGCTTTCCCTTAACTGGAGCAGCCAACACCGGAGGGTTTTGCAGATACTGCTTGATCTCATCCAATGCGCCTTGGCATTTGTGATCCCAAACGAATGGGGTTCCCTTCTTCATCAGGTGGCTGTAAGGACGGCACTTTCCTGAAAGGTTGGCTATAAATCGCCGTATATACGCGAGCTTCCCTTGGAGAGATCGTAGCTGTTTGAGAGTCCTTGGCGGAGGCATTTCCATGATCGCTTTAATCTTAGACGGGTCTATCTCAATACCTCGGTGCCGGACGATGAATCCCAGGAATTTGCCCGAGGAAACTCCGAATGCACACTTGAGCGGGTTCATCTTCAAGTTGTATTGTCGAAGGCGTTGAAACACGGTCTTCAAATGCTCGAGGTGTTCTTCGTGTGATTTGCTTTTAACCACGAGATCGTCGATATAGCATTCGACGATTTCGTGTATAAGGTCGTCGAAGATCTTCGTCATGGCCCTCTGATAAGTAGCACCGGCGTTCTTCAAACCGAAGGGCATCACTTTATAACAAAATATACCAAGAGGAGTCCTGAAGGCTGTGTGCTTCTGGTCTTCTGGATGTATTTTTATCTGGTTATACCCCGATGAGCCGTCCATGAAGGAGAAAACTTCATGAGTGGATGTATTGTCTATCATCAGTTCAGTGACTGGCACTGGGAAATCATCCTTCGGGCAAGCTTTATTAAGATCCCGGAAGTCTACGCATATGCGCACTGTCCCATTTTTCTTCATCACTGGGATGATGTTGGCGATCCATTCAGGGTACTGAACTTCCTGGATGAAGCCAGAGTCGATTAACTTTTTGACTTCGGTATTTATGCTCATCTCAAGCTCGAGTCGCATTCTTCTCGGCGCCTGTTTGACTGGCTTGATGTTCGGGGATATTGCTAGTCTATGTACAGCAACTTCTGGATCTAGTCCCGGCATCTCGGAATAGTTCCATGCGAAGCAATCTTTATGCTGCACAAGGACGTCTTTTAACGCAACCACCCTCTCTTCAGACAGCAGCTCGCTGACGAATGTCGGTCGCGGATCATTTATTGTCCCCAACTCGATTCTCTTGAGGTTATCTGCAGTAGTATGGATTCCATCTTCCAGCTCTTTTGGCGCTGGGGGAAATTCTGAGATTACCTCATCGCTGCTGTTTTCAAAGCACCAAGGAAGGCTGTTCATGTCCTCGGACTCTTCTTTTAATATTGTTACCACGTGGCAAGTGCGGATTTTCTGCCAATCCCAATGCGGAGTTGGTTCTATCCTTGTGTCTTCGGGTTCGTGCTTTTGCGGCGGCGCTACCCTCCAGTTGTCAGACAACGCGAATTTTCCGAGCTGATATTGGTCCTCAACCCAATTCTTAAAGGTGAAGCAATCTTCAAGCGGATGCCCTACTACTCGATGGTACGAGCAATAATTTGGGTTGGAGACTTCGCCCGCTTGCTCAGGGTGTTTAGACTCTGGCAGTGTAAGCATTTGATGTTTTAGAGCAAGATCAAGTATTTTCCTTGTTTTGTTCCGAGGAAATGAGTATACTCGACCCATTTTCTTCATGAGGGCTAGGTCAATAACGCTCGACTCTCTGATGCGTGGCTTCTTATCTCTGCTTTGTGGTTGTCGAGCGCCTTTCTTGCCTTTCGACTTGTTTTTGCTTTCGCGTCGAACCTTTTTTGCAGCAGGTTGACAAGGAGCGGCAATTTCATCCCTCACCGCCTGTTGAAGGAGGCGCTGTGTCTTGGCTTTCTCATAGATTGCCATTTCACGATCGTGATCATTTCGGGCTTTTTGACTCGCATCCCTTATAAGTTTGCTCATCTGGTCTTCAAACGATGGACTGGGCGGTTTTGTATCAGGAACTTTTGCTGGCTCAGGATTAGCGTCCTCCCATTGAGCGTCCGCCTCTTCATCGAAGTCATACATGACATAACAGCTGTTTACTAGCTCCCGTTTCTTTGACCGGATGTACCCAAGCCCTTTTGTTTCTATTCTCCCGTTAGGCAGTTTGCATTGAGTCCCGGGAACGTTCCAGACCTTGTCATAGAATTTGGCCTTTCTAACGGTTTGTTCGAAAGGTATTGCCTGGCGCTTCAACAGTTTCTTCAAACCTTTGGTATAATATCTGGGAAGACTGATGGGCTGAAGCCTGTCGAGCGTGGGATCCGCGCCATGCCAAATTTCTTTTTCCACCTTGTTTTCTTCAGAACGGTAGAATAGGATTGCCTTCTCGCCTTTTCGTCCGGGAGGAATATAGAATGTGTGTAATTCTTCTACGCTGTTGGCGTTGAGTGCATCCAGTTCTTTGTAATGTTCAAGCGGCACCATGGTTATCTGCAGACTTCGCTCTTCATCAGCGGAAACCCGTATTGAAGGCCGAGCAGGGAATACAGCATGAACTTCATCCTCTGAATCACTACCGAAGATCAATGAAGGAACGGATGGTCCTGGCCTAGTGGACTGGGATGGACCTGAATAATTTATATCCTCCTCCTCCTCGGTGTCACTGTCGAAGACAGGGATGGTAGCGTTAGTTTTGTTCTCCGGTTTGTGACACCTTTCCGTGTCTTCGAAACTCGGTAAGAAGTACTTGGCATCTTCATACTTGCGAACTTCGTTCACGGAAAACGGATTCAACTCTCCCGCCACAGTGTACTCAAGGCCATCCCTAGAATACTTCATGCACTGATGCTGTGTAGAAGGGATGATATTGTACTCGTGTAGCCATGGTCGGCCGAGCAGAGCATTGTAGCACGTCTTGGCGTCTATAACATGGAATTTGATGTCTGTGACGAGCAACCCGAAGCGTAGTGTCAATATCACAGATCCAAGAGTCTTTGAGGATTGAGAGTCGAAACCGGAGATGGTGATTTTGTCTCGGGCGAGGTGTTGGACACTCATGCAAATCTCCTTTAACACTCGCACATTGAGTAAATTAACAGACGATCCATTATCGACCAAGATTTTACCTATCTTTATGTCATGGCAGTATCCTGAGACGTAAAGGGGGCGATTGTGTTCACACGTCCCGAGGAGAAGGTCTTCATCACTAAAAGCAACGTCGGCTGTGTGCACCTCTTCCAATTCATCCTTCATCTTTTGTTCGGCTAGGAAGGCTTGGAACTGGTCCGGATCTTGTAGGGCCTTAATCAAAGAATCCCTCGCCTCTTTTGATAGTAATAGGGCATCGAGAATGCTGAGTTGTGAGGGTAGCTTTCTCAGATGCGCCAAGACATTGTAATCCACTTTACTCCTCTTTGGCGGGTTCTTGGCGGTTAACTCTTCCGCGACTTGGTCATCCAAAGCAATGTCTTCAGAGACCTTCTCTTTCCCTTTGTTTTTCTTGTTTAAGGGTCCGAGATTCTTTTCAGGTAGCGTCCGATTGCGTAGCTGTATATTTTCGCAAGCCTTCGGTTCTTCTTCTTTTCCCGAAATGGATTCTTTGAAGAGGGGGCCAAGCTCTAGCTCCTCATCGGAATCGCTCCCAAATGTAGGCACTTGTGACCCGGCGGTGTTAATCATGTGACAATTGTTGGCAGTTCTTTCAAGCTCTTTGGTCGTATTTCTTTGCTCCCGACGAATTTTACGCTTTTCCCGTTTAAAGCGTTGTCGATTAGCGACGTATCCTTGCCACCACTTATCGAAAGCTTTGCAATCTTGGGTGGAATGCGAGACCTTCTGATGATATAAGCAATAAGAGGGGTGCATTTCCACCACGCCAGTAACTTTTTCTTCAGAGGGTGGTAGATTCATGCCCATCGATATGGCCTTAGCAAACTTCTTTTTTATCTTGAATTGGCTTTTGTCAGCGGTGGAGGCATTTTGCTCCAACGGGATCATTTCAGCTCCTTCCTCAAGTCGCTGGCGCTTGGCCCTTTCGAATATAGCCGTCTCGCGTTCTCGATCAGCTTTGCTTTTCAACCGAGCTTCATTAAAAAACGCGCTAATCATTTCAACTGATAACCCTGGGGCTCTTGATTCGGCATTTGCCCCCAGCGTTTCAGTGCCAGAAGTCCCTTCATCGTTCGTGGTCGAATGGGAGATCATATGACAGCTCGCCACATATTCCTCGGATTCATCCGATGAACTTTCTCCCTCATCTTCTTTTTGGAAGACGTGATCAAGGAAATCTTGGAGCGTAATGGGAGTCCGCGCCTTTTGGTTGTACTCATCCAGTGCGTCGATTTGCTTTTGTAAGTCCGTGCGCTTGTCGCCAGGCTTCACGGGCTTCTTAGATTTCTTCTTCTTCTTTTTCGAAGATTTTGACGGCTGACTATGAGCGCTTGAACTACCACCATCGGCCTTCGGAGTCGGTCGTGGCTTCAACATCCCCTCAATAACCTGCGGTTCCAAGGGGTTCTTCCACTTGACCGCTGGACAGGTCTGAAGATCATTTAGCATTCTCCTCGTTTTGGCTGATAATACAACCTCCCAGGGAGTTTCTTCAATAACGGAGCATGTTGCCCCCGGCGTATTCGTCCCCTTAGAGGTGTGGGGCTGCGGAGGATTCACCTTCCATTTGTCAGATAGCGCAAATTTGCCCTGACGGTACTGGTTCTCAAGCCAATTCTTGAAAACGTAGCAATCCTCAATCGGATGGCCTAGCACTCGATGATAAGGGCAGTAATTGGGCTCGTTGGCGTCGTTCGGTTGCAACGGACGTTTTGGATCTGGCAGATTTATGAGTCTGTTGCGCAGCGCCAGCTCGAATAGCCTCCTCGTTTTATCACGGGGGAAAGAGTAAGGGCGTCCCATCCTGTCCTCAAGGGGTACGTATGGGCGTGTATTGTTTGGACGAGCAACCGGCTTCGAGTCGCTCGGTTGTTGTTGGGCATTAGCGACAATGATCGCTTTTCCCTTTCCTTTATCGTTTCGGGAGTCCGGTTTCGGGAGAGGGGGGTTTATGGCCCATCTGGTCCATCTGCGCTAATTTGTCGATCAAAGCCTGGAAGGAAGTCGGCTTGAAGAACATCATAAACTGTGAAATGGTTGCTTGTGGATCGAGGGTTCCAACAAACATTCCCACCGCAGGGGCTTCTTCTATGCGCTGTTCACACTTCGACCATAGATTACGCCACCGTATAGCGTATTGAACCCATGTCTCGCCGGGTTTTACCCTGGCGTTAATCAGCGCCGTCATCGGGGTACGCTCACTGGCACTTGCAAAACGTTAGGTGAAGAGCAGCTCCATCTCCGCAAAGGTTTTAATAGAGTCGTTGGGAAGCTCAGAATACCATTCGAACGCCGTATCTGATAGGCTTCCAACGAACCGGCGAAGCAAAAGCTTGTCGTCGCCGCCAGTGTTACCGCAAAGCGCCCTGAACTGGGCAACATGTTGATGGGGATTGCCGGTCCCTTTGTAGACATGAAACTTGGGAATTGTGTAACCCGGCGGGTACTTGATTTGGTCATACCAGCCTGGATACGGTTGCCCCGTTTTCACGACGTGTCCGGCTGCTTCTGCCGCGTGATGAACCTTTATTTGCTGGGCTATGTATTCGTCCAGATCAGTCTTAGAGATTGTATCCTCTTTAGCTGTTGATAGAACGGGCTGAGGGTTTGATGTCTCTCCCCTATCATCTCCAAGGACGATCGGGGGTTCTTCAGTCGGGGGATCTTGTTGTATCATCATCCCTATCATGTCCTGGAAGAGGAGGCCCATACGCTGTATATTGGCTGCTTGTTCAGCAGCCTCTTTGTCTCTCTTTTCCAGTACTCGGCGGAGGAACTCGGCGTCGGTCTCTTCCTCTTGGCGTTCATCTAAGGACATCCCAGGGTTCTCTTTTGGCTCCGTGAGTGCAGCCATTGTAGTCATCATCTCCTGGAGCTTTTGTTGCTGCTCCTGAGCCTTGGTCACTGATCGGGTAAGCGGTCGGTGACCCGTAGAAGTGCGGCTTTCCTCCTTTCCAGAAGCCATATAAACCGTATGAACTGTTATGCCCCCTGACTTGGGGCGTTTAGGTTCACCGCTTTTAAACTTTGTCAGTGTCACGGGAGCTTTCTCTGGCCTTTTTCTTTTGTGGACCATTGAGGTTGAAGGAGCCGTCGAAGTGGGCATCCTAGCATTTGTTGCCCCCTGCCGTTTAATGGGGCGGTTTTTGTCCTTTTCCACCTTTGCCTTTTTCTGGCGATGAAAGTGGTCTGGGTCAATCACGGAATCTTGAACCCTCCGCCAAACTTTATAAATTTTTGACGACAGCCGTTGAGGGGCCTATTCCTGCTTTGTCTCCGGAGCTTTTTCCATAGGCGGAGGAGATCTTTTCAACGTAGCAATTGGAGAGTTCTTTCTCACCTTCCTCAGCAATTCAAAGCTGTTCCCAGTTGGAACAGCAGCGTCGACCTCCACCACTGGAGCAGGTGGGGTTAGCCCTGAGGGAGAGTTGCCCCCTGCTTTTCTCACTCGTCGCCAATGGCGACGTCGCGCACGACGAGCCGTTGGGACTGGCTCGGAAATCGAGATGGTTTCTTGTTGCCCCCTGTTTGAGTGTGGGGTAACTGCCGATGTCAGCCTATCGAAGACTGATGCCTTTTGACCAGCTGGGGGAGGAGTGGGAACCGTCAATCTTGTGAAGACCGACTCTCTGATGGGAGAAGCCGCTTTAACGACTTCCAAAGCAGCGGCCGTTGCCCTCTTTGGGACGACCACTTTATAGTTCTGACCTAGCCTGGTAAAAACGGAGGCTGTCGGCTTAGTAGCGGGCGATCCGTTGACAGGGGTCGTGGTAGCAGTGAGCCGGTCGAACACCGACTTCTTGTTCGCCTCTGGTGCGGATATCGGCATAGAGAAGCTTGTAGGTGGGACCATGGTCCCGAAAAACAGGCCGGTGGTGGCCTGGGTCACCTGGTCTACCGGCAGAGTAAGGAAGGAAGCCGCTTGGGGCCCATATGTCACACCTCCTGGTGAAGTGGAGGGTCCGTTGCAGTGGCATTTCGAGCAGTTGGTGCAGTTGAAGGTCATTGAATCTTGAGTTCTGCGCCTGACAAAAGACCAAATCTTAGCAACTTGAAATCCAAAGGCGACCATTTAACAAACCGCGATTAGTTCGCGAAGACGACACACGAAGTGTGGAGTGGAAAGAGGAAAAGGTCCCACCGGGCGTGCCAGAATCTGTGCCCCTCCGAACGGCGGCCTGGACTTTGGGGCGTCCGTGCCTGGGGTTCGGGGCAGATGCTATTTGGTTTTATCCATCTACCTCTCCGAAGATACCAAGTTGATTTATGGCACCGTGGATCGGAGGTTTAGACGGATGCGGCCGATGTAGCAGAATTCGTCAGATTCCCCCTCAGGATGAGGGTTTTTTGATTATGGGGACGCTCTTCCCTGCAGGCGCAAGCCCCTGCAGTTAATTACGCTACCGCATCGCGGTAACAACTTTCTCCTTCTCCAGAATTTCACTTCGTGTCGTGTGTGTTTGTTTTGTTTGTGGTTGCCCGTGGATTGTATACGGAGACTGAGTAATGCCGTCGTCCGTAGGACGTGGATTAGTCCAAATCCGTATTTACTTAGATTTGGGTTTGGTGTTTTCAGTTTAAGGATGCATTAGTCGCGTTGCGGCTAAGATCAACTTAAACTTTCGTCAAGGATACGTTAGTCCTGTTTTAGACTAAGATCAACTCAACGTAGTGATTAATTTAATGTATGGCCATCGGGACTCGTCACCTCTCTGACGTCGTTGAAGGATTACAACGATGGATATCAAAGGAGTTCGGAGATGTACCCTCGAACCAGAGTTGATTGGGAGTTTTATAATCCATTTGAATATTTAAGGATACGTTAGCCGTGTTTGAGGCTAAGATCAACTTAAACGTTTGTTAAGGATACGTTAGTCCAGTTTAAGACTAAGATCAACTTAACGGGACCGTTTAGATCCGATAAAAGAGCATTTGGGCTCTATTGCGCCAGTTTAGGGACGTGGTGGTCTGATGTTAGTTTAGGGACGTCTCGGTCCGATGTTAGTTTAGGGACGTCTCGGTCCGATATTAGTTTAGGGACGTCTCGGTCCGATATTAGTTTAAGGACGTTTCGGTCCGATATTAGTTTAAGGACGTTTCGGTCCGATATTAGTTTAAGGACGTTTCGGTCCACGAGTTTAAGGACCCCACAGTCCATATGGGTGTGTGTTCGTTGGGACCCGTCACCTCTTTGACGTCGTTGAGGAATTACAACGATAGATGTCAAAGGAGTTCGGAGATGTACCCTCGAACCAGTCGTAGATTGATTTAGGAGAGCCATTTTGCTCAGTCAATTTAATTTAAGGACTTATGGCCACGATTGGGCTAAGTCCATTGCTCTTGCATTTCTTTTGCTTTTATTTGGGCTTTGCCCAAAAGGGATGCAGAGCATCAATTTTATTTGGGCCCAGCCCTTTTATTGCTTTGCAATTTATTCTGACCTGCTAGGTCTTTTTAACTTGGGCCTAGCCCTTCAAATAATGCATTGCATTTGTGCAAAGCACCAAGAATCTTTTAGATTCAGGAAAAGAAGTGCAGGGCACTTTTTAATTTCTTGATCTAAATTTAGATCAAAGAAAAGAAAAGAAAGAAATCTTTTCTTTCTTTCTGTTTCAGAGAACCAGAGGTTCATAGCAAGTGCAAGGCACTATTTATTATTTTTATTTATTTATTTATCTGAGAACCAGAGGTTCATAACAAGTGCAAGGCACTATTTTTATTATTTTTATTTATTTCCCTTTTTTTTTTAAAATCCTTTGTTCTTCAGAGATTTTTCTCTTAAAAAAGGTTTTTACCTTTCTTTTTTTTTGTTCTTGAATAATCTCCAAGAGTTCTCTTTTCTTTTTTTTGCTAGAAGTCGATTATCCAAGTTGATGCCCATCGAATGAGGTCTGGGGTCCTATTTATAGTGCTCACAAATTTGTTGAATTTGTTAACAAGATCTTTTCTGAGTGATTTTGGGAATTTTCTCACCGCTGGATCTTTGATCCAAAGGCAGAAGAAAATCTTCTGGTTTTGGAAAGAACAGAAAAGATTTCATTAAATTTTCATTCTGTTTCTGCGCAACTCCCCAATGAATGACACGTGTCGCGCAGCGGTGCACTTGCGCAACAGTGCTTGCGCAACTGCGCAGACACGTGTCGCGCAGCGGTGCGCTTGCGCAACTGCGCAGACACGTGTCGCACTGTGGACCGCTTGCGCATTGCGCAATGCACGGAATTCGAAGCGTTGCTTCAGAAAATTTGAATTTTCAAAATTCAAATGAGCCTTGCTCAGATTGGGGGAACAACAGGGAAGCTGAGGAAGCTCAGCTCGGTGACTACCCGGAGTCGAGCGATGTGGCCGAGGAACCTCGGCTGTAGGCTGGTCCGGAGATGAGTTGTTGGCTGGTTGCCAGGCGACTAGGGAATGTACTCATTGGAAGTCTACCGAAAGTCGGATGATACCTCGGAGATGAGACGCCGAGAAATTTCCCCAATGAATCATACTTACTCCATCTCCGTATCCCCCAAGAATCTGGCGGGCTTACGTGGACATCACGTCACCTGCTACGCGTTATAATCTGGGAAATTCTCACTTACGATCGTCATCATTATCCCCCCACTCTCGTTCCGACCTATTTATGGGTCGGGTCGAGAGTGGTCTGCTCAGACTTCAATGTTCAGCTTGGGACCGAGAATTCTTTGTAGGGGTTATTTGGGAACGATGTGGTGCTTGGCGGCTGTACCTCTTCAATTCCTTGGTCCACGTGGCGGTTCATGAAGCGTCTTAATTTCTGCACGTATCCTCGATGACGTTAGCGGATCGGCGAAACGGTGGCGCTATAAATGGGATGTTGCTTCGCTTGCTCAGGCTGTTGATCTTCGAGCCACGTGGCCGTAATGGAATGGTGGACCGCGAGGCGTTATATTCGCTGGTTGGATCCGCGTGAGGGACGGAGCGTCCAATGATCGGTTGCCATGTGGCGTCCTCATGGCCGTTGGGTGAGACGCTTCGTTGCAGCGGGAACGGATTTGGGCCGTTGGATGGTTTATGCTGAGTGTATAAATAGGGGAGGCTATTCCTTGGCAGACGTTTTGCTTTAGTCGTCTCCTACCATCTGAAGATTACCCGGCGCTCCATTGCTTAAGTCGGACCCTCAGCACAAACCCCTTCTTCGTCCAACCTTTTCTTGAATCATGTTAGATGTCCTCTTCCAAAGTTTCCATTGATGTAGTTGGGGTCAAGTCGGGCGATGAGGATTCAGCTTCTGAAGCAGAGTCCAGTGAGTCGTCTTCCTCCTCCTCGGCTTCCGATAGCCGAGGAAGTTCTTCTTCCTCTTCGTCTTCTTCCTCTGCATCAGGCTCTCCCCCAATGGATGGCGATGCCCTTGTACTTCGTCGTCGGGTGGCGAAGAGGGCCCCCAAGGTGCGCATCGAAAATACTCGTGATGTGCCTTCGATGTTGAATCGCTCGGACGAGTTTTCTGATATCTGGGCTCGCTTCCACATCCCCCTGGCTATTCACTTCGTCTAGCCAAGGAGGGAGAGCGGGCATACCATGTACAGGGCAATGAGATTGCCCTGTACCTGGAAGCATTCCAAGAAGGGATGTGTCTGCCTTTCTCATCCGAGATTTGTGCCGTACTTCATTACATCCGTCTTGCCCCAGGCCGGCTAGCGCCGAACTTGTGGAGAATCCTTGTTAGGCCCCGCTTCCCAGTGTATGGAGAAGGAGACGTGATGGGCATGCGACGTATTTACTCAGAAGTAAACACGCTAAACGTAAATAAGCAATATATAAATAAAATGCACAAGAATGACAAGTGATGTAAAATAAACAACTTTTATTAACATTCATCTTTACAATACATTGCTTTGAAAAGGAAAATACAAGGATAGAAACTAATACCTAAACAATGGCATATGAAAAGAAAATAAGTACAAGTAGACTAGTAGTCTGACTGTGCCTCAATCTGCTCCAAGAACTCCTGGCTGGGCTCGGTCTCCTGAGGATCCAGTCCTTCTGACGAACATTCCAAAGAAAGAAAGAGACATGAATGTTGTCAGCAAACCAATGCTCGGTAAATCCCAAAAGTAAGAGTAGAATAGAATAGAATAGGACAAGTAGAGAGTATATGACTGGTAATTTGTACAGGTATATGTTTGTTATATTAACGTAGTTGTTTGTAGCTTGGTACAGAAGGTATCAGTGTATATGAGAGGAGTCCAACTTGCTCCGTGGACTATGGTAACCCGTAGTACAAGGCCCCGTCAAAACCCACGGGACTGTTGGGGTCAAAATTTACACCCCGGTTGATCAAGTCAAAATCAAAGTCAACCCCAAACCAAGTGGGCCCAAGCCTAGGTCAGAACCGAGCATGGAAGGGACCGGCTGTAAGTTCACATTGCTCACCCCGATTCTTACGGGGAGGCGGAAACG
Organism: Agapanthus africanus; assembly: GCA_030015575.1. NCBI lineage: Eukaryota > Viridiplantae > Streptophyta > Magnoliopsida > Asparagales > Amaryllidaceae > Agapanthus > Agapanthus africanus. The sequence continues at coordinate 96,366,714 of CM057341.1, read as the reverse complement.
GCGAAAAGCAATTTTTTGGCGCAAAGGCAACATGGACTAAAAGAAGGATCTTTGCTAAACTACAAACTAGCAAACTACTAGAGGTGCTATCTACTATGCCATAGAGATTATACCTCACGATACCGGTCCTTCGGTCTTCATTCCGCTGTCCTGCTCGTCCATCCACGCTCCGAGAATCGATCCGGATCTTGGCCACCTCCGTGGCCTTCTTGAGTCGAAGACGATCCATCCGAGAGTTGTGCTCCGAGCTCCACCTCGAGCCGAGGCAACTAGGGCAACAAGATCGCTAGTCTTGATGTCCTAGGTTGTGTAGAAGTAGTAGATGGATGGTTTTGTCAACTAGGATCCTTTTTCTCTCAACACATGAGATTAAAGGAAATTTTCTAGAGGAGGAAGATGAAGGAGCAACCATGGAGCTCTTCTCATTTCATTTTCAAGAGAGAGAATGAGAAATCAAGAATCAACTAAGAAAAATGAAGCATGGTTCAATAATACATAAACATCATCATGACTAATCTTTTCATGATAAAGTTGATGGCAACAATTGACTTGACCATTTTCATATCAATTAAAGAAAAAGAAAAGCAAAGAAAACTCTAGACCTCTCATGAAGGTCCAAGTCAACTTTGGTCAAACGGTCAACAAAGTCAAGTATGGTCAAATGGTCAAAGCAATTAGCCATCACATAATTATCACTAAAAAGATTAGTAAATAATGTCCCCGGCTCATAATGGTTTTGACCGAACCAACTGCCAAAACCCTAATGAGGCACCTCCTCCTCCTTCGTTCCTCAAAATTGTGCATACACACCTGCATCCGCATTCCGTAGAATGCGAATGAACAGAAGACAAAATAAATCCATCCGTGAAATACTAGGATCCGGCTTAAACCAAAGCCCACTAGTATTGCCTGCCCGAACAGCATACGCACACAAGTGCACGTAAGTGATCGTAGCCCTGCCGTAAAACCATACGGCCTCTACACGTTTCGCTCAGTGCAGGGAAACTCTCTGTGTGGGACTCTAAAGACTCGATACTATGCTGGCAGTGGGTTTAACTACAGACTGCAAGCGGCACTAGCTGTACGTAACGGTCCCCAGGTAGATGCCGATAAGAAGGCCAATGAGGTAAACCCATCCGAACTCCTACTGAGCCTGTATGTGACAATCTCCATACAGTCTGGTCCGTTCGTCTGAAAATATCGCATGGTGGGCCTAGGGGGTGGTAAACGTCAGTCCCCTAATAGCGGTACAAGTCGTGTCGGAGTGTAGCCTAGAACACCCTGAGATAACACTGGAAACCTACCAGTATATCTCGCTTGCCCTGGCCAGAGACTACTTGTGTAATGGCTCTCCTAGACACAGCGCGATATCAACCCCCGATACCGGAAGAGACGAATCCTGTCTAACCGTCACTGCCTCCAAGTGCTTCGGGACTGCACCCAACTACTACCTGTTTGCACGACTCCTTTGAGCCGTGGTAGGGTAGTAATCTAAGTACAGTGGGAACACACTCGAGGCGAAGTGACAGTGTCAAGTCAGCGGACTAAACTGTACTCATGTCACCTGGGAACTGATAACTGGCGATAGGTATAATACCAACCAACAGTTCCCGACGAGTCCTGTCCAGTGTACTCGTAACCTCACGAGCACCCGCATACTATCTCAAGTACGACGTACTGACGGCTGTGGGACAGACCGTCTCCCCTGCTGGGATGAGAAGCATATACGCTAGTCTACTCAGGAATATCGATGCCCCGTCTCGATAATCCTACGACTAGGGACCTGTATAAGGATGTGCTTGTAGATTACCCAGTCCCCACTAGTGTGACTGCCATCACAACGCTGGTAATCAAGCAAAGATCCTAAGGGCTCCACTAATGTGTATAGGCGATATGCTAAAAGAAACACATGTACACACATTGAAGTAGAAACAAACCAAGTAGCATACTACCATTTTGAGCAAGATTGTCTATACAACTGTGAATATCCCAAGCTTCCATCAAGTAATATACAAACTAGTATGATACAGTAATGGCCTCTAGGGCATATACACTAACAATCTCCCACTTGCACTAAGGCCATGTACTGGCGTATCGAAGACCTATCATCTCGATCAGCCGCTCGAACTGAGTCTGGGGTAGGGCCTTCGTGAGTGGATCTGCAGTGTTATTCTCCGAACCTACTCTCTTCACCTCGATCTCCCGGCGATCTACGATCTCCCTGATCAGGTGGTACCGCCTCAAAATGTGCCTGGACTTCTGATGGGACCTGGGTTCCTTCGCTAAAGCTATAGCGCCGTTGTTGTCACAATACAGCGGTATTGGATCAACAATGGTAGGAACCACCTGAAGCTCCGTGAGGGACTTCTTCATCCAGACAGCTTCCTTTGCGGCATCGCAAGCAGCTATGTACTCTGCTTCCATAGTTGAGTCAGCAACGATTTCCTACTTGGAACTCTTCCAGCAAACCGCCCCTCTATTGAGGGTAAAGACATAACCCGACATGGACTTGGAGTCATCCTTGTCACTCTGGAAGCTGGAGTCAGCAAAGGCCTCGATTTGGAGGTCTTTTCCGCCATACACCAAGAACATCTCCTTAGTCCTTCTCAGGTACTTGAGAATGTTCTTTACTGCTATCCAGTGTTTCTCCTCTGGGTCCGACTGATACCGGCTTACAACGCTCAATGCGTATGCTACATCTGGTCTGGTACATAATATCGCATACATTATAGAGCCTACCGCAGAAGCGTAGGGTATAATAGACATGCGATCCCTTTCCAAATCAGTCTTGGGAGACATCTCTTTGGAGAGGGTGATCCCGTGACAAGCGGGTAAATTACCACGCTTGGAATCTTCAATACCGAATCTTTTCAGTATGGTGTCGATGTACCTGGACTGTGAAAGTCCCAACATCCTCTTAGATCTATCACGATAGATCTGGATCCCCAGAATGTAGTTGGCATCGCCCAGGTTCTTCATGGAGAACCTCTGTGACAAGAATCCTTTGACTGACTGTAGCATAGGAATATCATTTCCTATTAGGAGAATGTCATCCACGTACAAGACGAGAAATACTACAGTTCTCCCTACTATCTTACTGTAAATGCATGGTTCATCTGGGTTTTTGATAAAGTCGAATTCCTTGACAGTATCATCAAAGCAGATGTTCCAACTCTGCGATGCCTGCTTTAGTCCATAGATGGAATTGAGCAACTTGCACACTTTACCGCTGCTCCCACTCTGAATGAATCCCTTCGGCTGATCCATATAGACGCACTCTTCTAAACTTCCATTCAGGAAAGCCGTCTTTACGTCCATCTGCCAGATTTCATAATCGTGGAAGGCAGCAATGGCAAGAAGGATCCGAATGGGTTTGAGCATAGCCACTGGAGAAAATGTCTCGTCATAGTCCAAACCAGGTCTTTGACGAAAACCCTTTGCAACAAGTCTAGCTTTATAGGTTTCAACCTGCCCATCTACACCAATCTTCTTTCTGAAGATCCATTTGCAGCCTACGGGTTTTACCCCTTCTGGAGCAAAGTCCAAAGTCCAAACTTTGTTGGTGTACATGGACTCCATCTCGGTCCGCATTGCATCCAACCATTTTACCGAGTCACCGCTCTGAATGGCTTGCTGGAAGCTAGTAGGCTCACCATAATCAATAGTGCAATTCTCTCTATTCCCGTCTATGAGAAAACCGTAGTATCTCTCGGGCGGATGAGACTGCCTACTACTCCTGCGGAGTGGCGCTGGGATGTCCGGTTCTCCTAAACCTTCTGGTTCCACTAAGGTTTCAGTAATAGCTCGTGGTTCTGGAATTTCTTCCAGTTCTATTGCGCTCCCACTTATCTGATTTTCCAAAAACTTTGTTTCCAAGAAGCGGGCATGACGAGAAACAAAAACCTTTTGTTCCTCTGCGTAATAGAAAAGATACCCCTTGGAGTTATTTGGGTATCCCACAAATTTACACTGTACTGAACGTGCCTCGAGCTTGTCCGCATTCTGCTTTTTAACAAAAACTGGACACCCCCATGTCTTAAAGTGTTTAAGACAGGGTTTCTTCCTACTCCACATCTGATATGGTGTGGTAGGCACTGACCTAGTAGGAACTTGGTTCAAAAGATATGCAGCTGTTTTTAGTGCATAACTCCAGAAGGATCGCGGTAACTCAGCCTTACTCATCATGGAACGAACCATATCCAATAGGGTTCGATTCCGCCTTTCCGATACACCGTTGTGTTGTGGTGTGTATGGAGGAGTAAGCTGAGAGAGAATTCCATTCTCTTTTAAGTAGCCCAGAAACTCGGCACTCAAGTATTCACCATCTCGATCAGATCTCAGTGTCTTGATACTTTTGCCTGTTTGTTTTTCAACTTCATTCTTGTATTCCCGAAATTTCTCAAAGGCCTCGGATTTATGCTTCATCAGGAAGACATGTCCATACCTAGAGAAATCATCTGTGAAAGTAATGAAGTATGAATAACCACTTCGCGCATGCGTAGACATTGGACCCCACACGTCACTATGTATGAGTCCCAAGAGCTCGCTTGCTCTTTCTCCGTGTCCAGTGAACGGAGTCTTTGTCATCTTTCCCATGAGACAAGATTCACAAGTGGCATAAGACTGGTACTCGAACGGATCCAAGTATCCTTCTTTATGTAATTTTGTTAACCGTGTCTCATTAATGTGACCCAGTCTACAATGTCATAAGAAAGCCTGATTTAATTTCGGAGACTTTCTTTTAAGTGTGTTCTGGACACTGAAAATCTGAGCTTGATTCAATACGTATATCCCGTTTTTTAATGTACCTGACCCAATCAGAACTTGATTTAGGTGGATGTTGACCACATCGCTTACAAAAGTAAAATCATATCCTTCCTTAGAAAGTAAGGATACAGATATGATATTACAAGTCGCACCTGGTATATAAAAACAGTCACGCAGAATCAATATCTGCCCAGTTGTCAGTCCAAGATGATACTCCCCTACGGATTCAGCGTACATGCTCATTCTGTTAGCAACCCTGAGAGTCATATCACCTATCTTGATAACCCTACGGTTTCTCAGAGCCTATAACGAATTACAGATGTGAGATCCTGATCCGGTATCCAATACCCAGGAAGTAGGGTTAACTGACATACAGTTCTCTATTACAAACACACCCGAACCCGAAGCCACAACATGCTTCGAATTCTGGCTACTGGCTTTGCTGGCCCTGCAATCCTTCTGCCAATGTTCATTCCCGTAACAATAGGAACGTCCCTCTTTTACTACATCCAGTCCCGAAACTTCTGCCCTTTCCTTTCCTTTTACTTCCCTGGTTTCTTTAAGGGTAGAAGGTAGAGACAGTAGAACCAAGTCAGCATCTGACCCGTTCTTCAACGTGGTCTTCAGGTCCGTGAGCTCAAAATAGCTGGTCTCTGTAAGGACGTTGCTCCCTACAGATGACCTGATAGCCAACCTCGCTGGAAGCAATTCGTTCGAGGTCTCATATCTTGCGATACGAGATTGCTCTCCATATAAATCTTTGTTATGGAGGAAGATAGAAACTAAGTCCATCTTCTCGTGCTGCCTTTGGTATACACCATCAACTGAGGCTAACACGAGGCACTTGGCTTTCACACAGTCTTTTTCCGATGTCTTACGGATATCAATATCCGTGACAGGGGAAACTGGTCCTGAGACAGCAGGGGTTGGATTAGTTAAGAAGTGTCCCAGCTTGTCATGGGCAATGGACATCTGGACAGACCTTTGCCAGTCATAACAGTCAGATTCAGTCATTTTATTATCTAGATGTAACCTATGTGTGGTCACTGGGTCGCTGCAATTAAGAGAGAGAGAAGAAAACACTCAGCATGATGCTCTTGCAAGTTTAGATTGGTTTTTAATTTATCTAAACAGGATGGCTCCCACTGTCTCTCGAACCCCTCCTCAAACCATAAAGGAAGAATTAGTCAGGATCAATCTCACCGTACAATACTTGCTTAACCGTTCAGCCAGGCCAGTGTCGGTACTTCGAGGGAGGTTTTCCAACGCTTTCGCGAAGTTCCTTAATTAAGTAACCTCTTTTCCCTGTGGGCGTAGCCCCGCTAACACCTTTCTAGTCACCTACTTGGTTTATAGCATTGATCGTTAAGTGAGAAAGTTCCCGAGGAGTAGCATATACTCACAGTAGGATCGGGATCCAAATATCATTGTGTGATAAAACTGAAGGAATCCTACCAGAATCATCACACTCCAAATGGTATGCAGCACTAGCAAGTTTCAGTTTCTTTAGAAACTCCTGATGTGGATTTTTACCCCATGCTCTTATGACCTTAACTAAGGCCAATAAATCATAAGTCACATGTCAAGTTCTACCCGTCGTTGTCCAGGTTGATTTGAACCCACCCGTATATACCTTTGACTATGGCCAACAAAGTAATACGACTGTCCCAAACCAACGCATCTATCTATGCAACATATGAATACCCACCAGCTACCAAACACCGTGCCTTGACTAGGGCCAACAAACACAGCTTGAATACTGTTGGATATTCATATGAAACGATGGAGGGCTAAGAATGGTTTTGGCGAAACCGTGAACGTAGTGAATTTGATATAATCGATGGAACGAGATAGCTTTTAAAAGGAGTGGTTCAAGCTCCGCGTTTAAAAGTTGGTTTTTGAAAAGAACCGAGTGGTTTTGAAAGTGTTCCAACGACTTTACTTGGTTTATTTTCTTGCATTAATTTTAATGCGTCCCATCATTTAATCTTACCATTGCAGAAAACAACGAAAATATGACGTACGCTTATGCCATCCGCATTCGCCACGGGGCCCCGTCATCACCCGTTAGGTTACTTAACTAACGACAGAGCGGGGGCTGGACTAGCGCGGATGCAAAACATAAGCAACGCCTAAATAGATATCATATATAGATATATACATTCGTCAGATGCAATGATAGCCATTCCAGATCACAGATGAACACTTTGGATATACTAGGAATCCGCGATTCGTTCGAGCCTGCAACGAAAAGCGGATTACACGGTTGTGATGAATAGCCAAACCCCACCCTAGACCCCTACGGGTGCGGCAAACTACCCGCCAAGTACCCGAAGCGAAGCAACCTCCCTCAACAACGTGAGTAGGCCACTCGGCACTTCGAGATACCCGGTAGTTTGTGCACCCCACCTTGGGTCTATCATAGGAGCAAAAACAGTAAAAGAAATTATACAATGGCGGCTACAACCTCATCCCGGATGTGCGGCCATAAAATAATATTACATCAATTACAAATTTTACATTGAATGAAAGAAAAAGAATACTCTCATCTCACATCCACCCGGCTATTCATCCGCGACAATCCAACGAGTTCATATACACAAACCATCAATATTACAGATCACAGATATGTATAACCCCCACTAATCGACGTATAGCGATTAGCAGACGTTCAATACATATATCACATCACAGAAAATATCCATTAGCCAAAGTCTACGGAATTTCGATCAAAATACGGATTTGTAACCACCCCAAAAAGAAATTTGTTCTCTGGAAAATCTGGGCAGAAACAAATTATACTAAAAATCCCAAAACATCCAAATAAGAACACTGCACAAAACCCGGTTCACGGCCGAGTCAACTCGGCCGCGGATCCGCGGCAGGAAGCATGTTCTTGCCGCGGATCCGCGTCGCTTTGACCGAGTCACCGGATCGTTTTTGTTCTGTGTTTTTACAAAACCCTGAGCCAATTTTTCATGTATGTTAAATCATTTATAGAGCAGTATAAAAAATCGGCAGAAACATGGTTTTTCCGGACATGTTTTGCAATTTTTTTCCGATCGAAATTCTAAACACTTCGCTAACTTGCTAGTTTATGTTTAGCTAGGTTCTGATACCACTGTAAGTCGAAGTTGCTCATCCCGGTTCTTACGGGGAGGCGGAAACGGCGAAAAATAATTTTTTGGCGCAAAAGCAACATGGACTAAAAGAAGGATCTTTGCTAAACTACAAACTAGCAAACTACTAGAGGTGCTATCTACTATGCCATAGAGATTATACCTCGCGATACCGGTCCTTCGGGTCTTCATTCCGCTGTCCTGCTCGTCCATCCACGCTCCGAGGATCGATCCGGATCTTAGCCACCTCCACGGCTTTCTTAAGTCGAAGACGATCCATCCGAGAGTTGTGCTCCGAGCTCCACCTCGAGCCGAGGCAACTAGGGCAACAAGATCGCTAGTCTTGATGTCCTAGGTTGTGTAGAAGTAGTAGATGGATGGTTTTGTCAACTAGGATCCTTTTTCTCTCAACACATGAGATCAAAGGAAATTTTCAAGAGGAGGAAGATGAAGGAGCAACCATGGAGCTCTTCTCATTTCATTTTCAAGAGAGAGAATGAGAAATCAAGAATCAACTAAGAAAAATGAAGCATGGTTCAATAATACATAAACATCATCATGACTAATCTTTTCATGATAAAGTTGATGGCAACAATTGACTTGACCATTTTCATATCAATTAAAGAAAAAGAAAAGCAAAGAAAACTCTAGACCTCTCATGAAGGTCCAAGTCAACTTTGGTCAAACGGTCAACAAAGTCAAGTATGGTCAAATGGTCAAAGCAATTAGCCATCACATAATTATCACTAAAAAGATTAGTAAATAATGTCCCCGGCTCATAATGGTTTTGACCGAACCAACTGCCAAAACCTTAATGAGGCACCTCCTCCTTCTTCGCTCCTCAAAACTGTGCATACACACCCGCATCCGCATTCCGTAGAATGCGAATGCATAGAAGACAAAATAAATCCATCCGTACAATACTAGGATCTGGCTTAAACCAAAGCCCACTAGTATTGCCTGCCCGAACAGCATACGCACACAAGTGCACGTAAGTGATCATAGCCCTGTCGTAAAACCATACGGCCTTTACACGTTTCGCTCAGTGCAGGGAAACTCTCTGTGTGGGACTCTAAAGACTCGACACTACGCTGGCAGTGGGTTTAACCACAGACCGCAAGCGGCACTGGCTGTACGTAACGGTCCCCAGGTAGATGTCGATAAGAAGGCCGATGAGGTAAACCCATCCGAACTCCTACTGAGCCTGTATATGACAATCTCCATACAGTCTGGTCCGTTCGTCTGAAAATATTGCATGGCGGGCCTAGGGGGTGGTAAACGTCAGTCCCCTAATAGCGGTACAAGTCGTGTCGGAGTGTAGCCTAGAACACCCTGAGATAACACTGGAAACCTACCAGTATATCTCTTTTGCCCTGGCCAGGGACTACTTGTGTAATGGCTCTCCTAGACATAGCGCGATATCAACCCCTGATACCGGGAGAGACGAATCCTGTCTAACCGTCACTGCCTCCAAGTGCTTCGGGACTGCACCCAACTACTACCTGTTTCCACGACTCTTTTGAGCCGTGGTAGGGTAGTAATCTAAGTACAGTGGGAACACACTCGAGGCGAAGTGACAGTGTCAAGTCAGCGGACTAAGCTGTACTCATGTCACCTGGGAACTGATAACTGACGATAGGTATAATACCAACCAACAGTTCCTGACGAGTCCTGTCTAGTGTACTCGTAACCTAACGAGCACCCGCTACTATCTCATGTACGACGTACTGACGGCTGTGGGACAGACTGTCTCCCCTGCTGGGATGAAAAGCGTATACGCTAGTCTACTCCGGAGTATTGATGCCCCGTCTCGATAATCCTACGACTAGGGACCTGTATAAGGATGTGCTTGTAGATTACCCAGCCCCCACTAGTGTGACTGCCATCACAACGCCGGTAATCACGCAAAGATCCTGAGGGCTCCACTAATGTGTATAGGCGATATGCTAAAAGAAACACATGTACACATATTGAAGTAGAAACAAACCAAGTAGCATACTACCATTTTGAGCAAGATTGTCTATACAACTGTGAATATCCCAAGCTTCCATCAAGTAATATACAAACTAGTATGATACAGTAATGGCCTCTAGGGCATATACACTAATACCGGCCCCATGACAAAAGGAATGAAGCAATAATTTAGATTTAATGTAATTCTTTTTTTATAGAAATAAATGTATGTAAATGGGCAGAAAGCCGAAATTTTGTAAAACCCATGGCTTATGTGCAAAAAGAACAAGCATATAAGGTATGGGGTGGCACAAGCACCTTTTGGCAGAGCCCAAAGGCCATATGTAAAGTGTGTAGCCTACAAAGGTAAAGATAATGAAAATATCTCAACAACTTTTCCATTCTCTAAAATTCTAGGGTTTGTACCTCCTCATCCTTCCTCAAGGTTCTAAACTTTCTTCTTTTCTTTTGAACTAAATCAAGAGTTTAATTCTTTCTTTTCTAAAAATAAATAGTTTTTCACCATAAAACCCTTGAATGGGAGCTCGGATCTGCCATCAAATCCCTAAAAGGGGAGATTTTAAGTCTTACCTCCCCTTTTCCCCAAGATCCAGCCAACAGAGAGGAAAAAGAAAGATACCCATCTCCAAAAATCCCATTCTGGGAGGATCCGAGACTCAAAAGAAGATCCAAAGATTTTTAGGAGTTTAACTCCACTCAAAATCTGTTGGAGTTTAACTCCATAAATCAAACCCCTTTTTAAGAGTTTAGCTCCAAATCTATACATAATTCCTGTTAGAAGTTCAACTCTAAAACCCCTTGGGAGTTCAACTCCTAACCCAGGGGCTAAGCCTCTTCTCCGCTGGTGTTTCCAGCGGTCGCGTGCATCGCACGTGACCCGCGGGCGTCCAGCGGTCGCGTGTGCCTTACGCGGCCCGCAGGTGCTAAGCGCCCACGTGCGCTTCACACGACCCGCGGGCGCGTGCAGCTCACGTGATTCACTAGCGCCTAGCGGTCGCATGCTGCACACGAGACCAGCTAGCGACCAGCGGTCGCGTGCTGTGCATGTGGCCCGCTGGCGTCCAGCGGTCGCGTGCTGCGCATGTGACCCGCGGGTGCTCAGCGCCCACGCGCCAGGTATATGACCCGTGGGCGCCCAGCGCCCACGTGACATGCACGAGTCTTTAAGACGCTCCTCTCCCATCATTTTCCATGCACTCCACACCAATAAACTCTGCGAGGCCCCCGATATCACTACTACAAATAAGGGTTGCCCCTACGGATTTATCCGTAGGAGCAAACCACTGCCCCTATGGATATATCCGTAGGGGCAAAAAAATACCCTATAGGTGCAAACGCCGTAGGTGCAAGTCGCAGCCTTGAACATGCCCTTACGGTCAAAAACTTGCCCCTACGGAGTAATGTGTAGGTCCAGTTGTCCCTACGGATTAGCCTGTAGGGACAAAAAATTTATTTAATTTATGATTTTATAAAATAAATTAGGTGTCCCTACGGACTTATCCATAGGGCCAAGTAGTTACCCCTACGGATAAGTGCGTATGTATAAATCTGTAGGGATAAAATATCAGGTATCCTGATATTTTGTCCCTACGGATACCTGTGTAGGGGCATTTGTTTGCCCCTACGGAGCGTAACCCCTAATACTGAGATCATAGGGGCAAAATATCAGGTATCCTGATATTTTTCCCCTACGGATAAATCTGAAGGTACATTGTTGGGCCCTACGGATTAATCCGTAGGGGCTTTGTTGGGCCCTACGGAGTAATCCGTAGGTACATATTATCAGGTTTTTTTTAAAAAGGGCTGCCTATTCTTTTCTCGCCCTGTGCATAATAATATATACATCATATATAAAATTACTCATCACGCAGAACATATATTGCAGTATTCATAATCACATCTCACGCATAATATACAAAAGAAATCAACAAGCAGAATATGATATCAATATAAACACGTAAACACCACCAATATCAATATCGTCCAAAATGTAGTACAATATGTATCATATAAATAAATACATGTTTAAAATATAAGAATCAAAAAGCTACCCTAGCTCGGTCCAGCTCCACCTCTAATAAACGCCGTAATCTGGCGCGCCTGCTCCTCGGATATATCCTGAGTCAATAAATCATGCAATGCGGAGCGTACGGGAGTCTGAGCGGGTTGTGGAGCTGTAGGAGTGGTCTGCGCAGTCGCCGTCGAGGTAGTGTCTTGCAGAGCCGCGGCTGCGGGAGTCTGAGCGGGCAGTGGAGCTATAGGAGCTGTTTGCGGAACCGCAGCCGATGCAGTAGCTTGCGGAGCCACAGCCGAAGGAGATGCATGTGGAGGCTCGGTCGATGTACCCTGTCGCGTCTGGACCTACGTGTGTAATAAGCGAGTAAGAACTGTGTATTATTCGAATTCGTATCATTATCAAGTTATTTCGAAATACCAATCTATGTATACTTAGGGACTTAGGCCTCGTTTGGATATCTAGTTTGGAAAACCGTAGTTTATTTTATTTAGATATGTATGTATGATTAACCAAAACTAATTCTACAACTAAATAAGCTCAGGCTACGTACTAATATTGGATATGTTGCTATCTATAATATGACATAATATTTTACTATTAAGTAGTATACATAACAACATCTCCTTCAACTTCTGAACGGTGGCTTTCAAGCTCTCCAGTTCTTGCTGGAAACGTCGCTCACTGGGGACGGAGGAAGTAACCGCCGGGGTAGAGTCCAACCTCATATGGGCCCTGCTAGGGCCCAGTCCCCGGCCTCTCTCCCAACCTCCGTGGTGCCCTCCGTGTGCGGCGTCCAGGACTGGGGTCAGCAGTATCGGATCGTTCTGTCCACTAAAATCGATCCCCGATGCCTCGGCCTACTCAACCACCCGCTCCTACACCCACATTAACCGGTAAAATATAAGTATATCATTTAAATTTGAACCTTTCAAAACTAAAATTTTAAATAGGGGTTGAATAAATATTAACACTTACGCAATACTCCAGGGTAGCGGCGTCGGGGTATCGAAACTCGCCCGTGGCGGGATCTGTCAAGGTGCCTTGGACGGCAAGATATGCGGACAGCACGCTCGGTGTACCACCTTCCGCCAGGGTCTGAGCTCTCTGCAATATTAGAAAATAACTCTTAATATTAGATATATTAAAAAATAACTCTTAATATTGCATTATATCATAAAGGCCGGTCTATTGTAATTTACCGATAACTCCATGGCACGAGTAATATTCCTCGAGCCACCTGTATAAGTGGGGCGGCCCCTCTTCGCCGACTTCCTATTCTCTATATTTTGAGCGGCCTGTTTCTGCACAACACATTCACATTTAGTTTTCCAATTAAGGAACAAAAAAAAATAAATTATATTCTAAATAATGAATTACATTTAAAATACATACCTGTTTGCGTTGAGAGTCGAAATATTCACACAATAGAGGCCATGTCTCTACGTCGACTCTCGCAAAGGCCGGAGTAGATACGAGGGCCGCTCTCTCTGTCTCGGGGGTCGCCATCCACAGGGAGTAGCAGTCGGCATTCAGCTCATTCCTGTTGTATCGGACCTTGGTCTGTGTAAGACCCGGTTCTTTTTATACGCCTAAAATCCATATTTTCTTTTTTTAAACCAAATTTTGTTACTTAATTATTTTGATAAAACCCACTCCCTATATTTATTTCCCATTAATCCTAACCCAAGCCACTCAATATTTTACCATAAATTAGACCCCATTTTAATTCTGGCCCATTCCTTCTTTTCTCTTCAATTTTCCATATATATGATTCCCTCAGCCCATCAAATTACTTTTGAGAATTTAATTTAAAACCCAACTTCCTGGCCCAGCCCCTCTTCTCTTCTCAATTTTCCCTCACAATCCCCCAGCCCACTGTTCATTTAATTTAAATCCATTTTTTTTTTGTTTCTGACCGAGCCCAGCTCCTCAGCCCTGTGGTTTAGAAAATGAAAATTCTTTATATTGTTGCAAACCAACCAAGCCCGGCCCCATTCTCCTTCTAAACTGTTTTCCAATTCCTTTTTTATTATTAGGCCCGGCCTCCTCTTCTCTAACTCTTTTTCCTTTTTGATTTTCATTTTCTTTGCAAGGCCCAGCCCGTTTCTCCGGCCGCGTCACTCACTCGGCCTGGTCTTTTCCCCACAATTTCTTTTTTATTGTTTTTTCTTCTGGCCCACTCCTTTCAGCCCAGAAGCCCTCACCCGCTTCACTCCCTCACCCGACCCATTACTGTGCCTCTTCTTCAAATCTCCAACGGCTACACCCCCAATCCCCGCGCGCGTTTCCTCCGCACACGCCGCCTCCTTCGCTCACGTCGCCGCTCGTCGCGCGCCACGGTAGCGACCGTTTCCCTCGCGCACCCCACTACTCCCTCTCCCTCGCACTCCCTCATTCCACTCCTCTCTCGAACCCTCACTCACCGCCCTCTCTAACTCTCTCTCTTTCCCTATGTTCTTTCTCTCTCTTTCTCACACTCTCTCTCTCTCTCAATCCCTCTATCTCTCTGTCTCTCTCACTCTCTACTCTCCCTCTCCTCTCTCTCACTGCGACACACTCTCACTCTCTCTGTCTCTCTATCTCTAACCTCCCCCTCTCTCTAAATCTAACTCTCCCCTCTGCCTAACTCTCTCTCTCTGTCTAACTCTAATTCTCTCTCTCCTTCTATCAACCGACCACCACCACAGCTTTGCCCGAGCCGCAACAGCCAACTCCGTCAAGCTCGAGCCAGGATCGAGGATTTTGTCACTCGGAGCCGTAGCCGTCGCGGTGCTTGCCCGTCGCGCGTTCGTGCCTTTACCGCTGCCGTGCACCGCCTAGAACACCTCCAGGCAAGTTCTTACTTGCATTCATGCTATTCCGTATATATTACAAATTAGAATCGTAGATATATTCCATGTTCGCTTGATGTTATATATTGTCACAAAACTGTTCGATGCTTGTTCTCATAGAAAATCATTATCGTATTTGGCGGAAATGGACATATTATATTGGCCCTTGTAGAGATAATTAACGTGTGCAAATTTCATTAGAAAATACGACTGTTAACAGTTAAAATGACTACCCCCAAGTTTAATCGTAAAACTGTAAATTCATTGCACCTGAAAATCGTTAAATTCACCATAAATCATATACATAGTAGAACGGTACGTTCGAGGGCTCAAATCGAAGCTAACTCGACGAACTTTAACCCTATACTAGTTTCCAGACATTCCTGTACTTAAATCGTGATGAAAATTTGATCGGAGTGCGACTCTGGACTGCAGTCCAGAGCGACTCAAATTGCGCTTGCTGTTCCGTAATGTATACCATAGAACTTCCTTAACTCGTAGGTTGCGGGACTCCGCTGCTTATTGTAGGTAACTCTGTTAGCTAGACAACACGATTAGTTTCATCCTGTTTCGTTATCATTTACTATTTAATCTGTAATTTAGAAGATCGGGACACATAACAGTCCCAGTAGAATCAGAATTGACATGTTGATATTAAACAGATTATAACTCCTAACATACAGACGCGATTGAAGATCCGTTTGTTGCGTTGAAAACTTTACTGAAAACCCTAGAATTATTTCAACTGTAGCGTCGCTAAATTATGATCCCAACTGGGGTTAAAATGCGTTGCGAAATGGATTCCTGATTCTGAAATTGGATTTCCAGCCGCGTGCGCTTAAAATGAAACAGTTATAACTAATGATCCTGAAACCCGTTTGACCTGAAACAAAATTCTAAGGATAGATAACTGAACATATTAAATACTACCTGTTTATCATTTCGCTAAATTATATACATATGTTTCATGATAAATCGTGCAAGTGATAGACTGCTGTTTTTATGATACCTTAGTTGTGCTTCTTATACTGTTCATGCATCATATCATACCTATATCATTGTAGTGATAACCTAGTGATATCGTGCATTTACCCAGTGTTAGATTTTAGTGTTGATTGTGGCAAGTACGTCAGTGTTCGTGTATTCGTGATTAAGTGAAAGTGATACGTACTTGTGCACAATCAGTGTCCCTTTTATTCTATTGCATTGTCGACGTCTGTGGGATGCGTGTACGTGTGACTATAAGTGGTATGGGACACTTATGGAAGCGCTTGCACGGATGTCACAGATAAGGCATCCGACACTGCCATTTATCTTAGGTATTAGTCGGGACGTGCTTGATGGAGGTCCTGCCTCCAGTTCTCGCGCAGACTTGTCACGGATCGATTAGTATTTAGGGTTATGGTTAGCGTTTGATGTAGACCTCGGGGTGTGGGGTAGTTCAAGTGTGAATTCAACAGAATCTCGGGAGTCCCATGCCGGCTTATATATTTAGGGAGTTATATGGAGATTTACAGGGTATGTGCTATAGACACCGTGATACATTCGTTACATGTTGTGCCTGTGGTCCCTTTCCCTTGGGTTCTACTCTTGGGTGGAGGACACTCGCGAGTGGTTGACTCTCACACTTGGACTGACGATAGGCTTATTGACCTGTGCAGTGAGACTTAGAGACTGATAGGGTTACTGTCATTTACATTCCTTATATACTGTGTTGACATACATGACATATCGTATACTGCTTTACTGCTCCGCTGCATTTATCTCTGCTCATTTATATTCATGCTGTTATTGATTTACTGTTGTTCATATCCTTCACCACTGTTAGAACTGTTACTTGATTATATATATTATATTGCTATTGTGTCGCTCTGACGACCTGAGTATGCATGCTCAGTGTGAGGAGAAGATTTAGCCTGGATCAGAACTAGACGTGCATCACAGATTTCTTGACTTACTACTCCGAGTTACTTCCGTTTGTTCCAATTCAGGTCAGTTTTTATTATTGAATCTTTCAGTTACTGCATTTCTCATTACTTGCGCATCGTTTACTGTTTACCATGATAAACTAGAAGCCGAAGTGTGACTACGGCAGGACATTTCCTTGACCGTAGGAGCATGGCTGGCCTTGTCTACACCTCGTATTCCGTATTTTGGGAAGCGGGGCGTGACATGGTTTAGTTGGTATCAGAGCCCAGGTTTTGCATCGATTGGGATTGCAGTTTTCCGTGTACGGTTTGACAATCTAAGACATCCTTCGGTCTAGGTTGTAAACTGTCATTCTTGATTCATATTCACATCGTACGTTCAGCTATCCATTCACTATGGTTTCGGGTGACTTGACAAGGGTATGTAGTGGCAATTGCAATACCGTACTCTATTCAAGTGACTTAAATTGATACAGTTGATTCTCCACTTGTAATGATATTCATCATCTCTGATATTCTTGAATCCTTGTTCTATCCATATCATATTTTGATTCATTTAGCGTGTGACTCATATCATTCTCGAAATTGTTGTTTCAGGATCATGTCTTCCAACGACTTTTCATCTTTATCCGCTCCCCAGAATCAGAATGTTGAGATCCTTAGTGTACTACAAGGTTTGAAGGAAGCCCAGGAGCGAACAAACGACTTATTAGCTGAAGGATTGAGAAGACAGGTGAATCAGGCACCAGCGGGAGTCTCCTATCATAAAGGGACCCCTATTGGACGAGGAAAAGAGAAGAAAATGAAGCGTCAACAGAAGTATCAGAAGAACCTTTGCTGTGGATATTGTAAGAGGCCAGGACATCTTCAGAAGGATTGTCGCCGTGCCCAAGGGAAATGTCTGATATGCGGTTCCGACAAACATCTCATCAATGGTTGTCCGGAAAGGAAAGAACTACAAGGAGGAAACTCGTCCACACTCCCCACTTCTACCAAGTGAGGATCATCGCGTAGTTTGAACTTCGACCATAAGGCGGATCTAACTCAGAATTCAACTAGCGTGACGATGATGCAGCGTTCTGGCAATCGAAGAAGAATTTTATGATTTTCCAATCTCAATAATAATGTTGCCATCTTTTATGAACATTTCCTTCCATTTGAACCTTTGTATCCGTCGAACTTTTAGTTGAAGGAAATGAAATTTGAATCATAATATATGTATATATATCATTCTCATGCTTTCTCTATGTAAAATCCTATTCATTATCACAGTATTTCATTTTGATCTTTCGGTTCCTGCAACCGCATATTTTTCTATATTTCGTACCCTGAGCTTTCCTTGATATATTCCACTGTCCAATCATGATT
The DNA here is from genome assembly GCA_030015575.1 of Agapanthus africanus. NCBI lineage: Eukaryota > Viridiplantae > Streptophyta > Magnoliopsida > Asparagales > Amaryllidaceae > Agapanthus > Agapanthus africanus. The sequence goes on along the minus strand of CM057341.1, from coordinate 96,348,710 downwards.
TCTCTTTTCAGGCCATGGCTCACCCTGGAGCAGCGCCGCATCTAGACGAGGATGCACAATCATGTGTTTCCTTAGATCACACACTGACGAGTTCCGATGATGAGGCCAATGGTCTACAGGTCAACTTTGAAAACAATGATTCAGAGGACGAAGGAGCAGCCGCCCCAGAGTTTGGCATGATAACTGATTCTGACGAAGAAGAAGTAGATCCTGAAGAGAACCTAATGGAGGAAGATCCCGAGGGAGATCCAATAGAAGAAAATCCAGTGGAGGAAGACCCCAGCGAAGAGAACCCAGAAGGAGAGGATCACATGGAATCAGATCTCGATGAAGAAGCTCTATCCGAGGAAGAAGGACCAGAAGATCAAGACCCTGTGGTGGAAGAACTTCCAATAGCGACACCTGCGAGGCGATATGGAAATGGACGTCCCTACTTGAGTGCGCGAGCCTACCGCAACCTACTGAATCTCCACAACCGCGACTGACGGAACTTCTTTTGATGTTGTCCTTCTGGCCAAATAAAATGGGTATAATTTAGGGCCACTTTCCGTCTTTGAGAATGCTTTGTTTCAAATTTTCTTGAATAAAGTAAATCTTCTGGATTCGTAAACCTTTGATTATTGGTCCGCTTGATACTTGTTTCTCGCCCATATTCATTTATTTTTTCTGCTGAGTTCCCTGACTGTTCACCCCTACTCATTGTATGGTTTCACCCTCATTTCGATTAGAAAGTACCGCACCCTGATCCTTGGAATGAGCCACCATTCATTCTTTGCCTGTGCCTCGTTTGTAATCCTTCTGGGAGGAGAACCTTCCTTATGAATTACCGAGTTCATTTAACTTTTCAAATTCTCGATTCATAGGATTTACCGATCGTTAGGCCCCCTATATTTTTTACCCTGTAATCCTTTTGTTGCTCACCATCACCTACTTGTGCTGACCCGATCCCAATTCCATGATCCTCAACCTAAAGCCGCCACTCACCAATCTTTGAATGATCCACACTTCCTTGTAGTCAATATCCAAGCTAACATACATTTTGTGTTCTTCCTGTTACCCCAAATATATTTAGAGACATTGTTATTCAAAATTTAGTTTTCATTATTTTAAAATTTATTGAACAGTGAGTGTTATTGATTACTCCGCTTTATGTATCTTAAGTATATTATTGTTATTCTCATTTTCAGTAGCGCAACCTTACACCGCGCATACTTTTGATCTATGCTTCTTAACTTCGCGATACCAGTTTTCTGAAATAATTTAAACCTATTTTATCGATACATTTTTCTAAAATGTGTTAAACCACCGACTAATTTTCACTGCTTTATTATCATTAATTTATTTTGAGATTTGTGCCTATGATTACTATTATAAATAGTTGAACCTTACGATTATTTTCTGCTTATTTTGATAAACATAGAAGTGCACATATTTGAGTCTCGACTTTTATCGAGCACACTTTGACTGTTATTCGTTAATTGCTACCTATGTTCCCGTATTTTGGTAGTTGCCCTTATAGTGTTCCTGCATTATACTTTTTGGCCTATCCTTCGTAAAATGTTCTTATATACATGTACGTATCTTCGAGGCTTTATCTACCCGATTTAAGTAAGTCAACACGTATTAGTTTTCGATATGATAATCCTTCGATTATTATTTACAGCTAGTTGTTTCTTTTAAATTTCGAGGACGAAATTTTTGTAAGGGTGGTATGATGTAAGACCCGGTTCTTTTTATACGCCTAAAATCCATATTTTCTTTTTTTAAACCAAATTTTGTTACTTAATTATTTTGATAAAACCCACTCCCTATATTTATTTCCCATTAATCCTAACCCAAGCCACTCAATATTTTACCATAAATTAGACCCCATTTTAATTCTGGCCCATTCCTTCTTTTCTCTTCAATTTTCCATATATATGATTCCCTCAGCCCATCAAATTACTTTTGAGAATTTAATTTAAAACCCAACTTCCTGGCCCAGCCCCTCTTCTCTTCTCAATTTTCCCTCACAATCCCCCAACCCACTGTTCATTTAATTTAAATCCATTTTTTTTTTTTGTTTCTGACCGAGCCCAGCTCCTCAGCCCTGTGGTTTAGAAAATGAAAATTCTTTATATTGTTGCAAACCAACCAAGCCCGGCCCCATTCTCCTTCTAAACTGTTTTCCAATTCCTTTTTTATTATTAGGCCCGGCCTCCTCTTCTCTAACTCTTTTTCCTTTTTGATTTTCATTTTCTTTGCAAGGCCCAGCCCGTTTCTCCGGCCGCGTCACTCACTCGGCCTGGTCTTTTCCCCACAATTTCTTTTTTATTGTTTTTTCTTCTGGCCCACTCCTTTCAGCCCAGAAGCCCTCACCCGCTTCACTCCCTCACCCGACCCATTACTGTGCCTCTTCTTCAAATCTCCAACGGCTACACCCCCAATCCCCGCGCGCGTTTCCTCCGCCCACGCCGCCTCCTTCGCTCACGTCGCCGCTCGTCGCGCGCCACGGTCGCGACCGTTTCCCTCGCGCACCCCACTACTCCCTCTCCCTCGCACTCCCTCATTCCACTCCTCTCTCGAACCCTCACTCACTGCCCTCTCTAACTCTCTCTCTTTCCCCATGTTCTTTCTCTCTCTTTCTCACACTCTCTCTCTCTCTCAATCCCTCTATCTCTCTGTCTCTCTCACTCTCTACTCTCCCTCTCCTCTCTCTCACTGCGACACACTCTCACTCTCTCTGTCTCTCTATCTCTAACCTCCCCCTCTCTCTAAATCTAACTCTCCCCTCTGCCTAACTCTCTCTCTCTGTCTAACTCTAATTCTCTCTCTCCTTCTATCAACCGACCACCACCACAGCTTTGCCCGAGCCACAACAGCCAACTCCGTCAAGCTCGAGCCAGGATCGAGGTTTTTGTCACTCGGACCCGTAGCCGTCGCGGTGCTTGCCCGTCGCGCGTTCGTGCCTTTACCGCTGCCGTGCACCGCCTAAAACACCTCCAGGTAAGTTCTTACTTGCATTCATGCTATTCCGTATATATTACAAATTAGAATCGTAGATATATTCCATGTTCGCTTGATGTTATATATTATCACAAAACTGTTCGATGCTTGTTCTCATAGAAAATCATTATCGTATTTGGCGGAACTGGACATATTATATTGGCCCTTGTAGAGATAATTAACGTGTGCAAATTTCATTAGAAAATACGACTGTTAACAGTTAAAATGACTACCCCCAAGTTTAATCGTAAAACTGTAAATTCATTGCACCTGAAAATCGTTAAATTCACCATAAATCATATACATAGTAGAACGGTGCGTTCGAGGGCTCAAATCGAAGCTAACTCGACAAACTTTAACCTTATGCTAGTTTCCAGACATTCCTGTACTTAAATCGTGATGAAAATTTGATCGGAGTGCGACTCTGGACTGCAGTCCAGAGCGACTCAAATTGCGCTTGCTGTTCCGTAATGTATACCATAGAACTTCCTTAACTCGTAGGTTGCGGGACTCTGCTGCTTATTGTAGGTAACTCTGTTAGCTAGACAACACGATTAGTTTCATCCTGTTTCGTTATCATTTACTATTTAATCTGTAATTTAGAAGATCGGGACACATAACAGTCCCAGTAGAATCAGAATTGACATGTTGATATTAAACAGATTATAACTCCTAACATACAGACGCGATTGAAGATCCGTTTGTTGCGTTGAAAACTTTACTGAAAACCCTAGAATTCTTTCAGCTGTAGCGTCGCTAAATTATGATCCCAACTGGGGTTAAAATGCGTTGCGAAATGGATTCCTGATTCTGAAATTGGATTTCCAGCCGCGTGCGCTTAAAATGAAACAGTTATAACTAATGATCCTGAAACCCGTTTGACCTGAAACAAAATTCTAAGGATAGATAACTGAACATATTAAATACTACCTGTTTATCATTTCGCTAAATTATATACATATGTTTCATGATAAATCGTGCAAGTGATAGACTGCTGTTTTTATGATACCTTAGTTGTGCTTCTTATACTGTTCATGCATCATATCATACCTATATCATTGTAGTGATAACCTAGTGATATCGTGCATTTACCCAGTGTTAGATTTTAGTGTTGATTGTGGCAAGTACGTCAGTGTTCGTGTATTCGTGATTAAGTGAAAGTGATACGTACTTGTGCACAATCAGTGTCCCTTTTATTCTATTGAATTGTCGACGTCTGTGGGATGCGTGTACGTGTGACTATAAGTGGTATGGGACACTTATGGAAGCGCTTGCACGGATGTCACAGATAAGGCATCCGACACTGCCATTTATCTTAGGTATTAGTCGGGACGTGCTTGATGGAGGTCCTGCCTCCAGTTCTCGCGCAGACTTGTCACGGATCGATTAGTATTTAGGGTTATGGTTAGCGTTTGATATAGACCTCGGGGTGTGGGGTAGTTCAAGTGTGAATTCAACAGAATCTCGGGAGTCCCATGCCGGCTTATATATTTAGGGAGTTATATGGAGATTTACAGGGTATGTGCTATAGACACCGTGATACATTCGTTACATGTTGGGCCCGTGGTCCCTTGCCCTTGGGTTCTACTCTTGGGTGGAGGACACTCGCGAGTGGTTGACTCTCACACTTGGACTGACGATAGGCTTATTGACCTGTGCAGTGAGACTTAGAGACTGATAGGGTTACTGTCATTTACATTCCTTATATACTGTGTTGACATACATGACATATCGTATACTGCTTTACTGCTCCGCTGCATTTATCTCTGCTCATTTATATTCATGCTGTTATTGATTTACTGTTGTTCATATCCTTCACCACTGTTAGAACTGTTACTTGATTATATATATTATATTGCTATTGTGTCGCTCTGACGACCTGAGTATGCATGCTCAGTGTGAGGAGAAGATTTAGTCTGGATCAGAACTAGACGTGCATCACAGATTTCTTGACTTACTACTCCGAGTTACTTCCGTTTGTTCCAATTCAGGTCAGTTTTTATTATTGAATCTTTCAGTTACTGCATTTCTCATTACCTGCGCATCGTTTACTGTTTACCATGATAAACTAGAAGCCGAAGTGTGACTACGGCAGGATATTTCCTTGACCGTAGGAGCATGGCTGGCCTTGTCTACACCTCGTATTCCGTATTTTGGGAAGCGTGGCGTGACAGTCTGCATGTTCTTCATCAGGCCATTGTACAGAGCATGAAGATCGAGCACCCTCCCAGGGTGATCAGGGTCGGGTACAGGCTGAAAATCATAATCCAACTGAAAATACAAAAAAAACATTGTTATTAGATTGCAAGTGTTAATAATAAATATATTGGATAAATCAAATGAAAATATATATTAATACCCGAGCCATATCCCAGAAGAGGGCAAATGAGCGCCGGTGCTGGTCGCCCCACTCAATGTGAAGTGGATAGTTCTTCCCGAGCCGGCTCTCATCCCCCATATACCGGCCGAACCTCTCGGCATGATCGCCGGTATAGCGATAATCAGGGGTAAAAAAGAGGGGGAATGCTGCCTCTCCCTAGCTCTGTCAGGCCTCAGCCAGTGGGACTGATTCGGGCCTCGAGTCCCCCTCTGGGGATGGGGAGGTCCTGCGTCTGCAAGAAATATCAAGACAATCAATATTAAGACAAAGTTGTATTAAGAAATCAAGGTTTAACGAAAATTGAAGTGTGATATATACTTCCGGTGACTAAAGCACGAGCCTGGGCCCGGGCAGCAGCACGAGCAGGACGATAGTTCCTCCGGTGAGGAATAGCCGGTGTCCCGGATGCGGACGCATCCCCTCCAACTAGAAAATAAACATTGACGCTAAATTTCCATGAAGTTCATATTTATTCTTTAGAGGATATGTAAAATGAATAAATATTTTATATTTATTCATACTAACCTACAGACTGAACGGAGGGTACGGAAGCGGCGGGAGTGGCCCCTGCGTCAGATGTGGACGCACCACCTATAATTAGACAATTAAAAATAGATTATATAAGTAATTGCAAAAAGAATGTGTAGATCAATAATATAACATTCTAAATCAATATGCATGCACTATAGGATATATAAACATACCTGCAGGTGCGGTGGTGGCACCACCTACAGCTAGACAATAAAAAAATGATTATCTAAGTAAGAGCAAAAGGAATGTGTGTATATTTATGATATAGTATTCTAAATTAGTATGTATGCACTATATGATATATAAACATACCTGGAGGTGCGGGAGTGGCCTCTGTCCCTGATATGGACGCATCACCAACAGCTAGACAATCAAACATTGACAATATAAGTAATTTTGACATGAACAGGCATAAATATCTATAATATTACATTCAAAATGGATATGCGTGAAATATACCTGGAGGTGTGGCAAAGTCCACACGGAAGGAGGCATCCGAAGGGGTCTCCGATCTGGGTGCAAGACCGGCCCTCTGAAGCTCCCTACGCAGCTCTCCGGGCGGCAGAACCGCCCTGCCTCTGTCTCTGCCTCTACCGGTACCTCGGCTGGAGCTCCTGCCGCCCCTCGCTGCTCCCGTCATCGTCGTCAAATCTAGATAAACGGTTCGTGGACGCATTAGACAATCATTACAAGTATTGACTATATATGTATAGATCGTAAAATGTGAAGTAATAATATAACATTACTGATAACCTTTTTCGTTTCGTGGGAGCATTAGACATATCTACTTGGATTTCATTATCGATATCATTTCTAACCCACGTAACTTCATGATCGGCCGAAGACAACCCGTCTTTCGAAACAGACGGTCGGAGCACTCTAAGCTTTCTCTCTTCTTCATCCTCATCGCTGTCCTCGAATTCTGGGACATCGTAGACATCCCTGGGTTTCTAACGGCATACGACACTCCATCCCGGATGCTTCAAACACTGTGAGTAGTATACTTGGAACGCTTGGTTCGGAAAGATAAACGGATCTTTCTGACCGTAAAATCGAAGTGTGTTCACACTGGTCAATCCATATTCATCTTTCCAAGTCCCAAGATTGCTTCTCCACTTATCTGTATCGGTTCGCGTATCGTACCAAGTACACTGGAATATATAAAAGGGTTCTGATCGTCCGGGATAGTGGATGCCGAGTATACAAATTAATTACCCATAATAAATCACACCGTCCGATCCTACCGTCGCAATCCCACTATTCTGAGTGGTTTTAGATGTTTCTATGTCCTTAACTTCGAATTTGTATCCAAGGACACCGAATCCTTTATAATATGCAACCTCCATACTAGGAAATTGAGCTAAATATCTTGAATCACTCTCAAATGATACAGACAAGTTTGGATCGTAGATCTAACAAAACAAATTTTACGACAAATACATAACGATATAAGTTTAGACTAAAACTGATAGCAATAACATGTTATTCGAATAACTTACATGATCTGTGACCCAATCGCAAAAATTATCCTGATGATATTTTTCTAATCGTTTATCGTTCCAATCAGGATTCCCCTCACGTACCTCGTTAAAATGAATTCTGTTTTCAAAAATAAGAGTGACATTAATATTATATCATTACATACACACACAAACATAAATATAACAATTAATCCAAAATAAACTTACTCTCTAATTTGTTCAAGACATGCGCAATTAAGCAAGATAAACCGGTATATCTTGTTGATAAACATAGTGTCTACCCTCTTATAATCGGTTTTACCATATGGCCCGTCTTGAATTCTTCGAGGCCGGTTAAGTCTCGTCTCAATGTTCTCGTCCAGATAGCGGGAACAAAATGTGGCTGCTTCATCAAGAAGATAACCTTGCATGATAGAACCCTCTGGTCGATTTCCATTGCGTATATACTTTTTAAGAGTGTAGAGGTACTTAAAGAAAATATGTTGAATAAATAAATACGGGCATACAGGACAACAATAATTTTAAAAATTGCGTGAAACGAAAAATTCCACGTACCTCTCGACGGGATACATCCATCGATATTGTACCGGTCCGGCTAACTTAGCCTCAGTTTCAAGATGAACCGTTAAGTGTATTATGATATCGAAGAATGACGATTGGAAAATACGCTCAAACTTCCAAAGTATCAACGCAATAGAATTTTCTAGTTTATCCAGCGTCACAACCTCCAGTGTTTTAGCACACAACTCTCTGAAAAAACAACATAGGCCGTTGATTAGTAGACCAACCGATTCGGGGAGAGAAGTCCTGAGGGCTAATGGAAGAAGGTGCTCCACGATAACATGGTGATAATGACTTTTCAGCCGATCGATCTTGCCTTTCACAATTTTTATTTTCTTGCTGAATGATCCTGAGAAACCTGTGGGAACTTTCAAATCATGTAACACCTGCAGGAATCTTTTCTTCTCTGGTTGTGACATATGATAAGCGGTATTGGGAAGCACAAACTTGCCTGGTTTATCCGCTACCGGTCTAGGGTGCAATTCACTTCTTATTCCCCACTCATGTAGATCCATCCGAGCATTCAGGTTGTCTTTTGATTTCCCATCTTTACAAAGAAGTAAGTTGAGTATGTGCCCTGATACTCCCTTCTCTATATGCATGACGTCCAGACAATGACGCACTAAATTTGTTGACCAGTATGGAAGCTCGAAGAAAATGCTTAACTTGTTCCAAAAAGGTGGTTTGACCTGTTTTGTCGGATCCATCCAGAAAGTCACATTATTGTAACCATCCCACTGAGCAGTCACGTCCTCTCCGGACAATGGGGCTGGAGGTCTAAGAATCTCCTGATGACCATTAAAATGAACAGTGTCAAACCCGTAGGGGTGGTCTAAAGGCAGGAAACGTCGATGGCCGCAATAACAAACCTTCCTGCTAAAATTCAAGAATTTCGATGTTGTGTGTTGATGGCAATGGGGACATACTTTGTGACCATGTACGGACCAACCTGATAGTATTCTATACGCAGGAAAGTCATTAATTGTCCACATTAAAGCCGCACGCAGTATGAAGGTTGTAATTGTGTTTGCATCGTAAGTCTCTACACCATCAATGAACAAAGATTTTTACTCCTCGATCAGAGGTCGGAGATAGACGTCGATATTATTTCCCGGTGAGTTTGGTCCGTCGATAAGAAGAGGCATCATAAAGTATGATTGGTCCATAACCAACCAAGGCGACAGTTTATAAATTATCATTACAACGAGCCTTGTGCTGTGACTTCCAGCCATATAATTGAATGGGCAGAAGCCATCACTAGCCAGTCCGAGCCGGACATTGCAAGGATCGCTACTGAATATTGTGTGGCTCCTATCGAAATCCTTCCATGCTGGTGAATCTCTTGGATGACTCATTTTTCCATCTTCACTTGGAGGAGCACGGTGATGCCAAATCATTACCTCGGCTGTTTTCTTGCACCTGAATAGCCTCTGTAGCCTCTGTGTTATGGGAAAGTATCGTGCTATCTTGACAGGTATAACAGGCTTCTTATCAGAATCTTTCGGCTTATACCTGGCCTCTCCGCATGTTGGATACTCTTTCAAATCTGAATTCTCTTTCCGGTATAACACACAATTTTTAGGACATGCTTGAATCTTCTCGTACTTCAGACCCAAATCAGACATCATCTTCTGGGCTCCGTACCAGCTGTCGGGCACGTTATTTCCCGGGGCATAGAATCTTTCAAGAACGAAAGAAGTATTGTGAATGACTTGTTGCTCTATCCATTTAGGCACTTAATCTGGAAAAGTTGGACGAACCATGAGAGGGTGGAATACTTTGCATTCTCATAAATTGGTTTTCTAGCATCATTCATGAAATTTTCATATTTATCCGCACGCAGTTCTTGACCGGAAGGAATGTCATCTTCGGTATGAATAGATTCACCTAGGGCAGCCTCTACCATATCCTCCATTTCTTCTGATGGAAATAAATTACCGTCTTCTTCATCTGCCGTATTACCGTCTTCTCCTTCTTCTCCTACCGTATTATCGTGTTCTCCTTCTTCTTCTGCCGCATTACTGCGTTCTTCTCCTTCCCCGTGATATTTCCAAGTTGTATAAAATCTAGTAAAACCATATTTTACGATATGAAGCTCTGCCAATTCTACCTTCTGCTAGTACTTATTCCCACATCTATTGCACGGGCAGAGAATCTTCTCTATCACGATCTTATTATGTGCGCGTGCAAATTCAATAAATGCAGCAACTCCCGCGACAAACTTAGGTTGCATACCTTGTTTCCAATCCATAAACATCCAGTCCCTAACTCTGACGTACTCATGGGCCATGTTAGACTGTATAACATATAAATTGTAGGTTATGGTGACTATATTGAGAAATCTAAGAACGGGATAGTTACTGACAAAGGAGAAAATCCGTGTATATGCTTTGTGTGTGCGTTTGTCGTTGAAAAGAATAAATTATCGAACGTATGTTAACCGATAGACGGGGACTAAGTGGCGCTTTTAGTTTCATATATGAGGATCGATGAGAATATGAAAGTTTTATATTATCATCGAGTATCATATATTGGTTTTAACTTGAACATCTTGAATCACTCTCTAATGATGCGTTTGTTGTGTATTCTTATTGTATGTGTGTGTTTCGGCTGTCGGGGGTAAGGCTTCTATCCCATTAAGAATGTATGGAGCGAACACCCATTCGCTTGTGCTTTCAACCGTTTCGAGTAAATTTTGGCAGCACCTCTCCGCTGTTCTCCGAGTACGCTGTAATAGAATAGATAATCATTTCAAAGCTGTGAAACAACGTTGAAATGAACATCTAATCTATCTTTGTACATGGAGAACCAGCGGAAAGGTACCGACGAAATATCTCGAAACGGATGAAAACACAAGTGAATGAAGGTGTTTGCTTTATACATTCCTAATTTGTCCACACGGGACAAATCTATCGGATATCATACGATTGAATCTTCTCGTCACATAGACTATACGACGGTTGTTAGTATCGAGCTATACCGTCCGATATTTAACAACCTTCGTATAGTTCTATATCACGACGAACATCGAACGTATGTTAACCGATAGACGGGGACTAAGTGGCGCTTTGAGTTTCATATATGAGTATCGATGAGAATATGAAAGTTTCATATTATCATCGAGTATCATATATTGGTTTTAACTTGAACATCTTGAATCACTCTCTAATGATGCGTTTGTTGTGTATTCTTGTTGTATGTGTGTGTTTCTGCTGTCGAGGGTAAGGCTTCTATCCCATTAAGAATGTATAGAGCGAACAACCATTCGCTTGTGCTTTCAACCGTTTCGAGTAAATTTCGGCAGCACCTTTCCGTTGTTCTCCGAGTACGCTGTAATAGAATAGATAATCATTTCAAAGCTGTGAAACAGTGTTGAAATGAACATCTAATCAATCTTTGTACACGGAGAACCAGCGGAAAGGTACCGACGAAATATCTCGAAACGGATGAAAACACAAGTGAATGAAGGTGTTTGCTTTATACATTCCTAACTTGTCTACACGGGACAAATCTATCGGTTATCATACGATTGAATCTTCTCGTCACATAGACTATACGACGGTTGTTAGTATCGAGCTATACCGTCCGATATTTAACAACCTTCGTATAGTTCTATATCACGACGAATATCGAATGTATGTTAACCGATAGACGGAGACTAAGTGGCGCTCTTAGTTTCATATATGAGTATCGATGAGAATATGAAAGTTTCATATTATCATCGAGTATCATATATTGGTTTTAACTTGAACATCTTGAATCACTCTCTAATGATGTGTTTGTTGTGTATTCTTATTGTATGTGTGTGTTTCGGCTGTCGGGGGTAAGGCTTCTATCGGTTATCATACGATTGAATTTTCTCGTCACATAGACTATACGAAGTATTTAAATAAAATATAAAGTAACTGATATAACATGATTTTAAACTTATGAAATAATACTTGCTTAGTTACTTCCATGTTGCAACTTGAGAATAAAATATATGAAGAATTGAGCATTAAAGAACTAAGATGCATATTTTGGTAGTTATTTGTCGCAACCCCTAAGTTAAGTAGTTTTTGAGAATTAAGATCTTTTTAATCATACTTTGGATAGACTGTCACAAACAGTAGGGCATATTCAAAAAACCATATAACCCGCATGCAGTTTTGCCTTCAACTCGTGTGCTTTTCTACAATCTAGCTATCCTCTTTGCACTTTTCGAAAGTTAAATATGCATATTTAAAAATCTATCATTTAAAGCAGTGTTTGGATATACTTTTTTTTCTTCATTATAATAAAGTGAAACTTTTTTTTTTGATTTCTTCATTATAATAAAGTGAAACTTTTGAAAATGAGGAACTGAAACTTTAGGTCGAAACCTAAAGTTGTTATATCGGTTTCAAGCATGGAGAAATACAGATTAATTAGAAATTGTCAATTATTGTTTTAAAGTTCTACTGTTTAACACAAAATTCTACAGTTAAAGACACAACTATAGATGGGACAAAATATAAACTATACAGAATTCCTAAGGCTACACCATACAGACTTCAAACTACCCAGTGAAGTGAGAAGACCGAGAAATAAAATGGCACTTTCAAATATAATTCAAAACAAATTTGTTATTTGCATTCAATGATTTGACATGAATACAGAAAGAAAAACTTGGTTGTGATCTTTGGAGGAAATTACAAGGATTTCATGATCATTAAGGATATCGCATATACATTGCAAGTGGAACATGTTTTCCAGTAGGATGAAAAATACTTCATAATTTTTTCCTAGTTTATAAATACATGTATCATGATATTTTATCCTCATTTCATGAAGAACAAAAATGAGGGAAGAAAAAAAATTATGGAAAACTTGTCAAATACCTAACCCTAACCCTAACCCTAACCCTAACCCCAGCCCCAGCCCTAGCCAAACCCCAGCCCCAGCCCCAGCCCCAGCCCCAGCCCCACCCCAACCCCAACCCCAACCCCAACCGCAACCCCTGCCAAACCCCAACCCCAACCGTAACCCCAGCCCCAGCCCTAACCGCAACCCCAACCCTAACCCTAATGCTAACCCCAACCGATGCCTAACCCTAACCCTCATCGGTAACCAAACCATGAATCCTAGCCCTAAAATAATCAAAAATTTGTTTAATTGAAGATTTACTAACCTGTGCGGTAGAGGAGACGATCGATCGGTGGTCGACAACGTGCACAATCGGCGACGAGGAAAAACGAGGGCGGTGGCGATGACGAAACGAAAGGCGGTGGCGACGACGAGAACGGCGATCGGCGGGAATGAAAGATTCGGGCGCGAGAGATTATCGATCGAGAGAGATAATCAGCGAAGGGGATCTGTGCCTTTTTAATTAAATCTCTATTTAGATGCCCTACGGATTAGTCCGTAGGTCTTTGATTTGCGGCTCCGTAGGAGCAAACAACAATTTACGATTTAATATTTTTAAATTAATACGTCAAGACCGTAGGGGCAACTGTATGGCCCTACAGACTAATCCGTAGGGCCAAAATAAATCTGCCCCTACGGATTTCATTATCCATAGGGGCAACCCGCTATTTTAGTAGTGTATATCCAAAACCCTTTCAAAACACAACACACGCACACTGCACACTGAGTTCGCATGGCTAGTTGACCCGTCAATCGGAGGTTCTCTCGGTCCAAAAGCGAGGGGTAATTAACGGCAGCTTAGTCCGCGGCTGCCGGAGATTCGGATTCCCACAATCAATAAACCCCCGCCTACCCTAGGCAGGGGGAATCTGTAGTACGCCTAACAAGCAACGCGTATTCCCATCTTAATGGGGTGACGAAAAACACCCTACAGGGACAACGGCACAGGATATTCAGGTAGGTGTCTTTTAGTGACCATCTCGTTCCACTTCTAATACATTCCATACCAGTCTACCCCGTTAAACCCCGTAATGTATATTATATTGATTGTAGTTATCAGACTTGCCGAGACCATGGATACAAGTTGTTCATGTAATCAGGTTCATGATGCATCAAGTAGTCAGGTAGTCAAGTCAAGATATAGCTATGGTTCAGTCAAGTCAAGTCATGTTTGTATGTTAATCTTGTTCTGGTATTCAGGTTCAGGTTCAAGTCTTCATGTTTGGTATATTGGATTCAGATTAGACTTAGATTCAGATTGAGTCAGACATTTTAAAACAGATTTGGATCCTGAATTATATTCGGGTGTTATCGGTAACTGCTGCATATGGACGACAGGATTTGTGTCTTTTTCCAAGACAATTACTATTGATAACTCCGTTAGGTTTTTCTACCTTAAATAGGCAAGCACTCACTTTGTCCGGCTCCCTGAGGCTCAAGGGAATTGATTCCGCTTAAACCTATATTTACTAAAGTCCTTAATTGTAATTTTATATAACTCGAAAGGGTTTTATGAAAAATATTTTATATACTTTCAAAATAAATCTCGAGTAATTATTTATGTTCTTTAGGGATTTCATGGATGTGAATTTTAAAGAGTGAGGTATATTAGTGAATATTTACGTAGCTTGAATAGTTCAAAGTATTTTAGTGTAAGACTTGTCTTATATTGACACTTGATGGTATTTTAGTGAAACTTATCATTCTTTTATTTTTTAGAAAAACATGGAATTTTATTATAACTTGAAAATATGTGGTTTGATAATATTTATATAATATAAAAAAAATTAATTTTATTATTAATTAGAAAATCTCGTTTTTCTTAAAAATCGTATTAAAAATCTTTCGAGACCGAATGCTCCGTGAGGAGCTCTGCATCTCTCTCTACTAGCCCAAAGATGTGCGATAATCTGCACCATCCAATAGCAGGTTTCCCAAAATGGGTTGTAGAGGTATAATCGCAAAGAATTTAATAATACAATTAAAAAGAAAACCGGGTTTTTATAGTCGATGGTATTTTAATGAAATATTGTATTTGCCACAAAAATATGTTTCCAAGAGTATCGTGCTATATAAACATGTGTGTATGTGAGGGGTAGGTCATTATCCCATAAAGTTTTCTAGAGGTATGATTAAGCAAATTAATAAAATATGGTAGATACAAAGTTCATGGTATTTAAATGTAAAACTCAATTTAAAGTTATTTAACATGATAATTTAGGGTTAAAACTGTTTCTAATTATTAGTTTTATGGTTATAAATATATGTTAAGAATATGGAAGAGCGATGATTAAGAAAAAGTGTGATTTCAAGGTTTTAGAATCAAAAGTTGGTGTTAACTCTACTTACCGACATGTTTTGAAAAAGAGAACTTTTTATGTAGAAAGAGAAGAATGAGGTGGGACTTACTAGTTAGAAGGGTAGGAAAGAGATAGAAGAAGATAGCTTGATCGTTGCGCCGTCGCGGGATCGCCGGAACTTGTTCGATTCCTCGTCGGAAGTTGGTCTTGGGCTAACTCCACTTCTACTTTACTTATATTTAGAAAAAAATTGATAATTTTGGCTAGAGATTTCAGAATGAGGAAAGGCTAGGGTATGGGGTTGTATGTATAGTGTAGAATTAGGGTTTTGGAATTGAAAGAATGAATTAAAATGCATTTAAAATTTGATTTAAAATTGAAATTGAATTTTCTGTTTAATTTCAGAGTAAACAAACAGTGCAGGGATAATGGCGGTAGGGGAAACGACAAGCGTGCAAAACTCGGGCACTTGTTCCCACGGGTTACCCGTCGCCACCGGCCCATAGGATCATCTCGCCGACCAAGTGTGAGGGGAATGCCGGTGGATTTATGTCAAGTGTCCTCTTCTGTATACATATCATTTTACACATGTTTGTTTTTCCTGACTGTTTATTTTTTTTGTGCAGTGCACGTGTAAACTTTTGGGCTTCCAAAAAGTTTAAAAGAAAAATCAGGAAAAAATAATATGTGGCTGATGGGATTCAAACACAGGGCAGCAGTGCAAGACTTTACCAATGAACTACAAGTGTTTTCTTGCTGTTCTTAAATAAGAATAACTTTTAAATTATGCTCAGACTTGCAAACTCCTTTCTGTATTTTAAGAAGGAAAAAATTTGTATAGAAAATTCAGAGTCGTTACAATCCTCTTCGGGTTTCTGGTCTGGTTGAAAATTGATCGGATCCCCTTCGACTTAAGTCTTCTACTTTCCTTTCTTTGTTATAAAAATCATCCCGGTATTAGCAAGGACGAACCGAACTGGGTGTATCTATCCTTTAAAAAATGTATGGGTAGGGCATCCAGGTCAGGAGTAGTTGTCGTTCCTTCTTCCATCTATGAGTAGAAAGAGAAGTTTGTTTTCATCGGTCCTCCGGAGGGAGAGGATTGGCCGGTGCCCACCAAATGGCATAGGGTGGATTGCCCACGGGCCAGGCAGTCTAACGCCCTAGAGGCCGAGGTAGTGTCGCAATAGAAGCTGATCCAGCGAGCCGATATCCTGCTTTCCGAGCGAGGTTTGAGCTGGGTGGGACTCAGTCCTGCGCGCTTCGGGGGTAAGTTAGGGTTTCGCCGATTAATTTAGGCTTGGCAAGACATTGTCGTTCCTGTTGCTGACCTTTTTTCTTCCATTTTGTTCTGCATAGCTGATGGATCGTTCGAAGATCATGGCTGCTATGGTTTCCAAGACGCAGGGGAGGAAGGGCGTCGGCGCTAACTCGTCCAGACCCGCACCTGGCGTGGTCCCCCATCAAGCCCCTTCTGCCAAGGTCTCCGTAGCCCTTCTCGTCCTGGAGGAATGCCGTAGCGGAGGGCAGAAGCATACCTGGGATCCGGCGTCCTAGGCCAAGACAGAAGTGCCGTCCTCTGTTGAGTCTCTTCTCAAGATGCAAAAGAGAGTGATTTCCTGGCCACCCTCGGCCGGGATACAGGTGCAGGAAGGCGTCTTCTGCATCGAAGTGTCTTCGGGGCTTTCTGTGGCCGACAGCTTGCTAGAGGTCATGGAAAAGGCGGCGGAGGCTGATCAGTCATATTTATTGCATATTTTTATGGTCATTTTCCCTATTATTATTATTAATTACTAAACAGTGTTAATTGTAATTTAAGAACATATTGGGTTTATTTGTAAAAAGATTTTGTCATATGTTTTTTAATTTATAATTAATATAATTGGGGGAATATAAGCATACCATATTTAAATAAAATGTCCATGAGATTCTTAATTATGAAAATATGCATATCATGTCATATCAAATATTCTTAACTATTATTATTAAGATATCATATCCGCAATTTAATTGGTTGGAATATTCTCTCAAATAAACCAAATGCTAATGATTTGATTTGAGATATTGTGCAGCTATTAAAATAATAAATCAGTTCAGGGCTACAACATAAGTAAGAGATCCACATCAAATCGAGTTAGTAAATTAAATCTGCCGAATTTTAGGAGCAAATTGAAGATTCTCGCAACTGCAGAGAGTAAAATATATTTTCAAAATATATTCATTAGAAAGATCTCCTAATATCAAGAGAAGAAAGCACAAAAAATCTTGAGACGCAACTCCACCAAAGGGCGGCGGATCCGCAGTGGAATGTAGCAAATGGCGGCGGAACCGTGGTTCTATATTAGCCGTTGGATGTGAAATTTCAGGAGCTTGATCGTTTTTTCATATATTTTAAGACAACGTCTAGGGTTTCAAGTCCCAGAACCTATATAAAGGACCGAGAGAAATTTAAGGTTATCATCTATCATTTATTACCGATTTATCTATCGATCTAGATCTATCGAGCAAATTAGGGTTTTTCGTTCTTTTACTTTTTTTTCAGCAATCAAATTCTGTAATACAAAAGTTTCAATAAAAGATAGTTCTTTCTTTTAATTTTGTCTCATTAGTTTCCGCATTTACTTTCTGCATTTCTTTTCCTCACTTTTATTTTTGTTTTTCTTATGGGTTTCTTTTTCTTCTACATTTCGTCGTTTTTCTCAATGAGTGAGTAAATTCTCGCTTTTTAGAGTTTGTAGGATAGGGTAGTATAATAGATGAAAAAATCCCATAACTTCCTTTTATATTTTAATTTTTATAAATTTTAACAAAAAGAGTCTTAACCCTATTATTCGGGTATGCTACCAATTTATGATAGTTACGACCACGATTTGAGATTCGTTAATACCTGTTTTGTTGAGGGATTGAGATAAATAGGGGTCAATGGAAGGACAAGGGTCGGTAGAGGGAAACCTTAATCCTTCTAAGTACTCTAATCCACATTCATCGTATTTCTCTAATATTAAATAACTAAAAAATAAAAAGAATTATTTTTAGAACTCTATCTTTTAACTACTCAATCTGAAAAACCCTACAAGTCCTTCTCTTATTAACTCATCTAAAATAAGAAAGATAGTTCATTATTTTCCTGTGTACGATCCGTACTCATTATCGGTTAGCAATTGTGACACCGTTATTGCTTGCGGTTTTAAGGACACTTAAAGACTCAGTTTTTCACACCCATTAAATGGCGTCGTTGCCGGGGAAACAGTAGTATTATTTTTCTTATTTGGGTTGATTTCTAAGAAAACCAGAAAAATAAAAATAAAAATAGAAATAAAACCACATTTTGTATTTTTTAACGATTCTTGTGCGAGTTTTGCGAGAAATCTGGAGCACTTAGAGCGAACCAACATAGATTCAAAGATTGTCAATTAGGAGTAGAGATGCATTGGAGTGTGGTGCAAAAATTTGGAGAAAAGATTCCATCAGAAGGCGGCGGAACCGCGGCCAATTGGGGTATTTGGTGGCTGAACCGCAGCCAAATAGTGAAGTTAGGCCTTCAAATTTTTCTGGTATTATTTTAACGTCTTCCTCTTTCCTCTGAAGCTCGAATAAACTGTTTTTACCTGCAGGATTCTTTGCAAACAGTACCGCTAAAAAATCTTTTTGCGTATTTTAGATTTTGGATTGTTTTGCATATTTAAAACGGACATTAAAGGGCAAGAAATCCAAATTCAGATTATGTGGGGATTTCATCCCCCTTCTTAGGCTCCACAAATCACAAACAAGTATACGCATCACCCTATATTAATAAAAAATATCTAGACCAAGGGTTTAAGGACAATCACGCTCAATTAAGATAAGGGAGGGTCGTGGGTAATCTATTGCTTATCCATATTTTTCTTGTGGTGTCTAAGGCAAGTGTGACTAAGGAAAGTTGTTTACTGAATTAGGCTCGCTATTTCGGTGATTCCTATAGCGGATACCTCTCACTTACTTGGTACTTACCTGGCTGTAAGATTGATAAAGAGGTGATAGAGAATTTATCATACATCTTGTCCTTTGAATGTCTAGGAGCGGTCTAATGATTTGACCTAGGTGACCCTAGCTCTAGGGATTGTTTATGTGCGTTTCTAATTGGTTGAGTCGAGCCTTTCTTTCTAAGAAAAACAATTTCCAAAATCCAAAAAAAAAGCTTTAAAAAAATTACCATTTCACCCTCTTTCCTTTTCATTCTCTTATGATAGGAAACCCAAACCAACCAACTCTTGGCGAGTTTTGCTACACACAACCGGATATTTCATTATATTGTTATTGCTTTCGTAGAACTTTCGACCCCACGTTTTCTTTGAGGGATAGGATAGAACGCTCTAGAAATAATAATTGGACACATCACTCAAGTTCCTATCAACCATATCAAAATTCAACACCTTCTTATATTAATAATCCTTTTAAGGCTAGTGAGAAAACTTTTAAACACATGTCCATTACTGAGTATATTGCGAAGGCCTCTAGCCAAAGTTTCATACCTTTCACTGCTCCAAAAACCTTAGGAAAACAATTACAACCATTTCTATATGAATATGTTGATACTCCTTTTGAGGTGAATATGGCAACTTTTACACCCATGACCATTGCTGAGAAAATTGCAAAAGTCAGTCACCAACAATTCAACCAATCTCAATCTTCTTCATATCAAAATGTTGATCCTAATTCTATTTATGAAAATTGGATACACCATTCTAACTCTTGTCAACAGTACTAAACTTTCACACCCTTTCATGTTGATACTTCTCTTGAGGCTAATGTGGTAATTCGTAAACCCGTTTCTATTTCGGAACACATTGAACTCGTCCGTAGCTAACAATTAAATACATTCCAACCATACTCAACTTTTGCATCTTATCTAAACAGTGCTTCTGAATATCAATCAGGAAGTTCCACGATTCAAAAAGAATCTTTTATTGAAACTTCTTCACAAATCATGTCTAGCCTTGAAGTAGAGTTGGAATTAAGTAGTAAGAAAGAATCAGGGATTCCTCATAGTCAACCTAAAACCAATTTTTTTGATCTCAACACCTTCCATCCTGAAATCTAACTGAATGTATTTGATATTCAACCGCTTAATAATCTAATTGATGAGGTGCCCGAGAATAATATGTTTGACTTTTCCAATCATAAGCATGAAAGAGAGCCTTACACCATTCCAAATCAAACCGATCCTTATCCGACTAAATTGAACATTTCAAACCTTTCAATTCAATTAAGTGAATTTAGTGATCCATCAATTGAGAATAATATAATTGATGAATTTTTAAAGAACAATTCGTTTGATTTGACTGAAGGTGCTAGTGAAATCGGTGATAAGAATATCTTTGAAGATGAACTCGCTATGTTGGATGAGCTGGATTCCTCTACTCATCATGTCCCTTCCATCGAATGTGAATATCTTACTGTACATTTAACAGATTCTGTTCTTATCACCGACTTATCCAATATGCTGTAACGACCCCAAAATCTTTATACATTTGTATTATCCCTCTTCAATAATATATCGTATTTATTTGTACTTGGTATTTTCCGTTTTCTCCTAAATTTATTATTATTTTATTCCTCAGTCTATTATGTATATTTTTCTAGGTACAATTTCTTTTTCTTATATTTAAGTTTTTAACTTCTCATTCTTATTTTTCCTTTCATAAATATTTAACCCAAATCTATTATTCTTATTCTCTACAGCTCATCCGAAAAGCCCACTTTCTTTTTAAGCAACAACATATATTTAATTCTAATTAAATATGTGCATGAACAACCTTGTAGCTCATTGGTTAAGTCTTTGCATTGTTATTCCATAAGCCACATGTTCAAATCCCCATTCTTGCAATTATTTTTTATCATTTTTTATTCTTCTCATAACCTACAAATGAGACCTTTCATTTCCAAAATGAATGGTGATCTTTCATTTCTCTTTTAATTCTCATGTTGAATGCATATATTATTATACATAATTCACCATTACACCATCTTTATTGTCCTTCTCTATCTTTTCCTTCCTCACATTTTTCTATCCTCCACTTCTCCCTCTTCACCTAGAGTCCAAGAAGAAGAACATGAAGAATTCTTCAAGAAGGTCTCGCTAGTAACGCGAGGCTATCGGCGGATAGACAAGTCCGGTGATAATACCGACTTGTGCATGTAAGTCCCTTCTCTCACCTTCCCCCATCTCTTATTTTTCTCTTGTCATACCTCGTGAACCCCCTATTCTTTTTATATCGTAATCCGTAAGAGAAGATAAATATAAACATATACATATATATAAGTCTAGATATATATTGTTTTATATGGTTTAAAAATACCTTATTGCATCTTGTTCAAATTAAAGTGTTTTTAATTCTTTGTTCATGACTATGAATGTTTATTACAAGTTGTGAGAACACAAATTTCATGCCACAAAATATCTATAATGTCTCATGAAATCGGTTTGTTTATTAGAAGAAAAATAGAAGCCTGCATAAAATACTAGTTAATATTTTTGCCGATTTTAGTATACACATCAATACCTTTAGTTTTAAAATAATTTTTAGAAATTAATTTTTACTTCTGAAAATTTCAGGAAATTTAAATATGATATATTATATTATTTTGTACATGCTGTAAAAATATTAGATCGAATCATTTAACAGTTTAGGAATTATATCGTTTTTATTCACTGTTCGTAAAATAGAAAACTGCAGTTATTGGTCAACTTCTAGGATACATAACTTGGTATAATGATATCCAAATTGAGTAAACTTAGGTGTTTTAGATATCTAAATCAAATAATCTATATTTTATTAGTTTTAAGTTTTTACTGAAAACCAACGTAAGATAAAGAAAACTGCGTTACAATATTAAGCGATGAATCTGGACAGAATCTGTCCTGATTCGCATACTGTTTTTAAATTAGACATAACTCAAACTCCCGATGTCCGTTCGTGACAAAATTTAGATGTGTAGGTGGAAAATTGATAGAACTATAATTTTCTGTATACTAGATTACTTAGAAACGCATGAAATAACCCGATATAGGCTTTGCAATATAACATATAGTTGCTGTCCAGAAATCTGAATTTCTGTTTTAAACGCTGATATTAAAATGATTATAACTAGAGCTTCAGAAATCCAAATCATGTAAATCTTGGTGTTTTGGATAAGTACATTGAAATACCTACAATTTTCTAATAATCTTTGTAACCTGAAACCTGATAAAAATTAACTCAAACTGCATTTTAAAAATATATGACGGTGCTGAACAGATTCTGATCTGTTTTGCGCAACGATACGAAAACAGATATACCTCTCAAAGCAGTAATCGTATTTAAGTGAAACTGGAACTCACGCATAAAAAACACTTAGAGCCATATTTTTTTTATATTCCGCATTCGTTCGACTTGATTAATTAGTCGTACATAATATTTCTTTACAGCATTGTTTATGGTAGTTACTCGAATAATATACTTGACTCATTTAATACTCTTCGAACATGTATACATATTATCTTGATTTTTAAATTTTTGTATATACATAAATATGATAATTAAATACTTGAGGTGTATTTTGAAAACTATACAAAATTATTTTTACATAAAACTCCCTCAAGTTATATAAATTACAATAAGAACCCTAGTAAATATAGGTTTAAGCGGGACCAATCTCTTGAGTCTCAGGGAGCCGGAGAAGTGGGTGCTTGCCTATTTAAGGTAGACAAATTAATAAAAACAATCAGGACTTCAAGTTACTTTGCTGACTGTCTGACTCGGGTTTGAGTCTGATTAATCTGATTTGAATATGATACAAGTCAATCTATAATCTACAATATTCCAATTCAATATGAACACATGAATCCAGTTATCAATCTATACAATTTGACCGAACCGAACCATGGATATATTCCTTTTACATGGTTCTCCAGTTATTCCATTTACATGATTCTACGGTTACATCCGTTTACTGATATCATGATTTCGGTCAGTCTTTCAATTATACATTCAATACAATTTACAGTACAAAACAATACAAATAAAACACTACGGGGTTTAAAGGGTAGATTGGTACGGAAGGTGTTAAAGGTGGTACGGGACGGTCAGATTAAGACACCTAACCTATATTCCGTTGCTGTTGTACCGTGGCTTAACGGTTCCTTGTACATTCCGTTTGCCCTGGTCTCTAGCATATAGAGACCCCTCCCGTATACACTGACATCCTTCTGTACCAAACTACAAACAACATCGTTAACATAACATTACAACAATAATATACAACTTTAAAAAATATCTTCTTATTCTGTCTATTTTACTTTCCTCTTATCTTTGGGACTTACCGAGCGATCTGTTCGCTGACGACATTCTATTTCTTTCTTTTTTGAATGTTGTCAGGTGGTTTGGACCCGACAGAGATCGAGCCATCTACAGAAGACGTGAAGCAGTTTGCCGAAGATCTAACACTGTAGTTTCATTGTACACTTTTTCATTCAGTACTTTTCATTTCCTGTTATGCCACTGTTTAGGAATCTTTTTATTTCAGTTGTATTTCCTTTTCATGCATTGTACAAAAGAATGTTAATAAATAAAAGTTGCTGTTTTTATTATCCCTTGTCTCTTGTGTATTTATTTTATACTGCTTAGATACACTTAGCGTATGTACTTCTAAGTATATACGTAGCGGATCTCGTCGCGTCCCTTTCTCCGTACCCTGGGAAGCGGGGCGTGACATATGCAAAATGATATTCAACCTTCATCTCCTATATCTGGATCAACAATGCTCGACACCTAAATTTGTTTACCCATTTCATTACACACTTTCTTTGGTTCTTCTCATTTTACCGAGATTTGATGAATCACACTCAAATATTTTGAGTTCTATGATTTTTGAAAGACCGCTTGATTTAGACTCTTTTAAGATAGACAAGCTTTTCAAGTCTTCTACCTCTATAATTTCTGACGAATCAAGTGCGCAACACATTGACCTCGAAACTTTCAACTTTCCTAGTGAATATGCCTATTCTACTGATATAGATATCGATTCATTTCTTTCCGATGAGATCATCAATTGGGACATAGATGAAAGTTTCGAAAGATTTTTCTCCGAAGAACTCGCGTTCCTTAAGAACTTGGATGCTGTGATGAATCAACCTCCACCGGAAATTCATGTGCCTCTATTTAAGGCCGAAGAAGTTGAACTGCTACCCCTTCTTCTAATCACATATGAGAATACGAGTATTCCACCTATTCCTTATCTTTCACATTCTCGTTTTCATCCACACTCACTTTTTCGTCTCAATCAACCGAAACGTAAAACCTTTTGATTACATCTCATATCTTCCCCCTCAACATCTCTTATCACCACTCTCATTTCCATTATTTCCACTCGAGACTTACTATCAACCTCCATTCTTATACAGCCTCGAGTTTTCTTCACGTCTATCCTTTACACTATCTTTCACCAACCATGGTGTTATCTTGATAAAATATTTGAATGGTTGGTTTTAACTTTTGGTATTTGTAAAGCTTTATGTAGACCGATAATATTCCCCCCCTCTTATGTTGAATTTCAATATTTAATAATAAAAACACTGTTTTACTCAAGTTTGGGGGGAAAAAGAAAAATATTTTTCCATGATTGTGAGCCAAGAACAAGTTTGGGGAAGAATTTCACTGTCATTCACTCTTGACCTATTTTTTATACCATCTTCTAAAACCGTTCCTCCTAATCTTTAGGTTTTGAGCTTACAGAACAACATTAGTGAGGACACTGCTGAAAACAAGTTTGGAAGGAAGGTTTGTATGGATAGTTTATATGTATCCACACATCATATGTAAATTTTGCATTGCATAAAAAAACTAGAAAATTTTGAAAATAAAAGTTATAAAGTGAAAAATACATATGAAAGAGAGGAAAAGACTCAAGAAATGCAAGAAAATTAGATATTTTAGAACGAAACTAGTAATGCATGGTCATGAACTGTTGTCCTAAGGGTCAGTAAGATGAAAAAATTACTAATCTATGGATAGAAATAAGTCTGAAAAATAGTCTCTATTCTTGAGTCCAAACTTTTGAACATTGATACCCTATTATACGCACTTGCACACATCCTGAAACTTAGGATAGTAGAGAATAACTTGAAATACTCTTGCCTGAAAACCATAGTATAAAAAAGTTAAAAAGTGAAAAATACATATGAAAGAGAGGAAGAGACTTAAGAAATGCAAGAAAATTAGATGTTTTAAAACGAAACTAGTAATACGTGATCATGAGCTTTGTCCCAAGGGTTAGTAAGATGAAGAAATTACCAATCTGTAAATAGAAATAAATCTGAAAAATAATACCTATTCTTGAGTCCAAACTTCCGAACGTTGATACCCTACTATACGCACTTGCACATATCTTGAAACTTGGGATAGTAGAGGATACCTTGAAATACTCTTGCCTGAAAAGCTTGGTATAAAAAAATCAAAAAAATATAAATGACACATAAAATAAAATTCAAAAGAAAAATGAACACCGGTTTTGTAATTACTTAATGCAGCATATAAAAAAATACAGCGAGAGTGCCTTATCACCTAGTGCCTTAGACCAACTGGTTTGGGGGTCACTGTTAAGCCTTAGGTGTTGCAAGATTAGGATATTGCTAAGTACGTCTTAATAAGTGAGAACATTCGGTAATCGGTTGGTTAGTACCTCAAAAAGTATTAACGTTCGCATGAAGAATGTGTGAGCAAAATCCATCTAAAACACCACCGACTAAAAAGTACTAAGGAATATGGACAAAGGGTGTGATAGATTGAATTGAATTCTCCAAGTGTAGGGATGACTTTTATACACACGTGGTGGTATATGATCGATGTTTGGAGGAAAGGTTGGGAGGAAAACTAAAGACGATGTTTTATTGAGAGAGAATGTGATTTCCGATATCTTTTCAAGACCATTAAGATATGGCTCATGACAACTAAAAAGCTAGTATAGTTTGAAACTCTTATTTTCAAGTTTTTATTTTATATGTTCTTATCTTTGGATGTAATTTTTGTCTTCTTTCTTTTATTTTCTAAATTTTGGGATTTTGTGGGTGTAATCCGCTGAAAACCCTCAAGAGACAACACTCCTTCTCTAGGGACACTAGAGGTTTAAAAGCTTGTTGCACGAGCTAAGTGCAATCATGTTGCCTACAAAAGTGTGCTAGGTTTTTTCTTTTTCTTTTTAAAATAAAATAGTTTGCTCGGGACGATCAAAACATAGGTTTGGGGGTATTTGATCAGTTATATTTATTGCATATTTTTACGGTCATTTTCCCTATTATTATTAATTACTAAAAAGTGTTATTGGTAATTTAAGAATATATGTGGGTTTATTTGTAAAAAGATTTTGTCATATATTTCTTAATTTATAATAGCTATAATTAGGGGAATATATGCATATCATATTTAAATAAAATATCCATGAGATTCTTAATTATGAAAATATGCATATCATATCATATTAAATTTCTTAACCATTATTAGTAAGATATCATATCTGTAATTGAATTGGTTGGAATATTATCTGAAATAAACCAGATGCTACTAATGATTTGATTTGAGATATTGTGCAGGTATTAAAATAATAAATCAGTTCAGGGCTACAACATAAGTAGGAGATCCACATCAAATCAAGTTAGCAAATCAAATCTGCCGAATTTTAGGAGCAAATTGAAAATTCTCGCAGCTGCAGAGAGTAAAATATATTTTCAAAATAGTTTCATCAGAAAGATCTCCTAATATCGAGAGAAGAAAGCACAAAAAATCTTGAGGCGCAACTCCACCAAAGGGCGGCGGATCCGCAGTGGAATGTAGCAAATGGCGGCGGAACCGCGGTTCTATAATGGCCGTTGGATGTGAAATTTCAGGGGCTTGATCGTCTTTTCATATATTTTAAGATTACGTCAAGGGTTTCAAGTCCCAGAACCTATATAAAGGACCGAGAGCAATTTAGGGTTATCATCTATCATCTATCACCGATCTATCTATCGAGCAAATTAGGGTTTTTAGTTCTTTTAGTTTTTTTCAGCAATCAAATTCTCTAATGCAAAAGTTTCACTAAAAGATAGTTCTTTTTTTAATTTTGTCTCATTAATTTCCGCATTTACTTTCTGCATTTCTTTTCCGCACTTTTATTTTTGTTTTTCTTATGGGCTCCTTTTTCTTCTACATTTCGTCGTTTTTCTCAACGAGCGAGTAAATTCTCGCTTTTTAGGGTTTGTAGGATAGAGTAGTATAATAGATGAAAAAATCCTATAACTTCTTTTTATATTTTAATTTTTATAAATTTTAACTAAGGGAGTCTTAACCCTCTTATTCGGGTATGCTACCAATTTATGATAGTTACGACCACGATTTGAGATTCGTTAATACTTGCTTTGTTGAGAGTTTGAGATAAATAGGGGTCAATAGAAGGACAAGGGTCAGTAGAGGGAAACTCTAATTCCTTCAAGTACGATAATCCACATTCATCTCTATTTCTCTAATATTAAATAATTAAAAGATAAAAAGAATTATTTTTAAAACTCCATCTTTTAACTACTCAATCAGAAAAACCCTACAAGCCCCTTCTCTTAAAAAAATTTCAAATCTTTTTAGTATAAAACGATAAAAATCCCACCTTTCTTTATTAACTCGTCTAAAATAAGAAAGATTGTTCACTATTTTCTTGTGGACGACCCGTACTCACTATCGTCTAGCTATCGCGACACCATTATTAATTGCGGTATTTAAGACACATAAAGACACAGTTTTCACACCAATCAGGTGCCAAATTTCATCGAGGCACCATGAAGGCCCAAGTGGCGGTGATAGCTCAGGAGGCCGTTCAGGTTGGTAATTTTCTAAAAATTCCCAAGTGTTTTTTTCTCTGTTTAGCTTCTAAAAATGGTTTGTGTTTTTCTGCAGGTCCTCCAGTATTGCGCCCTTCTTACCGCTATGGAGGCTGAGGAGGTGGCTCCGGTGATAAAAAAAGGTCGGAGAGTCTTCCTCGTATAAGGAAGAGCTCCTTACCAAGCTGAAAGAGGCGGAGGACAAGACGGCCTCCCTTGACTTGAGGTTGGTCCTGGAGGGCCTAACGGTCGCGAAGCTGAAGGTGTCTCACCGGATCCTGACTGAATCCAACCGGGCTATTCAGGCCAAGATGGAGGAGGTCAACGGGCTCTATGACGCCATGAAGAGGTAGAGAGTCTCATTCAAGAGGGATGTCCAGACGGCCCATGAAGCGGCGAAGCTTGCCGAGGGCAGGTCGGAAAAGGTCGTAGAGGAGTATAAGGCTTCCGGCTAATTTTATGTCGACCTTTCCGACTCTATAGCCATCGGGTGGCACAACGCCCTCAACGTCATCAAAAAAGTTATGCCTGGGTTCGACGACCAGGAGTTTCATGGAAGGTATCTCTTTGCCGAGGAAGTGCCCCAGGGTGGCAGCGCCGAGCCGGCGGGAGGAGGCGAAGCCCCCGGTAGAAGCGCAGAGCTTGTGATCGTTATCAAAGCTCCCGGTGGAGGCGCCGAACAGGAGGACGGCGAGGAGCTCCGGCTACGAAGGCGGTTTGAAGCCGCCGTTCGCCTTGTTCTCTATTTTTCCTTTTTTAAATTTTTGTAGCTTTCGGGAATTTTTTAAAGCTGAGGAGCTTATAATATCTTATATATAATTTGAAATATCAAGTATTTTTATCTCGTTTTTGATGTGCTTGATACAATAATGTAAATACATATACTAATATATATCTCATATATATATAAATGTATTTCTAGAGAAGAAAATCTTTAGTGAGCTATATTAGTTAATATATATGTATATATCAAATATATTAATATATCAAATTATTAAATTAACACTTGATTCAATAATCCGGTTATATCATATATAACCGACTAATATCATTTATATATGTATATCTATTATCAAATTAACACTTGATTCAATAACCCGGTTATATCACATATAACCTACTAATATTCAATACTAGATATTAAATCAACACTTGATTCAATAATCCGGTCATATCATATATAACCGGCCAATATCAAATATATATACATATAACAAATTATTGAATCAACACTTGATTCAATAATCCGGTTATATCATATATAACCTAACCGATATCAAATATCGCCATATTAGAATACGGTATCACATACTCATATTTAATCAAGCTCCCGCACTTATCTTTATATGTGCCCTATTTCGTTTCACTTGAACTAGGAAACCTCTTTGTGGGACTTTAAAGACTCGTCAATACACCAGCAATAGATAATGATCACATCAGATACCCACTAGCCGTCAGCGGTACTAACTAGACGTAATGGCTACCCAAGTATTGAACGAATAGAAAATCAACAAGCATACTTGTCCAAACTCCCGTAGAGCCTATAAGCAACACTTATAGTACATTCCAGTTTCTTCGTCTGATATGTCGTATATCGAGTCTGGGGGTGGAATCATCAGACCCTAGTAACTTGATAACTCATGCCGATGTGTGGACTATAACCTTTCGAGAAACTACTGATAACACTTACCAGTAAATTTCATCATCCCTGGCCAGGGATTTGCTGTTATAGCCAATCGAGCATAGCGCAATATCAACTCCCTATACCGGGAGAGACGAAACCCCTTCTATCGCTCATTGCCTCCATGTGACTCGGGACTGTACCCAAAATCCACCTATTTGCACGACTCCTTTGAGCCGTGGTAAGGAGGAAATCAAAGCACAGTGGAAACCACACAAGACTCTATGACAATCTCGGGTCTACAGACTAACCTGTATAAGTGTCACCAAAGAACTGCTATCTGACTATAGGTATAGTATCATCTAGAAGTTCTCGACGGGTCCTGTTCGGTGTACCCATTCTCTAATGAGCACCTATGTACAATCTTTGATGTCAAACACCAATGGCTATGGGATCAACCATTGCCTTATACAGAGTCAAGAACCGTACACACTAGTCTACTCTGGAATATCGATGCCCTGTCTTGATACTTTCTCGACTAGGAACTATTAAAGGATGTGCTTGTGGACTACACAAGCCTCACTAGTATGGTCTGCATCATTGCCCTGGTAGTCAAGCCAACATTTTAAGGGCTTTATCAACATGTATCAGAGAGACGGTATAATAATACAAGTGTACATGTTAAGATAAAGAGCAACCAGATAGCATACTATCATGTCGAGCAAGAAAGTCCTGTGTGTGTGTGTGTGTGTGTGTGTGTGTGTGTGTCCAAGCATCCACTATATTATACAATAATGGCCTCTAGGGCATACATATTCCTAACAATCTCCCACTTGCACTAAGGATAGTTGTTGTAGTATCTCGTACCCAACATCCCAAAAAGAATTTCAAACTGCGTCTGGGGGAGGGCTTTCGTGAGTGGATCCGCTGTGTTGTCCTTCATGTCAACTCTCCTGACCTCGATCTTGCGGTGATCAACAATCTCCTGGATCAGGTGATACCACCTCAAAATATGTCTGGATCGCTGATGGGACCGGGGTTCCTTGGCTAAAGCCACAGCTCCATTATTATCACAATATAAGGGTATTGGATTCTCGATGGATGGAACCATACCAAGTTCAGCAATGAACTTCTTCATCCAGACAACCTCTTTGGTAGCATCGTTGGCAGCGATGTATTCAGCCTCTATCGTCGAGTCTGCCATGGTATCTTGCTTGGAACTCTTCCAACATACCGCCCTCCATTGAGGGTGAAGACAAAACCCGAGACCGACTTGCTACCGTCCTTATCACTCTGAAAGCTCGAATCGGTAAAGAACTCCACTTGGAGTTCTCCATTACTATACACCAAGAACATTTCTTTAGTCCTTCTCAAGTAGTTAAGAATATTCTTCACAGCTGTCCAGCGCTTCTCCTCTGGGTCTGATTGATACCTACTTTCCACACTAAGTGCGTAAGCTACATTCGGTCTAGTTCATAACATCGCATAAATGATAGACCCAACCGCAGAAGTATAGGGTATCATTTGCATGCGAGCCCTCTCCAAATCAGTCTTGGGAGACATCTCTTTGGAGATAGTGATTCCTGAACAAGCTGGTAAATTACCACGCTTAGAATCTTCCATACTATACCTCTTTAGTATGGTGTCTATGTACCTGAATTGGGACAATCCTAACATCCATTTAGATCTATCTCTATAGATCTTAATCCCCAGAATGTAGGAGGCATCACAAAGATCTATCATGGAGAACTTGTGTGATAAGAAGAGATTGACCGAGTGTAGCATATGAACATTATTTCCTATCAAGAGTATGTTATCCACGTACAATATGAGGAAGACAACCTTACTCTCTACTACATTCTTATATATACATGGTTCATCTACATTTTTAATGAAGTCAAACTCTTTGACAGCTTCATCGAAATAGATGTTCCAGCTCCGCGATGCCTGCTTTAATCCGCAGATTGATTTAAGAAGCTTGCATACCTTTTCGCTGCCGCCACAGTCTACGAAGCCCTCTGGCTGTGTCATATACACGCTTTCTTCTAAATTACCATTTAGAAAAGCGATGTTGACGTCCATCTGCCAGATTTTATAGTCAAGGTATGCAACAATGGCAAGTAGGATCCTGATGGACTTAAGCATAGCCACTGGAGAAAAGGTTTTATCATAATCGACATCTGGTCGTTGACGAAAACCTTTTGCTACAAATCTAGCTTTGGAGGTTTCAACCTTTCCATCTACACCAATTTTCTTCTTGAAGATTCATTTGCTCCTAATGGGTTTTACCTCTTCATGAGCAACTTCCAAAGTCCATACTTTGTTGGTGTATATGGATTCCATCTCAGATCGCATAACATCCAACCATTTCACATAGTCCCCACTTATGATGCCCTGCTCGAAAATAGTTGGGTTATCATCTTCCATGATGCAATATTCGCTCCCACCGTCTATGTAAAAACCGTAGTATCTCTCAGATGGATGAGAAACCTTACTAGATTTGCGGAGTGGCTGAGATTCGTCAGGGACTATTGAATCATCCAGTTCTACCAAATCATTAGTTATAGTTTGTGTATCTGGAACTTCTTCCAGCTCTATCTCATTACCACTAATTTCTTTTACAAGAAATTAATTTTCTAAAAAGGTGGCATATTGAGAAACAAACACCTTTTGTTTCTCGGTGTGGTAGAAGATATATCCATGTGAATTCTTTGGATATCCCACAAACTTGCAAAGAACTGATCGTGCCTCGAGTTTGTCCGGATTCTGTATTTTAACATAGGCCGGACAACCCTATATCTTAACTCGTTTAAGATTTGGTCTCTTTCCACTCCATATCTCATATGGTGTTTTAGGCACAGATTTTGATGAAACTTGATTCAATAGGTATGCAGCTGTCTCAAATGCATAACCCCAAAAGGAAATAGGTAACTCAGCAATACTCATCATAGAGCGCACCATATCTAATAGGGTGCGATTCGTTCGCTCCGATACTCCATTGTGCTGTGGTGTATACGGAAGAGTAAGCTGAGAGAGAATCTCATTCTCTTTTAGATAATCTCGGAATTCCGTACTTAAGTATTCTCCTCCTCGATCAGATCGAAGGATTTTAATACATTTACCCGTCTGGTTCTCTACTTCGTTCTTATATTCTTTGAATTTCTCAAAGTTTCAGATTTGTGTTTCAACAGGAACAAATGTCCGAATTTTGAGAGATCATCGGTGAATGTAATGAAGTATGAGGAACTATTTCTGCCATGTGTAGACATAGGACCACATACATCACTATGTATCAGTCCCAAGAGTTCATTAGCACTTTCTCCGTGTCCAGTAAACGGAGTTTTAGTCATCTTACCTTTGAGACATGATTGGTAAGTTTCATAAGATATAAATTCAAACGGATTCAAATATCCATCTTTATGCAACTTAGCTAGTCTTGTCGCATTGATATGACCAAGTGTACAATGACACAAGAAGGTTTCGTTCATTTCTGAAATTTTCCTCTTGTGTGTGTTCTATATATTTAGAACTGTATTTTGATTTAGAACGTATATTCCATTACATAACGTACCAAACCCATCAACACTTGATTTAGGAAAATGTTCATAATATTTTTCTCTAGTGCAAAGTTATATTCTTCTTTATATAATAAAGAAACGGATATTATATTGTACATCATCGACGGTACGAAATAACATTCGTTCAAAATCAATGTATTACCATTTGGTAATACAAGGTGATATTCACCGACAACTTCGGCAGCAACAATTGCTCTGTTCCCTACCCTGAGGGACATATCACCCTTTCCCAGTTCTCTACTTCTCTTTAACCCTTATAACATATTACAAACGTGGGATCCTGATCTAGTATCTAATACCCAGGACGTAGAGGAGACTGAGAAACGGTTTTAAATAACTAACACACCCGAAGAAGATGCATCAGCATGCTCTTTCTCCATTCGGGTTGCATGAGAATCCGTGCATTCCCCTATTCCTTGTTCAGACTTATGACAATCATAAAATAGAGCGGAACCAACGTTCTCCATCTTAGTATAATAAGCAGGTTCGGTCAATATATCTATATTATTATCTTGATTAAGACGTGTCATGGTCGCTACCTGGCGAGAGAGAGAAGAAAACACTTTAGCGTGTGCTCTTACAAGATTAGATTGGTTATTATCTTATCTAATCAGGATGGCTCTCACTGTTTTTATGAAATCTTCTTTCAAACCCTAAAAGGTAAGATTGACCGGGATTAATTACACCCTACCCTACAAGTTCTCCAATCGTTCAGCTAGGCAGGTATAGGTACTCCGAGGGAGTCTCCCCGTGCTTTCGTATGGAACTAATTAAATAACCTCGTTTCCACAGGGGCATGACCCCGTTAATACCTTTCTTAGACACCTACTGGATTAGCTAATTGTAAAGTGGAAAACTCTCCCAGGAGTAACACTTACTCGCAGTGGGTATCGGGATCCAACTATCATATAGAAGGTAGGCAATCTCATTGCAAATTTCAACACTTAAAATTCATGATATTTGTTTTTATCCCATGCGGTTTATGGTTTTAACAAGGTCAACAAATCATAAATCGTAAGTCAAGTTCAACCCGTCATTTCCTGATTGAATTAAACCCACCCGCATGACCCTTAACAAGGTCAACAAGGTCGTACGGCTATCCTAATCCAATCGCATCATATGCGGCAGATAAGCACTAATCAGCTATCGCACACTACGCCTTGACAAGGTCAACAAACACAGCATGAATACTAAATATCACTTATCCGAAATGATGGAGAGCTACGACTGGTTTTGAAGAAAACCTTTAACGTGATGAACTTGATATAGTTGTAGAATCTAGTGATTTAAAAAGGAGTGGTTTAAGCTCCGCTTTTAAGATTGAGTAGTTTTCAAAAAAAAACGAGTAGGTTGTAGCATATGCTAATTTTGCTAAAAAGGTCATTTCCGGTGAAGAGATCTAGGCTCTTTCCTCATCGAATGAGGTGCTGGATATTCATAATGGAATACCGCTATGCAAAGCAAGAACTAGAGCTACCTTTTTGAAAAATTTGATTCTACAACTCTTTAGATTTCTTTTCTTTTCATTAATCTCATTAATGATGTCCTATCATTTATGTTTCCTAAATATCATAGAAGAAACGAAAACAAAACACATATATACCATCCGCATTCGCCACAGGGACCCGGGTCATCAAGGTAAGGTTACTTAACTTACGGCAGGGCGGGGTCAGGACTAGCGCGGATGAAAAACATATATAGTGCCTACTAGTATTTCATATATATAAGTGGCATTCGTGTCATGATCCGGAAAAGATATGCGACTGGCACTTGAATCATGTGAAGTCTATAGAACCCTGCCTAATTCAAGTAAGCCACAATCCCAGAAATCTAAACATTTTTAGGGAAAAAAATAGTGGAGGTGAAATTTTGAAATAAAAGTTTAATAAAATCAGATTCTTTCTTTAAAACATAAGTAATCTCATATGAAAACAATGTTTTATAACTAGCTTGAAAACCTGTTTCGTCATTTGAAATTTAGGCAGCACCTCCTTTGTATATTTTAACCAAAAAACAAATATAAACAATAATAATAATAGGCATCCCCAAGCAGGAGCTAGCTCTTCGCCAATTGGTAGAAACAACCACGCAAGATATAACTACACAACGCCGAAGGCGAGGACCAAAACACCGAAGTAAAGCAAAGAAAACGTAACATTATCAAGAAACCAAATGCAATAATAAATACATGAGCGAGACTCTAAGGCCGAAAGAATAAACAACAGCGTGTTCTAAGTCTACAAATATACATATTCTGGTTGATGGAGCTTTTGACTAGATACAACTGAAATGAAATATACAAGTATAAAATGACGGTCATGATACAATGTGTCCCGCCTATCAATTCAATCACCCGGAAGAGAGCAGTATGCCAGCAAGTCACAACGGAACCTGTGCAGTCAAATCTGCAAGAAAACTGTAGCACAACGGGGGTGAGTTGCCAACTCGTGAGTAGAAAATATCATCAAGTAGAAACTGAATGTATGACTATCTCCTAGGTCATACAGTACGATACAGTAATAATAGTAACACGATAATATCGAGTAGCAGTAAAGGTAATAATATAAGCATATGTGTAAGCCAAGTACTCGTGTCCGTGTCACAAAATAACTACATGTCATATGTATCATGTATAAATGCATCATCCAACGTGTGCCCAGCAATGACACACAAAATCATGATAAAACCTGAGTGCCAAATATTGACACTCGAAAACATCATAAAAACCGTGTCCATCAGCGACACATAATCCTCGTATCTCGGGCTCCGTCAGTCTGGATTGGCCTATATCATCTAAATCTCAGGCTCCGTCAGTCCGGATCGGCCCATATCATTTGATCTCACGACTATGGTCGGTATCCTCCGAATATCTGCCGCACCAACTATCTCGGGCTCCGTCAGTCCAGATCGGCCCAAACTATCACCGGTCGGTAGTACTTCCCTGCCGGGCTCAACGTCTCTATCTCTCTCTATATACGTCAATCTTGCTCCGGGGTACCGCACCGGGTCCACCATGTACCCGCAAGACGATGTCGCCCTCGCTCCTCATGGCGGGTAATCATATATCATATATGCTCCAGAACCGAGAAATCTCATCGTGGACATCACACATCATATCAATGAATACCGCATTTTTCATTTTAAAAGGAGCATAAGTTTTCAAATTCACATGCGGTTTCCCAAATCCAGAAATCTCATGAAATCGGAATCTCATAATCATGAGCTAGAAATGAATCATGAATATCGGCATAGAGCCCATCTTACAATGCATAAAACAGAATGTATGTATGAAAATGCATGCGGCATCTAAGTAAGGAATGCAATATCTAAACTAGCATGTGATAGAAAGAATACTAATAATATGAATAAACTACCATCGAGCAGGTTACACAAGTGAAGTAATATTTTTCTAATGTGTACGTGACATGGTAATTACCGATGATGATGTGTGTGAGCCGGCAAGTAAGTGTACGTGCAAAATACGCATCATCGGTAATGGTGCATGTGTTCTAGCAAACGAGATCATAACAGCTAATGCAAAACATGTAGAAATCTATACGTATTCGAGTCGATATAACCAGTGGTCGGCGATCCAGCTTCATAGCATCACGTACGGTATACCACATCATACGGCATGCTCGAGTCACGAGTGCGGATCAATCATCATATATATATCTGTACGGTATAGTCCGTCTTACGGCATCCTCAAAATTGAGGGTACGGGTCAATTATCATATATATATCATCATTCGTACGGTATCATTCATCGTACTATATCATAATCACGGGTACGGATCTAAGGTCTCGTACATTCTATTATATTATCAGGTCACATGTTATCTCATGTTAAGAATATTTCGCCCAACAATCCTTAAATATGTCATATCATATACAAGGTCTCACTCGATCATATATCACAGCCTCACAACATCATGTCCGGTCATATCGACTTAAATCAATTAGCATATACTATTCTCATCTCACGTGTGTGTGTGTGTGTATGAACACACACACACACACACACACACATATATATACCAAGTGTGTGCACGTGTGCGCGTGTGTAACAACACATAACTTACGATTCGCTACAAGGTAATAACACTATGGGTAGATCTTCCTATGATTATACCTAATCTAACCTAAGGTCTCCAAGATATCCTATTTGCTAAGTATCCATATATCAAATCAATATATATAACTAATAAAGCAATATCTTATTCTACGGTTGCGGGGGTGCTTTACGCCATCCACTCGACTTCCCCCATAGATATACATCTACTCATCTCGATCCTCGCTTGCCGAAAGCGATGACGCCACCCTCTTCCTTATCGCCCGAAGTCCATGCAAAGGTATCTACAGTTTCAAGCACATCGTATCGTAAACAGGAATCACATATAAAAACCGATATGGCACGAGGAGTGCACATAGGTTAGAACCTATAGCTTACGCATGCAAAAAAATCAAATAACCCTCATCGTTGACATACAAACGTCCAACGACCAAATCCAAATTCAAATACCAAAAACCAAATTTTAGAAATCGGAAAAACATTACCAAAATCAACTCAAAATGCTCCCAGATTTTTACTCAGATAAATTAGGACTAAACTAACAATACAGGGGCTAGGTCATAAAGTGTGTAAGCTACAGACCAAACCCCAACACCAATGCCCAAAACACGGCCGACGAGATTGTGAACAATGCCCGGCGCCGCCGGCCCCTACGAGGAAGTTTGGTCTCGTTCATCTGTGGTGGTCTTCTAGTGGTGTAACTAGGTTTATTTAGTTGTTTGTTTTTCTCAAAAAAAAACCCAACTTGCTCCAGATTCATATGATCCTCAAAATTCCATAAAACCGACATCGGAAAATTCAAATCTCAAGTTCAGGGTTTGGGTTTTTTTTTATCTCAGGTCTAGTCTACCAAATAAACACTACAGGGGTTTAAAGACTCTACTAGACCTCAATAACACCCTCACAAACCATAATATCCCATAATCTGGGAAAATTCTAACTTCACTAAATCTCATTAGTTTAATTCTAAACTACACTAGGATATCAGAAAAGCTAAAAACTTAACTAAGGATATAGGATTTACCTCAATTGGCAACTCAAGAAAATTCTTGAGTTCCCAAAGTCTTCTAAGTTCCAACTTGATACCTTCATAGGGTTTGTAGTGAGGTTTAGAGTAGTTTTTTGTAAAGAAAACATGAGTTTTGGTGGTGTTTTAGAAGGTGGTGCATGGTGGATGAGGAGGTGGAGGGAGATGAATGAGAATGAAGAAGATGAAGATGAGAAGAAGAATGAAAGAAATGAGCCATGTAAGAAGAAGACCCCCCTTCTTTCTCTCTCTTCCCCCCCTCTTCTAGCCCATACCTCTATGTCCCCTCTCATCATAAAATATCTTTCCCTTATTTTCTCTCTCTCTCTTTTTTAAAACAAAAACCATTTGGAAAAGAAAAAGCCATGGTTCATATAATTTGTAATAAGTGTTTGCAACATGATTTGCTGCGTGACATACACAAAACTCAATCAATACATAATTAGCGACATAATAATCAAGTTTAATAATAACTTGTATATAAATAATTGTATAAATATTTATAAAATATCCAATTTACATAAATTCTTTCAAAACCGATAATTCATGTAAATTTTCCAAACTATATGCATATAAAATCACACAATTCCAATTAAAACTAATTCCCACACTTTCAAAATATCCATAATGTTTATTATTTAATTATTTAAATTCCCAAAATAATATTTTATTTTCCTGAAATGTTACAATTCGTCTTACGCAGTTATATGATCACATCATATCATAAAAAACAGCAAAAGCAAACATATGAAATATAGGATATCCTAAAAGGTCCGTGTTTTAGATTTAGCCAGTAAAGAAAAACACAGATTCCACGGTTGTGATGAATAGCCAAACCCACATCTCTAGACCCTTACGAGAGCGGCAAGCAACCATACCAATTTTAGAGTTAGGCGACCCGGTCTCGACTTCACGAGATAGCCTCCCACATGACTCTAGAACCCGGTTACTTATGCTCCCTGCCTTGGATCTATCCTAATGCGGAAAAGTAAATAATATATATCAATAGAGACAACAACCTCAACCCGGAAGTGACCCAATAAAAGAATATTACATACAAATATTACATGAATGAAAATTGAAAAACTCTTATCTCACACAAAAACCCCAGCTATTCATTCACGGCGATCCAATATAACATATCAACCGGCAACACAATAATATCATATGTCATCAACGTAAGAATATATACGTATCCCTAATGTCGTTGACGTATAGCAACGAGATCGGGGATACACCACATATTACACTTACGGTCGCCGAAAAGAAATAAAAACTACAATAATTAGAATCCGCATCATCCTTAGACATCATAAACCTGGAATATCACATATTCCGGATTTCATGTCTAACCCTACAAATCTTGCATTTAAGTCTCGAATTGAAAACACTTTTCAAAAACCGGTCGGGTAATTCAACAAGATTCCTGATTAAATTATCGAATGTTCGTCGCACTCCCGATGTCGTCAACGAAGTGCACTTGGGAAGAACACCACGGCCGCGAGCACCCGAGTGGATGCTTTTGACTATAGGGTTCTCCTATAGTTACTTGGTCGGGCTATGGGGCATGGCTGTCTACTAATGTCTCCCGACAACTATTTGCGTACGATACAAGATTGCGACGGAGTTTTGATCCGAATCGAAACTCCGTGGCAATCCATCAAGTAAGACTAAAATGCTAGATTTACAAAACGCTAATTAGTTTTCACAAAACTAATCATTGTAGATTCCAAAAATTGTATCACATAACTATAGCAATCTAAACGATATTAAACATTTCGATCAATATTTTAAACACCAGAAAATCACAGAGACCTCAACAAATTGAGCCTGACTAAAAATACCGAGTCCACAACTCCAAAAATCAGCGGCGGAACCGTGGCCAAACCAAGGTTTAGGTGGCGGTTCCGCAGACATTTGATGGAGTTAGGCACTCGTTCTTCTTAGGGATCTACACAATTACCTGCATGATTTTCTGCGAATTTTTAATCTAAAAAATTTCAACTTTTGAAAATATGGACAGAAACTAGGAAAATCGGGTTTTGAAACTTCAATCAAACACTTTAACGTCGTCTAGACTACGCCTAAGTCTCTATCTTGGCTCTGATACCATGAAATTATGTCTTAGCACCTCTATTAGGTTTATATAATTATCAAGTATGCAATTTTAAAAATCTAGAGGTCTAAGCTATACTAACTTAGAATCGAATTGAGAATTTGGGTATTAGTGTAAGCAAACAAATTCTACACTAAGTGAAAAGAGAATACAACCTTTGTAGACCGGTCATTCACTTCTAAAGTTCTAAGTAGTAGTCCCTAGAACTCTTCTTAGACTCCACATAATGAAAGGAACGAGCTTGCTTTGTAGTCTTCGAGGCCGAAAATGATCTACCTTAAAGTCTCTCTAACTCAAGCTCACTCTTCACTAATTAAAGTATAAGTGAAGCAAACAACCTATACTAATGGACTAGATTAGTGTAGGTTGATGAAGTAGAAATTTTGCTCACTTTAGAAATCTTTTTCTCTTTCTTTTTCCAACTCAAGAAAAACTCTAGAGAGCTCAAGAGAAGGATATAAACTTGGGTGGGTGAGTGTTGTGAATGAGAGAGTCAAACATGAGCTAGAGATAAGGTTGGGGTGAATAAATATCTAAGAGTAAAACAAAATACAAGAGATGAGTCATGGCTTCTCAATGCTTCTCCAAGCATCCAAAGCCATGACTCATTTCTAGCTTTTATCAATTTTCCTTAAAAAATTAAATCCCCAATAATCTTTAGCTCTAGGTGTGTTTCTCATACACCCATGTTCTACGTATCACCTACTATGACACAATAATGTAAATACATATACTAATATATATCTCATATATATATAAATGCATTTGTAGAGAAGAAAATCTTTAGTGAGCTATATTAGTTAATATATATGTATATATCAAATATATTAATATATCAAATTATTAAATCAACACTTGATTCAATAATCCGGTTATATCATATATAACCGACCAATATCATTTATATATGTATATCATATTATCAAATTAACACTTGATTCAATAACCCGGTTATATCATATATAACTTACTAATATTCAATACTAGATATTAAATCAACACTTGATTCAATAATCCGATCATATCATATATAACCGGCCAATATCAAATATATATACATATAACAAATCATTGAATCAATACTTGATTTAATAATCCGGTTATATCATATATAATCTAACCGATATCAAATATCGCCAGATTAGAACACGGTATCACATACTCGTATTTAATCAAGCTCCCGCACATATCTTTATATATGCCCTACTTCGTTTCGTTTGAGCTAGGAAAGCTCTGTGTGGGACTCTAAAGAGTAGTAGGTAATGATCACATCAGATACCCACAAGCCGTCAGCGGTACTAGCTGGACGTAACGACTACCCAGGTATTGAACGAATAGACTCCTTGATCGGGTATTGAACATAGTCAGCCCTTCGTCGGCCGAATTCATCCGGATTTGATTATAACCGGAGAAGGCATCCATGAAGTTCAGCAGCTCATGACCGGCCAAGCTGTCGACTAACTGATCTATCTGAGGGAGTGGGTAGTTGTCTTTAGGGAAGGCCTTGTTTAGATTGGTGAAATCGACGCACATGCGTCATTTCCAGTTTGCCTTCTTGACTATGACTGCGTTTGCTAGCCAAGCCGAGTAGTCTAGGTTTTTGATGATGTCGGTCGCGAGCAATCGATCTACCTCCTCCACTATTGCTTTCTGTTTCACAGGCATGAAACTTCTTTTATTTTGTCGGACCGGCCGGGCTTTCGATTCGACCCCGAGCTTATAGGAGATCACCTTAGGGTCAATCCCGGGCATGTCCGCGGGAGTCCAAGCGAACACGTCAGAGTTGTTCCGAAGGAACTGGATCAGGCTATCCCGAGCATCCCTTGTCAAGAGTGAGCTGATCTGGATAGTTCCGCTATCGTCTCCCTCCTCGAGAGGAACCTCTAACAAAGGCTCCACTGGGGAACCACAAATCTTGTTTTTGTCATCACGTGTATCTAG
The DNA here is from genome assembly GCA_030015575.1 of Agapanthus africanus. Taxonomy (NCBI): domain Eukaryota; kingdom Viridiplantae; phylum Streptophyta; class Magnoliopsida; order Asparagales; family Amaryllidaceae; genus Agapanthus; species Agapanthus africanus. The sequence continues at coordinate 96,306,371 of CM057341.1, read as the reverse complement.
AGATTCTCGACGATCGCACACAATTTCAAAAATGTCAATTTCTTTCTCCTCGGGTAATGTCGAGGCGAGACAGACCCTGGCCGTTTGCTGGTCTCCGTAGGCCCGGCCTATCCCCCATTTTCCAGAAGGAACTTGAGCGTGAGATGATAGGTCAAGATTTGATCCTGGAGGGCGTTTAGGGTGGGGCGACCCAGGAGGATGATACGAAATGATCCTGGCAACGAGGAAATTCACCGATATGGTTCGCGTTCTTCCTACTTCCCCAATGTTGAGAGGGAGGGTGATCAACCCTCGGCCAAGGCGGAATGGTTTGTAAACCCGGAGAGGACATAGGAGGTCGGTTGGAGGTCAGACGGGTTTAATCCCATACGCTGGAAGCATTCGTAAAACAGGATATCTACCGAGCTCTCCGAGTTGACTAGGATTCTCCGGAATTCGTATCGGTTTACCCGGGCTGCTATCACAAGGGGATCATTGTGCGGGAGCGATATACCATGATGGTCCTCGTTGGTGAATATGATTGGATCGTCTTTGTAGAGTGTTTTTCGTCACTCTATTGAGATAAGAATATGCATCGCTTGTAAGGCGTATTACATATTCTCTTTGCTTAGGATAGGCCGGGGTTTATTGATTGTGGGGATTCGAATCTCTGGCAGTCGCGAACTAAACTTCCGTTTATTACCCCTCGCTTTTGGAGTGAGCAAACCTCCGATTGTGGGGTAAAACAAGCCATGCAAACTTAATGTGCGGTGTGCGTATGTTGTGTTTTGGACGTATCGGGGGCCTCACCGAGTTTACGGGGGTCCCGCTAGGTGTTGGGTGCCAGCGGATCACACGCCCTGCACGTGGGAGCTGGGCGTCAGTGGTTTACGTGCTTTGTGCATGGACGCCGGGTGCCAGTGGGTTACGCGCCCTGCATGCGGGCCCTGGGCACCAGCGGGTCACGTGCCTGGTATGCGGGTGCTGGGCGCCAGCGGTTCACGTGCATGGAATTTGGGTGCTGGGCGCCAGCGGATCACGCACCCTGCGCATGGGCGCTGGACACCCGCGGAAAAAGGAGCTTAGCTCCTGAATTGGGAGTTGAACTCTCGAGTGAATTTTAGAGTTAACCTCCTAAAAAAGGATCTTTTTGTGGAGTTAAACTCCTAAAAGATCTAGATTTTTGGGATTCAACCCCTTCGAGAATTTGGATCTTGGAGTTGAGCTTCTCAAATATTGGTTTGGAGTTAAACTCCTAAAGAAAAGATTCTTGTTCGGAGTTAAACTCCCAAGACATTTTCGGAGATGATGAAAAGGGACCCCTTTCTTTTCCCTTAAGCCCTGAGTCTTCTCTTGAGCATTGGATCTTCCCAAAGTGGGATTTTTGGAGATGGGACTCTTTCTTCCTCCTCTCTGTTAGCTGGATTTTGGAGAAAAAGGGGGGTGAGACTTAAAAATCTTCTATTTTAGAGATTTGATGGGAGATCTGAGCTCCCCTTCAAGGGTTTTATGGTGAAAAACTATTCATTTTTGGGAAAAGAAGAGTAAAACTCTTGATTTAATTTTTAAAAAAGAAGTTTTAGAACCTTGAAGAAGGAGGTACAGAACCCTAATTTTTTAGGAAATGAAAAAGTTGTTTTTGGTTTTTTCATCATATTTGCCTTTTATAGGTTACAAACTTTATATATAGCCCCTTGGGCTTTTCTAAATAGCACTTGTGCCTCCCCAAGTCTCATATTCTTATTTCTTTTTGCACATAAGCCATGGGGTTTGCAAAATTTTTGGCTTTTTGCCCATTTTTCATACATTTAATAGCTAAAATTTGCATTTAAACTAATTTATCGCTTTCTTTTTGGTATGGAGCCGGCCCCTTCCACGCTCGGTGTCACGCCCCGCTTCCCAGAGTACGCTAAGATAGGCACGTAACATAGCCAACCATGCTACCTGTGGATAGGAAATATCCTTCCACAGTCACATTACGGCTGTAGAGATATCAAGAACAATAATAAACTATCTAATACATATCCATAAGCCAGAATAAAACGAGTCAAGAATAAAATAATGCGGAAGCAAAAGATCCAATACAAGAATAAACTGGAATGTACGTCCCATAATGCGGGCACACATCAGGAATGAAAGTACCGAAAGTAAAATGAACTAACTACTAGCAAGTCCTCACTGCTCAGCCTGCTGACTGAAATACTCCTGCTCGGCTTGCAGCAAAGGTAAAGAATCTGGGCCATGCAAAACCCAGATATTAGTGCGTCATAATATCAATCAATACTATAAACAGGGGTAGCAATACATGCAGGTATGAGTATAAATGGTAAAACAGGTATAACAGTAATATAAGTGAGGACAGTGAGGGTAATGTGTAGTGAGTAATCTAAATTGGTCTATTGGGTTAACTGCTCTCAAGTCTTTGAAATCAATTTGATGAATCATCGATGTAACTCAATAGCATCCTGTGCATACCCGGGACCACGGTCAAGATTCTCGGGCCGAATCGGAGACATGCTGCTAGGCACTAAAACAGGAAATATGTACAGATGAATGATGTCAGCAGCATCATCCCAAGGCTGGCCTAGCCTCTAAAACTGATCAGTATAAGCAAGCGAACCGTCGAGTTACAAGTCAGGTTTCATCATTGATTTCCCCATACCCCCAAGTTATATGTTTAAGTCAGGTATTAATAATCTGAAGCTAATGCCAACACAGGATCAAGCAGGTACATGTTTGTCTGGATAGACAACAGGAAATGTCCGTAGGGACAACATGTCAAGGCTGTTGGCATTAGTAACGAGATCAGGTAACAGGTCAAGATATGGTACATCAGGTCAAATAAAGTAGTGTATATAAATCCAATCATGTCAAGAAGTGCACGGTATCAAGTCGTATCAAGTCATGTCAGGGGGTGCACATATGTCACGTGGGTACTCATAATCAAACTATAATAAGCATGGGTACATAAAACAAGTATGGGGTACCAATGGAACAATAAAATGGAATTATGTGATGTGGTATGCAAATAGGTACAGATTAAATCATATAGATGCACAGTTATCGATTTGGGTTAAGGTTATAGTTTCAACGCTAATTAAATACACTTTATCAATTATGGAATGTTAAAATCACATTAATATGTATTAAATGATATAGGGATGCAATTGTATATATATTAGGCTAGATGGATGCAAACGGGTGTCCGATAGGGTACAAACTATTAAAAGGGTACTATGGGCTATGCAACCAAGCACTATGTGATATAAATATGGACGTGGGTACCACGTATCGTAATCCAATATGCAACATGATATGTTCTAAGTTCTAAATATAAAATGATATAAACGGGACATCGAAATGTTAAAATGTAACATGTGGCATTAGATTTAATCTATATGTTTAATATGCAGTTAAATAAGTATAAAATAATATAAATAGCATGTAGCAAGTTTTACTTGCCTATACGGATCAAGAAACGGGTATACGGAACGTCACACGTTGGCGGGAAAAGTCGCGACGTACGCTCAGTACACGGAACGAATCCAAACAACGCACAAGGAGATCCACGGGTCTGGTACGCTCGCTGGGTCATCGGGATCGTCGACGTCGTCGCGGCTCCGGCTATCTACAGTGATTCTAAAAAAACAGAAAGAAAAATAAAAGAAAGAAAGTATAGAAAAGAAGAAGGGAAGAATGAGAGAGAGAGCTTACTGTGGATAAGTGCTCTGGGTTTCCAGGGGAGTTGGCAAGGGGCGACGACGACGAGGGGTTGCCGGCATGGGGTTTGCCGGCGAAGGGTAGTGGCTGCGATTCTTGGTGCAGGGAATGGTGCTCGGGTTCTTGGGTGAAGTGGTCGGGTTCGGGGGGTTTTAGGGTTAGAGAAGGAGAGAGGGGGAGAAGATGGGGAAATGGTGACCAGAGGAGGCCGACGAGGTGGTCGGCGGCGATGGGAAGTGAAGGTGGCGGAGATGGGTGCGTGGGTGTTCGGTTCGTCGGGGACGAGGGTTGCAGGGGAGAGGAGAGGGATGAGGTGGTCCAGGGAGGAGAGGGCGTGGAGACGAGGGTGAGGTCGGAGATGATGGCGACGGCGACGAGGCAAGGCGTGGGTTAGGGTTCTCGGAAGCGGAAAAAAAAACGAAGAAGAGGAAGGTGATAATAGTGAGGGGAGATGACGGGATCCAATATAGAAGAAAGAGAGAGAGAGCCGGTGAGATTAGTTGTTAGGATTGGATTTAAAAAGATTTAAAAAAAATATGAAAGTGGAGGAGAGAGTGAGACAGGGATTTTTAGAATATTAAGAATATATTTTTAGTTATAAAACGTATATATAAAACAGTTTAATATACAAAAGAATTTTATATTATATATTTTGAGATTTTGGCTAATACAAAAAATAATCCAAAACGCGCCCGGATTGGGTCAAAAAATTTAGATTTAAAATACGAAAATTATATGCAGCTTCCAAATTTCAAAATGAACGCTCGGTTAATGAAAATGCATACCCCCAAGAACGGATGCACGTACGTGCGCGTAGCCATCCAAACACGTGCGTTTCACTGAACGGGACGAGAACAAGATGCACGGACGCTACCACGGGGTTAGGGGTATCATGCAGGCTAGGAAATGCAAATTTTAATTTATTTTTCATGACCTAAAATGTTATATTATAAAATGTGCGATGTCAGAAGAAAAGTCAATATGCAGTTTATACTAGATGCACGTGTCTAAGTAACAGCCAGGGTAATCTATAAATAAGAATCAAACAAGTTCAAGCAAGCGGGTCGGGTCGAATGCAATGTAAAATGTAAACTACCATTCGCACCCAAACATGATAAATCAATAAAATACCACAGATATATAAATACAGGAACTGAAATTGGTATAAATGAACTCGGTTGTTACATTATACCCAACTACAAAAAGAATTTCGTCCTCGAAATTCCAAGAACAAGAAAGGATAAACAATCAACAAACTACAAAAATAGATGTGGAAATTTCTGCCGGGTTTCATCTTCTCGTTCCCAAGTTGATTCTCCATGTGAGCGATTACCCCAAGAAACAAGTACAAGAGGGATAACTTTGTTCTTAAGAACATTTTCTCTTCGATCCACAATCGACATCGATCGCTCCTCAAAAGTCAAATCTTCTCGAACAGTCAGCTCTGAATGATTCAACACATGTGTTTCATCTCGAACATACTTACGGAGTTGACATACGTGAAACATGTCATGAACATTCGCCAAGGATTGTGGTATCGCCAATCGATACGCCACTTCTCCAACACGCTCCAAAATCTCAAAAGGTCCAACGAATCGAGGACTAAGCTTTTCTCGACTTCCGAAACGAATCATCCTTCTAGTCGGTGATATCTTTAAGAATTCCAAATCACCAACGGCGAACTCTAGAGGTCTTCTAGATGTATCTGCCCAACTCTTTTATCGGTCTTGTGCTGCTTTCATATGATTCCGGATAGTGTTAACCTTCTCAACTGTTTGCACGATCAAATCTAGTCCCAACAATCTTCGTTCACCAACATCGTCCCAACAAACAGGTGAACGACACTTGCGACCATATAAAGCTTCGAATGGAGCCATCTGAATAGTCGCCTAAAAACTGTTGTTGTAAGAAAACTCCTCCAAATGCAGATGATCCTCCCATGAACCCTTGAAATCTAACATGCAAGCTCTCAACATGTCTTCAAGAGTTTGGATCGTTCTCTCCGACTAGCCATCTGTCCGAGAATGATAAGCTGTGCTAAATTTCAATCGAGTCCCCAAACTTTCCTGTAAGCTCCTCCAAAAGTGTGATAAGAAACGAGTGTCACGGTCGGACATGATGCTCACCGGTACTCCATGCAATCTTACAATCTCCTGTATGTACCGTTCTGCCAAAGCTTCTGTTGATTGACCAACTCGAAATGGTATGAAGTGAGTTGCCTTGGTCAATCTATCAACAATCACCCAAACTGCATTGTTACCCTTTGGACTCCGCGGTAAAGCCGTCATGAAATCCATATTTATATGTTCTCACTTCCACTGAGGAATCAGAAGTGGTTGCAATAAACTAGCAACCCTTTGATGTTCAGCCTTGACTTGCTGACACACCAAGCACTTTTCCACAAAGCGGGCAATTTCCCATTTCATGCCTTCCTACCAGAAATGCTGTCGTATATCTCGGTACATCTTCGTGCCTCCTGGATGTACGGAATATGCTGAACTGTGTGCCTCTTCCATAAGTTCTTCGCGAATATCTCCCTTTGGCACACACAAACGGCTACCATATCGCATCGAACCATCTTCATGAATCAACAAGTCTGTTCGAAGTCCAGCTTCAACCCGTTCTCGAAACTTCTGCAATCTAGGGTCCTGTAACTGCGCTGCTTTAATGTTCTTGATCAACGACGACTTTACTTGCAGCTGCATCAACTGTCCCGAAGAATGCAGTAGCACAACCTCCAAATCAAATCTTTGAAAGTCTTCAATAAGTTCCTTCTGTGCAGTCAACATGTGAATTGCTGGCAACCGAATAATCGCATCCGGCACGACATTAACTTTCTCCGGATGGTACTTAAGATCAAGATCGTAGTCAGCCATCAGCTCCAACCACCTACGCTGCCGTATATTAAGCTCCTTCTGTGTAAACACATATTTTAGGCTTTTGTGATCGGTGAAAATCTCGATCCTTTCGCCCAATAAGTAGTGTCTCTAAATCTTCAAAGCAAAAATCACAGCTGCTAGCTCCAAGTCATGAGTTGGGTAATTCTTCTCATGGGTCTTCAACTGTCTCGATGCGTACGCTATAACCTTTCCGTGCTGCATCAAAACACATCCCAATCCTTTCCCAGATGCATCGCTGTGAATCACCAATCCTCCGGAACTGTCTAGCACGGTCAGAATAGGAGCAGTTATCAATCTCTGCTTCAACGCCTCAAAGGCTGACGCATACTTATCCGTCCACACAAATGGTACTTCTTTGCGCGTAAGCTTGGTCAAAGGCTCTGCCAGACGAGCAAAGTTCTCCACGAACCTTCGGTAATACCCGGCAAGTCTAAGAAAGCTTCTGATCTCTGCAACGTTCTTCGAAATCGGCAAATCTCGAACTGCTGTAATCTTTTCGGGATCAACGGCGATTCCATCTCCTGGCACCACATGTCCCAAAAATTTCACTTCTTCAAGCCAAAACTCGCACTTGCTCATCTTTGCATACAATTTTTCTTGCCTCAACGTCTGCAATGCGATCTTCAAATGTTCTGCATGCTCTTCAATACTCTTCGAGTAGATCAGAATATCATCAATGAATACTACTATAAACTGGTCCAAGAATGGTGAAAAGATTCGGTTCATCAAGTCCATGAATATCGCCGGTGCATTCGTTACTCCGAAAGGCATCACTAAATACTCGTAATGTCCATACCGAGTTCGGAACGCCGTCTTGCAAATATCTTCTGTTTTAACTCGGACCTGATGATATCCGGATCGCAAATCCAGCTTTGAGAATACCCTCGCGCCACTAAGCTGCTCAAATAATTCGCTAATGCGAGGGATCGGGTACTTGTTCTTAATTGTCACCCGGTTTAATTCTCGATAATCGATGCACATCCTCCTTGTGCCATCTTTCTTCTTGACTAGAAGAACTGGAGCTCCCCAAGGTGAGTTACTGCTGTGAATCCAACCCTTCTCAAGTAACTCAGCAACCTGCTTCTTGACTTCTTCCAACTCCACTGGCGCCATTGGATAGTACGCTTTAGAAACTAGCGCTGTACCAGGAACAAGATCAATCGCGAACTCCACGTCTCGCTTCGGCGGTAAACCTGATATGTCCTCGAACACGTCCATGAAATCTCGAACAACAGCTGGCGCTTCATCTTTATCAACCTCCATCGACGAAAGAACACTATTTGTCGGCCTAGCCCTAAACCCGACTGGCCCGACAGAACTGCTTCCTCCAATAAAGATAAACTCTGAATGTCCGGGAATCTGGAAAATTACTTTCTTTGCCCTACAATCAATGTGAGCGTGGAAAGTGCCGAGAAAATCCATTCCCAAGACGACTTCATAGCTTCCTGTATCAATCACCAAGAAATCCGCAAAAAGCTCCCGTCCGCAAACAACAACTGCACAATCCTTACATTCTCTACTAGATATGATCTTCCCAATCCCAGTGTGTATTCCCAGAAACTAGACAGGGTCGTGCAAGAAATCGAGGTGTGGCAATAAACTTGGACAGCATAAAACAATGGGATGCACCAGAATCGAATAGCGCTAATGCGGGAAAACCATGAACAAGTAGAATACCTGAAACAACTTCTCCTGAAGCCTTAGCTTCCTCAGCCGTCAGGGTAAATGCTCGAGATTGATTGGGTCCCTGAGTCAGCTGCTTTTGTCCCTGAAAGGTTTCTGCGGTGGCTTCTGAACATTATCTTTCGTGCGAAGCTTCGACGGACAAGCGCTGATAGTATGATCCGCCGATCCACAAACCAAACAGAGTCCTCGCATCCTTCGACAATCTCTTTGCAAATGTCCGGGTAAATGGCAGTAGTTACAAATCACACTCCTTCTTTGGTCAACGATAACAGGCTTCTTCATAGGTGTTACGCCACGTCGGTTCACTGGAATATCTCTGCGTCCATGCGCTCGGTTCGGTGCAAATGCCGGCTTCCGCACTGTAACTGCTGGCTGCTGTGTACTCCCAGTCTTCATTGATAGGCTCTACTGCTCTCGGGTTGCTGTAAGTACTTGTGAGAAAGTGGTAAAACCCAGGGAGACAATCTGCCTCTGGATGTCCACATCCAAACTGCGCATGAACCTCCTTGCCCTATCAGCATCGTTGGCAACCAAAGGTCCAGCGAATCTACTGAGCCGCGTCCACTCAGCTGCATGTACATCTACATGTGCGCCGTTCTGTTTCAAACAGATGAACTTTTCTTCCATTTCCTCCCGTGCAGTCTGCGGGAAGATCTTCTCCAAGAAACTCTTCGAAAAAACCGCCCAACTGATCGGCTTGGGCAAGCGAGTCTCTTCCACAAGCCACCATTCATGGGCGTAGTCCACCAACTGGATGCGTACCACATCCACTCTCTTATCTTCTAGAATCTGTGCCGCAACAAGTAAATTCTCCGTATCAACCAGCCACTGCTCCGCTGGCAACGGCTCCTACAGGCCAGTAAAGACAGATGGACCCAGTCTCCTGAAATCTACCACGGTACCCACACGTTCAACTGGTCTGGCCATAACATTATTCACGAACTGCTGAACGGTCCGCAAACCTTCCTGAAAAGCTTCAGCTTGCAGCTGGTTCAGCTCGGTCCGTCGCTTTTGGTTCTCCAACATCCCACGTATTACTCCAAGCATAGCGGTTTCGTCAACACGCCTCTGGTACGTTTTCAGATTCTTTCCTGCCATGTTCCTGAAATCAAAATACCAAAAGGATTAGCATGATAACAGATTCAAAATATAGATCAAGGATATTAATCAAGGCTAGAACTCAAAGTTACTTAAATAGAGTACCGCATTGTAACCATGCCGCAGTATCATAGCTACAATCACATAACTCCACCCAAGTCGCCTAAGTTCTAGAGATAAACAAAAGGAAACCAGGTTTTCGAGTCGATATGCAAAAGAGGTTTGCATATCGTAAAAGTAGAATCAGGAGGAAGTTAAGATTCAAAAATGGTAAGACGGTAAGGTGGCAGGACATGTTTCCTAATCACGAGTATTTTGATTCGTGTATTGGGTCCAATACCCAACTACAAAAAGAATCAAACCCGATTAACCTATATCCTAGGCTCTGATACCAAAAGAACCATGTCACGCCCCGCTTCCCAGAGTACGCTAAGATAGGCAAGTGACATAGCCAACCATGCTACCTGTGGATAGGAAATATCCTTCCACAGTCACATTATGGCTGTAGAAATATCAAGAACAATAATAAACTATCTAATACATGTCCATAAGCCAGAATAAAACGAGTCAAGAATAAAATAATGCGGAAGCAAAAGATCCAATACAAGAATAAACTGGAATGTACGTCCCATAATGCGGGCACACATCAGGAATGAAAGTACCGAAAGTAAAATGAACTAACTACTAGCAAGTCCTCACTGCTCATCCTGCTGACTGAAGTACTCCTGCTCGGCCTGCAGCAAAGGTAAAGAATCTGGGCCATGCAAAACCCAGACGTTAGTGCATCATAATATCGATCAATACTATAAACAGGGATAGCAATACATGCAGGTATGAGTATAAATGGTAAAACATGTATAACAGTAATATAAGTGAGGACGGTGAGGGTAATGTGTAGTGAGTAATCTAAACTGGTCTATTAGGTTAACTACTCTCAAGTCTTTGAAATCAATTTGATGAATCATCGATGTAACTCAATAGCATCCCGTGCATACCCGGGACCACGGTCAAGATTCTCGAGCTGAATCGGAGACATGCCGCTAGGCACTAAAACATGAAATATGTACAGATGAATAATGTCAGCAGCATCATCCCAAGGCTGGCCTAGCCTCTAAAACTGATCAGTATAAGCAAGCGAACTGTCGAGTTACAAGTCATGTTTCATCATTGATTTCCCCATACCCCCAAGTTATATGTTTAAGTCAGGTATCAATAATCTGAGGCTAATGCCAACACAGAATCAAGCAGGTACATGTTTGTCTGGATAGACAACAAGAAATGTCCGTAGGGACAACATGTCAAGGCTGTTGGCATTAGTAACGAGATCAGGTAACAGGTCAAGATATGGTACATCAGGTCAAGTCAAGTAGTGTATATAAATCCAATCATGTCAAGAAGTGCACGGTATCAAGTCGTATCAAGTCATGTCAGGGGGTGCACATATGTCACGTGGGTACTCATAATCAAACTATAATAAGCATGGGTATACAAAACAAGTATGGGGTACTAATGGAACAATAAAATGGAATTATGTGATGTGGTATGCAAATAGGTACAGATTAAATCATATGGATGCACGGTTATCGATTTGGGTTAAGGTTATAGTTCCAACGCTAATTAAATATACTTTATCAATTATGGAATGTTAAAATCACATTAATATGTATTAAATAATCTAGGGATGCAATTGTATATATATATTAGGCTAGATGGATGCAAACGGGTGTCCGATAGGGTACAAACTATTAAAAGGGTACTATGGGCTATGCAACCAAGCACTATGTGATATAAATATGGACGTGGGTACCACGTATCATAATCCAATATGCAACATGATATGTTCCAAGTTCTAAATATAAAATGATATAAACGGGACATCGAAATATTAAAATGTAACATGTGGCATTAGATTTAATCTATAGGTTTAATATGCAGTTAAATAAGTATAAAATAATATAAATAGCATGTAGCAAGTTTTACTTGCCTATACGGATCAAGAAACGGGTATACGGAACGTCACACGTCGGCGGGAAAAGTCGCGACGCGCGCTCGGTACACGGAACGGATCCAAACAACGCACAAGGGGATCACACGGGTCAGGCACGCTCGCTAGGTCGTCGGGATCGTCGACGTCGTCGCGGCTCCGGCGATCTACAGTGATTCTAAAAAAATAGAAAGAAAAATAAAAGAAAGAAAGTATAGAAAAGAAGAAAGGAAGAAGGGAAGAATGAGAGAGAGAGCTTACTGTGCATAAGCGCTCTGGGGTTCCAGGGGAGTTGGCAAGGGGCGACGACGACGAGGGGTTGCCGGCATGGGGTTTGCCGGCGAAGGGTAGTGGCTGCAGTTCTTGGTGCAGGAAATGATGCTCGGGTTCTTGGGTGAAGTGGTCGGGTTCGGGGGTTTTTAGGGTTAGAGAAGGAGAGAGGGGGAGAAGATGGGGAAATGGTGACCAGGGGAGGCCGACGAGGTGGTTGGCGGCGATGGGAAGTGAAGGTGGCGGAGATGGGTGCGTGGGTGTTCGGGTTCGTCGGGGACGAGGGTTGCAGGGGAAAGGAGAGGGATGAGGTGGTCCATGGAGGAGAGGGCGTAGAGACGAGGGTGAGGTCGGCGGTGATGGCGACGGTGACAAGGTAAGGCGTGGGTTAGGGTTCTCGAAAGCGGAAAAAAAACGAAGAAGTGGAAGGTGATAATAGTGAGGGGAGGTGACGGGATCCAATATAAAAGAAAGAGAGAGAGAGAGCCGGTGAGTTTAGTTGTTAGGATAGGATTTAAAAAGATTAAAGAAAAAATATGAAAGTGGAGGAGAGAGAGAGACAGGGATTTTAGATTAGGATTTTTAGAATATTAAGAATATATTTTTAGTTATAAAACGTATATATATAACAGTTTAATATATTAAAGAATTTTATATTATATATTTTGAGATTTTGGCTAATACAAAAAATAGTCCAAAACGCGCCCGGGTTGGGTCCAAAAATTTAGATTTAAAATACGAAAATTATATGGAGCTTCCAAATTTCAAAATGAACGCTCAATTAATGAAAATGTATACCCCCAAGAACGGATGCACGTACGTGCGCGTAGCCGTCCAAACACGTCCGTTTCACTGAACGGGACGAGAACAAGATGCGCGGACGCTACCACGGGGTTAGGGGTATCATGCAGGCTAGGAAATGCAAATTTTAATTTATTTTTCATGACCTAAAATATTATATGATAAAATGTGCGATGTCAGAAGAAAATTCAGTATGCAGTTTATACCAGATGCACGTGTCTAAGTAACAGCCAGGGTAATCTATAAATAAGAATCAAACAAGTTCAAGCAAGCGAGTCGGGTCGAATGCAATGTAAAATGTAAACTACCATTCGCACCCAAACATGATAAATCAATAAAATACCACAGATATATAAATACGGGAACTGGAATTGGTATAAATGAACTCGGTTGTTACACTCGGTCTTGACTTGGGCTTGATCCCGCTTGTTTGGGCTCGGGCCCACTTGGCTGGAGGTTGACTGACTTTGACTTGGTCAACTGGGGTGTGATTTTTTACCCCAATATTCCTTCTTGCACTTCTTGTAAGGGGGTCACTTAAGGACATGACCGGCCGGAAACAGCGGGTGTCCTCGTTGCTCGGAATCGGGCCAACAGAGATGACCATGATCTGCCTGACTGTCAATTCTCCGGAAGGAGCTTCGTTCGCTTGCTCTCGATCTGCCCGCTGTTTGTCACGTAAGTATTTTGCCAGGTGACCGGAGCGGATCAGCTCCTCGATGTAGTCGCAGAGCTGTTTGTTGTTCTCGGTCAGGTGCCCCTATGATTGATGGAAAGCACAGTACGGGCCGCGGAGTCGCTTGCCTGGCCTTTGAGTCGCTAGCGGGAGTTTGAAAAGTCTTTCGCCCTTAGCCTCCTCCAGCAGCTCGGCCTGAGAGACATTGAGGGGAGTGTACTCCTGAAACCTCGGAGAATAAGGTTTCGGATTGTCGGCTTTTTTCTTCTTTTCCCTGTCCCATTTCTTTCGGTCCGTCCAGTCACCGCGGGGTAGGTTGGCGTTTACTTCCGATTCAAGTTGGATTTCTCACTCGGTCCAAACTTTTAGCTTGGCCATGGTCTTAGGCTGCGCTAATACAAAAGAGAGGAGCCACTCTCTGTGCCTAAGACTCGCCCTCAAGGCGGTGATAACCATTTCGTCGCAGTGCTCGGAGACCTCTAGAAGGGCATTATAGAAGCGAGTGACGTAACTTTTGAAGGTTCCCTATCTTCACTCCTGATGGTAAACAGGTAGTCAACCTTTTTTTTCTATCATCGGTTACCGACGAAGTAACCAAGAAACTGAGTCGCCGGGTCATCAAAGGTCGAGATCGAGTGGGGCGTAAGGCCGTGGAACCAATCTCGGCCAGCCCGGATGAGGGTGGTTGGGAAGGCTTAGCACCGAGCCACGTATGAGTTGTCTTGGAAGCTCATGCCTACCGTAAAAGCATTTGAGTGGTCCTTCAGGTTAGACTTCCGGTCGAAGAGGGCCACCTTGGGTGGTTTGTTCTGAGACGAGACTCGCTCGCCTAATAACTTCTTTATGAAGGGCTTTATGTGCAAATCTGCGGAGTACTTTGCCTCTCCACCGGCCGAACGGGTAGCGTGGCGCATGTCTTCAATTTTCGTCTCAAGGGCCTCAATTCGCTGATGGTACCCCAAGAATTCTCCATAATCGGAGCCTCTGCTGTCTCTGCTTTGTGCTTGCATGATGGATTGGTTTTGGCTTCGCTCTATCACGTTTCTCAGGTTCTCAAGGGGAACCCTTTATGGTAGGTCCTAAGATGAGCCACATGTGCGGCTGTCACGACCCAAATCTTTGGTCCGTGACCGGCACTTAGATTGCATGACATCTAAAGATATCGACACAATCTGAGTAAGCCAAAAAAACCAAGATCAAAAACCCTTTTTGCGGAATTTAGAAAATTTTAGTTTTAAGTGATAAACACGGATTTTAAGTATTTAAAATTTGGCGGTATCTACCCTTTTAAGTAATAATAAAAGCAGTTATAAAGTGTTTAATTAAGTTGCATCCCTAGTTGGGAGCAAAACAACGCCTAACGGCAAAAATCAACACATAATAATAATAATACGACGCTTAAAGCGAAGAATTTCATATATAAATAAAGAAAGCTTAAGTCATCACAACTAACGATCTCACTAAGTCGGATTTAAACATATACAAATATATTTCGTTCTAAGTCAATATACAGGTCTGATGGAGTAATACTAGATCCAATATACATATACCAAAATAGGAGGTTACTGCATAGGTAACCCACCTAGCAAAAAGAGCGATAAAAGATGGCAAGTGGATCCGCACTACTGCTATGAGTCCACGCGACTCCTGCAAGGAACTAAGGCACAACGGGGGTGAGTTGCGAACTCAGTGAATAAAACTAACATATATCGGCTGATAATGTAAGTATGACGAACTAGAACTAATAGCAATTAAGATGAGTATAGTGTATAATAACATTGTTAGTTATATGTATGCCCTAGAGGCCATTACTATACATAGGATGTATATTGTAGTGGGTGCTTGGACATATATAGGGAGGACTTTCTTGCTCGACATGATAGTATGCTATCCGGTTGCTCTTTACCTTAACGTGTACACCGATTGTCTCTCTGTTACATGTTGGTAAAGCCCTTAGGATGTGTACTTGACTACCTGGACTATGATGCGGATCATACTAGTGGGGACATAGTAGTCCATAAGTATATCCTTCAAGGTCCCTAGTCGTGGGTGTATCGAGACGGGGCATCGATATACCAGAGTAGACTAGCGTATACCTTCTCGACCCATACAGATGGGCGATGGATGATCCCATATCCATTGGTGTTTGACATCAGAGATGATATCGGGTGCTCAGTGGAGACTGGGTACACTGGACGGACTCGCCGAGAACTCCCAGATGGTATTATACCTTACGTCAGATGGCAGTTCTCTGGTGACACTGGTACAGAGTAGTCTGTTGACCCGAGATCGTCATAGAGTCTTGTGTGATTCCCACTGTGCTTTGATTTCCACCTTACCACGTCCAAGAGGGCGTGCAAAACGGTGGTTTTTGGGTACAGTCCCGAATCACTTGGAGGCAATGAGCGATAGGAGGGGATTCGTCTCTCCCGGTATGGGGAGTTGATGTTGCGCTGTGTTCGATTGGCTATAACCGGAAATCCCTGGCCAGGGTTGCTGAGATTTACTGGTAAGTGTTACCAGTAGTTTCTTGAACTGTTATAGACCTCATATCGACACGACTTATCGAGCTATTGGGGTCTGACGTTTACCACCCCTAGGCGAGATATGCGACATA
The DNA here is from genome assembly GCA_030015575.1 of Agapanthus africanus. Classification (NCBI taxonomy): domain Eukaryota; kingdom Viridiplantae; phylum Streptophyta; class Magnoliopsida; order Asparagales; family Amaryllidaceae; genus Agapanthus; species Agapanthus africanus. The sequence continues at coordinate 96,290,640 of CM057341.1, read as the reverse complement.
TCAGACGACGAGACCGGACTGTACGGTAAGTGTTACTGGTTGGATTCACAGGAGTGTGAGCGGGCTTGCTCGTCGATCTTCTGATCGCTCAATACCCGGGTGGCCGTTACGTTTAGCAGACCGCTTGCGGCTTGTGGGTGCTTGATATGATCATCACCTGCTGCCAGCGTATTGACGAGTCTTTAGAGTCCTACACAGAGGTTTCCTGGCTCAAGCGAAACGAAATAGGAGCGCATATGAGATATGTGCGGGACCGAGAATAATGCGTGTATGTGATACCGTATTCTATTCTCGCGATAAATGTATCGATTGATTGTATGCGATATAACCTAGTTATCGAATCGAGGATTGATTCGATAAGCCGATACATTGGATATTAGTCGGTCATATGCGATATGACCGGATCGTTAAATCAAGTGTTGATTTAATGATTTAATGTATAATTATATATTTGATATATTACTTTGCATTAACTAGTATTGGTTCACTTTAAATGGATTTTCTCACTTGAAATGCACATTGTATATGTGATATACTTTTGTGCACTTGTTTGTATCATATTTGATGATACAAGCTCACTTGGGTTAGTGTAAAGAATTAAACTATGGTTATATGAATGGTTAGGGTTTTGATTATTTACTTACTTATTTATTTATTTATTTATTTTGGAAAAGAAAATGATATGTGGCTTTCTTTGTTTGCTTGTTGAAGCTTCATGAAGTTTTGAACAAGTCCACCATATTTGTCTCATGCTTAACCCTAACCATTCCCACTAACCATAGTCTATTCTCTACACCTAATCATGGTTGCCATATGATAAGTATAGATATTATTTTCTATTTTAAAAACAACTTATCATATTATCATCTTCTTCTTCTTCTTCTTCCTCAAAGATGATGAAGCTTGCCTCCATCAATGGCAACTAGTGAAAAAGAGTGAGAAATCCAATTCTAAAGTGAACCCACTTCCTATTTCTTCATCCTCTACCTCTTGCCAAGTAGTATAGGGTGTTTTCTTCACAAGTTTCATGACTTGGTGAAGTGGGAGCTTGATCTTGTGATGCCTCGACGTAGATCATCTTCGGCATCGTCGTCGATGACCTAGCCCGCCCATTTCTCCGATGAAGCCGACACTAGAGTCCAAGATCCGATTTGTACAGTGGAGGGACGTCTACGTGGAGCTAAGGAAGTGGAGAACCGGATCTACAAAGGTTGTAGCCTCTTTCTTTTAGTTAAGTTGTTAACTAGTTTCTTTTTTCGCCTAAAATTCTAGTTAACGATCCGTATTAGGGTTTCTCGGCACTTGTAAAATTTGAAATTGGCATGGTTGATGCCTTGTGAGACCTCATTAGTGTGCCTAGGAACCCTACAGTGGTATCAGAGCCTAGCTAGAGCCTTAGGCGATGCGTAGACGATGTTAGAAACCCGATCGAACCCGAAATCCCAATTTTTCACCCTCTCTGGACTTTTTTTCAAAACTGGGTTTTTTCCAGATTAAAAATGCTTAAAAAATTCAGCAGGGAATTATAAGAATTACGGTGCAAAAATCACCTCATGATATGATTAAAGCGCAGCGGAACCGTGGCAGAAGCATGGCTTCTGCTGCGGTTCCGCGGCCAAAATATCTCCTCTTGATACACTGTTTGCACAATAATGTCTTATTTTGTTTGCTGTATTTTCTGGGAATTTTTAATATTTATTCAAGAGTTGAATATTCTGGGTTGTATTGGGAGTTCGTACATTCGATCGGATTATCAGATTTTGTCTATGTGGTTTTCCGGATAAATTTTAGAATATGTTAAAAAGTTCGACCGGATATAAATACCCACCTTTTCCCCTGTCGGGAAATTTCCAAGTGTTGGATCTTTCCGTGGTTTAATAACGTTCTGAGTAGCGCAAGTAACGCGATGGACCCTCTAGAAGACAACAAACCTTAACTCGATTATGTGACCGTCTTGAACTGCCCTTTGAACCTTCGGGTTTGGGGCAGTACGGCGTGCCACATGTGAGGCGTTGGCTTGACCCTTCTACGGCTGGACCGTTGGTACTGAGGCATGAACTGGATGTTTTTAAACTTGTTTCATGTGTTGAGCTGTATCGGGAAAACTTGGGTGTTCGATTGTTCGATCGGAAAGTTTAACATTTTCTATTTACCCGGAATGGGATACAATAGTTGGAATTCACAAGTAGTTATGAGATAACTGAATGAATGTTATAAATCTAGCGGTTTAGTCTCACTTGATCGGTTGCCACGGAATTTTGATGTGATCAAAAGTCCGTCGCAATCACGTAGTGTACGCGGATACTCGCCGGGTAAACTTAATAGACAGCCTCACTCCATAGCCCCGACCAAGTGACTGTAGGAGAACCCCGTCGCCGAAAGCATCCGTTCGGGTGCTCGCGGTAGCGGTGTTCCGCCTTAGTGCATTTCGTCGACGGTATCGGGGGTGCGGCCGCCTACTAAAGTTTGCGACGAGCATTCGCTCAAAAATGTCGGGAATCTTGTTGAATTGCCCGACTTGATATTGAAAAGTGTTTTCAATTTTGAGACTAAAATGCGGGGTTTATAACTGTTAGGCATGCGATGACTAAGTAATTCATTTGATTAGGCATGCGATGTCTAAAGAGATTGCGGATTCCAACTGTTGTAGTTTTACACTTTCTTTTCTGTGACCGTAAGTGTAATATGTGATATCGCCGGTTTCGTTGCTATACGTCAACGACAATTGGGATGGGCATATTTACTTACGTTGATGACATGTGATGTTATGTGTTGCTGGATATGTTATATTGGATCGTCGTGTTTGAATAGCCGGGGGTTTTTATGTGAGATGAGTGTTTTTCTTTTTCATTCATGTAAAAACTTGTATGTAATATTCTTTTATTGGGGCACTTCCAGGTTGCGGAAGATGTCACCCTTTGTATATTATTTACTTTTCCGCACTAGGATAGACCCAAGGAGGGGAGCACAAGTAACCGGGTTCTGGAGTCCAGTGGGAGACCAACTCGAGGAGTCGAGTCCAGGTCTCCTAACTCTAGAATTGGTAGGGTTGCTTGCCGCTCTCGTAGGGGTCTAGGGGTGTGGGTTTGGCTATTCATCACGAACGTGGAATCCGTGTTTTATACTGGCTCGTATTGAAAACACGGACGTCCTAGTATATCCAATATTTCATATGATTCTTCTGCTGCGATATCTGTGATGTGATCATGTGATATGTTCTGTGATGGATACTGTATATAGTATATATGATATATTATATAGATGTTACTTATGTCTTACACCCGCGCTAGCCCTGCCCCGCTCTGCCGTTAGTTACCTAACCTAACGGTGCACGAGGGGACATCGAGGCGAATGCGGATGGTATAAGTGTACATCGTATTTATCTGTGATGTTTAGGTACTTAAATGATGGGACTTCATTAATATGATTAATGAAATAAAAAGAAACCTAAGATGTTGTAGAATCGAATTTCTAAAAATAAAACAGGTAGCTACAGTTCTTGCTTTGCACAGCAGTATATATGATATATCCTGCACCTTATTCGATGAGGAAAGGACCGAGATCCCTTCACCGGGAGTGACTCCTTTAGCAATAACTGGCAGATGCTACACACTCGGTTTGTCCTTTGATTGCTTTTAAGAGTTCTTCTTTGCACAGTGATATATATGATATATCCCGCACCTCATTCGACGAGGAAAGGGCCGACGATCCCTTCACCGGGAGTGACCCCTTTAGCAAAACTAGAAAAGCCTAAAAAACACTCCATTTCAAAATTATTCGATCCTACAACGATATCAAGTTCATTACGCAATAAGTTTTCAGAAAAACCTGTCGTAGCCCTCCGTCATTTCAGATAAGTAGTAGTTAGTATTCGTGCTACGTTTGTTGGCCTTTGTCAAGGCGTAGTGTGCGGTAGCTGACTGGTGCTTATCTGCTTATGCATATGATGCAGATTGGATTAGGGTAGTCGTGCGACCTTGTTGGCCTTTGTCAAGGGCCATGCGGGTGGGTTTAATTCAATCAAGAAATGACGGGTTGAACTTGACTAGCAGCCTATGGTTTGTTGGCCTTTGTCAAGGTCATAGGAGGCTAGGGGCAAAATTATCGGGAATTTCAAGTGTTGAAATTTGCAATGAGATTGCATACCTTCTATGAGATAGTTGGATCCCGATACCCACTGCGAGTAAGAGTTACTCCTGGGAGAGTTTTACACATTACAATTAGCCGATCAAGTAGGTGTCTAGAAAGGTGTCAACGGGGTTATGCCTCTGGGAAAACGAGGTTTACATTAATTAGGTTCGTGCGAAAGCACGGGGGACCTCCCTTAAAGTACCGACACTGGCCTGGCTGAAAGATTGGCGAACTTGTAGCGTGTAATTAATCCCGGCTAGTCTTTCCTTTTAGGGTTTGAAGGAAGATTTGATAAAAACAGTGGGAGCCATCCTGATTAGATAAAATAATAACCAATCTATTCTTGCAAGAGCATATGCTGAGTGTTTTCTTCTCTCTCTCTCCAGGTAGCGACCATATCACGCCTTAATCAAGATAATAATACAGATATTTGACCGAACCCGCTTGTTATACTGAGCTGGGGAACGTTGGTCCCGCTCCAACTTATAATTGTTATAAGACAGAGCAGGAAATTGGGGATTACCAGAATTCCCGTGCCGCCCAAACGAAGAGAGTGCATGCTGATGCATCATCTTCGGGTGTGTTCATTACAAAGAACTGTTTCTCAGTATCCTCCGCATCCTAGGTATATGATACCGGATCAGGATCTCAAATATGTAATCTGTTACATAGGGCTACAGATAGGTAGAGAACTGAGAACGGGTGATAAGTTTCATGAGGCAGAAAACGGGGCAAGTGTTGCAGCCAAGTCTGTTGGTTACTGTCACCCTGTATTACCAATACATTGATTCTGAACGAATGTTATTAGATACCGAATATGATATACAAAATCATATCAGTCTCTTTATCAGTAAAGAAATGATAAAATTTTGTATTGTTGGATAATGTTTTGAACATTTCCTATATCAAAAGTTGATCGGTTCAGGCACGTTATCTAAAAGCGTTGATGTTCTAAATCAAACTACAGCTCTTAGTATACAGAACACACACAAGAGGATGAGTTCAGAAATGAACGAATTTTTCTTGAGGTATTGTAGACTAGGTCATATCAATGCGACCTGACTAGCTGAAGTTACATTTAGATGCATATTTAAATCTGTTTGAATTTACATCTTATGAAACTTGCCAGTCATGTCACAAAGATACGATGACCATAGCTCTGTTTACTGGAAGCAGAGAAAGAGATAGTGAACTCTTGGGATGATACTTGTTGAAGTATAAAGGTCCCAGTCTACACATGCCAAGACCGGTTCTTTGTACTTCATTACATTCTCTGATGATCTCTCAAGATTCAGACATATGTTCCTGTTGAAACACAAGTCTGAACCTTTTGAGATATTCACAGAATATGATTTAGAAGTAGAGAACCAAAACATGGGTATAAGTATTATCTCCTTTGATGAGATCAAGGAGGAGAATACTTGAGTACGGAATTCCTGGACTATTCTAAAGGAGAATGAGATTCTCTCTCAGCATTACTCCTCCGTATACACCATAGCACGATGATATATCGGGACGGGGCAGTTGCACCCTATTCGATATGGTGCGCTCTATGATGAGTACTACTGAGTTACCTGTTTCCTTTTTGGGAGTTATGCACTTGAGAAGCTGCATACCTATTGAATAGGGTTCAAATCAAATCAGTTGCCTACCACTTCATATGTGATATGGAAAGGGAAGAGCCCATATCTTAAGATGGTTAAGATTTAGGGGTTGTCCGGGCTATGTCTAAAAGCAAAATCCGGACAAGCTCGAGGCAAGGTCAGTTATGTAGAACTGGAAATGTTCCAGCTATACAAACTACAGCAGATGATTTGATAAAACCAAAGGATTCAATAGTTACCAACGAACCTCAGCCTCTCCGCCGATCTAGTAGGGTTCCTCACCCACCTGAGAGATACTTCGGTTACTCTATGACAGTGGGAGCGAGGATTGCATCATGAGATGATGACCCAACTAGTTTCGAGCTGGCCATCAGGAGTAAGACTCTGTAAGAATGGCTGGATGCTTAGTGATCTGAGATGGAATCCATGTACACCAACAAAGTATGGACTTTGGTTGCTATATCTGAAGGGTTAAATCCTCATCAGGAGCAAGTATATCTTGAGAAGATTACTTGGTGTAGATGGAAAAGTTGAGACTTTCAAAGCTAGACTTGTTAAAGCTTTTCGTCATCGACCAGGCGTGGATAATGATGAAACCTTTTCAAGTGGCTATGCTTAAGTCCATCCAGATCCTACTTGCCACGGCTACATACCATGACTACGATATCTGGCGGTTGGGTGCCATGACTGCTTTTCTAAATGATGTTTTAGAAGAGAACGTCTATAAGTACACAGCCAGAGGGCTTCGTAGACAGTGGGAGCAGCGGAAACGTGTACAAGATGCTTTATAGGATAAAGCAGGTATCGCGGAGTTAGAACATCTGTTTTGATGTGTTAGTCAAAGAGTTTGACATCATCAAAATGGTAGATGAACCTTGTATAAACAAAAAAGCAGTAGGGAGTATAGTGACGATCCTCGTAGAGTACGTGGATGACATGCTCTTGATAGGGAAGGAGTTTCTTATGCTACGCTCGGTCAATCTCCGCTTATCACAAGGATTCTCCATATAGGATCAAAGTGATACCTCCTAAATCCTGGGTTTTGGATCTATGAGATAGATCTAATTGGATGTTAGGATTCTCACTAGTTGTAGTGAGATGGTATCAACCGATCCTGGGGAGAATCACTGGAAGGGTTCCAGGGTGATAAGGACGACTGAAAGTCAGTCACAGGCATTGTCTTTACCCTCAGTAAAGGGACGGTATGTTGGAAGAGTTCCAAGCTAGATACCGTGGCATACTAGACGATAAAGGCTCGATACATCGCTACTTAAGATTCTACCAAAGAGGTAGTCTGGATGTATATTTGTTCAGGAGATAAACTTAGTTCCTCCCATTGTGTGACAATGGAGTTGTGGCTTATGCCAAGGAACGTCCGTCCCATCAGTGGTCCAGACATATTCTAAGGCAGTATCACCTGGTCATGGAGATGCTTGATCTCTAAGGGATCGAGGTTAGGAGAGTAGACGCAGAGGACAACACGACGGATCCACTCATAAAGGCCTTTTCCCAGAGAGAGAATTTTATGGGATGGTTGAGTATGAGATACTACAACCACTGCTATCAGATGGCCTTAGTGCAAGTGGGAGATTGTTAGTTATATGTATGCCCTAGAGGCCATTACTATACATAGGATGTATATTGTAGTGGGTGCTTGGACATATATAGGGAGGAATTTCTTGCTCGACATGATAGTATGCTATCCGGTTGCTCTTTACCTTAACGTGTACACTGATTGTCTCTCTGTTACATGTTAGTAAAGCCCTTAGGATGTGTACTTAACTACCTGGACTATGATGCGGATCATACTAGTGGGGACATGGTAGTCCATAAGTATATCCTTCAAGGTCCCTAGTCGTGGGTGTATCGAGACGGGGCATCGATATACCAGAGTAGACTAGCGTATACCTTCTCGACCCATACAAATGGGCGATGGATGATCCCATATCCATTGGTGTCTGACATCAGAGATGATATACGGGTGCTCAGTGGAGACTGGGTACACTGGACGGACTCACCGAGAACTCCCAGATGGTATTATACCTTACGTCAGATGGCAGTTCTCTGGTGACACTGGTACAGAGTAGTCTGTCGACCCGAGATCGCCATAGAGTCTTGTGTGATTCCCACTGTGCTTTGATTTCCACCTTACCACGTCCAAGAGGGCATGCAAAATGGTGGTTTTTGGGTACAGTCCCGAATCACATGGAGGCAATGAGCGATAGGAGGGGATTCGTCTCTCCCGGTATGGGGAGTTGATATTGCGCTGTGTTCGATTGGCTATAACCGGAAATCCCTGGCCAGGGTTGCTGAGATTTACTGGTAAGTATTACCAGTAGTTTCTCGAACTGTTATAGACCTCATATCGACACGACTTATCGAGCTATTGGGGTCTGACGTTTACCACCCCTAGGCGAGATATGCGACATATCAGACGACGAGACTGGACTGTACGGTAAGTGTTACTGGTTGGATTCACAGGAGTGTGAGCGGGCTTGCTCGTCGATCTTCTGATCGCTCAATACCCGGGTGGCCGTTACGTTTAGCAGACCGCTTGCGGCTTGTGGGTGCTTGATATGATCATCACCTGCTGCCGGCGTATTGACGAGTCTTTAGAGTCCTACACAGAGGTTTCCTGGCTCAAGCGAAACGAAATAGGAGCGCATATGAGATATGTGCGGGACCGAGAATAATGCGTGTATGTGATACCGTATTCTATTCTCGCGATAAATGTATCGATTGATTGTATGCGATATAACCTAGTTATCGAATCGAGGATTGATTCGATAAGACGATACATTGGATATTAGTCGGTCATATACGATATGACCGGATCGTTAAATCAAGTGTTGATTTAATGATTTAATGTATAATTATATATTTGATATATTACTTTGCATTAACTAGTATTGGTTCACTTTAAATGGATTTTCTCACTTGAAATGCACATTGTATATGTGATATACTTTTGTGCACTTGTTTGTATCATGTTTGATGATACAAGCTCACTTGGGTTAGTGTAAAGAATTAAACCATGGTTATATGAATGGTTAGGGTTTTGATTATTTACTTACTTATTTATTTATTTATTTATTTTGGAAAAGAAAATGATATGTGGCTTTCTTTGTTTGCTTGTTGAAGCTTCATGAAGCTTTGAACAAGTCCACCATATTTGTCTCATGCTTAACCCTAACCATTCCCACTAACCATAGTCTATTCTGTACACCTAATCATGGTTGCCATATGATAAGTATAGATATTATTTTCTATTTTAAAAACAACTTATCATATTATCATCTTCTTCTTCTTCTTCTTCCTCAAAGATGAAGAAGCTTGCCTCCATCAATGGCAACTAGTGAAAAAGAGTGAGAAATCCAATTCTAAAGTGAACCCACTTCCTATTTCTTCATCCTCTACCTCTTGCCAAGTAGTATAGGGTGTTTTCTTCACAAGTTTCATGACTTGGTGAAGTGGGAGCTTGATCTTGTGATGCCTCGACGTAGATCATCTTCGGCATCGTCGTCGATGACCTAGCCCGCCCATTTCTCCGATGAAGCCGACACTAGAGTCCAAGATCCGATTTGTACAGCGGAGGGATGTCTACGTGGAGCTAAGGAAGTGGAGAACCGGATCTAGCCTCTTTCTTTTAGTTAAGTTGGTAACTAGTTTCTTTTTTCGCCTAAAATTCTAGTTAACGATCCGTATTAGGGTTTCTCGGCACTTGTAAAATTTGAAATTGGTATGGTTGATGCCTTGTGAGACCTCATTAGTTTGTCTAGGAACCCTACAAACATGTGGTAGCATGAATACGTACTACTAAATATATAAATCAAAACTGAAATCTCAACAATTATTTCCGACGAGATTCATTTTCCCGTGTCTAACATCGACACAAATCTTCTGTTTCCATCAGGCATCGTTCCCCGAACGATCCTGTCAATCAATAACATCGGTCGGTATCATCCAGATATCCACCGTGTTTCACCACTATCTCCGGTATTGAGTATCCTCGCTAGGCTCACCGCCTTAAATGCGGCTTTCCTGCGCCTCAGTCTCGACCGGATCCACCATAAATCCGACTGTATAGCTTTCCTACTCAGTCCGGATAACGTAAAAATCCACAACCGTTTAACTCCCCCACTCGGTTCGGAATAAAACCAAATCATAAAAACAACATCTCATGGTGGACATGTCACATCAATCATGAAGAATCACTGAATATACTATATCGCACATAAAACTCAAAACCAGAAATCCGCGTAATCCAATGCATCTTTTGTCATAATTAATGATACTTGAAATGAAGCATGATATATGTTCATAATAACATTATTGCAATTTAACTACCATTATTGATGTTTAAGGTATGAAATGAATCATATGCGACATAATGAGTACTAAGTGTATATGTGACATGTCAATATCGGCGAGGTGTAGTGTAACATGCAGATATGTGCATGTGCAACATTACTCGTCGATAATTTGTGCAGTGTTCTAGCAATGGTTAAACATGACAATATATATATATATATATGAATGCATATGGTGGAGTTGCTAAATTCAATCTTCATACACAAAGAAGCAATTATAACTATACTTAAATCTACGGGCGTATTATTCCATCCATACAAAATCCCCCGGTAGATATTTAGTCTACTTACCGGAATACATCGAATCTACTCGGATATCCTCAATCCCTTTCCTTTCCTTACGGCCTCCGAAGTTTCCGTATTCGAATCTAACATTGAAATTAACTTCGTATAAGAAACAACTAAACTTCGAAAGGGCGAAAACGTGAAAATACAAGATTTACATACTATACAAGCTATGCGTGACTATTATGAACTTTCTAAGACTTATCTAATCTAGTTTAACTCTTTGCTGTTCATAACAAAAAACGTAGAATCGCCACACAACTATCTGTATCGCATTTAGAAGTTTTAATCCCAATACAGATATTAGTTTCCAGATTTTATATACTGATAATATAATATAAACTAGCAATACTAAACATCCTAATATAACCACAGAGAGCTACCTACAAAAACCAACACCCAACTCCATAAAAGACCCGGCGAGCTCGGAATTTGGGTAAGTGTCGCCGGCCTAAATCCGAGGAAATGGGTTCGTCTTTCTAGTCGTTATTCTAGATCCAGATTACAACATTAAGGCACTGCTTGATTTTGTTAAAAATTATTTAGACTATAGCAGATTCAAAACAGAGCTTAAATTTAACAAACTATGATATTTCCGATATCATGTTTCTAAACTAAAATAGAATTAAACTAAACATCGGCAGAGTTAAAGATTATACCTACAGAAAGATCACTCAAACAGCTCCTTCAAAGATACACAAGCATATGCAAATCCTAGCTTGAGGGTTGATGTAAGGATTCCTATAACCTAGCTTCTTTCTCTCTTCTCTCTTTTTCTTTAATGAGTGTTAGGATTTACTTTTCTTTTCTAGTTTTGCTAAATTGTTTCTAACTTATATAACAACTGAACAATTTGGAACAAGATAAGAAATGGAATGATAAGGCAAGAAGGTGGTGTCACCATAGAGAATGGTGGTGTTTTCATGTAAGGAGGAGGTATAACCATTAAGTTAAACCTAGGTTATGATATCCCATGAGTTTACATTAACCTTAACCATGACCTAGCACTCTTTACAAAAACACCCTCACACAATATCTAATTTTCCCAATTAGTTACACTATCCATAAAACCCCTTACTTAGAATTAATTAACATAAGAAACCTAACATATCACCAAAACCCCTCATGACACTTAATATTATATAAACCAACACTTTCTTTACTAAATTACATTACCACTTATAAAAAGGTCTCCTTATTTTATTAAAATTAAAATAAAATTTTCTATTTAAATAAATAATTTAATTAATTATCTAAAATATTTCAAAATGTTACAGCCGCCTCGATGGATATGAGGATGTCAGTCTCTCCTGGAATCAGGTGACCTAACCGACATCTCCTCAGGGGGCGAGAGAGCGCGGCGGGAGTTGAAGCAATAGCCTGGTCTCTCTTGAGATCTTGGTGTCGAACTATCCGGCACCTAATGAGTCATGGAATCATTCCTCGTATGGGGGTCGTGATTGTCGGAATCGGCATGCCGGTGTTTGGTGACATCGAGATGGGCCTGAGCTCGGTCGAAGGCCTGAAGGCGCCCTTTCGTCGCCATACGTAATCTATCGTTCCGGGGAGTGGGGACTGCTGTTTAATGGGCATGGCTGGTCGTTTGAACACAAACGAGCGCATCTACTATAGCCGTGAGCCTGTCGATCCGTGCAGATAAGGCGTTGATGATGTATGAAAGTGTTTGTTAGCAACACCACTGGGTTTTACTAGCATCAAGCATGTCAATTTAAAAAAATTTGGGGTGCTAATGAACACTAACCTAGATCTTAAACTAGATGATTAGGGTTTAACTATGGTATAACAAAACATTATACTAAGAGAAGGATGCTAAAACCTTGGTAGACTGTGTCCTTCTCTTCTCAAGCTCCGTGTAGTAGTCCACGCGACTCCACTAAACTCCACTTGAAGTTGGATCGAGCTTCCTTTGCGATCATCATGTCGAAGATGATCCACCCGAAGCTCCGCTAATCTACGCTACCTCTTCAATAAACTCTTTAGTGAAAGAAACACACTACACCAAAGCACTAATCTAGTGTAGAATGGTGAAGTTGGGGTGTTGTTTGCTCATTAGGGTTCTTACAAGCTCAAATTTTCACAACTCATGTGAGGAATTGAGCTTGGAGGTGAAGGTGAACTAAATGGAGAGAGCTAGAGAGCAAATGAGCTCATGAAAATAGCTAAGGTGAAAATGAACCAAGTAAAGAATGGCTTAATACCCCACATTATTAAAGCAACCAATATCCATCAATATAGAATTGTTACCATACTTCAATAGTGTAGGATGATGAATAAAAAATCCATCAAGCCATGCTTTACCCGTGCCACAAAAGTCTCCCCATTTTTCCACCACGTTTTCTATTTTCACAAAATAGAAAATCAACCATGCTTTGCTTCATATATATATATATATATATATATATATATATATATATATATATATATATATATTATGAAGAATAATTAGTGAGCTAATAATATTAGTTAATATATAATTATATCAAATATAAATATATATATCATATTATTAAATCAACACTTGATTTAATAATCCGGTTATATCACATATAACCGACTAATATCATTTATCTGTATATCACATTATCAAATCAACACTTAATTCAATAGTCTGGTTATATCACATATAACCTAACTGATATCAAATAACCGCCAGATTAGAATACGGTATCACATACTCGTATTTAATCAGGCCCCCGCACATATCAGCATATGTGCCTTAATTCGTTTCGCTTGAACTAGGAAACTTCTGTGTGGGACTCTAAATACTCGTTAATACGCCAGCAGTAGGTAATGATCACACCAGTTATCCACAAGCCGTCAGCGGTACTAGCTGGACATAACGGCTACCCAGGTATTGAGCGATTAGAAGATCAACAAGCAAGCTTGTCTAAACTCCCATGAAGCCTATAAGTAACACTTACCGTACAGTCCGGTCTTTTCGTCTGATATGTCGCATATCGAGTATGGGGGTGAAATCGTCAGACCGTAATAACTTGATAAGTCATGCCGATGTGTGGCCTATAACAGTACGATAATCTACTGATAACACTTACCAGTAAATCTCATCAACAGCTCTGGTCAGGGACTTCTTGTTATAGCCAATCGAGCATAACGCAACATCAACTCTCTATACCGGAAGAGACGAAACCCCTCCTATCGCTCATTGCCTCCATGTGACTCGGAACTGTACCTAAAATCTATCGCACGACTCCTTTGAGCCGTGGTAGGGAGGAAATCAAAGCACAGTGGGAACCACAAAAGACTCTATGACGATCTCGGGTCTACAGACTAACCTATACCAGTGTCACCAGAGAACTGCTATATGACGATAGGTATAGTACTATCTATGAGTTTTCAGCGAGTCCTGTTCAGTGTACCCATTCTTTAATGAGCACCTGTGTACAATCTTTGATGTCAAACACCAATGGATATGGAATCAACCATCGCCCCATACAGGGTCAAGAAACGTACACACTAGTCTACTCTGGAATATCGATGCCCTGTCTCGATATTTCCTCGACTATGAACAATTGAAGGATGTGCTTGTGGACTATCCAGGTCCCAGTAGTATGATCCACATCGTAGTCCTGGTAGTCAAGCCTATATCTTAAGGGCTTTATCAACATGTATATGAGAGACAGTATAATAATACCAGTGAACAAGTTAAGATAAAGGCAACCAAATAGCATACTATCATGTCGAGCAAGAAATTCCTCTCTATATATATCCAAGCATCCATTATATCATACAATAACGGCCTCTAGGGCATACATATTTCTAAAACCTCACAGTTGCACTAAGGCCAATTGTTATAGTATCTCATACCAAACATCCCAAAAAGTCTCTCAAATAGCATCTGGGGGTGGGCCTTCGTGAGTGGGTCCGCTATGTTATCCTTCGTGACAACTCTCCTGACCTCGAGCTCCTGGCGATCTACTATCTCCCTGATCAGGTGATACCGCCTAAGAATATGTCTGGATCACTAATGGGACTGGGATTCCTTGGCCAAAGTTACAACTCCATTGTTATTACAATACACAGGTATTGGATGCTCAATGGATGGAACCACACCAAGTTCAGCTATGAACTTCTTCATCCAGACAGTCCTCTTTGGTAGTATCGTTGGCAGCGATGTATTCAGCTTCCATCGTCGAGTATGCTACGGTATCTTGCTTGGAACTCTTCTAACATACCGTCCTTCCATTGAAGGTGAAGACAAAAACCGAGACCAACTTACTGTCGTCCTTATCACTCTGGAAGCTCGAATCGGTAAAGGACTCCACCCGGAGTTCACCGTTACCATACACCAAGAACATTTCTATAGTCCTTCTCAAGTACTTAAGAATGTTCTTAGCAGCTTCCTAATGTTTCTCCCCTGGATCTGATTGATACCTACTCACTGCACCTAACCTACTCATTACACCTAGTGAGTAAGCTACATCTAGTCAGGTATATAACATCGCATACATGATAGACCCGACTGTCGAAGTATAGGGTATCCCTTGCATGCAAGCCCTCTCCAAATCAATCATGGGAGAAATCTCTTTGGAGAGAGTGATTCCTGAACAAGCGGATAAATTACCACGCTTCGAATCTTCCATACTAAACCTCTTTAGTATGGTGTCTATGTACCTGGATTGGGACAATCCTAACATCCATTTATATCAATCTCTATAGATCTTAATCCCCAGGATGTAGGAGGCATCACCAAGATCTATCATGGAGAACTTGTGTAATAAGAAGAGCTTGACCGAGTGTAGCATAGGAACATTGTTTCCTATCAAGAGTATGTTATCCACGTACAATATGAGGAAGACAACCTTACTCTTTACTACCTTCTTATATATACATGGTTCATCTACATTTTTGATGAAGTCAAACTCTTTGACAGCTTCATCGAAACAGATGTTCCAGCTCCACGATACTTGCTTTAATCCGTACATTAATTTAAGCAGCTTGCACACGCTTCCGCTGCTCCTACTGTCTATGAAGCCCTCTGGCTGTGTCATATACATGCTCTCTTCTAAATCACCATTTAGAAAAGCGGTCTTGACATCCATCTGCCAGATTTCGTAGTCATGGTTATGCAGCAATGGCAAGTAGGATCCTGATGGACTTAAGTATAGCGACAGGAGAAAATGTTTCATCATAGTCGACACATGGTCGTTGACGAAAACCTTTTACTACAAGTCTAGCTTTGAAAGTCTCAACTTTTCCATCTACACCAAGTTTTTTCTTAAAGATCCACTTGCTCCCGATGGGTTTTACCCCTTCAGGAGTAACTTTTAAAGTCCATACTTTGTTGGTGTACATGGATTCCATCTCAGATCGCATAGCATCCAGTCATTTCACAATGTCTCCACTTGTGATAGCCTACTCGAAACTAGTTGGGTCATTATCTTCCATGATGCAATCCTCGCTCCCACCATCTATGAGAAAACTGTAGTATCTCTCAGGTAGATGAGGAACCCTACTAGATCTGCGGAGTGGATGGGGTTCGTTTGGGACTATTGAATTCTCCGGTTCCTCCAAATCGTCAGTTATAGTTTGTGTTACTGGAACTTCTTCCAGTTCTACCTAATTACCACTAATTTTTTTCACAAGAAATTCCTTTTCTAAAAGAAGGCATGTTGAGAAACAAACACTTTTTCTTTCTCAATATGGTAGAAAATATACCCTCGCGAATGTTTGGGATATCCTACAAACTTGCACATAACTAACCTTGCCTTAATCTTTTCTGGATTTTGCTTTTTAACATAGGCCGGACAACCCATATCTTAACTCGTTTAAGAGATGGTCTCTTTCTATTCCATATCTCATATGGAGTGGTAGGCAACAGATTTGGTCTTAACTCTAATCAATAGGTATGCAGCTGTCTTAAGTGCATGACCCCAAAAGGAAATAGGTAACTCAGAAACACTCATCATATAGCGCACCATATCTAATAGGGTGCGGTTCCTCCGCTCCGATACTCCGTTGTGCCATGGTGTATACAGAGGAGTAAGCTGAGAGAGAATCCCATTCTCTTTTAAATAGTCACAGAATCCCATACTCAAGTATTCTCCTCTGTGATCAGATCGAAGGATTTTAGTACTTTTACCCGTCTAGTTCTCTACTTCGTTCTTATATTCCTACTTCGTTCTTATATTCCTTAAATTCTCAAAAGTTTCAGACTTGTGTTTCAACAGGAACACATGTCCAGATCTTGAGAGATCATCAGTGAATGTAATAAAGTACGAGAAACCATTCCTAGCATGTGTAAACATAGGACCGCATACATCACTATGTATCAATCCTAAGAGTTCAGTAGCTCTTTCTCCGTGTCCAGTAAACGGAGATTTGGTCATCTTGCCTTTGAGACATGACTGGCAAGTTTCATTAGATGTAAATTCGAACGGATTCAAATATCCATCCTTATGCAACTTAGCCAGTCTTGTCATATTGATATGACCTAGTCTACAATGCCACAAGAAAGTTTCGTTAATTTCTGAACTGTTCCTCTTATGTGTGTGTTGTATAATTAAAACTGTTTTGTGATTTAGAACGTATATGCCGTTATATAACGTACCATACCCAATCAACACTTGATTTAGGAAAACATTTATAATATTTTTGGTATAAAATAACAATCGCTCATAATCATTGTGTTACCACTTGGTAATACAAGGTAATATTCGTCAACTGTTTTGGCTGCAACAATTGCATCATTCCCTTCTTTGAGGGACATGTCACCTTTTCCTAGTTCTCTAACTCTCTTTAGCCCATATAACAAATTACATACGCGGGATCTTGATCTGGTATCCAATACCCAGAACGTAGAGAAAACTGAGAAACAATTCTTGGTAATGAACACACCCGAAGAAGATGCATCAGCATGCTCCTTCTTCGTTCGGGTGGCTTGGGAATCCGGATATTCCCCTATTCTTTACTCAGACTTATGACAGTCATAAGATAGAGCAGAACTTAGCCCAATATAATAAGTGGGTTCGGTCAATACATCCATATTATTATCTTGATTAAGGCGTCTCATTGGTCGCTACTAGGAGAGAGAGAAGGATAATCACTTTTGCGTACGCTCTTTGCAAGATTAGATTGGTTATTATTTTATCTAATCAGGATGGCTCCCACTGTTTTTATCAAATCTTCCTTCAAACCCTAAAAGGTAAGATTAGCCGGGGTTAATAACACCCTACAAGTTCGCCAATCGTTCGGCCAGGCAGGTATTGGTACTCCGAGAGAGTCTGTCCATGCTTTCGCATGAAACTAATTAAATAACCTCATTTCCGCAGGGGCATAATCCCGTTAACACCTTTCATAGACACCTAATAGATCGGCTAATTGTAAAGTGGAAAACTCTCCCGGGAGTAACACTTACTTGTAGTAGGTATCGGGATCCAACTATCATATAGAAGGTATGCAATCTCATTGTAAATTTCAACACTTGAAATTCCTAATATCTGTTTTTACTCCTAGCAACTTATGACCTTAACTATGGTCAACAAATCATAAGCGCTAGCCAAGTTCAACCCGTCATTTTTAAACCCACCCGTACGACCCTTAACTATGGTCAACAAAGCCGTACGACTACCCTAATCCAATCGCATCACATGCGGCAGATAAGCACTAATCGGCTACCGTCTACTACGCCATGATGGAGGCCAACAAATGCAACACGAATACTAGATAGTACTTATCTGAAATGACGGAGGGCTACGATTGGTTTTTAAGAAAACCTTTAACGTAATGAACTTGATATCATTGTAGAATCTAGTGATTTTGAAAAGGAGTGATTTAAGCTCCGCTTTTAAAATCGAGTAGTTTTCAAAAACAAACTCAATAGCTTTTACTAGATTTTGCTAAAGAGGTCACTTCCGGTGAAGGGATCTCGGCTCTTTCCTTATCGAATGAGGTGCTGGATATTCATCAAGGAATACCACTATGCAAAGCAAGAACTACAGAAGCTATGATGATAAACCGAGTGTGTTGTAGAATTTGCTAGTTTTGCTAAAGAGGTCACTCCCGGTGAAGGGATCTCAGCTCTTTCTTCATCGAATGAGGTGCTGGATATTCATCAAGGAATACCACTATACAAAGCAAGAAATAGAGCTACCTTTTTAAAAACTTTTGATTCTGCAATATCTTTAGCTTTCTTTTCTTTTTTTTTCATTAATCTCATTAATGAAGTCCCATCATTTATGTTTCCCTAAACATCACAGAAAAAGAAACGAAAATAGAACGTACGCTTATGCCATCCGCATTCACCACGTGGCCCCGTCATGCACCGTTAGGTTACTTAACTATTGGTAGAGCGGGGGCTGGACTAGCGTGGGTGCAAAACATAAGCAACTTTTATTTTATATATATATATATATATATATAGCATTCGTCTCACGCAGTTATATGATCACATCACAGAACCAAGCAGCAGAAGTCAACATATGAAATATTGGATATACTAGGAGATCCATGTTTTAAATTAAACCAATAATGAAAAACACGGATTCCACGGTTGTGATGAATAGAAAAACCCACATCCCTAGACCCCTACGAGAGCGGCAAGCAACCCTGCCAATTCTACAGTTAGGAGACCCGATCTCGGCTCTTTGAGATGGTCTCCAGCTAGACTCCAGAACCCGGTTACTTGTGCTCCCCGTCTTGGGTCT
This sequence comes from Agapanthus africanus, assembly GCA_030015575.1. NCBI lineage: Eukaryota > Viridiplantae > Streptophyta > Magnoliopsida > Asparagales > Amaryllidaceae > Agapanthus > Agapanthus africanus. The sequence continues at coordinate 96,271,566 of CM057341.1, read as the reverse complement.
ATCCTAATGCGGAAAAGTAAATAATATATATCAATGGTGACATCATCCTCAACCCAGAAGTGTCCCAATAAAAGAATATTACATACAATTTTTACATGAATGAAAATTGAAAAAAATTTCATCTCACGCAAAAACCCCCGGCTATTCATTCACGACGATCCAATATAACATATCACAGCAACATATAACATCACATATCATCAACGTAAGTAAATATGCGTATCCCAAATTTCGTTGACATATAGCAACGAGATTTAAGATACCCCACATATTACACTTACGGTCGCAGAAAAAAAAGTGAAAAACTACAATAATTAGAATCCGCATTTTCTTAGACATCATAAACCCAGAATATCTCATATGCCGAATTTCATGCCTAATATATAAACTTTGCATTTTAGTTTCATATCGAAAACACTTTTCAATAACTTGGTCGGGTAATTCAACAACATTCCCGACTATCCGATCGAATACTAGTCGGGAACTTTAGTAGATGGCCGCACCCTCGATACCGTCGACCAAGTGCACTTAGGCGGAACACCGTGGCCGCGAGCACCCGAGTGGATGATTTTGGCAACGGGGTTCTCCTAAAGTCACTTGTTTGGGGTTATCGGGCGTGGCTACCTAGTAAAGTTATCTGGCGAGTATTCATGTAACACCCTAGTTCATTTATACCAGTCCTATTTTTTTTGGGTATTTCTTTATTTATGGCTATTTATTAATTTATTGTGTTTTGGGTGCGAATAGTGTCTTGGTATCCGTCTTTGCATCCGACCAGACCCGCTTGCTGGAAACCCGTCTTGATTCCTGTTTATGATTCATCCCTGGTAGTTATGAAGATCCGTGCATTTTCATGTTGTATACCCTGTTCATCTGTATTATATCTGGCATCTGCATTTTTTTTAATAAAACAAGTACAGTCAAATAAAATATTTTTAAAATATCTAACATGGCCTGCATGATACCCCTGACCCTGTGGTAGCATCCGCACCTCGTGTTCTCGTCCCGTTCAGTGAAACAGGCTTGTTTGGATAGCTACGTGCATGTTACGTGCATCTGTTCTTATGGGTATGCATTTTCGTTATATATTTTGGTTTTGGTTAATACGTATATTATCCGTATTTTTAAACCATAACTTTAGACCTGACCCGGGCGTATTTTTGACTATTTTTGTTTTAGCCAAAAACTCAAATTTATTAATATTTTAAATTCTAATATATTCAAAACTGTTAACACTGTTAAATCAAACCAAATATATATTTTTAATATATACAGAAAATCCTAAATCCTAACAATTTCAACTCATCTCTCCTTCTCTTCAACCCCGAGCTTCCCTGCACACCCAACCGCAGCCGCAGACCCATCTCTGGCGCCCTCATCGACCTCGCCCTCCCGTCGCCGTCACGACCACACGCGTCGCCGACTCACCCTCGCCATCCCCTTCATTACCTCCATTTCCTCAACCTCCTCACCCTTCTCTCCAAACTCCCCTGCAACCCAACCCGAGCCAGCCTAAAGAGAACCTGAAACCCTTGCTACCCTTCGCCGGTAACCCCTCATCATCTTTGCCCTCTCTAACTCCTCTGACCCCGTGACAACCCCAGAACACCAGCCTTTCCTTCTTCTTTCTTCTTCTTCTTCTTCTTCTTTCCTTCTCTTTTCTTTTCTTGATCTGGATTTTTTTCCCGGCCATCACCGGAGCTGTGCCGTCGCTGATGATCAGACCGACTCTGTGGACGTTCTCAGCCAGCGTGGTCACCTTCTTGCTTTGCCTGGACCTGTCCCGTATGCGCGTGTGTACATTGCGACGTTTACCCGACGTCGGACGCTGCGTATACACCCCGTCGTGAGACCCGTTCAGGTAAGTTTACCTTGCTACATGCTATGATACATATTTTGCATCCATATGAATAAAAATATCACATGTTGACTGTATTGTACATCCATATTATTGTTTTACTATTTTCGGATATCCGTACGCATCCATATCATTAATTACATATCTGGTTGCATGCAAGTAGCTTGATACAGGCTATATTATTATACTCGCATCTATATTAATAAGAATATTACATGTTTATTTCATTGTGCATCCATATTAAAAAAATACAGTTTTTCGATACCCGTATGCATCCATACCGTTATTTACCTATCTAGTCACATGCAAGTTTATCTGGCTACATGCCATGTTATATATTTTGCATCCATATGAATAAAAATATCATATGTTGATTACATTGTACATCCATATTAATGTTTACTGTTTTCGGATACCCGTGTGCATCCGTATCATTTATTATATATTTAGTTGCATCTACAGATCACATTATTTCATGTTACTATTATATTAACACCCCATGCTTAATAATGTGCATCTTACGTAATCATAGAGTTGTGATATAATCCCTGACAGTTATTTGTGCATCCGTGTTTTATTGTGGATCCGTACTTTTATCGTGCATCCGTACTTGCTACAGTTTTATTATGAGCATCCGTTTGATACCTTTGCACTACCTGACATGACCTAATACACCACTGCTTGACCTGATACCTGATCTTGTTACTAATGCCGACAATCCTGAATTATCGTCTTAACGGACGTATCCTGTTGTCTACATAGACAAACCTGTACCTGCTTGATCCCGTGTTGGCATTAGCTCCAGATTTATCAATACCTGACTTGAACACATAACCTTGGGGGTATGGGGAAATCAAAAGTGTGACCGAGTGTAACTTAAAAAGATATTACTTGATCCGTGGTCCCGGGGGGGGGGGGGGGTAACGGGACAGAATCATTCGTGATTCTTCTTGATCCGTGGTCCCGGGGGGTAACGGGACAGAACCATTCTTGGTTCATATATCTTGATCCGTGGTCCCTGGGGGTAACGGGGCATATTCTTTGGGTTACATGAGGAGTACATCAATTGATTTCGAATAACTTTAGAATAGATAATCCAGTAGCACAGTTTAGATTATTTACCGCACTTCACCCGCACGTATACACTTCACTGTTTCATACCCGTATTACTTGTTATACACTTATTACTGTTCATACTCATGCCTGCATATCTCGTGTATCCTGTTCATTTATTATTGTTTGATATTATGACGCACTGACGTCTGGGTTTTGTATGGCCCAGATCGTTTATCTCTTTCGCAGTCTGATCAGGAGTATTTCAGCCGACAGGCCGAGCAGTGAGGATCCTGTTAGTATCCAGTTTAGTTTAGTTTAGTTTCTTTACTTTTATTTCCCAATGTGAGCCCGTATTTGGGACGTACTTTCCAGATGTTATTATTTATTGGATTTATTGCTTCCGCATATTATTTCTTGACTCGTTTATTCTGGCATATGGACATGTACTAGATAGTTTATTTTATTTCTATTGTTCTTGATATCTTATAGACAGCCGTAATGTGATTATGGAGGGATGTTTCCTAGCCACAGGTAGTATGGTTGGCTCTGTCACGTGCCGATCTTAGCGCACTCTGGGAAGCGGGGCGTGACAATTCATGTACGATACGCGATTGCGACGGAGTTTCGATCCAAATCGAAACTTCGTAGCTATCGATCAATAGAGACTAACATGCTAGATTTACAAACAAACTAGTTTTCATAAAACTAATTTATTGTGGATTCCAACTACTGCATCACATATCAAACTTATACCCGAAACGATGATAAATTACGACTACGAAACACTCCGTATTAGCCCCAAAAGAAAAGTTAACATCATATGCAAACTGGGCTAATCAAACAGTACTATGAAACCCTAAACCTAGCCAACATAACACAAAACAAAAACGAGCCCAATACAACATGACTGAACCGGCGAGGCCGGTCATATGCAATTCTCGCCGGCCAAAAAATCAAATTTGGTGCTCATTTTTCTCTGGTGTTCTAGTTACATCTCATGTAACATTCTGCACTTGTTTAAAAAAATTTCAGAGGCTCTAAAAAATTCGACAGAGAATAGGTTTCAGTGCGACTGTTTCAGAGTTGTTTCAGTTTCGTAATTTTAATTACATCGTACAATCTTCTAGCTTTAACTCTGATACCATGAAAGTGCTTCTTAGCACCACCACTGGGTTTTACTAGTATCAAGCATTCCAATTAAAAAAATTCCAGGGTGCTAATGAACACTAATCTAAATCTTAAACTAGATGATTAGGGTTTAACTATGATATAATAAAACATTATACTAAGAGAAGGATGCTACAACCTTTGTAGACTGTGTCCTTCTTTTCTCAAGCTCCGTGTAGTAGTCCACGTAACTCCACTAGGCTCCACTTGAAGTTGGATCAAGCTTTCTTTGCGATTTACGTGCCGAATATGATCCACCCGAAGCTCTGCTAATCCAAACTATCTCTTCAATAAACTCTTTAGTGAAGGAAACACACTACACCAAAATGCTAATCTAGTATAGGATGGTAAATTAGGGGTATTGTTTGCTCACTAGCCTTCTCACAAGCTCAAGGTTTCACAACTCATGTGACAAATTGAGCTTGGAGGTGAAGGTGAACTAAATGGAGAGAGCTAGAGAGCAAATGAGCTCATGAAAATGGCTAAGGTGAAAATGAACCAAGTAAAGAATGGCTTAATACCCCACATTATTGACGCAACCAATATCCATCAATATACAATTGTAACCATACTTCAATAGTGTAGGATGATGCATAAAAAATTCATCAAGCCATACTTTACACCATGCTACAAAAGTCTCCCCATTTTTCCACTTAATTTTCTATTTTCACGAAATAGAAAATCAACCATGCTTTGCTTCATATATATATATATATATATATATATATATATATATATATATATATATATTATAAAGAATAATTAGTGAGCTAATAATATTAGTTAATATTTAATTATATCAAATATAAATGTATATCATATTATTATATCAACACTTGATTTAATAATCCGGTTATATCAAATATAACCAACTAATATCATTTATCTGTATATCACATTATCAAATCAATACTTGATTCAATAATCCGGTTATATCACATATAACCTAAATGATATCGAATAATCGCCAGATTAGAATACGGTATCACATACTCGTATTTAATCAGACCCCTGCACATATGAGCATATGTGCCCTATTTCGTTTCGCTTGAACTAGAAAACTTCTGTGTGGGACTCTAAAGACTTGTCAATACGCCAGCAGTAGGTAATGAACACATCAGTAATCTACAAGCCGTCAGCGGTACTAGCTGGATGTAACGGCTACCTAGATATTAAGCAATTAGAAGATCAACAAGCAAGCTTGTCCAAACTCCTATGAAGCCTATAAGTAACATATAATGTACAGTCCGGTCTCTTCATCTGATATGTCGCATATCGAGTATGGGGGTGGAATCATCAGACCCCAATAACTTGATAAGTCATGCCGATATGTAGCCTGTAATGGTACGAGAAATTACCGATAACACTTACCAGTAAATCTCATCAACAGCCCTGGCCAGAGACTTCCTGTTATAGCCAATCGAGTATAGTGCAACATCAACTCCCTATACCGGGAGAGACGAAACCCCTCCTATCACTCATTGCCTCCATGTGACTCGGGACTGTACCCAAAATCCACCTGTTTGCATGACTCCTTTATGCCGTGGTAGAGAGGAAATCAAAGCACAGAGGGAACCACACAAGACTCTATGACGATCTCGGGTCTACAGACTAACAAGTACCAGTGTGACCAGAGAGCTGCTATCTGACGATAGGTATAGTACCATCTAGGAGTTCAATGTACCCATTCTCTAATGAGCACCTGTGTACAATCTTTGATGTCAAACACCAATGGATATGGGATCAACCATCGCCCCATACAGGATCAAGAAACGTACACACTAGTCTACTCTGGAATATCGATGTCCTGTCTCGATATTCCATCGACTAGGAACAATTGAAGGATGTGCTTGTGGACTACCCAGGTCCAAGTAATATGATCCGCATCATAGTCCTGATAGTCAAGCCTACATCCTAAGGGTTTTATCAACATGTATATAAGAGACGGTATAATAATACCAGTAAACATGTTAATATAAAGGCAACCAGATAGCATACTATCATATCGAGCAAGAAAGTCCTCTATATATATGTCCAAGAATCCACTATATCATACAATAATGTCCTCTAGGGCATACATATTCCTAACAGTTGGGAGGTGGAGTAGAACCGCCCCCGCCTCCGTTGTGGAGGATGGGGCGGCTCGTGCTGGGATCGTTGCGGTTATCGTTGGCCATTGAATCGAAGGCGATAGATCAACTTTTTTTGGTGGAAAAGCTTTTCGTTTCCCACAGACGGCACCAACTGATGGAGGTCGAAATCTCCCTCAGATATTGTCCTCCATTGATTTTGCTGCCAGCGGGGCTGAACGGTTGAGAGTCGGTGTGAGGATTGAGTGTGTGGGACTCAATGGGTTGTTGGTTGTTGCTGACACTGAGCTACCTGTAAGGGAAGTCCTCGGATAAGAAACCGCCGTAAGACCCTCCGACGATCAAATGAGTACCGAAGAGTAATTGGGCAGAGTAGCGGTGTCTTGGGAATGAGTTCGACGTACTTGAGTCGTCTGGAGGAGTGGTTTATATAGGGGTCGCATTGGAGTGAGCCGATGCGAGATTCTCGCCTTCTGTTACGCCCCTGCATTTCTTTCATGTGGATGGCGGAATATGCCCATTAATGGCTAGATACGCTAGCGTGAGATGTGGGACATAGAGCGGCGGAGATCTCATTGTGGTGATATATATGGAGCCGTTACGGGGGCGCTTGGTCTCCGTGCTCTCGGCTGGACAAGAAAGCTGAGGAAGCTCAGCTCGGTGACTACCTGAAGTCGAGCGATGAGGACAAGGAACCTTGGCTATAGGATGGTCCGGAGGCGAGTTGTTGGCTGGTTTCCAGGCGACTAGGGAATGTACTCATAGGAGGCCCCCCGAAGGTCGGATGATACCTCGGAGATGAGGCACCGAGAAATGTCCCCAATGCATCATACTTACTCCATCTCCGTAGCCCTCAGGAACCTGGCAAGCTTACGTGAACGACACGTCACCCATTACGTGTCGTAATCTAGGGAATTCCCACTTACGATCATCATCACATTGCAATATAAAACTAGATTTTTTAATTTTAAAAAAAGGAAACAAGATTGTTAACCAGAAATAGAAAAGAAGCTAGGCAGCCTATCAAGTTTCAAATAATTGATGTATAACAAAATTTCTGACTTCAATTGTAGATATTTAGAATGAAATTAAGGGGATCGAAGTATGAACGATCCTGCTTACGGATAATTACAGATTATAATAAAAGGGGGAAAAAAGAAAAGAAGAAGGTAGGGCAGCATCAAAGTATGTAGTGCAATGTAATGGCATTGAGATAGATTGGGAGGCGATCAGGGAGAGAGGGCGACGCAATCGAGGACGAGGGTAGGAACCCTAGCGTTCATGGTCGGAGGTAGCGGGGATGCCTCCGGTAAACCCTAAGTCTCCGTACCGTCCTCCATCGAGGGAATCCAGGCGAAATGTTAGGGTTTTGGACAAGGGAAATCACTCCTTGACCTCGGATGAAAGATCATTCTTTTACCAAAATCCTAAAGGTGATAGGTTTAGAGGGGAAAGAAAGAAGGGACCTTGTTTCTCGAAGGTATTTCTCACCTCCTGATGGAGATCAGGATCTCCTTCAGATGTTTTCCTCCGTGATCTGTAGCGAGCGTTGGTAGACGGCTGAGATTGATATTGAGGGTCGTCTCCCTGAGCGTGTGGATCTTAGTGGGCTTGATTTGGAATGAAGTCGAGCTACTTGAAAAGAAGTCCCGGGGTGGTTGTACTACCGTGGACCCTCCGACGATCAAGTTAGATGAAGTATTTGGGCAGAGTAGCGGCTTGTTGGAGTAAAATTGCGTTACCTGAGTCATCTGAGAGGGGTTTTTATAGTGGTCACCATGAGCTAGCTGGCGCGATATCTTCGCCGGCCGTTACGCCCGCATAAATGACGGGATCCCCCATTAATGACGAGATACGCTCATTAATGGGGGGATGCGACGGCGTGGAACACGGGATTGTGGGGCAGAGGATATCTCGAGTCTGGCGAGATCCCCGGAACCATCGCGGAGGTGCCTGTGATCTGCGTTCTAGGTCGCTTGGTAGAACCGGGGAGGCCTAGCTCGGTGAGAGGCCTAAAAAAGGGCGGGAGGCCGAGCTAGTTCGGTTCTGTGATAGCTTGGAGGCGAAGGGCTAAGGAGCTCAGCGTGTAGGAGGGCTCGGAGGCGAGCCAATGGTTATTTACATGGCGAGCACAAGAATGTTCAGGGATTCCTCGGAGGTCGGTTCCAAGCAGCGGGGCAATAGCTCGGGGGACGCCTCCAATGTATGGTGCTTGCCATGTTTCCGTGAGGCTCGGTATACGTCATCTGCCACGTGTCATGATCTGAGGAGTTCCTACTTATGAGCATCATCATTAGCCCCCCACTCTTATCCTGACCTATTTATGGGTCGGGTCGAGAGTGATCTGATCGGTCTGCCGGGCTCAGCTTGTAGTCAAGAATCTACCAGCGCGGATCTCCGGGGCGGTTAGGCGTATCTTCGATGACGTCAGCGGATCAAGGGGGAGATCGTACATTAAAGACGTTGAGCCGATTCTCTTGTACGTCCGATGAGGCGCAGGCCACGTGTCCGACGCAGATTGGCGGACGTGTCGGGCTGTCGTTGTCGCCTGCGCCTAAAGGGACGTCTCCAATGGTCATTTGACAGGTGGAACGTCGACGGCTGGTGGGCGCGAAGCTTTGTTTAGGCGGGAAACGATATGAGCCCTGGGATGCATCGCTAAAGTACTATAAATAGGGGTGGGATCCCCCCAGGGTCCACACATTGCCATCATTTTCCTCTCGCTGCGAGAGATAGCTCGGCGCTTCGTCTTCTAGACTGGATCCCTCGCACTCTTTCCTCGGGGACTCCTTCTTTTTGATTCAGGTTAGATGTCTTCCTCTGAGGAGTCTGTTGAGATAATTAGGGTAGAGTCTAGGGAGTCTTCTTCTGCTTCTTCCTCTGCCCCATCCGAGTCGGGTTCCCCTCATAGAGTCAGGGCCACCCGCGCTGCTCGTCGTCAGACGACGGTAAGGGTCTCCAAAGTGCGTATTGGGAATGCTTGTGATGCCCCCTCCCTCCTAAAAAATGTGGACGGGCCCACTGAGATCCGGGCTCTTTTCCTCATTTCCCTAGCTATTCGCTTCGTTTAGCTAGGGCGGACGAAAGGGCGGACCAAGTGCAGAGCAAGGAGATTGCTTTTTTACTTGGATATATTCTGGGCTGGTATGCATCTGCCCTTTCCCCCCGAAGTGTGCGGGGTACTACATTGCTTCCAACTTGCCCCGGGCCAGCTAATCCCGAACTCGTAGAGAATTCTCCTCGGTTTCCTGGTCCGGTTGAGACTTGAAGAAAGCCCTTTCAGCTTGACCCTTCTCACTTCCTTCCTTTGTTATAAAAATCATCCCGACACCCGTAAGGACGAGCCGAGCTGGGTGCACGTTTCCTTCAAAAAATGCAAGGGAGGGGGGCCAGGTCGGGGGTAGTCGTAGTTCCTTCTTCCATTAACGAATGGAAGGAGAAGTTCGTATTCTTCGGGCCACCCGAGGGTGAGTATTAGACTGTGCCTGTACAATGGAACATGGCCGACTGCCCGCGGGTGAAGCGGCCGTCCTCTCCCGAGGCGAGGGCGGTGTCCATATGGGAGCCGATCCAACGGGTCGACGTTCTGTTTTCCGAGCAGGCCCTTAGCTAGGCCGGGCTCAGCTCCGCTCGATTCGTGGGTAAGTTAAGAGCTTGAAGGATCTGTCTAGACCCGAATATTTTCTTTTGTTCTTTTCAGTGTTACTAACTCCCTTTGGGTATTTTCCTTTTTGTAGAGCAAATGGACCGCTCCAAATTCCTGGCTGCCATAGCCATAAAGAAGAGGAGGAAGACCGGGAGCGCTAGCTCGTCACGCCCTGGTTCGAGCCCAGTCCCGAAGCCAACCCCGCCGGCTAAGCCTGCCACTGCGCCCCGAGCTCCGGAGGCCAGCCGCGGGGAAAGTCATAAGCATGCCCGGGAACCGGAGCCCCGGGTAAGGGGGTGGAGGATGAAGCTGCCCCCCCGAGGTTCCTATCAAGAGGTACAAGAGGACGGTATCTCGATCTCCGGCCTCCCTGATCCTCTTGCAGGAGGGGGGCATCTGTTTCGAGGTGCCCTCGGGACTTTCTGTTTCCGATAGCTTGTTTTCGGAGATGGAACGATCAGCCGGGTGCGCAATTCCCCGAGGAACCCTTAAGGCCCAAGAGGTCGCCATCGCTCAGGAGGCCGTACAGGTCAGTATCTGCTTTCCGTTGAGGTTTCCGTCAAGTATTTTTTCCCTTGGATCTGACGCTTCTAACCCTTCTTTTACTTTCCCCAGGTCCTCCAGCACTGTGCCCTCATCGCCAACATGGAGCACGAGGAGACTGCCCCGGCGATGCGGAAGGCGGTCGAGTCGTCCTCGCGGAAGGAGGACCTGCGCCTGGATTTGCAGAAGGCGAAGGAGAGGATCACCGCCCTCGAAACCCGGGTGGACGCCGAGGAGGTGACAAACTCCAAATGCAAGGAGTCAATCCGCCTTCTGAAGGAATCCAACAAGGCCGTCCAGGATAAGTTGGAGGAGGCTAAAGTTCTTAACGCCACGATGAAGAAGTCACGGGACTCCTGCAAGAGGGAAACCGAGGCGGCAAAGGACGCGGTGAAGTTCTCCAACCTCCGGGCTGCAAATTCGGTGGAGAAGTACAAGACGTCGAAACAATTCTACGCCGACCTTGCTGACACCTCAGCCATTGTTTGGCACCAGGCCATTGACGCCGTTAAGGCGTTGATGCCGGGGTTTGCTGACGGCGAGCTTCGGCTCCAGTACCCTCTCTCTGAGGATGAAGCGTAGGGGGAGACCGCTGGGAGTGCCGTCGGGGGAGAGGCCGCTGGTGGCGATGCTGGAGATAAGGCTCCTGGTGGGAGCTCCGACCCAAAAGCAGTTACCCTGGTTCCCGACACCGAGGCTCCTGTCGGAGCACCGACCCTAAAGCCGTCACCCCGGCTCCCGACGCCAGTGCAGAGCAGGTCGAGATCCTCTCCGGTCCCAAGGCCTGAGCCTTTCTGCCTTCTTCTTTTTTTCTTTTTGAATTTTGTAAGCCTTCGGGCAATTTTTGTAAGGCTTAAGAGCCTATAGTACCTTGTAAAGACTTTCAGATCGTGAATAAAACTGTTTTTGATTTTTCTTTGTGGCGATGTTTTCTTGTGCTCGTTAACGTGAGCTTGTTAGTGTTTTCCTCGTCCCAAGAGTCAATCCGTAGGTCGATGATCGGTCTCTTAGATGTCGATCGCCCGTCGAGTGTAAGCCAGTTAATCGCTAAGTGCAGGACGGTCGGGCCCCTCCCGCCCCCGGAGTCGAGATGGCGATCGTTTTCTTAGAATACATCGAGAGATTCTCCAGAGTAGGTAGGCTAAGATTCGCCCACTCCTTCGAGTCGGACCGGCGACCACTTCTCTTAGTGTAAGTTAAACAATAGCCAAGTTAGAATTGGTCGGTGTTTTCCGAGTAGTGAAGTTGCTCGGTGGCCTCTTGATGAGGGCTTCGATCCTTAGCATAGATGGGTTGGAAGTTACCCGCTAAGGAATGACCTAGCAGGGAAGCAGCTCGGTGGCATCTTGGTGAGGGCTTTCGATCCTTCGCGTGGATGGGTAGGAGCTACCCGCCAGGGATTGACCGAGCAGGGAAGACGCTCAGTGGCCTCTTGGCGAGGGCTTTCGATCCTTGGCGTGGATGGGTAGGAGCTACCCGCCAGGGATTGACCGAGCAGGTAAGCTTCTCGGTAGCCTCTTGGCGAGGGCTTTCGATCCTTGGCGTGGATGGATAGGAGCTACCCGCCAGGGATTGACCGAGCAGGGAAGCCGCTCGGTGGCCTTTTGGCGAGGGCTTTCGATCCTTGGCGTGGATAGGTAGGAGCTACCCGCCAGGGATTGACCGAGCAGGGAAGCCACTTGGTGGCCTCTTGGCGAGGGCTTTTGATCCTTGGCGTGGATAGGTAGGAGCTACCCGTCAGGGATTGACCGAGTACGGAAGTCGCTCGGTGGCCTCTTGGCGAGGGCTTTCGATCCTTGGCATGGATAGGTAGGAGCTACCTGCCAGGGATTGACTGAGCAGGGAAGCCGCTCGGTGATCTCTTGGCGAGGGCTTTTGATTCTTGGCATAGATGGGTAGGAGCTAGCCGCCAAGGATTGACCGAGCAGGGAAGCCGCTCGGTGGCCTCTTGGCGAGGGCTTTCGATCCTTGGCATGGATGGGTAGGAGCTACCCGCCTGGGATTGACCAAGCTGGGAAGCTGCTCGGTGGCCTCTTGGCGAGGGCTTTCGATCCTTGGCATGGATGGGTAGGAGCTACCCGCCAGGGATTGACCGAGCAGGGAAGCTGCTCGGTGGCCTCTTGGCGAGGGCTTTCGATCCTTGGCGTATATAGGTAGGAGCTACCCGTCAGGGATTGACCAAGCAGGGAAGCTGCTCGGTGGCCTCTTGGTGAGGGCTTTCGATCCTTGGCGTGGATGGGTAGAAACTACCCGCCAGGGATTGACCGAGCAAGGATGCTGCTCAGTGACCTTTTTGTGAGGGCTTTCAATCCTTAGCGTGGATAGGTAGGAGCTACCCATCAGGGATTGATCGAGCATGGAAGTTGCTCGGTGGCCTCTTGGCGAGGGCTTTCGATCCTTCGCATGGATGGGTAGGAGCTACTCGCCAGGGATTAACCGAACAGGGAAGCTGCTCGGTGGCCTCTTGGTGAGGGCTTTCTCAGACTTATTCTTGCTTTTACGAGGCGTCGTTCAATCTCCCTTGACTTGTGAGAAGAAAATCTGGAAGGGTGACCGTCGTGGGCGACGCGAGGTGAGGCGTTCCAAGATCCGCGTCATCTCAACTTCAGTTGACTGTGAGATACGGGAAGGCCACCACGCGACAGCCCTGTATTGGGAAATATGAAAATATCCCAAGATTCGCGCCCATGGACGTGCAAATTTCAGCCCCTGGGGATTCTGTTGAGGCTATAAATAGAGAAGGTATATGGGTTTCTTTCAGCGTTGCTTTCCTGAAAATGGCCGGGTTCATCTACTCCATCGAAGAGATCATCTCCCGTGACGACGTGTACCTCTATGATCAGGAGTGCACGGAGGAGACGTACTGGATTGTGGTCGAACGCATAAAGGACCACTTCGGCCGCCTACTTTCCCGGCGGCCGCTTTTCCTCCAATTGCTTATGTACACAATTTGGAGGATGTCCCCGGGGGTTCAACGCCCTGTCTCCGCAGTTGCAGGACGAGGCGCTCGATAAGTTGCACACGCTCTACGTCCGCGGCCTCATCTTAAAGAACAGAAATGATCGATCGGCGGCCCTTCTTTTGGAGTGTTTCCAAAAGAGACAGATGGTCGATGGCTGCCCGGCAAGTGCGGTTTCCAACCCTTCTATTGCATCGAGGGTCCGCGGGCAACACAAGAGGGAGCGGGCCGAGGAAGCAAGGGCTCGGCTGGCGGCGATCTTCTCGGAGTACCACCAGCAATGTTTTCTTGACCCCTTACGCTCTCTGTTGTAATTTTAATTTTTTTTTGTGTTAGGTTGAGGAGCCTATAATAACCTTGATGAATAAAACTCTTCTTTTGTGACGTACTATTGTCTTCTTTTTATCTTCTTTGCATGTTTGAGTATGTTCATAAAACGAAACCCGTGACTTTTGAACCGAGGAAGAGGGAAACATATTGAAGAAGTTTCTTCTAATTCAGAAGACTTAGAAAAATTTACATTGCTTTGGCAAAGGAGAAACATATATTCACAGATACAAATTTCGAATTCACTTGTACAATTTGAGGTTTTCAGCGTTGTAAGGTCGCAGAAACTTGTGTCCCCCCATCTCTTGTAAGCGATAGGCTCCGCCGGGCAATACCTCGTGTTTACCCCAATCAGAGCAAAGCTCTGTTCAAATTCCAAGGTGGGAAAAGAAGCAATGCTTCTGTTCTCTTCCAATCAGAGCAAAGCTCTGTCTTGAAAATTAAAGTGAAAGTTAAAGTTAAAATAAATGAAGCAACGCTTCAGATCCCCTACGCTGCGCGCAGAGCGCCACGTGTCAATATCAGACACGTTAGCGCAGGGGACGCAGCGCCTAAGGCAGCGCACCCGATCAGAGCAAGGCTCTGTTTAAAATTCAAACTTTAATTAAAGAAGCAACGCTTCAGCTGGCCTGCGCTCTGTGCTGCACGCCACGTGGCAACACGGTTGCGCTAGCGCAATTACGCTGCGCTCTGCGCTGCGCAACACATGGCAGCGCAGTTGCGCCAGCGCAGTTGCGCTGCGCACTGCGCTGCGCAACACGTGTCAGCGCAATTGCGCAGCGCTGTGCGCTGCGCTGTGCGCTGCGCGACACGTGTCACAAGCTGGTGCGCTTGCGCCAAACAGAATTAAAATTCTGAAAGATCTTTCTCAATCTTGTTAAAAACAAGAAGATTTTCTTCTGTAAAACAGAAGCCCTTGGATAAAAAATCCAACGGTTGGAAAAATTCCCCAAATCACTCAGAGAATGATCTCTTTAACAAACTTTAACTAATTTATGGGCACTATAAAAAGGACCCTAGACCTCAATTCAAAGGGATCAACATTCTTGAAAAATCAAGAGCTTCAAACAGAGAGAACTCTGAGAAAAAATTCAAGAAAAAGGTAAAAAACATTCACGAGAGAGAAGAAACTTCTTTTAATAAACCACTGATCTAAAAACCAGATCAGTGATCTTCACATAATAAATAGTATTTTGCACTTTTATGAACCTTTGGTTCTTGAAATAAAAAGAAAAAAAACTTGTTTTTCTTTGATCTAAATTAGATCAAGAAATCAAATAGTGCTTTGCACTTCTTTTATGAACCATTGGTTCTTGAATCTAAAAGATTCTCAAATTAATAGTGCTTTGCACTTTTAAATCTGCACTGTTGCGCTCTTGGGCTGGCGCAAGCCACCCGAGAGCGCCACGTGTCAGCGTCCGAACCATTTGCGCTATGCGCTTTTGAAATAGAGTTTTACTCTCTGAAATTGGCGCAACTCACCAGAGCGCGCCACGTGTCAGCAGCGCAAGCGTAGCACACTAGCGCAGCGCACTACGCTGCATGACACGTGTCATCACCACAAGCGCTTGCGCTCTTTAATTGGTGCAAAGCGCCTGAAAAATGCAATGCATTTATTTTGTTAAAGGGCCAGGCCCAAGTCAAAAAGACCTAAATAAATTGCAAAGCAATAAAAAGGGCAGAGCCCAAATAAAATTGATGCTCTGCATCATTTATAAATGGGCAGTGCCCAAAACAAATTGATGCTCTGCATCCTTTATGGGTAGAGCCCAAATAAAAATAAAAATAAATGTAATCCAAAAACAAATAAAAATGATAAGTATTTTCCAACTGGACTTAGCCCAATCATGGCTGCAAGTCCTCAAATTAAATTGACTGAGCACGGCTGCTCCCTAAATCAATTTATATCTGGTTCGAGGGTACATCTCCGAACTCCTCTGACACTTGTCGTTGTAATCCTTCAACGACGTCAGACAGGTAACGGGTCCCGACGACCACACATCAACACGGACTGCGGGGTCCTTAAACTCGTGGACCGAAATGTCCTTAAACTAATAATGGACCACCACGTCCCTAAACTGGAACATGGACCGCAATGTCCTTAAACTACCCACGGACCACCACGTCTCTAAACTGGAACATAGACCATCACGTCCTTAAACTGGAACATGGACCACCACGTCCCTAAAATGGAACAATAGAGCCTCCAAATGCTCTTTTACCGGATCTAAACGATCCCGTTTAAGTCGATCTTAGCCCCAAACACGGCTAGCGTATCCTTAAACATTCAAATGGACTATAAAGTTCCAAATCAACTCTGGTTCGAGGGTACATCTCCGAGCTCCTCTGACACCTGTCGTTGTAATCCTTCAACGACGTCAGAGAGGTGACGAGCCCTGACGGCCATATATTAAATGAATCACTACGTTAAGTTGATCTTAGTCTCAAACAAGACTAACGTATCCTTAACGAACGTTTAAGTCGATCTTAGCCTCAACACGGCTAACGTATCCTTAAACTAAAAACACCAAACCCAAATCTAAGTAAATACGGATTTGGACTAATCCACGTCCTACGGGCGACGGCATTACTCAGTCTCCGTATACAATCCACGGGCAACCACAAATAAAACAAACACCCACGACATGAAGTGAAATTCTGGAGAAGGAGAAAGTTGTTACCGCGATGCGGTAGCGTAATTAACTACAGGGGCTTGCGCCTGCAGGGAAGAGCATCCCCACAATCAAAAACCCCTCAAGCGAGGGGGAATCTGATGAAGTCTGCTACATCGGCCGCATCCGTCTAAACCTCCGATACACGGTGCCATAAATCAACTCAGCATCTTCGGAGAGGTAGACGGATAAAACCAAATAGCATCTGCCCCAAATCTCAGCGTCAGGACCTCGCAGTCCTGTGCGCTGCCATTCGTAGGGGAACAGATTCTGGCACGCCCGGTGGGACCTTTTCCTCTTTCCACTCCACACTTCGGGTGTCGTGTTCGCGAACCAATCGCGGTTTACTGTGGTTGCCTGTGGATTCGGGGTATTAAGATTTGGTGTCTTGCTCCGTGCAGAGAACTGAAGATCAATGGCTTCAAACTGCACTGCCTGCAACTGCAACTCTCGCTCCGTCCTCGCTGGAGGGGTGACTTATGGGCCCCAAGCGGCCTCCCTTTTCAAGATGCCAGTGGAGCAGGTAACTCAGGCCACCGCTGGATTATTTTTCGGGACCATGCTCCCGCCTGCAAGCTTCACCCTTCCAGCACCCGCACCAGAAGCGCATAAGAAGTCGGTCTTCGATCGGCTCACTGCTACAACGGCCCATTTAAACGGGTCGTCCAATATTAAGCCGGCGGCCTCTGTCTTTGCCAAGCTGAACTAGAACTCTGATGGGTTCGTCAAGAAGCCCATGAATCTTGAAATGGCCGTCCCGAGGAAGACAGCCCCCCTCTACTCCTGAAGTCATCAAGGCGGCTTCTCCTGTTAAAGAGTCGGTCTTTTCAAGGCTGACTATTCCGGTTCCTGCTCCTACTCGAGGGTCTGTCTTTGACAGATTGAACATCGCCACTCAAAAGACAACATCAGTCTTTAAGAGGCTGGCACCAGCGGCGCCTCATCCGGACAGGGGGCAAAACGAAATTACCCCTATTGCCGAGCCAGTCCCAACAGCTCGACATGCTCGACGTCGCCACTGGCGCCGAGTAAGGAAGGCCGGGGGCAACTCCCCCTCTGGGATAACTCCACCAGCTCCAACGGTGGGGATCGATGCTGCTGTTCCAACCGGGAACAGCTTTGAATTGCTGAACACGGTGCACAGAAACTCTCCTACTGCGATGTTGAAATGAACTCCTTCACCTATGGAGAATACTCCAGAGAAGAAGCTAGAGCAGCCCCCTCAACGGCTGTCCTCTAAAATCTACAAGGTCTGGCGACAGGTCCAAGAGTCGGTGATTGACGAAAACTATCTCCGCGGACAGAAAACGATGAAGGTGCGGCAGGAGAAGGATTACTCTGTCAAGCCACAAAAAACAAAAGCTACTTGGGTGCCCACTACAACAGCTCCCTTAATTCCAATCACTCAAAAAAGGAGGCCGCAAAAGCCCCTGTGTCTTTGGCAAATCGCAAAGACACCGAACACAAACGCCCCAAGTCTGGGGACATGGTGGTACACACTGTTTATATGGCTTCCGGAAAAGAGGAAAGCCGTGCTTCGACGGGTCATCGACCGCTCTCCCGATCTGTGACGAAAGCCCAGGAGCAGCAACAGAAGCTTCAGGAGATGATGACTGTGATGGCTGTACTTACCGAACCGAAAGAAAGTTCGGAAGTATCATCAGAGCAGCGTCACGAATAAGAGACTGATGCTGACTTCTTACGTAGAATCCTCAAAAATAAGGACACAGAAGTCGCAGAACAAGCGGCTAACATAAAACAAATGGCACTCCTTTTCCAAGACATGGTAGGGATGATGTTACAGCCTGACCCTCCAGCTGAAGACCCTCCATTCATTGTCAGAAATGACGGAGGAGAAACATCTGATCCTCCTCCGGCTCTTTCAGCAGCCAAGGAAGAAACCATTTCCAAGGCCGCGCTTGATGACTATATAGCTCAGGAAATACGAGCTCATCAGGCGAGTGAAGCAGCTGGGCAAACTGTTAGAACTGGACGACCCTATCTGGGCTGGTACGACCAAATCAGTTACCCGCCGGGATATACGATCCCTAAGTTTCACGTATATAAAGGGACTGGGAATCCGCATCAGCATGTCGCTCAATTCAGGGCCTTATGCGGCAACACTGGAGGCGATGAGAAATTGTTGCTTCGCCAATTCATTAGCAGCTTAGCAGAAACAGCCTTTGAATGGTATTCGGAACTACCTAACGACTCTGTCAAAATATTTGCGGAGATGGAGCTACTGTTCACACAAAGATTCGCGAGTGCTAATGGACGCACCCCGATAACAGCACTGATAAATGCCAGGATAAGGCCAGACGAAACGTAGGTCCAATACGCAACACGATGGCGGAACCTATGGTTGAAATGCGAACAACGCATAGAAGAGGCACCTGCAGTGGGCATGTTCGTGGGCACTCTTGACCCACAAGCGACCATCTCGTAATTCATGATGTTCTTTAGGCCGACCACCTTCCAAGCATTGATTGACAAATTAGCCCAAATGGACCAGATGGGCCACGGACCGTCTCCTCCAAAACCAGACTCTCGAAATGAGAAAAGAAAAGGGAAAGCGACTGTCGTTGTCAATACTCAACAACAGCCGAGCAACTCAAAGCCGTCCGTTCGCCAAAATAACGCGCATCCACGCCCATCCCTCGAGGAGAGACTAGGACGTCCTTACTCGTTTCTTCAGAATAAAACGAGAAGACTGTTTGAACTGGCAGTATGCAACAGACTCATCAATCTGCCGAATCCAAAACGTCCGTTACAGCCAGGTGATCTCAATAATCCCGATTACTATCCTTACCACCAAACGGTAAGTCACCCGATCGAGGATTGTTTCGTCTTTAAGGGATGGGTCGAGGATCAGTACCTACAAGGCAAGTTTGCGCTGTCTGAAAAGTGAAAGGTAAACCCACCACGGCCGCACACTCCAAAAAAGACGGACATAATGGGGACAGCTTGTTCTTTTGTCGAGGACGAAAATGATGGAGAAGACTCATCAGATGAGCCTGAAGACTACGTAGCGACTTGTCACGTGATCTCTCACTCATTGGCGGATGATAAAGAGGCTCCTTGCGCTGATAAACCAAGGGCGGACCCTGAGCCAGAAATCCCGCGGCCATCAGACGAGTTGATCGATGCCTTCCTGAATGAGATTCGTCTGAAAGTTAAAGCCAATCAAGAGTGTGAGATGGCCATACTGGAAGGAGCCAAACACCGACGACCGGACCAAAGAGTCGAGGCACTCCCGTCAAATCAAAAGCCATCCGCTGCGGATAAAAACAAATTCAAGACGAGAAAAAGGTTCGCCAAAGCCCTATCAGTAGGGATGAAGCTACCGCCCTCTGAAGAAAATACTCTCGCTGAGGTAGAGATGCACCCTAACTTCTGTTTATATCATCAGAAGATCATACATCCTACCGAAGACTGCGAATCCTTTAACTGTTGGTGGCAAGCGTATGTCGCTCAAAAGCAACACTTCGACAGGACAAAGTGTGAAGCTCGTAGACATCGGAAAAATGCGATATATGAGCGCAAAAGAGCCGCCGACAACTGTCATATAGCCGATTCCAAGGAATCGCAAATTATCACCTTTCGAAGCGACTCTGACGAAGAAGCTACCCCCAACCCCTCCCTCGGGGAGTCTATTTCAAAAGTGAAAGAATTGAGGAGTTGCGAGAACGTTCAGCCGTGTAATCGCACGCTACTCGGAAAAAATCTCAGCTCCGCAAACAACGGAGCGAACAAAAAGGATAAGGGAAAAGGGAAAAACAACCCTTGTAGCCAATGCTCAACAGCAATCGAGTAGCCCTAGACCGGTTGTTTGCCGAAACAACAAGCAGCAACCCCTCTAGGAAAAGTTGAAACGTCCTTACTCGTTTCCGCAAGATAAAACAAGGGGACTGTTCGAGCTGGCGTTGCGCAACCGACTCATAAATCGACCGGAGCCAAAACGTCCGTCGCAACCAAATGACGTCAATGAGCCCAACTACTGTCCTTATCACCGAGTACTGGGTCACCTGATCGAGAATTGCTACGTCTTCAAAAACTGGGTTGAAGATCAATACCAACAAGGAAAGTTCGTCGTCTCCGAAAACTGGAAGGTAAGCCCGCCACAACCGCACGCATCGGGAAAGATGGAGACGCCGGGGCATCATGCTCATTAATAGGGAAGGCCCCAGGGACCAAAAAGTCAGTAAACTAGAGCTTCGCCTCAAATACGGCGATGACGGACCGAAACGTCCTTAAACTAATGATGGACAGCAATGTCCTAAAACTTGCAAAGGACCGAAACGTCCTTAAACTACTACCGCAGCATCCTTAGGCTGACGAGGTGAATAAAAAAAAAGAAAAAGAAAAAGAAAATAAAAAAAATGATGATAAAAACGGTATGTCCATAAGCAAAAAGGGCACGGATGAAAACCCGAAAGGGCTCCGTGAGTAAAAACAGCAGGGCTACCGACGAGTGTTCGTGAAAACCCGAAAGGGCGCGACCTCGTTAAAAAATATAGAAGAAAATAAAAAGAATTAAAAAAAACGGTATGTCCATAAGCAAAATGGGCACGGATGAAAACCCGAAAGGGCTCCGTGAGTAAAAACAGCAGGACTACCGGCGAGTGTTTTTGAAAACCCGAAAGGGCGCAACCTCGTTAAAAGACACTTATAGGGTCCTTTCGACCTTGTAAGGAGAAACCACCCGCGTGAGGTCCTTACGACTCACAAGGGAGCAACACACTTAGGGATCCCCACGATTCCTAAGAAGAAAATACACTTGCGAGATCCTCACGACTCGTAAGGAGAACTCTCTTATGGGACCCTCACGGCTCATAAGATTTGAAAGTCTTAAGTTACAGAGACCTAACCTGTGCTTAAGCAATCCCCACAACTTCCGATATTGCCCTACAAGTGGTTCGATACTGACCCTTGTATACAATCCACGGGCGCGAATAAACATTTTCCTAACCAAGTTTCATCCGTGATTGGGGATATGTACACATGACAAACAACCCTTGTAGGTCCTCTCGATTTACAAGGAGAAAACCCTCTTGTAGGATCCTTACGACTTACAGAGGAACACACACTTAGGAATCCTCATGATTCCCAAGGAGAAAATACACCTACAGGATCCTCACAACTTGTAGGGAGAAATGCCTTTGTGGGACCCTTACGGCTCATGAAGTCAAAAGCCTTAGTTGACAAGACCTAAACCCTGTTCACTAAGCCACTTTTGTTCGACATTGACGGAGGCAAATGATGATTCTCTCCTGGCAATATTCCAGTTGTAGCGGTGCTGATGCCGAAATCGGTGTCTAATTTCAGGTTTACGGTGAAAAGCCGATAGGCCGCACATGCATACGAAATAGCCGAAATGATGGGGCAACTTGCAATAAAGAGCAGCAAGTAAAAACATATGCACACGAAATAGCCGAAATGATTGGGCAACTCGCAATAAAAAGTAGCGAGTGAAAATAAAATAAATAGCCGAAATGATTGGGCACCGCGAAAAATAGCCGAAATGATTGGGCAATCGCGACCTTCGCGATAAAAAAGCTGAAATGATAGAGCATCGCGGAAATAAAATAATAATAATAAAAAAAATGATGATGAATGAAACTTCGGCCCTATAGTTAAGATCACATCGATCCCTGTATACAATCCAAGGGCGCAAACAAAGAGGGAACCATACTTTCCCAACAGGCTCCGCCAAAAAACGAAGCCAAATCTCGACGGTTCACAAACAACCTAGAGACCATCTAAGCATTCGTCTCGATACAGCAGACGAGATGTCAACGACGGTGTTCCTCCGCAGTCCATCAAGATGCAGATACAACGTCAACAAAAGACCCCGCGGTCGAAACAAAGCGAAGCGACGGCAAAATCCCAGCTTCACCTCAACAATCGTCTCGATACAGCAGACAAGATGTTAACAATGGCGTTCCTTCACAGTCTATCAAGATGCAGATACAGCGCCAACAAAAGACCTCGCGATCGAAACAAAGCGAAGCAACGGGAAAATCCCAGCTTCACCTCAACAATCGTCTCGATACAGCAGACGAGATATCAACAAAGGCGTTCCTTCGCAGTCCAACAAGACGCAGAAGCAACGTCAACAAAAGACCCCATGGTCAAACAAGCGGAGTAACGGCAAAATCCCAGCTCCACCACGACGTTCGTCTCGATACAACAGACGAGATGTCACCCTAACATTCGTCTCGACACAGCAGACGCAACATCATCAAACAAATAGAGCCACGGCAAAATCCCTAGTTCCAAACCTCAGCGGTTCACCAGCAACCTAGAGGCAACTACGACGTTCGTCTCGATACAGCAGAAGAGATGTCACTTCAGCGTTCTTCCTCCAGCAGGGTTCAGACGCGACAATCAAACAAATGGAGCCACGGCAAAATCCCTAGTTCCCACTGCGACATTCGTCTTGATACAGCAGACGCGATGCCAGCAAACGAAGCAAAAGCCAAATTCCTAGCTTCAGGGTCTTGACGGCGACTCACATAAAACCTGAAAGACTATCGGAGATCATCCCACACCAGCGCGGAGTGGTTATGACTCATCGGGGCTCGCCAAAATGAGCCTAACCTCAAGTAAAAAGCGACATGGCAAATTCCTAACGCTTGCTCTTCCGACGGTCAAACTGCCTAGGAAGATTGCTTGAATACGTCTTGTCCAGCCCCCGAAGGGATCAGAGACACGGCAGTCGCAGGGCTACTCGAACAGCACGATTGCCTATCGAGAAATATATCAGCTTATGCGACGGTACGACGGCCAAAACCCTAAGTACCACAGACCCTAACGGACTTCTGTCGTAAAGAGCAGAGGTTAACTGTGACGTTAGGATATTCTTGCGAGAAATGCTCGATTCGTCTCGACTTGTGAAGAAATTGATGTCTTTGCGAGAAATTTTCGATGCGGCTCGACTCGTGAGATAAAGTCTTAGGCAATAGGCATAAAAGGAGCTTGTTTCCTAAGCACTGGGACCCTTCAAGTTGACCCAAAACGGTCTCTTGCATACTATCCACGGGTCTCACTCTCCAAACTCGAAACTCGACAAGGAGGGAAGCAACCGCGTACGGGTCCTCTCGACTCGTAAGAGGGAAAAATTCTCTTATAGGATCCTTACGACTTATAAGAGAAAACACACTTAGAAATCCTCACGATTCCTAAGGAGAAAATCCACCTACAAGATCCTCTCGATCCGTAGGGAGAAAAGTCTCTATGAGACCCTCACGGCTCATAGAGTTGAAAAGTCTTAGGCAACAGATTTGAACCTGCAGCCTAAGCCATCTCTATTTTTTGAGGAAATCTAGATGCTTCCTCTATTATCTATCGACCCTGTTTATTGAGACAGCATACGCACAACAAAAGAAAGAAGGAAGTGACAGTAAAAACATCCGATTTACATTTGATCAAGCATTCGAGACATACTCATTCATGCAGGTGCAGAAAATTCAGAACAGGGAATAAGACAAGCTGAAATGGACATTTTCTATTCATATCATAAAAAGGGGTTCTTACAATCACGGAGAAATAGATAATAACATTATTAAAATGTTTACAAAGGAATAACCTCAAACCCAGGACATAGATTGAGGAACTCGAAAGTGACCCTACCTATGACTTTCCAAGCCTCGCGAACCATCCTAATGTGCTTTTTTTCGCGAGCACAAGCGTCAGGGTCCCCCCCGATGTCTTCCACCCTCCGATAAGCAGCAAGTATGGCAGACTGTTGAAAGACCTCGTGCAAGAGATCGATAAGACTGTCTCGCCATCTCTTCGAGATAAAGTTCATCAGGTACACCGAGTGCACCTTATCCTCGGCGGCATCCAACACCCTAAGCGACACACCGGAACAGAATAGGGGAAGCGCCTCCCAGATGGCTCCCACGATAAGCTTAAGGAGGGAGGAACGTCGGGGAAGCAGTGGACCGTTGTATGCGTCGAAGCGGCTCATGATTTCAGCACACTCCGCGTTTGTGAACTCTCGATTTTGAGAGCGGCCAAGTCGGCGGGTCCCCATAAGAGATGATCTCGTCAAGACTGTATATGTGGGCGTCCATTGTTCTGTGAAAGAAAATCAACAAAATTATCAGAAAGACTGATTAAGCAAAACGCCATCTTTAAACGCCAAGATCAATGAAACGCTCTTAAGAGTCCTTCTATATGATTTGAGAGGAGCAAAGCTCCATTAATGAAATGAGAAAATACAGGGAAGAACTTTTAAAGAGCAAAGCTCTATTAATGGAACCCTAATAGGGCTCTCCTTAGTCTTCTATAGACCCCCTTAGAGCAAAGCTCTGCTAAGCGAAACCCTAAATGGGTCTTCTTTAGATCTGGGATCTATTGAGAGCAAGGCTCTTAAAATTGATTTAATTTAATCAAAATTAATATTTTTACCTAAAATTCTCTAAAGTCTGAACTTTTAAAAGTGTTTAAACAGGAGAGCAGGACTCTGAGTTCTGAAAGTAAACTTGTGAAGGTGAAAACCATCTAAAGGACCAAAGGTCCTATTTATAGGCATCAAATGCCCTTTCAACTTTCAAAAGTTGCCACGACGGTTGGAATTCGGCCACCGCTGCGCTCACGTTTAAGGCCACGTAAGCGCAACGGTGGGGAGGCATTTGTTTACCCCAATCAGAGCAAAGCTCTGTTCAAATTCCAAGGTGGGAAAAGAAGCAATGCTTCTGTTCTCCTCCAATCAGAGCAAAGCTCTGTCTTGAAAATTAAAGTGAAAGTTAAAGTTAAAATAAATGAAGCAACGCTTCAGATCCCCTGCGATGCGCGCAGAGCGCCACGTGTCAAAATCAGACACGTTAGCGCAGGGGGCGCAGCGCCCAAGGCAGCGCACCCGATCAGAGCAAGGCTCTGTTTAAAATTCAAACTTTAATTAAAGAAGTAACGCTTCAGCTGGCCTGCGCTCTGTGCTGCACGCCACGCGGCAACACGGTTGCGCTAGCGCAGTTGCGCTGCGCTCTACGCTGCGCAACACGTGGCAGCGCAGTTGCGCCAGCACAGTTGCGCTGCGCTCTGCGCTGCGCGACACGTGGCAGCGCAGTTGCGCTGCGCGACACGTGTCACAAGCTGGTGCGCTTGCGCTAAACAGAATTAAAATTCTGAAAGATCTTTCTCAATCTTGTTAAAAACAAGAAGATTGTCTTCTGTAAAATAGAAGCCCTTGGATAAAAAATCCAACGGTGGGAAAAATTCCCCAAATCACTCAGAGAATGATCTCTTTAACAAACTTTAACTAATTTATGGGCACTATAAAAAGGACTCTAGACCTCAATTCAAAGGGATCAACATTCTTGAAAAATCAAGAGCTTCAAACAGAGAGAACTCTGAGAAAAATTTAAAGAAAAAGGTAAAAAACCTTCACGAGAGAGAAGAAACTTCTTTTAATAAACCACTGATCTAAAAACCAGATCAGTGATCTTCACATAATAAATAGTGCTTTGCACTTTTATGAACCTTTGGTTCTTGAAATAAAAAGAAGAAAAAAACTTGTTTTTCTTTGATCTAAATTAGATCAAGAAATCAAATAGTGCTTTGCACTTCTTTTATGAACCATTGGTTCTTGAATCTAAAAGATTCTCAAATTAATAGTGCTTTGCACTTTTAAATCTGCACTGTTGCGCTCTTGGGCTGGCGCAAGCCACCCGAGAGCGCCACGTGTCAGCGTCCGAACCATTTGCGCTATGCGCTTTTGAAATAGAGCTTTGCTCTCTGATATTGGCGCAACCCACCAGAGCGCGCAACGTGTCAGCAGCGCAAGCGTAGCACACTAGCGCAGCGCACTACGCTGCATGACACGTGTCATCACCACAAGCGCTTGCGCTCTTTGATTGGCGCAAAGCGCCTGAAAAATGCAATGCATTTATTTTGTTAAAGGGCCAGGCCTAAGTCAAAAAGACCTAAATAAATTGCAAAGCAATAAAAAGGGCAGAGCCCAAATAAAATTGATGCTCTGCATTATTTATAAATGGGCAGAGCCCAAAACAAATTGATGCTCTGCATCCTTTATGGGTAGAGCCCAAATAAAAATAAAAAGAAATGTAATGCAAAAACAAATAAAAATGATATGTATTTTCCAACTGGACTTAGCCCAATCATGGCTGCAAGTCCTCAAATTAAATTGACTGAGCACGGCTGCTCCCTAAATCAATTTATATCTGGTTCGAGGGTACATCTCCGAACTCCTCTGACACTTGTCGTTGTAATCCTTCAACGACGTCAGAGAGGTGACGGGTCCCAACGACCACACATCAACACGGACTGCGGGGTCCTTAAACTCGTGGACCGAAATGTCCTTCAACTAATAATGGACCACTACGTCCCTAAACTAGAACATGGACCACCACGTCCCTAAACTGAAACATGGACCGCAATGTCCTTAAACTACCCACGGACCACCACGTCTCTAAACTGGAACATAGACCACCACGTCCTTAAACTGGAACATGGACCACCATGTCCCTAAAATGGAACAATAGAGCCTCCAAATGCTCTTTTACCGGATCTAAACGATCCCGTTTAAGTCGATCTTAGCCCCAAACACGGCTAGCGTATCCTTAAACATTCAAATGGACTATAAAATTCCAAATCAACTCTGGTTCGAGGGTACATCTCCGAGCTCCTCTGACACCTGTCGTTGTAATCCTTCAACGACGTCAGAGAGGTGACGAGCCCTGACGGCCATATATTAAATGAATCACTACGTTAAGTTGATCTTAGTCTCAAACAAGACTAACGTATCCTTAACGAACGTTTAAGTCGATCTTAGCCTCAACACGGCTAACGTATCCTTAAACTAAAAACACCAAACCCAAATCTAAGTAAATACGGATTTGGACTAATCCACGTCCTACGGGCGACGGCATTACTCAGTCTCCGTATACAATCCACGGACAACCACAAACAAAACAAACACCCACAACACGAAGTGAAATTCTGGAGAAGGAGAAAGTTGTTACCGCGATGCGGTAGCGTAATTAACTGCAGGGGCTTGTGCCTGCAGGGAAGAGCGTCCCCACAATCAAAAACCCCTCAAGCGAGGGGGAATCTGATGAAGTCTGCTACATCGGCCGCATCCGTCTAAACCTCCGATACACGGTGCCATAAATCAACTCAGTATCTTCGGAGAGGTAGATGGATAAAACCAAATAGTATCTGCCCCGAATCTCAGCTTCAGGTCCTTGCAGTCCTGTGCGCCGCCATTCGGAGGGGAACACCTCGGAGATGGGGAACGGGCCGTCCTACTTCGGGGAAAACTTGTGCAGTTTGCCTTGGTCTGTGAATTCATTCCGCCCTATGTCCAAATCTCCTATTTTGAAGGCGCGATGCTTGACTCGTGCGTTGTAGTAGCGAGCATTTTGCTGTTGGTAAGCGGTGGCTTTGACCTGTGCCTGGTCCCGCTTCTCTAGTAAGATGTCCAGATTAGTCCGGAGCGCCGAGGTGTTTGCTTCATCATCAAAATGCTCAACTCTATAACTGGGAAGTCCAATCTCAGCTGGGACCATCGCCTTGGTACCGTAGCAGAGACTGAAGGGGGTCTCTCCAATGGGGGTCTTCTTCGATGTGCGTAGGACCATAAAACCCGTGGTAGTTTCTCGACCCAGCTGCCCTGTCTCCCTTCCAAACTAGTCTGAATACCTCGAATGACGTCTCGGTTAGCAACCTCGGCCTGCCCGTTGCATTGAGGGTGTGTTACCGCGGCAAACTTCATTAGCATGTGGTACTCGTTGCAGAATCCTTTGACTTTGTCGTTTTAAAAGTTCGTCCAGTGGTCGGTAACAATACACCTCGGGATACCGAACCGGTATATCACGTTGTTCTACAGGAATTTGATGGTCGTGGTGGCATCCGGTTTTCTGAAGGGGACAGCCTCGATCCACTTCGTAAAATAGTCTACCACGACGAGGATGTACTTATGCCCGCCCGTGCCAGTTGGGAGTTGGCCTACCATGTCCATTCCTCACTGGGCAAACGGCCAGGGGGAGGTCAGGGCCATTAGCTCGGTTTCCGGAAGATGGGGTATGCTGCCATGGAGTTTACAGCTTTTGCATTTTCTGACGAGCATCTAGGTGTCTTGATGAATCATCGGCCAATAGTATCCTTAGAGTAGCTTCTTCTGGACTAAGGTGCGGGTCCCTTGATGTGCTCCACCGACCCCTTCATGAATCTTACGCAGGACGTAGTCGGCTTCGTAGGCGTCGACGCACCGAAGCAGAGGTTGCGTGTAGGACTTCTTGTAGAGGTTTCCATTGTTCCAGACGAAATGGCGGGCTTTGGCTCGAAGGCGGAATGCTTCCCTTCGATCTTCTGGGAGAGTTCCTTCCTTCAGAAACTCTACGTGGGGCGTCCTCCAATCCCGGCCTTCCTCCTGAGTAGTGTATATTTGAAGTGCTGCCTCCCTATCTTCCACGCTGGGCCGTGGCAAGACTTCGAAGAAGATATTCCTCTTATTGTTAGCCGTGTAGCAGGAGGCCAGCTTTCTCAGAGCGTCGTCCTAGGCGTTTAGGTGTCGAGGAATCTACTCCACTTGAACATCGTCGATGTTTTTTCGTAGTCTTTTTACCCTGGCTAAATATTTCACCATCAGAGGCTCCCGGACCTCGAAACGGCTGGTCACTTAGCCTACGACTAGGGCGGAGTCACTGCCAATTCAGATAGTCCTCAGCCCCACTCCGGAGGTGATTCGTAGTCCAGCTGGCAAGGCCTCGTACTCCGGGGCGTTGTTTGAAGTTTTGAACCCGAGCTTCAAAGAGTACTCCATCTCTGCCTCGTTCGGGCCTCAAATGATAAGGCCGGTACCGCTCCCCTCCTCGGTAGAGGATCTATCGACATAAAAGACCCAATCAGGAACGGAGTCGGGCCTCTCCTCGACCGAGGGTTAGGACCCCGAGACGGGCGCTGACATTGCTTCTTTGTTGGGGATAGTGCATTCGATAATAAAGTCTGCCAGGACTTGAGCTTTGATAGCTTGCCTTGAGCGGTATTTGATGTCGAATTGAGATAACTCCCACCTCCATTTCTCCAGACGACTAGATGACTCGGGTGAGGCAAGAATAGCCCCTAGGGGACGCTCGGTGAGGACGAGGATGGTGTGTGTCTGGAAGTAGTGCCGTAGCTTCCTTGAGGCCACGATAAGCGCCAAGACAATCTTTTCTATGGCCGAATACCTTGTTTCCATGTCCTTAAATACGTTGCTCATGTAGTAGACGGGCTTCTATATTCCTTTGACTTCTCAGACGAGCACCGAACCGGCAGCCTGATCGGACACCGTAAGGTACAACAACAGCTCGTCTCCCTCGGCAGGCCGAGTGAGCAGTGGGGGGGTTTCCAGGTGCAACTTGAGTTGCACGAAAGCGTTCTGGCAGTCCTCTGACCATTCAAACTTTGGTATTTTCCTCAGGGCCTTGAAGAATGGGAAACACTTTTCCCCGGTTCTTAACATGAAGCGACAAAGGGCAGCCACTCTCCCTGTGAGCCGCATGATCTCCACATTGCTCTTTAGCGTGGCCATGTTGAGGATGGCGCTGATCTTCTCCGGGTTAGCCTCAATTCCTCGGTGGGTAACCATGAAACCAAGGAATTTCTCGCTAATGACCCCAAACGCGCACTTGGCGGGATTCAGTTTCATTTTGTACTTGCGGAGGATGTTGAATGTCTCGCCAAGATCTTTGGCGTGCTCGTCCGACGAGGTCGGCTTGACGAGCATGTCGTCGACGTAAACCTCCGTGTTCCTCCTGATCTACGGTTTGAACATTCTGTTGACCAGGCGCTGGTATGTAGCTCCGGCGTTTTTGAGGCCGAAGGGCATCTCTTTGTAGCAGTATACCCCCCGGTCCGTTATGAATGCGGTAAGCTCTTCATCTGCCGGGTTCATACAGATCGTGTTGTAGCAGGAGAAAGCATCCATGAAGCTGAGCAATTCGTGGCCTGCCGAGCTGTCGACGATCTGATCTATCCGTGGGAGGGGATAGTTGTCTTTCAGGCAGGCCTTGTTGAGATCTGTGAAGTCGACGCACATGTGGCACTTCCCGCTTGCTTTTTTCAACCATAACCACATTCGCTAGCCATTCCGAGTAGGCCACATTTCGAATGAAGTTGGCTGCAAGCAACCTATCGTCCTCGTCCTCGATCGCCTTTTGTTTGATAGGGCGAAGCTTCATTTCTTTTGCCTGACGGATCGAGCCGTCGGGTCGACCCCAAGCTTATGCGAGATTACCTTGGGGTCGATCCTAGGCATGTTGGCGGGCGCCCAAGCGAACACATCCGGGTTTTCTCGGAGAAAGTGGATCAAGTCTTCATGCCGGGCTCCCGTTGACCCGATCTGGATAGTCCGTTCATTGTTCCCCTCGACGAGGGGGATCTCTGTTAGCTCCTCCACCGGGGCCCCTCGGATTTCTTTTTGTTCGTCATGGGTATCCAGGGACCCCTAGAAATCGCTTGCGCTTCTAAGGTCGTCGCTTCGTTCCTCGAGGTGGATGTCACTGTGAAGCAAATCTTTGCGATTTGCTGGTTCCCGTAAGCCCGGCCTATTCCCCTTTGATCCAGTAGAAACTTGATCGCGAGGTGGTAGGTCAAGATTTGGGCCCGAAGGGAGTTTAGCATCGGGCGTCCCAGGAGGATATTATAAGACGAGGGAATCCTAGCGACGATGAACTCCACTGGTAAGGTTCTCGTACGGCCTGCCTCCCCAATGCTAAGGAGGAGGGTAACCACTCCCTCTGTTGGGATGGAGTGGTTAGTAAATCCCGACAGAATGTGGACGGTTGGCCTCAGGTCTGATGGGCCGAGCCCCATACGTAAGAAGCAGTCATAGAAAAGGATGTCCGCCTAGCTTCCCGAATCGACCGGTATCCTTTGAACCTCGTAGCAGTGGACCCGTGCTGTAATCACGAAGGGGTCGTTGTGAGGCAAGGATATTCCGTAGAGGTCTTCGTCAGTAAAGGTGATGGGCTCGGCCGCTTTGTTTTTCTTCCAGGGCTGGTCGCTGTGACCCTCGATCGGTAGGAGGCGGCGTATCTCGCCGGCTCCATGTGCACCCCCCGAAGATACGACCATGATTTGGCTAATCGTTAACTCACCGGGAGGGGGATGGTTTTCCTGCTCCCGGTCTGCCTGTCGCTTTTCCTGCAGGTACTTCGCCAGGTGGCCCGAGCGAATCAACTCCTCGATGTAGTCGTAGAGCTGCTTACAGTTTTCGGTCAGGTGTCCCTGCGACCAATAGAAGGCGCAGTACGGGCCACGAGTCCGTTTGGCCGCTCTATTAGTGACCGGGAGGAGCTTGAAGAATCGCTCGCCCTTCGCCTCCTCCAACAGCTCCGTTTGAGAGATATTGAGCGGAGTATACTCCTGGAACTTCGAGGAGTATGGCTTTGGCCGGTCAACCTTCTTCTTCTCTTCTCTACCCCTCTTCTTTTGGTCGGCCTGGTCGCCCCGGGGTAGGTTTGCATTCACCTCGGACTCGAGCTGGATTTCCCGCTCGGTCGAAGCTTTTACCTCGGCCAAGGTCCAAGGTTGCGCCAATGCAAAGGAGCGGAGCCATTCCTTGTGCCTAAGACCTGACCTCAGAGCGGTGATTATAGTCTCATCCCTATGCTCGGGAACCTCAAGAAGAGCGTTGTAGAAGTGAGTAACATATCCTTTGAAGGATTCCTTGTCCACGCTCTTTATAGTGAAGAGGTAATCGACGGTCCGCTTCTACCGTCTGTTCCTGACGAAATTTCCGAGGAACTGGGCGGCCAGCTCATCAAAGGTAGAGATGGAGCGTGGCGTGTGTCTTCGGAACCAATCTCGTCCAGCCCGGACGAGAGTGGCGGGGAACACTCGGCATTGGGCAGCGTCGGAGTTGTCCTGAAAGCCCATGCCCTCCATAAACACGTCCAGATGGTCTTTCGGGTCGGACTTCCCATCAAAGAGGTCTACTTTTAGAGGCTTGTTTCTGGATGAGACGCGGACAGCGAGCAGCTCTTCTGTGAAGGGCTTCGTAAGCGAGTCGGCGACATACCTGGCCCCCTCGCTTGAAGGACGCCCCTCCCGATGTATACCCTCGATTTTCTTTTCGAGGGCATCGAGACGGTCGTAGTACCCCCGAGGACTCGGTGTATTCGGAGTTACGGCCACTCCTACTGGCGGCTTGCACCTGGCTGCGGCTCTGATTCCATTCTATTAGGTTCCTCAGGTCCCCTGGCGAGGTTGTTCTTGAGTTATCGCGGTGAGTACCGCCCGTGCGTCCCTGTCGAGAGAGAGGGTGTCGGCCATGCCTGGGAGCAGGCGAGCTAACCGACACCTCATCGTGAGGGACGGGAGCGCGATGGGCCGCGGGGCGAGGAGCTCTTTCATGAGACCTCGGCGTGGAGCTATGAGGCGTCCAACGGGTAATTAAATCGGTTGCCGCGGGGGACCTGTGACCGCCGGAGATAGCAAGACGCTATTCAGTGGTGCCAGCGTGGGCAACGTCATCTCTCCCTCTGTGGAGGACGTGATCCCGAGGCGGGGGAACGGCGACTTGGGGGGCTTGTCCCGCTGTTTGGACGCGGAAAAGGGCATCTACGATGGACGCAGGCCTGTCGATCCGTACAGACATGGTGTGAACGACGTTAAGGGGAGGAGAGGATCCGTCCGCGCCTCCGTTGTGGGGAGGGCGGCGACTTGTACTTGGATCATCGTGGTGATCACTCGCCATGTTCGAGATCGGTAGATCAACTTTCGATGAGCGGAATTTATCAAGTTCCCACAGACGGCACCAACTGATGGAAGTCAGGATCTCCTTCAGATATTGTCCTCCGTGATCTGTAACGAGCGTTGGTGGACGGCTGAGATTGATGTTGAGGGTCGTCTCCCTGAGCGTGTGGATCTCAGTGGGCTTGATTTGGAATGAAGCTGAGCTACCTGAAAAGAAGTCCCGGGGTGGTTGTATCACCGTGGACCCTCCGACGATCAAGTTAGCCGGGGTATTTGGGCAGAGTAGCGGCTTGTTGAAGTAAAATTGTGTTACCTGAGTCGTCTGAGAGAGGGGTTTTTATAGCGGTCGCCATGAGCTAGCTGGCGCGAGATCTTCGCCGGCTGTTACGTCCCTGGAGTTACGCTCGCGTGAATGATGGGATACCCCATTAATGACGAGATACGCTCGTTAATAGGAGGATACGACGGCGTGGAACACGGGATCGTGGGGCGGCGGATATCTCACGTCTGGCGAGATCCGCGGAACTATCGCGGAGACGCCTGTGATCTGCGTTCTAGGTCGCTCGGTAGAACCGGGGAAGCCTAGCTCGGTGAGAGGCCTAAAAGAGAGCGGAAGGCCGAGCTAGTTTGGTTCTGTGATAGCTCGGAGGCGAAGGACCGAGGAGCTCGGAGGCGAGTCAATGGTTATTTACATTGCGAGCACATGAATGTTCAGGGATTCCTCGGAGATCGGGTCCAAGCAGCGAGACGATAGCCTGGGGGACGCCTCCGATGTGTGGTGGTTGCCCTGTTTCCGTGAGCCTTGGAACACGTCATCACCTCCGCAAAACAAAAGATTCTCGGAGGGAAGTGAGAATGATCTTGGAGGAAGTCAGGAGGCAAGGAAAAAAGATCGAGGTCTTAGGAGGAACAATGTTGAACTGAGGAAGAGGACGGATAGGAGAAACCAAAGGCTGCAATTAAAAGTGATCAATTAAGCGTTTGTGAGAAACATGAAGAGGGAAGTAATAATGCACAAGGATTATGAAGTTCAAGCTGATAGGTCATGCCATGCTTGTGGTGGTTTTGACCACCTGCAGAATCAATGCAAGTTGGGGCCTCAATGCTATATTCGTCATGAGTTTGGCCATAAGAAGTTTCAATGCCCCAAGGCAGGTTGAACCAGGGAAGTTGAAGGGAGAAAAGGAACTCCTAGGTCGAATGTACTAGGTCAAAAGGTCCTTTACCAAGGCTGCAGCTATCATGCCGTTCTCGTCGGCGATGTATATCCAAAGACAATTTGTCGTAGTAGAAAGAACAGAGTCCATGGATGAGAGTAAGAAATGTCTCGGCCAACGTTTTGGAGTTATTCATCAAAAAAATTCCAGAATTGGCAATCCATCGGTGAAGGAGTTTGTGAAACCCTTGAAAGAATTTTGTGAAAAGTTTAAATCACATAATTGGGATTTAAATAGATCTGGAAATGGATACCTACCAGAATTTCCAAAGCCGAGTAGCTTAGACAACATTATCAAATTTGATTGTATAAAAGAAAGTGAGAACAAGTTTGGCGTCTTTGTTAAACGCTGGACGGGAGAGGAAGAGTCCTGGCCTATCAATTTCAAAGCTGAGGTTTGGATCCATGTAGAGAAATTTCCAATTGACCGTTAGGAATGGAAGGGGTTTCAAGACCTCGTGAGAGGTTTTGGCGAGCTATTAGAGATAGACCCAATAACTGAAAGTCTTCAAGGGATAGAAATAGCTCGAATCAAAATCGCATGTCAAGATAGCAATGTAGTGCTAGAAACTATCCTTCTCATATTAGCAAGAAGGGTTGTTAATGCTAAACTAGCAACGGAAGGAGGGTGGTCTCCTCCGAAGGCACAGGCAGTGCGTTTTAACGAAAATTCTAAATTTTTTGAGGTCGGCGACGGATCCGGAGTTGTTGAAAGGTTGGAATACGATAACGGCGAAGGAGTTTAGGAAGACGATGATCCAGTTCAACGTCGAATTGAACCGAATGATGCTGTTAGACCGGTTCTGAAATCGATAGTCACTCGGGCTGAACCGGCTCAAGCAAACCGATCTGGTCCGAAGCAGCACAATGACTATGAGGGTAAAGACGGAAATTTCTATGCTGAAAACAGGAAAGTGCGGGGTCAAAAGAGGCCCAATGAGCAAAAATCACTTTGCAGAGATTTTTGTCTAAACGGAATGGAAACGAGATGAAAAAGGGAGCATCGCACCAGAAAGAGCAATATAATTTTGTCTATACGGGATGGAAAGGAGATGAAAAAGGGTGAGACGGTGACGTTAGCAGTGGCAAGAAAGGCTATGCACGAGTGCTCAGGTACAAATTTATCCAAAATCCCAGTTTAAGGTAATATGCATGATGAGATTTTAAATAAGTTGGCAAAAAAATGTGATATTAAATTAAATCATAATATTCTAGAGGTGGAGAAACAAATAAAAGTAATTAAGGATGCAAATTGCCTTAAAGAGATTAGGTCCTGTAGTGTTAATGTGGATAATACGAATAATATTGAAAACATGGAGGACAAAATTATTGATTTTAATAAGTCGCACTTGGACGCTTTGTCCTGGGGAT
Organism: Agapanthus africanus; assembly: GCA_030015575.1. Lineage (NCBI taxonomy): Eukaryota > Viridiplantae > Streptophyta > Magnoliopsida > Asparagales > Amaryllidaceae > Agapanthus > Agapanthus africanus. The sequence goes on along the minus strand of CM057341.1, from coordinate 96,235,954 downwards.
CTTTGGAACATGAATAAAGATTTAGGGGTGCAAGGGGAAGAAGGTTGCGGAGGCAATAGAGGGGAGATAGCTTAGTTTAGATGTTTCCTCGAGTTGCGGTATGTCATAAACTTGCGAACATAGAACTACCTTTTATGGAAGATGGGGTAAGGACGGTAGTGTGGGAAATGGGGGTAGACAAGGCACCGGGTTCGGATGGTTTCTCGATGAAATTTTATCAAATTTTTTAGGGTTTTATTAATAAGGACTTTATGGCCCTATTTAAGAAATTATCTGAAGGTTCTTTATGTTTGAACAAACTAAATTATGCATCAATTGTCTTCACCGCCGTTCCCTCACCGCCGGCTCTCCTCCACCCTCGTCCTCATTTCTCCCCTCCTCGACCATCTCCCCACCGCCATCTCCACCGTTCTTCCCTGCCTCCTCCTCGAGAAACCGACCCACCAACCTCGCCTGCACCCGACCACGGCCACCGTCTGCACCCCGACGACGCCGACGAGCTCCCCACAGCCCCGAGCTGCCTCGTCGACCTGAGCACCACCTTCTCACCACCACCAAGCCCTCCTTCTCTCTCCCTCTCCCATTGCACTTCCCTCTCTCACTGCACCCTCACTGTCCCTGCGTCACCGGAACTCCGACCCTCTCCCCGAGCACCTCTCGCCCACGCCCGTAGCCCTCCCCTACTCCGGCCAACCAACGCTGCTCTTCGCTGCCCCCAGAACAGACCCGAGCTCACCCATCACCGCCGCTGCCTAAACTCCTTCGCCGACCATCGTCGATCACCACGCCAGCAGACCTCCCACCACAGCCATCCCACCGGCGACATCTTTCCATCGGCACCCCAGTCAGCTCACCATCAACACCCGAGCACCAAACTCCACCCATCACCAACAGTGAGCTCACGTTGCCACTGTCGCTACCTGCGCTTGCATCGCCTGAATCCTAGCCGCTACCTGAGCTCTCTCCGCCGTACGAGCACCTTCGCCTCGTCTCACCCAATGTCCTAGCCGCAACAGCCCCGTCACCAAGCTCGAGTCAAGCCCAAGCCTAGTCGAGACTCGTCGTGTTGTTGCTACTTCGTGCCCGTGCCGTGTCACCACTGCCTTCGCTGCCGTTCCATCAATTCATCGTCGAAGGCAAGTATTTTTACTTGCTACATGCTAATCTATTCGCGTTACAAACTTAAATCGTATAGATTACAAGTTTACAATTTCCAATAGATTATGTGCTATACATGTTCGATGTATGATCCCAATGAAAATATTCATCTAATTTGACGGAATTGGATTGTCTATGCTGGCCCATGTAGTGATGAATACTGTGTACAAATTTCACTGGAAAATACAACTGTTAATGACTAAAACGATTACCCCCAAATATACCTGTAAAACTGGAACCTTCCCGTATCTGAAAACCGTTAAAATCACCATAAAATATGTACATACTTAAATGATGTGTTCGAAGGCTTAAATCGAAGCCGACTCGACGAACTATAACTCTATGCAATTTTCTGATGGTTTCTGTATTGAAATTGTGACGATATTTGGATCGGAGTGTGGTTCTGGACTGCAGTCCAGAGCGACTCTGGTTACTGTTTGCTGGCTCGTAGTGTGTACCACCTTGTTTTCTGAACTCTTATGTTGCGGAACTCTGTATTTTATTAAAGGTGAAACTGTTAGCTAGATAACACAAGTGGTTTCATTCTGTTTCACCGTCGTTTACTATTTAATCTGTAATTTAAAAGATCGGGACGTATAACAGTCCCAACATAATCAGAATTGACATACTAGTATTGAACAGTGTATAACTCCTGACGTACAGACGCGATTGAGAATCCGTCTGTTGCGTTGAAAACTTTATTGAAAACCTTAGATTTCATTCAACTATAGCGTCGCTAAATTCTAGTCCCAACTGGGATTAAAATGCGTTGCGAAACGGACTTCAGATCCCCTGTTCATTTCCAGCCGTTAACGCTTAAAATGAAATGACCATATCTAGTGATCCTGAAACCCGGTTGAAATGAAACTAAATTCGCTGGATAGATAATCCCACATACTTCCTATCCTCTGTTCATTGTTTCGCTAAATTTTGGCATATATTATTTATGATAAATTATGCAATTGGTAGAATATTGTTTGATGACATCTTAACCATGCCTTAAATACTGTTTTCTCATCATATCATATATATGTCACTGCATCAGTAACCTGGTGATCATGTGCATTACCCAGTGCTAGGTATTAGTGATGATTGTGGCAAGTACGTTAGTGTTCGTGCATGGGTGGATAAGTGAAAGTGGCACGTACTTGTGCACAATCAGTGAACCCTATTATTCTATTGCATTGTCGACGTCTGTGGGACGCGTGTAAGTGTGACTATAAGTGGTATGGGACACTTATGGAAGCTCTTGCATGGGTGTCACAGATAAGGCACCAGACACTGCCCATTTATCTTGGGTATTAGTCGGGACGTGCTTGATGGAGATCCCGTCTCCAGTTCTCGCGCAGACTTGTCATGGACCGACCGGTATTTGAGGTTATGGTTAGCGTTTGATGTAGACCACGGGGTGTGGGGTAGTTTGGGTGTGAGTTCAACAGAATCTCGGGAGTCCCATGCCGGCTTATATATATGGAGATATATGGAGATTTACAGGGTACATGATTATTACCGTGAGTTATATTTTGGGCCCGTGGTCTCTTGCCCTTGGGTCCTACCCTTGGGTGGAGGACACTCGCGAGTGGTTGACTCTCACACTTGGACTGAAGATAGGCTTAGTGACCTGTACAGTGAGACTTAGAGACTGATAGGGATAATTGCATTGATATACATTACTTACTGTGTTGACATACCTGGCATACTATTTTACTGCTTTACAGTTCACCTGATCTATTGGACACTTCATTGGTTACTGCATGTTCATATCTCTACCGTCTTGATTTACTGTTATATATATATCTATTATCACTGTTCGAGTTGTCACTTGCATCTATATATTTATATTGTTATCGTGTCGCTCTGACGACCTGAGTATGCATGCTCAGAGTGAGGAGTGGATCTAGCCTGGACTAGGACCAGACGTACATCGCGGACATCTTGAACAGCTATCCAGAGTTATGCTCTTTTTACCTCCATCAGGTTAGTTCTTTGTATTTGTTTTGTTTCAGTTACTGCATTTCTCATTACCTGCGCATTTTTTTACTGATTACCACGTAAAGCTAGAAGCCGAAGTGTGACTATGGCAGGATATTTCCTTGACCGTAGGAGCATGGCTGGCCTTGTCAACCCCTCGTATTCCGTACTTTGGGAAGCGGAGCGTGACATGGTTTTGTTGGTATTAGAGCCAGGTTTTGCTTCGTTTGGGATTGCAGTTCCGTGTAGTGTTTGACAATCTAAGACATCCTTCAGTCTGGATTGTGAAGTTGTTATTCTTGATCCTGATTCACATAGTGTATTCGGCTATGCATTTTGATCTATCCGCTAGGGTTTGAGTGACTTGGAGTTCTACAGTGATTTCCACTTGTAATGAATTTCATCACATCCGATGTTCTTGATTCCTTGCCCAATCCATCTTATATTTTAATTCTTAAAGCTTGTGCCTTATATCATCCTCAAAATTGTTGTTTCAGGACCATGTCTTCCAACGACTCTTCCTCTATCTCCACTCCCCAGAATCAGACCGTAGAGATCCGGACTGCACTGCAAAGTCTGAAGGAAGTCCAGGAGCGAACGAACGACCTGCTAGCTGAAGGACTGAGAAGGCAGGTGAATCAGGCACCAGCGGAAGTCTCCAATCGTAAACGGATCCCTGTTAGACGAGGAAAAGAGAAGAAAATGAAGCGCCCATTTGTTCCCCCGAGACAGAAGCAGCAGAAGACCCAATGTTGTAGGTACTGCAGGAGGCCAGGACATCTTCAGAGGGATTGTCGCCGCGCCCAGGGGAAATGCCTGATTTGCGGATCCAGCGAACATCTTATCAACGGTTGCCCTAATAGGAAGAAGCTACAAGGAGGCAATTCGCCCACACTCCCCACTCCTGCTAATTGATGGATATTTCGTAGATCAAGCTTCGAGGATAGTACGGACCCAGCTTAGGATTCAACCCGTGTGACGAGATTGCAGCGGTCCAGAAATCAAAGAAGAGTTATTATGTTTTATGCTTTCAATAATAATGCTGTTACCCCTTTTGTAAAAATTTCTTTTCGTTTGAAATCTTGTATCCGTCGAACTCTTGGTTAGATGCAATAAAACTTTGAGTCATGATGTATGTATCATCCTCTTGCTATCTCTCTCATTTATACTATTTATTACAACAGCATTTTTATTTTGATTTTTCAGTCCTTGCCTACCGCATATTTTCTTGTACTCTATATCCTGGGTTATTTTCTCAATGTGTCCCACTATCTAATCATGACTCTTTCTTTTCAGGCCATGGCCCACCCTGGAGCAGCGCCGCATCTAGATGAGGATGCACAGTCATGCGTTTCCTTAGACCGCATGCCGGTGAGTTCTGACGATGAGATCAACGGCCCCCAGGTCATTTTCGGAAACAGCGATTCCGAGGACGAAAGAGACACCGCCCCAGAGGTTGACATGATAGGCGATTCCGACGAAGAGGAAGGAGACCCTGAAGAGAACCCGATAGAGGAAGATCCCGAGGAAGACCCGATAGAAGAAAATCCAGTGGAGGAAAATCCCATGGAAGAGAATCCAGAAGAAGAGAATCACATGGAAGCAGATCTCGATGAAGTAGCTCTAGCTGAGGAAGAAGGACCGAAAGAACAAGACCCTGCGGTGGAAGAACTCCCAATGGCGGTCCCTGCGAGGCGCTATGGGAATGGACGCCCCTACCTGAGCGCGCGAGCCTACCGTAACCTGCTGAACCTCCACAACCGCGACTGACAGGATTTTAGTTGTTGTCTTCTCTGGCCAAATAAACCTATGTATAGTTTAGGGCCATCTGTTACTTTCCGAGAGTACTTTGTTTCGAATTTTCTAGAATGAAATACACTTTCTGAGTTCGCAAATCTTCTGATTACCGTTTCACTTGATGCTTTGACTTTTCCCTATACCGTTATTTCCTCCTGAGACCCCTGACTGTCCACCCCTATATCCTGTGCTGTTTCGACCCTCACTTAGACTAACAAGTACCGCACCCTGATCTTTTGAATGGACCACCCTTCATCCTTCATCTATGCCTAGTTTGAAATCCTTCTAGGAGGGGAAATTGATAGTAAAATTTTCGAGTTAACTGACCCTTCGGAGTTTTGATTCACATGATGTATCGACCGTTATCCTCCCCATACATTTTTCCCCTTGTCGTCCTTTGCTGCCTACCCTTACTTCCTGTGCTGATCCGACCCCAATCTCTTTGACCTTCAGTCTAAAGCCGTCACACTCCGACCTTTTGAATGAGCCACACTCCATTGTAATCCCTACCCTAGATAGCCCTTTACGTTTTTGTGCTTTTTCCTGTTACCCTAACTATATTTAGGGACATCATTATTCGAAAATTTAGTTTCCATTATTTTATATTTATCGAAGAGTGTGTGTTATTGACTACTCCGTTTTATGTATTTTGAGTACACTACTACTTTTCTCATTTTTCGGTGGCGCGACCATATGTATTACACATATTATTTTTGGTGCTATGCTTCTTATTTTCACCATATGGTTTTCTAAGTTATGTTAAAATGGTTTGATTGATACGCTATTCTAAAAAATGTTTTGAACCACCGACAAGTCCTTCACTGCTTCATTACGATTATGCCTTATACTTATTACTTCTACTATGCTATTTTTGATATACTTATATGTGCACATATTTGGGTTTCGATTTTATCGAACCCGCCTCGAATATTATTGTTCGTTATTGTTATTTATATTCTCGTATACATGTAGTTTGCCCTTATAGTTGTTCCTGTCTTATACTTATTTAGACCTATTTTTTTGTATGTTGTTCTTACATATATATAGACCTTCAAAATTTTATCCACCCGTTTTGAGTAAGTCACTAAGTGTTAACGTTCGATGTGGTAGCCTTTCGCCTGTTATTTTGTAGCTTATCGTTATTTTAAATTTCGAGGACAAAATTTTTGTAAGGGTGATATGATGTAATACCCAGCCCCTTTTTATACCAATATCTGTATTTCTTTTTCACCTATAAAATTTATTTATTTTACTTATAATTATTTATTTATTTTAAAATCCCATTAAACACCAAACCCAAATCTTTCCTTTTATTTTTCCTTAATCCCAAGCCCCCGGCTCAGCAGTAATCCCTCAGCCCAACACCCATTTTCCTTTTATTAATAAATCCCCAAAAGCTCGGTCCATCCATTTTTCCCCTAATATATTAATTAAACCCTTCCCTGGCCCAAAACCCAAGCCCCACTATCCCAAACCCACACCCATTTCCTTTTCCCCAACTCCTTTCTCCCTCTACAGTTTCCTCAATTCATTTTCGCTAATCACAATTAATTTCCCCAATTAATCCACTCTTAAATCCCATTAATCTCCGTATAATTCATATTTATTACTTTTAATTAACTTTTAATTCTCTCTCTCTCTCCCTCTCTCTCTTTCTCTTCTTTAATTTTATTAATTAAGATTTTCCCACGTTTCTCTCTCTCTTCCTCTCTCCCCCTCACGATCTCTCTCTCTCTCTCACTCTCTCCTTAAAACCCCTCCCCCACGTTCTCTCTCTCTCTCTTTCCATTTTTCCCTTCCCGCTCCTCTCTCGAACCCGCGCCCACGCCCGCGCGTCGCGCTCACCGCCGTCCCCTCACCGCCGGCTCTCCTCCACCCTCGTCCTCATTCCTCCCCTCCTCGACCATCTCCCCACCGTCATCTCCACCTTTCTTCCCTGCCTCCTCCTCGAGAAACCGACCCACCAACCTCGCCTGCACCCGACCACGGCCACTGCCTGCACCACGACGACGCCGAAGAGCTCCCCACTGCCACGAGCCGCCTCGTCGACCCGAGCACCACCTTCTCACCACCACCAAGCCCTCCTTCTCTCTCCCTCTCCCATTGCACTTCCCTCTCTCACTGCACCCTCACTGTCCCTGCGTCACCGGAACTTCGACCCTCTCCCCGAGCACCTCTCGCCCACGCCCGTAGCCCTCCCCTGCTCCGGCCAACCAACGCCGCTCTTCGCTGCCCCCAGAACAGACCCGAGCTCACCCATCACCGCCGCCGCCTAAACTCCTTCGCCGACCATCGTCGATCACCACGCCAGCAGACCTCCCACCGCAGCCACCTCACCGGCGACATCTTTCCATCGGCACCCCAGTCAGCTCACCATCAACACCCGAGCACCAAACTCCACCCATCACCAACAGTGGGCTCACGTTGCCACTGTCGCTACCTGCGGTTGCATCGCCTGAATCCTAGCCGCTACCTGAGCTCTCTCCGCCGTACGAGCACCTTCGCCTCGTCTCACCCAATGTCCTAGCCGCAACAGCCCCGTCACCAAGCTCGAGCCAAGCCCAAACCTAGTCGAGACTCGTCGTGTTGTTGCTACTTCGTGCTCGTGCCGTGTCACCACTGCCTTCGCTGCCGTGCCATCAATTCATCGTCGAAGGCAAGTATTTTTACTTGCTACATGCTAATCTATTCGCGTTACAAACTTAAATCGTATAGATTACAAGTTTACAATTTCCAATAGATTATGTGCTATAACTGTTCGATGCATGATCCTAATGAAAATATTCATCTAATTTGATGGAATTGGATTGTCTATGCCGGCCCATGTAGTGGTGAATACTGTGTACAAATTTCACTGGAAAATACGACTGTTAATAACTAAAACGATTACCCCCAAATATACCTGTAAAACTGGAACCTTCCCGTATCTGAAAACCGTTAAAATCACCATAAAATATATATATACTGAAATGATTTGTTCGAGGGATTAAATCGAAGCCGACTCGACGAACTATAACTTTATGCAATTTTCTGATGGTTTCTGTACTGAAATTGTGAGGATCTGGAACCTACATGCTGATGCTCACGATTTCGATAGTCATACCAGCGATTTGGAGGAGATCTCTCGAAAAGTATTTATTTGGATCGGAGTACGGCTCTGGACTGCAGTCCAGAGCGACTCTGGTTACTGTTTGCTGGCTCGTAGTGTGTACCACCTTGTTTTCTGAACTCGTATGTTGCGGAACTCTGTATTTTATGAAAGGTGAAACTGTTATCTAGATAACACAAGTGGTTTCATTCTGTTTCATCGTCGTTTACTATTTAATCTGTAATTTAAAAGATCGGGACGTATAACAGTCCCAACAGAATCAGAATTGACATACTAGTATTGAACAGTGTATAACTCCTGACGTACAGACGCGATTGAGAATCCGTCTATTACGTTGAAAACTTTATTGAAAACCCTATATTTCATTCAACTATAGCGTCGCTAAATTCTGGTCCCAACTGGGATTAAAATGCGTTGCGCAACGGACTTCCGATTCTGAAACCGGATTTCCAGCCGTGAACGCTTAAAATGAAATGACCATATCTAGTGATCCTGAAACCCGGTTGATGTGAAACTAAATTCGCTGGATAGATAATCCCACATACTCCCTATCCTCTGTTCATTGTTTCGCTAAATTTTGGCATATATTATTTATGATAAATTATGCAATTGGTAGAATATTGTTTGATGACATCTTAACCATGCCTTAAATACTGTTTTCTCATCATATCATATATATGTCACTGCATCAGTAACCTGGTGATCATGTGCATTACCCAGTGCTAGGTATTAGTGATGATTGTGGCAAGTACGTTAGTGTTCGTGCATGAGTGGATAAGTGAAAGTGGCACGTACTTGTACACAATCAGTGAACCCTATTATTCTATTGCATTATCGACGTCTGTGGGACGCGTGTAAGTGTGACTATAATTGGTATGAGACACTTATGGAAGCTCTTGCATGGGTGTCACAGATAAGGCACCAGACACTGCCCATTTATCTTGGGTATTAGTCGGGACGTGCTTGATGGAGATCCTGTCTTCAGTTCTCGCACAGACTTATCATGGACCGACCGGTATTTGAGGTTATGGTTAGCGTTTGATGTAGACTACGGGGTGTGGGGTAGTTTAGGTATGAGTTCAACAGAATCTCGGGAGTCCCATGCCGGCTTATATATATGGAGATATATGGAGATTTACAGGGTACATAATTATTACCGTGAGTTATATTTTGGGCCCGTGGTCCCTTGCCCTTGGGTCCTACCCTTGGGTGGAGGACACTCGCGAGTGGTTGACTCTCACACTTGGACTGACGATAGGCTTAGTGACCTGTACAGTGAGACTTAGAGACTGATAGGGATAATGGCATTGATATACATTACTTACTGTGTTGACATACCTGACATACTATTTTACTGCTTTACCGTTCACCTGATCTATTGGACACTTCATTGGTTACTGCATGTTCATATCTCTACCGTTTTGATTTACTGTTATATATATCTATTATCACTGTTCGAGTTGTCACTTGCATCTATATATTTATATTGTTATCATGTCGCTCTGACGACCTGAGTATGCATGCTCAGAGTGAGGAGTGGATCTAGCCTGGACCAGGACCAGACGTACATCGCGGACATCTTGATCAGCTATCCAGAGTTATACTCTTTTTACCTCCATCGGGTCAGTTCTTTGTATTTGTTTTGTTTCAGTTACTGCATTTCTCATTACCTGCTTATTGTTTACTGATTACTACGTAAAGCTAGAAGCCGAAGTGTGACTACGGTAGGATATTTCCTTGACCGTAGGAGCATGGCTGGCCTTGCCAACCCCTCGTATTCCGTATTTTGGGAAGCGGGGCGTGACGGAAAGGGGCAAGGCAAATCAAAGGTTTTAGAGCAATTCGTTTAATAAATAGCTCGGTTAAGATCATTACGAAGGTTTTGGCAAAAACATTAAGTAAGGTCGCAGATAAGATTGTTGATGATACTCAAACGTGATTCATAAAAGCCAGATACATTCTAGATGGGATCGTGACGACTCAAGAGATAATTCAGGACTGTAAGAGAAAAAGGAAATGAGGGTATTTATTGAAATTGGATTTTGAAAATGCGTTTGAAATGGTGGATTGGAATTGTGTTATGGAGGTTTTACGCTTGAAAGGCTTTGGGAAAAGATGGATTGGAGGTGTCTCTTTATGGTTGCATACGTCGATTACGTCTGTAGAGGTCAATGGTGTGAGTGGAAAGGAGCTCAAATGCAAAAGAGCCTACGTCAAGGAGATCCTCTGTCGCCATTAGTATTTGTCATTGTAGCCGATGGTTTAAACAGAATGTTCAAAGATATACATATAAGGACCTAATACAAGGAATGTGATCGGAAGAGAAAAATAATGCGATCGTGAATCTACAATACACTGATGATACATTAATATTTGGTAAATTAGATGAGGGTGAGAAAAATATAATTAGAGGTATTTTGAGATGCTTTGAATTTTGGTCGGGCCTAAGAATTAATTTTCATAAAAGCTCGGTAGTTTGCTTTCAAGATAATGAGGAATGGGAGAAGAGGTTGTGAGGAACATTCAATCGTCAGATTGAAAATTTTCCATTCAAATATCCGGGGTTGCCAATTAGACCCGGAACATTGAAAATATCGGACGGGTTTGAATTGCTAGATCATTTCCAAAAAGGATTAGAAGGATGGAAAGGAAGATAATTATTTTTACTTGGAGGGCACATTACATCAATCAACTCCGTACTCTTATCTTTACCGTCCTGTTATATGTCATTCTATCGGTTGCCAATTTGGACGGTCAAGCGTATTGACAAGATTAGACGAAATTTCTTATGGAAGGGGGCTAAGAAGGAAAGAAGAGTGTACAATCTTATGAAATTAGGACGGGTGTGTAAAGCGGGAGAACAAAGCGGTTTAGGCATAAAGAATATTAAGGACACGAATGATGCGCTTTTGGGTCGATGGTGGTGGAGGCTGTGCAAATTACCGAATGCTAAGTGGGTGACTTGTGTTAAGAATGGATACTTGGGAAAGAATAAGGCTTGAAATGGAAAAGGAAGGAATACAACGACGGCGTTAGGATTTTGGAAAGAACTCAACTGGGTCAAAGAAACATTTTTCACAGGATCTAGTTTCACAATAGGAAATGGAAAGCTAACAAATTTTTGGAATGATAAGTGGTGTAAGGATATCACATTGAAAAACAAATTTCCCAAATTGTTTCTGTTAGCAAAGGAAGAGAATGCATCGGTGGATGCACAATGGAATAGAACAAAACGGTGGCCGAAATTTGTAAGAAGGTTAACATATAAGGAGAGAAGATATCGGAAAGCATTAATTGATTATCTTGAAAATTGGAAACCTTTAATAGGGCTGACAGTAGATAACATTCAATACAATTATGATCAAATCAGAGCATTTTCGGTTAGGGCTATATACAAAAGCCTTAATAATTGGGGGGGGGAGGGGTAAGATGTGCTATTTCGAAGGGTTTGTGGAAATCAAAGGTCTCACTAAAAATTAAGGCAGTTATGTTATTGTGTGTTAACGACGTAGTTTTAACAAAAGAAAATTTAGTCAAAAGAAATTGGATGGGAGATGATAGATGTGTCTTTTGTTTGTCAAGTATGGAAACCGCACATCATTTGTTCTTACAATGCCATTACGCTAGCAAAATTTCACGTCCCGCTTCCCAGTAGATGGAAACGATGACGTGGCAAGCCCGCAACGTGTTTATTATAAGAATGCCGTTTCTCGAAATAAATACGCTAAGCGTTTATAAGCAACATGAAGTAACAAGAATAAATAAAATAATGAAATCCAACTACGATTTATTACATGCATGATTCACAGTTGACAAAATATCTGAATACAAAATACGATAACATGATAAACCTTAACAAAGAAGCATATATAAATAAACTAAAATGAAATAAAAAGTGGAATGGAACTAGATGTCCAGTTGTGATGCGAACCGGTTGTACTCTTTTTCGACCACTTCTATATTCTCTGCCTTAATGTCACCAGACGAACATTCCAAGAATAGAAAGAAGTGGGCGGAATGCCCGTCAGCGAACTAGTGCACGATAAGTCCAAACAAAACATGAATGTGAAATATAAATGTATAGTGACAAGTTGGAAAAGGATATCATGAAGTAATGAACTAAGTGTGATATGGTATTGAAACATATCATTTAATATAAGCATGTCAAATCTATGTAACATAGTAATTCTATATAACATGATAAATAATGGCAACTATATAAGCATGACAATGGAACATGAGCATAGCATGCAAGTATAGAAATGGCTGGGTAGTATCGGTATAGTGAATATGAAGTGAATGTTAATGTGTAAGTATGGTTATTCTAATGTGGTTATTTGTAATTTGATAAAGAAAGTATTCATGTATACGAGAGAAGTCCATCTTATCCCGTGGACTATGGTAACATGTAGTACAAGGCCCCGTCATAACCCACGGGACAACGACACGTAAATTAATGTAGGTGTCTTTTAAAGTGACCTCTCATGCCACGATATATGTTCCGTACCAATCTACCCCTTATCCCCTCGTATTGTATTGTATAGTTCAAGTTTACAAGTCTTGGCCAAATTCATGAATATAAAAAATGTACAAGTTCAAGTTCAAGTTGTAATCATGTATTGAGGTATTCATGTCAAGTTATATTCATGGTTCGGTCAAGTCAAGTGTTCAAGTTTAAGTTTAGATATTCGAGTATTAAGTTCAAATGTACAGATTCGAAGTCAAGTCAATTGTAGCATGTAATGGTTTAATCACAAGTCATATAGATAAAAATAAATAAACAATCACAGAACATGATATGAGATAAATATACAAGTAACGTCCAAAAACAATATTGTAAATATGTGATATATACGACTAGTTAATCAAGTCAATTGAAGTCAGAATATATATATGAAAAACATAGCCTTAAGTGTTATGCACACGTGGGTTCCAATCTCGCATAAATACGACAACCGGTTTGGGATGTATACATGTTTTCGTATCGTCACGCAAAACAGATCAGAATCTATTCAGCACCGTCACATATTTTTAAAATATAGTTTGGGTAAATATCCTTCAGGTTTCATGTTACAAAAATTATTAGAAATTGTAAATTTTTCGATATAGTTATCCAAAACACTAAAATTCGCGCAATTTGGATTTCTGAAGCTCTACTTATGATCATTTTAATATTAGCGTTTAAAACAGAAATTCAGATTTCTAGACAACAACTATATGTTATATTGCAAAGGCTATATCGGGTTGTTTCACGCATTTCTAAGTAATCTAGTATACAGAAAATTATAGTTCTATCAATTGTGCATCTACACATCTAAAGTTTGTCACGAACAGATATCGGGAGTTCGAGTTATGTTCTATTTAAAAATAGTGTGCGAAACAGGACAGATTCTGTCCAGATCCGTCACTAAATATTGTAACGTAGTTTTCTATATTTTATGTCGGTTTTCAGTAAAAACTTAAAACTAAGAAAATCTAGATTTTTCGATATATATGTACAAAACAGCTGAGTGTGATCAATTTGGTAATCGGTAAACCAAGTTATGTGCCCTAGAAATTGACCGATAAATGCAGTTTTCTATTTTTACAAATAGTGAATAAAAACGATATAATTCCTAAACCGTTATGAGATTAGATCTGAAATATTTACTATACATTTAAAATTCTATCTATTATTTATCCTAATATTCCAAGAATTTCCAGAAGTGAAAATTAATTTATAAAAATAATTTTAAAGATAAAGGTTTTGTATGATCGTATTTGAAGATGATAAATCTATGGTATTTATTTATAACTTTGTTTTCTAGTATGCAAAAGTAAATATAAATAATTAAAACTTCAGCGATAAATAATATGAATTGATATATGTGAAGAAAACATATGATCCGGTCATGATTAACCGTCTAAAACAACAATATATGCACCAGATTAACGCTGTGGAGTTATAATATGCAATTACAGAAACCAAAACACATTCTAAACAATAAAGTCTCATTTGCAATAACTCAATTCAAGATAAATTATATTCCATACACGAAATAACAGTGCTTACTGATAAATATGATAAAAAAAATTATGTTAAAAAAAACAATTTCACATGGAAGTTTACGATATCGCAAGTTGACATGATGAGACATGATAGGAGGTCAAGACTCAAATAGTAAGATAGAGGAGAGGGGAAAGGATGAGACTTACATATACAAGCCAGTATTGTCACCGGGCTTATTTATCCGCCGATAGGCTCGCGTTATTGGCGAGACTTTCTACAGAAGTTCTTCATATTATTTTTTGAGAGATCTAGATGAATAGAGAGGGAAATTTCGAGGAATCTAGATGAACAGGGAGGAAAATGATAGAAATGTGTGATGAAGAAAAAAAAGAGAAGTGACATATAAAAAAAAGTTTATGCCCACCATAATTCTAATTAATTGTAGCTTATAACCATTCTAATTATTTTAGGAGTTAAATGGAAGATGAAATGAAAGCTCTCATTTGTAAATTATGAGAAGGAAAAAAATGATAAAAAAATAATTGTAAGAATGAGAATTTGAACATGTGACATATGGAATAACAATATAAGAACTTAACCAATAAGCTATAAAGTTGTTTATGCACATATTTAATAAGAAATAGATATATGATGTTGCTTGAAAAAAGTGTGCTTTTGGGCTCGAAGTTTTATAAAAGAAAATGAAAATGGGATTAGATTTGGGTTATGAGCTGGGTTAGGTCTTGCGTTTAATTTGAAATAAATTAAGATTTAGTTTAAAGAAATGGATTTGGGAAAAATAGATGGAATAATAAAATAATATATTTAATAGAAAACAAAATATACGGAATATACTAAGAATAAATAAATACAATATTTTACTAAAGAAAAAAACACGAATATATAGTCATATTGGGGTCGTTACACAAAATCTGGAAGGACTTTCTTAGGAGAGATGATAATAGGGGTTTAGCAAGTTCGGTTGAAAATGCGTAGACAGGATGGAAAATAATTATAAAGGATCGGATAGGACAATTTGGGATATTATAGTTATGGCAATATTTTGGAACTTGTGGAAAGAAAGAAATAAACGGATTTTTAATTGCAAATGGAAAAATGAATCTCAAATAATCCATCAAACTGAATCTTATGTAATTTCTTGGGCAGGAGTCACTACTACAAATAAGGGTTGCCCCTACGGATTTATCCGTAGGGGCAACCCACTGCCCCTACGGATATATCCGTAGGGGCGAAAAAATACCCCGTAGGTGCAAAGGCCGCAGGTGCAAGTTGAAGCCCTGAACTTGCCCCTACGGGCAAAATCTTGCCCCTACGGATTTCTGTGTAAGTCCTGTTGCCCCTACGGAGTAGGCCGTAGGGTAAAAAAAGTTATATTATTTACGGTTTTTTTTAATATATTAAATGTACCTACGGACATAACCGTAGGGCCATGTACTACCCCCTACGGATATCTACGTAGGTACCTATCCGTAGGGGCAAAATATCAGGATTCCTGATATGTTGCCCCTACGGACTACGCCGTAGGGGCTAGGAGGTGGCCCCTACGGATATGTCCGTAGGGGCACTCCCAACCCCCTGGCACTGAGATCAGGAGGGAAATATCAGTTACTGCTGATATTTTGCCCCTACGGATATAGCCGTAGGGGCAACATGTGTACCTACGGATTAATTCGTAGGTACATATTATCTGTATTTTTTTTTTAAAAATGGGCTGCTTGATTTTTTCCCGCCCTGTGCACAATAATATATACATCAATCAAATATAAAATTAATCATCACACAACATATATCGCAGTATTCATAATCACATCTCACGCATATATATAATATACAAAAGAAACCCAAAAACTGAATATGATATAAATATAAACCAATATCAATATCGTTTCAAAATGTAGTACAATGTGTATGATATAAATAAATACATGTTTCAAAAAATAAAAACCAAAAAGCTACCCTAGTTCGGTCCAGCTCCACCTCTGAATAACGATAGAATAACGCGCGCCTGCTCCTCGGTCAATAAACTCTGCAATTCGGCGCGAGCGGGAGTCTGAGCGGCCTGTGGAGCTGGCGATGTGGTCTGCGCAGCCGCCGTCGAGGTAGTCGCTTGCGGAACCGCGGCTGCGGGAGTCTGAGCGGCCGGTGGAGCTATAGGAGCTGTCTGCAGAACCGCAGCCGATGTAGTGGCTTGCGGAGCCGCAGCCGAAGGAGATGCATGTGGAGGCTCGGCCGATGTACCCTGTCGCGTCTGGACATAACGTTTGTAATAAGCGTGTAAGAACTGTGTATTATTCGAATTTGTATCATTATTAAGTTACTTCGAAACCCCGTTTGGATATCTAGTTTGTTGTTTATTTTAATTACATCTGTATGTATGATTAATCAAACTTAAATCTAAAACCAAATAAGCTCAAGCTACGTACTAATTATGGATATGTTTATATCTATATAATATGACATGATATTTTACTATAAAGTAGTTTACATACCAGCATCTCCTTCAACTCCAGAACGGTGACCCTCAAGCTCTCCAGTTCCTGATGGACACATCGATCACTGGAGACGGAGGAAGTAACCGCCGGGGTGGAGTCCAACCTTATATGGGCCCTGCTAGGGCCCAGTCCCCGGCCTCTCTCCCAACCTCCGTGGTGCCCTCCGTGTGCGGCGTCCAGAACTGGGGTCAGCAGCCTCGGATCGCTCTGTCCAGTAAAATCGATCCCCGAGGCCTGGGCCTGCTCAACCACCCACTCTTACACCCACATTAAGCAGTAAAGTATAAGTATAAAATTTAAACTTGAACCTTCCAAAACTAAAATTTCAAATTTGGGTAGAAAAAATATTAACACTTACGCAGTACTCCTGGGTAGCGACGTCGGGATATCGAAGCTCGCCCGTGGCGGGATCTGTCGAGGTGCCGTGGACGGCAAGATATGCGGACAGCACGCTCGGTGTACCACCTGACGCCACGGTCCGAGATGTCTGCAATATTAGAAAGTAACTCTTAATATTAGAAATATTAGAAAATAACTCTTAATATTGCAGAATATCACAAAGGTCGGTCTATTGTAATTTACCGATAACTCCATGGCTCGAGTAATGTTCCTCGAGCCACCTGTATAAGTGGGGCGACCCCTCTTCGCCGACTTCCTGTTCTCTGTATTCTTAGCGGCCTGTTTCTGCACAACGCATTAACATTTAGTTTTCTAATTAAGAAACACAAAGAAATAAATTATATCATAAATAATGAATTACATTTAAAATACATACATGTTTGCGTTGGGAGTCGAAATAAGCGCACAATAGAGGCCATGTCTCTACGTCGACTCTCGCAAACGCCAGAGTAGATAGGAGGGCCGCTCTCTCTGCCTCGGGGGTCGCCATCCACAGGGAGTAGCAGTCGGCCTTGAGCTCATTCCTGTTGTATCGGACCTTGGCCTGCATGTTCTTCATCAGGCCATTGTACAGAGCATGAAGGTCGAGCACCCTCCCCGGATGATCAGGGTCGGCTACAGGCTGAAAATCGTAATCCAACTGAAAATACAAAAAATACATTGTTATTAGATTGCAAGTGTTAATAATAAATATATTGGATAGATCAAATGAAAATATATATTAATACATACCTGAGCCTGATCAAAGAAGAGGGCGAATGAGCGCTGGTGCTGCTCGCCCCACTCAACGTGAAGTGGATAGTTCTTCACGAGCCGGCTCTCGTCCCCCAAATACCGGCCGAACCTCTCGGCATGAGGACCGGTATAGCGATAGTCAAGGGTAAAAAAGGGGGAATGCTGTTTGATATATATGTCCTAGAGGCCAACATTGTATAGGATGCTTGGGATATGTATGTACATGACAGTCTTGCTTGATATGATAGTACGCTATTTGGTTTGACTTTGTCTTAACGTATGATATTTTTTACTTGGTATCTATATATATATATGTTGATAAAGCCCATAGGGTGTTTTGTCTGACTACCGGCGTTGTGATGGCAGTCATACTAGTGGGAGCTGGATAGTCAATAGGCACACCCTTAGATGTCCCTGGTCGCAGGAGTATCGAGATTGGGCATCGATACTCCGGAGTAGACTAGTGTATACATATCTAGACCCTGACAAGGGGCAATGGATTGGTCCCGCAACCATTGGTGGTGTTCACCTAAGATTGTATACAGATGCTCACTGGGTGTGAGTACACCGGACAGGACTCGCCGAGAACTGACTGGATGGTATTATACCTAACGTCAGATAGCAGTTCTCAGGTGACATGTGTGCAGATAGTCCGTTGACTTAAAGTCATCATTTGTCTCGTGTGAGTTCCCACTGTGCTTTGATTATTACCCTACCACGGCTCAAAGGAGTCGTGCAAACAGGTTTCAGTTGGGCACAGTCCCGAGCCATGTGGAGGCAGTGAGTGACTGTTAGGGATTCGTCTCTCCCGGTATAGGGAGTTGATATCGCACTGTGGTCGGTTGGTCATTACCATAAGTCCCTGGCCAGGGCTGATTGAGAATTACTGATGGAATGATCAGTAGATTCTCGGGTGGTCTTGAACCATACCGACACGACTTGTACGGTTATTAGGGGTCTGACGTCCACCACCTCCCTAGACCATACATGCGATACTCTTAGACGAACAGACCGGACTGCGCGGATATTGTCACAGACAGGCTCAGTAGGATTTCAGATGGGTTACCTCATCAGCTTTCTTATCGACAACTACCTGGGGACCGTTACGTACAGCTAGTGCCGCTTGCGGTCTGTGGTTAAACCCACTGCCAGCGTAGTAGTCGAGTCTTTAGAGTCCCACACAGAGATTTCCCAAACCCAGGCGAAAAGATATAGAAGTCGTATGGTTTTACGACAAAGGTTCGGACGCATACGTGTTTGAACGCACGTACGACATTCGGACAGTTTTTACTAGCCGGCTTTGGTTTAAGCCAGATTCTAGTATCAGGTTATTGGATTTATACAGTCTAAAGTTTTTCCGTGTTTTTACGGATGAGAGGGGCGTTCTCGTAATTTTCCGAGAAGCTTCTAGAAGGATGTAACATGGAGGGAGAGGTGGCATTTTCATTTAATGAATTAGTGACTCATTGTGAGTGATTCATCATGTCATTAATGCATTATTAAATGCTTAATGACTCACATAATGAATCACCCACTTGCATTAATGAAACATGATGAATAATCTCTTATTATTCATTTCTTTTTAATTCATTATGTTTCATATATCTAGTGAGAAGCTTTTTCATTTTCATATTATTATCATTATCATCTTCTCACTCTCTCTCTTCAAGTTCTCTCTCCTTCACCAAACCTAATCCTACCCTCATGAGTTGAGAACAAGGATTAGGAAAGACTAATTACTCCATAACCTATCTCTACATCACCTTAGCTACTCTATTTAGCAACTAGAGAAACTAAGTAACCTCAAGTTTAGAGGTTATAGCTTGGATTAGGGTTCTCGGGTGGATCGTCTATCACGGAAGAAAGCCGAAGAGGACGTGGAGATCCAAAGAGGCCGTAGATAACATTAAGACGAAGGACTAGAACCGTTTGGTATAATCTCTTAACATAGTAGTTTAGAACTCTATTGCTTTTGTTAAAACTTGTTTAGCAAACGATTCATACGGTTAATCGATGTTTGATCATAGAAAAAGATTGTTATTCATATTTCCGCCTCCCTATAAGTATTGGGGTGTTGAACATCGACTTACAAATGCTGCCTCCCCCCTAGCTCTGTCAGGCCTCAGCCTATGGGACTGATTCGGGCCTCGAGTCCCCCTCTGGGATGGGAAGGCCATGCGTCTGCACGAAATATCAAGACAATCAATAATAAGACAAAGTTGTATTAAGAAATCAAGGTTAAACGAAAATTCAAATTGATATATACCTCCGGTGCCTATCGCACGAGCCTGGGCCCGGGCAGCAGCACGAGCGGGACGATAGTTCTTCCGGTGAGGAACAACCGGGGTCCCGGATGCGGACGCATCCTCTCCAACTAGAAAATAAACATCGACGCTAAATTTCCATGAAGTTCATATTTATTCTATAGAGCATATGTAAAATGAATAAATATTTTAAATTTATTCATACTAACCTGCAGACGATGCGGAGGGTATGGAAGCGGCAGGAGTGGCCCCTGCGGAAGATATGGACGCACCACCTATAATTAGACAATTAAAAATAGATTATATAAGTAATTGCAAAAATAATGTGTAGATCAATAATATAACGTTCTAAATCAATATGCATGCACTATAGGATATATAAACATACCCGCAGGTGCGGTGGTGTCACCACCTACAGCTAGACAATAATAAAAATTGCTAAGTAAGAGCAAAAGGAATGTGTGTATTTATAATATAGCATTCTAAATCAATATACATACACTATATGATATATAAATATACCTGGAGGAGCGGGGGTGGCCTTTGTCCCAGATGTGGATGCATCACCAACAACTAGACAATCAAATATTGACAATATAAGTAATTTTGACATAAATATGCATGAATATCTGTAATTTTACATTCAAAATGGATATGCGTGCAGTATACCTGGAGATGTGGCAAAATCCACACGGAAGGAGGTATCCGAAGAGGTCTCCGATCTGGGTGCAAGACCGGCCCTCTGAAGCTCCCTACGGAGCTCTCCGGGCGGTAGAACCGCTCTGCCTCTGCCTCTGCCGCGGCTGGAGCTCTTGCCGCCCCTCGCTGTTCCCGACATCGTCATCAAATCTAGATAAACGGTTCGTGGACGCATTAGACAATCATTAAAAGTATTGACTATATATGTATAGAGCGTAAAATGTGAAGTAATAATATAACATTACTGATAACTTTTTTCGTTTCGTGGGCGCATTATACATATCTACTTGGATTTCATCGTCGATGTCATTTCTAACCCACGTAACTTCATGATCGGTCGAAAACAACCCGTCCTTCGCAACAGACGGTCGGAGCACTTTAAGCCTTCTCTCTTCTTCGTCCTCATCGCTGTCCTCGTATTTTGGGACATCGTACACATCTCTGGCTTTCCATCGGCATACAACACTCCACCCCGGATGCTTCAAACACTGTGAGTAGTATACTTGGAACGCTTGGTTCGGAAAGATAAACGGATCGTTCTGACCGTAAAATCGAAGTGTGTTCACACTGGTCAATCCATATTCATCTTTCCAAGTCCCAAGACTGCTTCTCCACCTGTCCGTATCGGTTCGCGGATCGTACCAAGTACACTGGAATATATAAAAGGGTTCTGATCGTCCGGGATAGTGGATGCCGAGTATACAATTTAAGTACCCATAGTAAATCACACCGTCCGATCCTACCGTCGCAATCCCACTATTCTGAGTGGTTATAGATGTTTCTATGTCCTTAACTTCAAATTTGTATCCAAGGACACCAAATCCTTTGTAATATGCAACCTCCATACTAGGAAATTGAGCTAAACATCTTGAATCACTCTCAAATGATGCAGACAAGTTCGGATCGTGGATCTAACAAAACAAATTTTACGACAAATACATAACGATACAAGTTTAGATTAAAACTGATAGCAATAAAATGTTATTCGAATAACTTACATGATCTGTGACCCAATCACAAAAATTATCCTGATGTTATTTTTCCAAACATTCTTCGTTCCAATCAGGATGCCCCTCACGTAGCTCGTTAAAATGAATTTTGTTTTCGACAAATAATTGTGACATTAATATTATATCATTTCATACACACACAAACACAGATATAACAATTAATCCAAAAGAACTTACTTTCTAATTTGTTCAAAACATGCGCAATTAAGCAAGATAAACCGGTATATCTTGTTGATAAACATAGTGTCTACCCTATTATACTCGGCTTTACCATATGGCGCGTCTTGAATTCTTCGTGGTCGGTTAAGCCTTGTCTCAATGTTCTCGTCCAGATAGCGGGAACAAAATGTGGTTGCTTCATCAAGAAGATAACCTTGCATGATAAAACCCTCTGGTTGATTTTTATTGTGTATATACTTCTTAAGAGTGTAGAGGTACCTAATGAGAATATGTTGAATAAATAAATACGGGCATACAGGACAACAATAAATTTATAAATTGCGCGAAACGAAGAATTACACGTACCTCTTGACGGGATACATCCATCGATATTGTACCGGTCCGGCTAACTTCGCCTCAGTTGCAAGATGAACCGTCAAGTGTATTATGATATCGAAGAATGACGGTGGGAAAATACGCTCAAACTTGCAAACTATCAACGCAACAGAATTTTCTAGTTTATCCAGCGTCGCAACCTCCAGTGTTTTAGCACACAACTCCCTGAAAAAACAACATAGGTCGTTGATTATTAGACCAACCGAGTCGGGGAGAGAAGTCCTGATGGCTAATGGAAGAAGGTGCTCCACGATAACATGGTGATCATGCCTTTTCAGCCCATCGATCTTGCCCTTCACAATTTTTATTTTCTTGCTGAATGATCCTGAAAAACCTGTGGGGACTTTCAAATCATGCAACACCTGCAGGAATCTTTTCTTCTCCGGTTGTGACATATGATAAGCGGCATTGGGAAGTACAAACTTGCCCGGTTTACCCGCTATCGGTCTAGGGTGCAATTCACTTCTTATTCTCCACTCTTGTAGATCCATCCGAGCATTCATGTTGTCTTTCGATTTCCCCTCTTTACAAAGAAGCAAGTTAAGTATGTGCTCTGATACTCCCTTCTCTATATGCATAACGTCCAGACAATGACGCACTGAATTTGTAGACCAGTACGGAAGCTCGAAGAAAATGCTTAACTTGTTCCAATATTGTGGTTTGACCTGTTTCGTCGGATCCATCCCGAAGGTCACGTTATTGTAACCATCCCATTTAGCAGTCACGTCCTCTCCGGACAATGGGGATGGAGGTCCAAGAAGCTCCTGATGACTATCAAAGTGAACCGTATCTAACATATAGGGGTGGTCTGGAGACAGAAAACGTCGATGGTCGCAATAACAAACCTTCCTGCTAAAATTCAAGAATTTTGATGTTGTGTGTTCATGGCAATGAAGACATGCTTTGTGACTATGTACAGACCAACCTGATAGCATTCCATACGTAGGAAAGTCATTAATTGTCCACATTAAAGCCGCACGCAGTATGAAGGTTGTATTTGTGTTTGAATCATATGTCTCTACACCATCAATGAACAAAAATTTCAACTCCTCGATCAGAGGTCGGAGATAGACGTCGATATTGTTCCCCGGTGAGTTTGGTCCGTCGATAAGAAGAGGCTTCATAAAGTATGATTGGTCCATAGCCAACCAAGACGACAGATTATAAATTATCATTACAACGGACCATGTGCTGTGACTTCCAACCATATAGTTGAATGGGCAGAAGCCATCAGTAGCGAGTCCGAGCTGGACATTGCGAGGATCGCTACTGAATATTGCATGCCTCCTATCGAAATCCTTCCATGCCGGTGAATCTCTTGGATGGCACATTTTTCCATTTTCGCTTGGAGGAGCACGGTGATGCCAAATCATTGCCTCGGCTGTTTTCTTGCACCTGAATAGCCTCTGTAGCCTCTGTGTTATGGGAAAATATCGTGCTATCTTCACAGGTATATCAGGCTTCTTATCAGAATCTTTCGGCTTATACCCGGCCTCTCCGCATGTTGGACACTCTTTCAAATCTGAATTCTCTTTCCGGTACAACACGCAATTTTTAGGACATGCTTGAATTTTCTCACACTTTAGACCCAAATCAGACATCATCTTCTGGGCTTCGTACCAGCTTTCGGGCACATTATTTCCCGGAGGCATATAATCTTTCAAGAACGAAAGAAGCATTGTGAATGACTTGTTACACCATCCATTTAGGCACTTAATCTGGAAAAGTTGGACGAACCATGAGAGGGTGGAATACTTCACATTCTCATAAATTGGTTTCCTAGCATCATTCATGAAATTTTCATATTTATCCGCACGCGGTCCTTGACCGGAAGGAATGTCATCTTCGGTACGAATAGATTCACCTAGGGCAGCCTCTACCATATCCTCCATTTCTTCTGATGGAAATAAATTTCCGTCTCCTGCCGCATTACCGAATTCTTCTTCTTCTCCTGCCGCATTATCGTGTTCTCCTTCTTCTTCTGCCGCAGTACTGCATTCTTCTCCTTCCCCGTGATATTTCCCAGTTGTATAAAGTCTAGTAAACCCATGTTTTACAATATGAAGCTCTGCCAATTCTACCTTCTGCCAGTACTTATTGCCACATCTATCGCACGGACAGAGAATCTTCTCTATTATGATCTTATTATGTGTGCGTGCAAATTCAAGGAAAGCAGCAACTCCTGCGACAAACTTAGGTTGCATACGTTGTTTCCAATCCACATACATCCAGTCCTTAACTCTGACGTACTCATGGACCATGTTAGACTGTATAACATATAAATTGTAGGTTATGCTGACTATATTGAGAAATATAAGAACGGGATAGTTACTGACAAAGGAGAAAATCCTTGTATATGCTTTGTGTGTGCGTTTGTTGTTGAAAAGAATAAATTATCGCATGTATGTTAACCGATAGACGGGGACTAAGTGGCGCTTTTAGTTTCATATATGAGTATCGATGGGAATATGAAGGTTTCATATTATCATATATTGGTTTTAACCCGAACATCTCGAATCGCTCTCTAATTATGCGTTTGTTGTGTATTCTTGTTGTATGTGTGTGTTCCGGCTGTCGGGGGTAGGCTTCTATCCCATTAAAAATGTATAGAGCGAACGCCCATCACTTGTGCTTTCAACCGTTTCGAGTAAATTTCGGCAGCACCTCCCCGCTGTTCTCCGAGTACACTGTAATAGAATAGATAATCATTTCAAAGCCGTGAAACAACGTTGATATGAACATCTAATCTATCTTTGTACACGGAGAACCAGCGGAAAGGTACCGACGAAATATCTCGAAACGGATGAAAACACAAGTGAATGAAGGCGTTTGCTTTATATATTCTTAACTTGTCCACACAGGACAAATTTATGGGTTACCATACGATTGAATTTTCTCGTCGCGTAGACTATACGACGGTTGTTAGTATCGAGCTATACTGTCCGATATTTAACAACCTTCGTATAGGGTCACGACGAGTATCGCACGTATGTTAACCGATAGACGGGGACTAAGTGGCGCTTTTAGTTTCAT
This sequence comes from Agapanthus africanus, assembly GCA_030015575.1. NCBI lineage: Eukaryota > Viridiplantae > Streptophyta > Magnoliopsida > Asparagales > Amaryllidaceae > Agapanthus > Agapanthus africanus. Next base: position 96,210,722 of record CM057341.1, on the reverse strand, counting down.
ATATGAGTATCGATGAGAATATGAAGGTTTCATATTATCATCGAATATCATATATTGGTTTTAACCCGAACATCTCGAATCGCTATGCGTTTGTTGTGTATTCTTGTTGTATGTGTATGTTCCGGCTGTCGGGGGTAGGCTTCTATCCCATTAAGAATGTATAGAGCGAACGCCCATCACTTGTGCTTTCAACCGTTTCGAGTAAATTTCGGCAGCACCTCCCCGCTGTTCTCCGAGTACACTGTAATAGAATAGATAATCATTTCAAAGCCGTGAAACAACGTTGAAATGAACATCTAATCTATCTTTGAACACGGAGAACCAGCGGAAAGGTACCGACGAAATATCTCGAAACGGATGAAAACACAAGTGAATGAAGGCGTTTGCTTTATACATTCTTAATTTGTCCACACGGGACAAATCTATAGGTTACCATACGATTGAATTTTCTCGTCGCGTAGACTATACGACGGTTGTTAGTATCGAGCTATACTGTCCGATATTTAACAACCTTCGTATAGTTCTAGGTCACGACGAGCATCGCACGTATGTTAACCGATAGACGGGGACTAAGTGGCGTTTTTAGTTTCATATATGAGTATCGATGAGAATATGAAGGTTTCATATTATCATCGAACATCATATATTGGTTTTAACTTGAACATCTTGAATCACTCTCTAATGATGCGTTTGTTGTGTGTTCTTGTTGTATGTGTGTATTTCGGCTGTCGGGGGTAAGACTTCTATCCCATTAAAAATGTATAGAGCGAACACCCATTCGCTTGTGCTTTCAACCGTTTCGAGTAAATTTCGGCAGCATCTCCCCGCTGTTCTCCGAGTACACTGTAATAGAATAGATAATCATTTCAAAGCTGTGAAACAACGTTGAAATGAACATCTAATCTATCTTTGTACACGGAGAACCAGCGGAAAAATACAGACAAAATATCTCGAAACGGATGAAAACATAAGTGAATGAAGGTGTTTGCTTTATACATTCCTAACTTGTCCACACGGGACAAATCTATCGGTTATCATACGATTGAATTTTCTCGTCACATAGACTACACGACGGTTGTTAGTATCGAGCTATACCGTCCGATATTTAACAAGCTTCGTATAGTTCTATATCACGACGAATATCGAACGTATGTTAACCGATAGACGGGGACTAAGTGGCGCTTTGAGTTTCATATATGAGTATCGATGAGAATATGAAAGTTTCATATTATCATCGAATATCATATATTGGTTATAACTTGAAAAACGTGCCGTTGAAACAAATTATTGTTCTCCACCTTACACTCTCTTAACAATGGTACATGCATTAAACATGTAAGAGCTATCTATAACAACTCTAAAGTTTCACCTGTTGGGTTCAACAAAAAGGTTTTTGATATAACAAACACAATCTTCCTCAATTTTTCCCTTGAATCGATGTGAAATTAATAGTGTCCATATGACACAATGGATATATTTTCTACACAAAAGGAAAAAGGCAAACAATAGTAAAGCAATTGTAATTCTATCAAGTATCCATACTGAAAAAGAATAAATAGCAAACTAAAAATTAATCACTAATGAAAAACAAACAAAAGTGCTTATTATTATACTTCAGAGGTTATAAGTGCTTGACCCCCATAGTACATAGGTTGTATCCGCAATTAACCATTTTCTATATACTTGGGTGTATAGAATTTCTAAAAGTTACACACGGTTTTTCTAAATCCAATTCTTTCCTTTCACTACAAAACCCTTTATATTTTCTAATAGGTACCAAGAACTTTCAAAGTTTTTGGATATGCACAAAAAGAAAGTATCGCCAATAAGATTGACATAACCCAAATGACTTTGACCCATTACATATAAATGTCGTGGTCTTTCAATATTTTTCAAACAAATACCATAGACTTTGTTTGTTACAAATAAATACCATGAAGTTTTAACGTTTTCACATAATTTCCATAGACTTTGTTGTTTACAAATACATACCATTGACTTCCAACGTTTTCCAGATAAATACCATGAACTTTGTTGTTTACAAATAAATACATGAACTTTCAGCGTTTTTTAGATAAATCCCATAGACTTTCATGGACCTTTTTCTCATATAAAAACTATGGACTGTGTTATTCACAAATAAACAGTATCGACTTTCACTATTTTCCAGATCAATCCCATAAAATTTCACCTTTTTAACCCTAACCCAGCCCCAGCCGAACCCCAACCCAACACCAAACCCTAACCCTAACCCTAACCCCAACCCAGCCCCAGCCGAACCCCAACCCCAACACCAAACCCCAACCGAACCCTAACCCTAACCCTAACCCTAACCCCAACACCAGCCGAACCCCAAACGAACCCGTACCCTAACCCTAATCCTAACCCTAACCCCAACCGATACGTAACCCTAACCCTCATCGCTATCCTAACATCATTAAAATAATGTTTAACTAACCACTAGGCTAGGCGGTGGAGGAGACGACGGAGACTCTACGTGGTCGACGACGCACGCAATCGGCGACGAGGAAGAACGAGGGCGGTGGCGACGACGAGATCACTGCAGGCGGTGGCGACGACGATTCGGCCGGCGCTGGCGACGACGAGAACGGCGATCGGCGGGAACGTCGAGGGTTTGGGGATTTGGGTTCGCGCGCAACGATAAAGGGAATAAGAAATAATCAGCGTAGGGATCGATCACTTAAATCTCTATTTATATGCCCCTACGGATATACCCGTAGGTGCTTGGTTTGCGGCTCCGTAGGGGCAAACAACACTTTAAGATTTAATAATTTTTAAATAAATATGGAAGGACCGTAGGGGCAACCGTTTGGCCCTACGGATTAATCCGTAGGGCCAAACTTTATCTGCCCCTACGGATGTTGTTATCCGTAGGGACAACCCCTTATTTTACTAGTGAGTTTTCGCCGCTAAGATGAAAAGGAAGGCACAAAAGGTTTTGGGCATTGGAGATTCAGATATGGCACCTTCGGATGAGAATGTACAAAGAAACGAGATCTTTGTTTTTATTGCGAAAAAGAAGACAAGAACGGCGGTGCGTGGTGGTGATGAGGACAAGGCTAACAGTCGATCTCACAACTCGGATGAGGTGGTGCCACATACTATTGACGGCTCCATGGAGTGACTCAGGTAGTAAGGAGTTCAATGGGCAGCATGGTTTTTACAATGAATTTTGATGTACTTATTCTCCATGCTGCTAAAGTTTTAGAAAGAACATGAATGGATTTCTCTTTATTTGAAGTTACAACTTCCTGTACTGAATTCTTAAGACTTGATATGGGATGCAGGTGCTTTTATTTTTCTAATGTATTTTTATTTTTTTCTTTCTTGTCTTTTCTTTTTATGTTTGTAGTTTCGTTATGTGTTTTTAATGAAATCGTGGGGGCTCTTCACCCACCGTTTATTTCAAAAAAATGCAGTGCAAATGTACTTTAAATCTAATTAACTTAAAAATCAGGTCTTAAGCTCTCAGTAATCAAAAAACTAGAAAGGTTCATCTTATATAATCAAGGCGGTCTTTTGTTGGCTCAGAATACCAAGAATTTAAAACATTAGCGGATACTGATCACTTGATCTACAAGAAATATTGTATGCTTCAATCCACATAGGCTACCGGATCTTTCATTGGATAAAGAGAGAAGCAGATGGCGCAAGTTATGACAAATCTCAGCTATCAGATCCTCTTTTAGCACCACACAGCCATGGACTTCTCTATTTTATCCTCACAAACCGGGGGGAGGGGTGGGGATGAGGGGGCAAGCAATCCAGATCCATAAGTAACTAGCTACTATTGAATATCATATTTCATTTTCTATCCAATAAAAAACCCGTTAGCCAAAATGGATCCTACCGACCTAGCAGAAAAAGGTAAAATTTTCGACCAGCAGCTATAGTAGTTAGTTTCCGCGCATCTCAAGAAACCTCTGAATAGAAGGAATGGCTCCAAACCTACAGCGATGGTACTTTTTAAAGTATCATATACGAGTCAGTTCTGGGTGTCATTAGGGAGTTTGATAGTATGGGTTCATACATTTGATTTTATGTGATAATCTTCCCTCAATTAACATTTTGTGTAACTAGTATACTAAGATGCTTATTGAACATAATTGATTGTGGCTCGGATCTACTTGCTTTGATTCAGCTCACGCCAACTTTCTTTCAGGTTCGATCAATTTGTTTGCTTATAAATTGAATTGGAGTAACAAATAAAAGCTCATTTCTCTGCAAGGTAGCTTCTTTTTCGGTTCTCCTTCTAGTCGGGTTAGTTTATATTATATCATGGAGGGCTGATAATTTTATGGGAAAATTGTTTTCTGGCTTAATTAGTTTCTTACCGGCCGTTTATTTCTAAACCCCATAAAGTTTCAAAATCGTGGAAAAACGATATTGTTTGATTTCTTTTAAAACCTAACCTTGATATTTATACGTATTTGTTTATGTATTAACGGTAATTCCGTTTTATGATTTCAAAACATGTGTGTTACAATGGATAAATAAAGTTATATTAAGATAAAGAATCTTATGATTTGATAATTAGTGCTAAATAAGATTACAAAAGTTAGAATTGATAATTAGTGCTAAATAAGATTACAAAAGTTAGAATGCCCAGAGCTTGGGAAAGGATAATAAACCAACGGAAACTATTTCGGATCCGACTCAAATACGGAGATCGAATCATATAGCAGAATAACATATTATACTTGTGTGCCCTACGATCATGATCTAGAATAACTTATGCAGTTCCTCTCTTTGAATCTTGGGACTTCATCTGGAGATGACCGATGGACTCAACCACACTATTAGGCAGGGACCCTGCTGTCGAAGGAGAGAACTTCAAACCACTTGCTTTTATTGTGCCTAGATACCTTAACTTTCACTCTAGAATATTTCGAATAAAGCCCTAATATTTATGGGCTAGGGGAGATCAGATTGGAAATCAAGATTAGCTTGAGCCCGATCGGTAATCAAACTAGGTCTCGGATCCTAGATTACTAAGGACATCCCTTTGACTCGGGCTAGCCAAGGAGACTCGCACCCCCTTGCGGGTGAGATCTCGACTTAGGGGTTGGAATGAATTGGGTAGGGTTCCCAATCCAGTTACGCGCCTGCTTAACTATTTGGGCACGTTCTGATAGAATGCAACCTCATGTCAACACTTTTTTTTCGAATATATGATCAAGTTATAGTTAATAAAGAATTGCAACATACAGAGAAAACAATTTCCAGCTCGAATCATTATATATATATATATATATATATATATATATATATATATATATATATATAAACCAACATGTTAGCGTCTATTTTTCCCGTTCCTCTCAAACGATCCATCCTAATTGATTCGGATTTGACTCCGTGTATATAAACCAACATGTTAGCGTCTATTTTTCCCGTTCCTTTCAAACGATCCATCCTAATTGATTCGGATTTGACTCCGTGTTGTGAACAAATAAGAAAATTATAGTTTTCAAAAAGACAAACGGATCACTATATAACGCCGGGACACAATTCCTTGATTTTTGCTCCACAAAAGCCCAAATGCCCATGTTGCTCCTTCAACAAATGGGTAGTATGCATCAATCTTGGGAAAAAAAAAATTTAATGGAACCAATGGTATGCATGCATGCATCCCCATCCATCCTTATCCTCATAAATTTGGCTAGATATGAATCTTGTGAACCAAGCCAGAATAATACAGCATCTATTGACTGCACCTATATATGTTGGTCTCCAAATTAGACTCTTCTCCAATATAAATAATAATTTATCAATGTGTCCATATGTTTGGTTGTCCCACAACAATAGAACAAGCACAAAGCTACAAAAAGATACGACCTAAAATTATAAGAGTACGGCATCCCATGCATGCGTGCAGGGTACTGTGAATCCGTGATCGATACAAATGTAGCACCAAGCACATAGAAATGGCTCCCTGAAAATGGTGTAGATGGGCCTCTCTATTTGGTAGCTAGATGCAGATCACTACATATGGGGACCATTTTTTCTTAGAAGATTATTGATTTATGAGTAGCTCCTGCTGCCATTGGGCAGAGCCAAATCGAATGTTGTCTTGCTTTGTGTGAGCCTCCATCCTGCCCGCGTCTCTCTCTCTATGGATACACCAAATTTTATATGATTCTACAATTTTTTCACCGTTGATTTAGTGTGTTCAAAATTAACGGTTTACTGACAACATAACATCTTACATTGCTAAATCAACGGCGAAAAATTTGTAGTATCATATGAAATTTGGTGTACCGACATCTTAAATGATAACGATAAAGATGATGGGTGCCGATCGTGGAAAAATGATGAAAGGTAGATTTTTTCGATGCAGGGGAAATCCCTTTCTATGGACTCTCTTCCATTATATATATATGAATGAGGAAAATGTATCTACATCTAAGTGTAGAGAATTTTCTATGGCTCAAGTACAACTAGCATGGGAAAACGTGTGGTCCCACCGCATGTGCATTGACCCTCGTGGTTTCCCATATGATTTGGTCTTGAGATGTGAGAAATTCTTTACATCCGGATGTGGATATATTTTTCTCTTTCTCTATGTGTGTGTATGTTGTGTGTGTAAAGAGTTGATGCTATGAGGTTCGGTGTTATTTTTTATTTTGAGATCCACTTTTCAAACAGATAACCCCTCGTGTTTTTCACCGATCCATACCGGCCACCGTGATCTATGTGTTAAATAGGTTATGCATCAAATTTTACGAGATTTGAAGAGCTCTAACACATTCATGAAACAGTTTTGTTTTTCATGAATCGTAATGCCGTAGAATTTTTAGTTTATATAATGGATTAGTTAGAGCTCTCCAAATTTCGTAGAATTTGATACATAACCAATCTAACGTGTGTAGATCATGATGATCGGTGCGGATCTGTGAAAAACACGACGGATTGTGTGTTTGAAAAGTGGATCTCATGATAAGAAATAAGGCCAGACCTCGTAGGATCATATATATCATTTGCATGGAAGAGAGAGCTAGAGGGTTCCCGAGTGAATGTGTTGATTGGAAATGGGTTTCTCCATTCCCCTACGGCAACATTAGATCAAAAAATGTTCTCCCAATGTCTCTCTGGGTCCAATACACAATCGTTAAATGCAACGTCAACTTCAAATTAGATATCAAGTCAAGGTGGACTGAATATTGTCCGACCATAATGGTCGATTTTGAGAATTAATAAATTTTATATATAAAAAAGGATTTATACATTTCTAGACTGTTGCTTGACATGTGTAATCCACGTCCTAATCCAGAAAATTTATTAAGTATCCAATTGCAATTCCATAGCTGGGCTTTGCATTTTTTGAAATTGAATTTAATATCTATCTAGCAATCTAGCATGGAATAATTACATCTTTATCAAATTCGGTGACTCTTTTAGTGATCTGATTAGTCAAATTTACTGCATATTTTTATGGACATTTTTCTTACTATTATAAACCACGAAAAGATGTTAATTGTAAATAAATAACATGTGTGGGTTTATTTGTAAAAATATTATTATCATATATTATTTCATTTATAATTAATATAATTAGGGAAAATATATGCATATAGTATTTAAATAAAATATTCATATTAAAATATGTATATCATAGCAAATATTCCTAATCAATATTCTTAAAATATCATATCATATAAATGGTTAGAATAATATCTCAAATAAAACAAATGATACTAACAATTTAATTTGAGATATTGTGCAGGTATTATACTGGATTAGCTCAGGTCTGAATTCTAAGTAGAAAACCCAGATAAATCGGAATATCAAACCGAATCTGCCGAATATTAGAAGCAAATCGAAAAATCTAGAAACGACAGAGACTAAGAGCAATATTTTAAAAATATTTTTATCAAGAGCATCTCCAAATATCGCTAGAAAAATCCCGAAAAATCCCAAGCCACATTCCCACCAAAAGGCGGTGGATCTGCGGTCAAACGGGGGTTGGGGCGACGGAACCGCGGTCGGATGGCAGCCATTCGATGTGGATTTTCAGAGACATGATCGTACTATTACATACTCCAATATGACTTCCAGGATTTCTAATTCCAGAGACTATATAAAAGACCGAAAGCTGTACATTCCAAAAAGTATCGAATTATCTATTTCTCAGCCTAGAGAGAGATCTAGCGAGCAACTAAAATTTTGTAATTTAGTTTTTCAGGAAGCAATTTTGTAATGCAATAGCTGATCAATAAAGATAATTATTTTTTTAAATTATTTTCGCATTACTTTTCTGTATTACTTTTCGGCATTATATTCGGCATTACTTTCTGTACTTTTAAATTTTAAATATGGTTTCATTCATCTTCCATCTCTCTTTTACTACGCTAATATCCATGAACGAGTAAATTCTTACTTATTAGGATTTGTAGCAGAGAGTAGAATAATAGATGAAAAAATCCTTAATTTCTTTTAACGTTTTAATTTTTATAAATTTTAGCAAAATTAATGTTAACTCTCTTATCGGACGTGCTATCAATTAATGATAGCCACGACCACAATTTGAGATTCGTTAATACTTATTTTGTTAAGATCTTGAGATAAATAGAGATCAATGGAAGGATAAGAGGCATTAGTGAGAAACCCTAATTCCCTCCAAGAACCCTAATCAATATGCATCGCTATCTCTCTAGTATTAAATAATTAAAAGATAAAAAGAATTACTTTTAAAAATTCATCCATTAAGTACTAAATCCTATAAACCCTACATGTATTTCTATTATAAAATTTTCTAACCATTCTAGTCTAAAACAACAAACAATTCCAATTTTTTTCTAACAACAAACAATTCCAATTTTTTTCTAACAACAAACAACACATATATACACATTTTCGCATCTAATCAAATGGCGTCGTTGCCGGAAAAACGGCCGTAATTATTTTTCTTGTTATTCGGTTTAATTTCTAATATAAAACCAGCTAACATAAAAAAATAATATAAATAAAAACTACATTTTGTATTTTTAACAATTCTTGTTTGAGTTTTGCATGAATTCTGGAGCACTTGGAGCGAACCAATAGAGATTCAGAGATTATCAAATAGGAGCAGAGGAGCATTGAAGTATTATGCCAAAGTTTGGAAGCAAGATCTCACAAACCAACGGTGGAACCGCGGCCAATTTGTGCTTCTGGCGGCTAAACCGCGGCCATATTAGGGTGCTAGGCCCCCAACTTTCTCTGGTATCATTTACTCTTCTTCTTCTCTTCTCTAAAACTCCAATAAACTGCTTTTACCTGCAAAATTCTTTACAAACAGCGCCGCTAAAAATTCTTTTTGCGTGTTTAGATTTTGGTTTGGTTTGCATATTTAAAACGGACATTAAGGAGCAAGAAATCCAAATTCAGATTAGATGGGGATTTCATCCCCCTTCGTAGGCCCCACAAATCATAAACAAGTATACGCATCATCCAATATTAATAAAAAAAATGTAGAACAAGCCTCTAAGGACAATCGTGCTCAATTAGGACAAAGGAACGCCGTGGGTAATTTATTACTTATCCACATTTCTCTTGTAGTTTCTAAGGTAAGTGTGACTAAGAAAAATGGTTTACTTAATTATGCCCGCTATTTTGGTGATTCGTATAGCAGATACCTCCCACTTACCTGTCACTTACCTGGCTGAAAGATTGATAAGGAGGTGATAGAGAATTGATTATACGTCTTGTCCTTTGGAAGTTTAGGAGCAGTCTAGTGATTTGACTTAGTTGACCGTAGTTCTAGAGATTGTTTGTGCACGTTTGTGATTTGCTTTAGTCGAATCCATCTTTCCAAGCAAAACGATTTTAAAAAAAGAGCTTAAAAAAATTCACCCTATTTTCTTTTCACTCTCTTATAATGGGTAAGCCAAACCGACCAACTCTTGCCGAGTTTTGCTATACACAACCAGATATTTTTTTATATCGTTATTACTTTAGTACAAATTCCGTTCCTACCATTTCTTTAAAGAATATAATAGAACACTCTAAAAATAACAGTTGGATATCTCATTCAAAGTCCTATCAACCGTGTCAAAATTCAACACTTTCTTATATTGATAATCCTTTTAAAACTTCTGAACCTATATTCATTGCTGAGCATATTGAGAAGGCCCGTAACCAAAGTTTCATACCTTTCAATACTCCAAAACCGTTAGGACAACAATTACAATCATTTTCATACAAAAATGTTGATACTCGTTTTGAGACGAATATGACAACTTTTACACTCATGACTATTGCTGAGCAAATTGCAAAATCCAGCCGCTAACAATTTAGCCAATCTCAATTTTCTTCATATCACAATTTTGATCCTAATCATGTTTATGAAAATTGGATACACCCTTCTAACTCTTATCAACAGTACCAAACTTTCACACACTCTCATTTTGATACTTCTCTTAACGCTAATATGGCAAAATCGTAAACCCATATCGATTACAGAACACATTGAACTTGCTTGTAGCCAACAATTAAACACATTCTAACCGTACTCAACTCTTGCAACTTATCTAGACTGTGCTTCTGAACATCAATTAGGAAGTTCCACGGTTCAACGAGAATTCTTCATTGAAATTTCTTCACAAACCATGTCTAATCTTGAAGTAGAGTTGGAATTGAGTAATAAGAAAGAATAAGGGATCCATCCAAGTCAAAGCAGAACCAATTCTTTTGATTTCAACACCTTCTATCCTGAACCCCAACTGAATGTATTTGATAATCTACCGCTTAATAATCTAATTGATGAGGTGTCCGGGAATAACATGTTTGATTTTTCCAATCATGAGTGTGAAAGAGAGTTTTACACCATTTCAAATCAAACCGATTCTTATCCGATTACACTTGATATTTCAAACCTTCCAATTTCATCAAGTGAATCAAATGATCCATCGATTAAGGAAAATATAATTAATGAATTTTTAAAGAACTATTCGTTTGAGTTGACTGAAGATGGTAATGAGATCGGTGATAAGAATATCTTTGAAGATGAATCCGCTATGTTGGATGAGTTGGATTCTCCGGCCCATCATGTCCCTTCCATTGAATGTGAACATCTTGTTGTACACTTAACCGATCTTATTCTTACCACCGACCTATCTGATATGCAAAACGATGTTCATCCTTTATCTCCCATATCTGATTCAATAATGCTCAACACCCAAGTTCGTATACCCATTTCATTACACACTTTCTGTAGTTCTTCTTCTAATCTTTTTTCACTTCCTCCGAGAATTGATGAACCACATTCCGATATTTCGAGTTCTATAATTCTTGAAAGACCACTTGATTTAGACTCTTTTAAGAATGAGAGAGACGATCTTTTCGAGACTCCTACCTTTATAATTTCTGACAAATCGAGTATTTTGAATCCTGATACGTAACACTTTGACATTGAAACTTTCAATCTTCCTAATGAATTTGCCTATTCCAATAATATGGACAATTATTCTTTTCTTTCCAATAAGATTATCATTCGGAATATCGATAAAAGTTTCGAAAGTATTTTCGCCGAGAAACTCGCGTTCTTTAAAAACTTGGATTTTGTGATAAATCATTCTCCACCGGAAATTCGTGCGCCTCCCTTTGAGGCCGAAGAAATTAAACCACCACCCCTTCTTTTTATCACATACGAGAATGTGACTATTCTACCCATTCCTTATCTTTCATATTCTCGTTTTCATTCACCATCAACTTTTCATCTCCACCAACCGAGACGTAAAACCTTTCGATTACACCTCTTCTCTTTCCCCTACTTCATCTCTTATCGTTACTCTCATTTTTGTTTCTTCTACTCGAGACATAATACAACCTTTAATTTTTTACAGTATCGAGTCTTCTTTAGCTCTATCCGTTACATGATCTTCTACCAACCATGATGTTACATTGATAAAATATTTGAATGATTGGTTTTAACATTTGGTCTTTGTAAAGTTTTGTGTAGATCAATAATATTTACCCCTTCTTATGATTTTCAATACTTAGTAATGAAAACACTATTTTACTTAAGTTTGGGGGGGAGAAGAAAAATATTTTGGCTCTTGAAAGAAAAGAAATTTTTGCACGATTGTGAGTCAAGAACAAGTTTGGGGAAGGATTTTACTGTCATTCACTCTTGACCCCTTTTTTATACCATCTTTTTGAACTGTTCCTTCTAATTTTCAGGTTTTGAACTTACAAGACAACATCAGTGAGGACACTGCTGTAATTAAGTTTGGGGGATGGTTTGTATATATCCACGCATCATATGTAGATATTGCATATTGCATTGTATAAAAAAAATTTAAAATGAAAGTTAGAAAGTGAATTTTTATGAAAGAGAGAAGGAAATTTAAGAAATGTAACAAAATTAGATGTTTTAAAATGAAGTTAGTAATATGTTGTCATGAGCTGTTGTCCCAAGAGTTAGTAAGATAAAAAAATCACTAATGTGCGGATATAAATAAGTCTGAAAAATAGTCTCTATTCTTAAGGCTAAATTTTTTAACGTTGATACCCTAATATATGCACTTACACACATCTTGAAACTTGGAATAGTAGAGAATATTTTGAAATACTCTTGTCTAGAAACCTTAGTATGAAGGAAAAAAATATAAATTAAAAAAAAGATAAACGGTGAAGAAAAATGAACACTGATTTTGTAATTACTTAAGGCGGCATTAAAAAATATATATAACGAGGGTGCCTTATCACCTAGTGTCTTAGACCAACTGGTTTGGGAGTCACTACTAAGCCTTAAGTGTTGCAAGACTAGCATATTGCTAATTATGCCTTAATAAGTGAGCACATTCGATAATTGGTTGGTTAGTACCTCAAGAAGTATTAACGGTCGCATGAAAAATGTGTGAGCAAATCTATATAAAACATCACCGACTAAAAAGTACTAAGAAATATGGACAAAGAGTATGATATCTTGAATTGAATTCTCCAAGTGTAGGGATGTTTTTTACACACACGTAAGGGTATATGATCGATATTTGGAGGAAAGGTAGGGAGGAAGACTACAGACGATATTTTATTGAGAGATGGTGTGATTTCTAATATCTTTTCAAGACCATTAAGATAGAGTTCATAGCAACTAAAAAATTAGTGTAGTTTAAAACTCTGATTTTCAAGTTTTTTTTATATATTCTTTATTTTTGCATGTAATTTTTGTCCTTTTTCCTTTATTTTGGGATTTTGTGGGTGTAATCCACGGAAAACCCTCAAGAGACAATACTTCTCCTATTAGAGACACCTAGAAATTTAAAGGTTTGTTACACGAGCTAAGTGCAATCGTATTGTCTACGAAAATGTGCTAGGTTTTTTCTTTTTTTTCTTCAATAAATAGTTTGCTCGGGACGATCAAACATAAGTTTAGGGTATTTGATTAGTCAAATTTACTGCATATTTTTATGGACATTTTTCCTACTATTATTAACTATGAAAATGTGTTAATTGTAAATAAAGAATATATGTGGATTTATTTGTAAAAATATTATTATCATATATTTTTTCATTTATAATTAATATAATTAGGGAAAATACATGCATATAATATTTAAATAAAATATTCATATTAAAATATGCATATCATATCAAATATTCATAATCAATATTATTAAGATATCATATCATATAAATGATTAGAATAATATTTCAAATAAAACAAATACTACTAACAATTTAATTTGTGATATTGTGCAGGTATTATACTAGATTAGCTCAGGTCTAAAATCTAAGTAGGAGATCCACATTAAATCGGAATATCAAACCGAATCTGCCGAATATTAGAAGTAAATCAAAGAATCTAGAAACGACAGAGATTAAGTGCAATATTTTCAGAATATTTTTATCAAGAGGATTTCCAAATATCGATAGAAGAAGCCACGAAAAATCCTAAGTAACAATCCCGCCAGAAGGCGGCAGATCCGCGGTCAAACAGGAGTTGGGCGGCGGAATCGCGGTCGGATGGCAGCCGTTGGATGTGGATTTTCAGAGACATGATCATAATGTTACATACTTCAATATGGCATCTAGGTTTTCTAATTCCAAAGACTATATAAAGATCGGAGAGCTATACATTCCAAAATTTATCGAATCATCTATCCCTCGACTTATAGACAGATCTAACGAGCAACTAGATTTTTGTAATTTAGTTTTTCAGTGAGAAATTTATAATGTAATAGTTGATCAATAAAGATAGTTATTTGTTTTAATTCTTTTCACATTTACTTTTTGCATTATTTTTCCGCATTACTTTTCTGCATTACATTCATCATTATTTTCTGCACTTTTAAATTTTAAATATAGTTTTATTTTTCTTCTATTTCTCTTTTACTACGCTAATATCCATGAGCGAGTAAATTCTTGTTTGTTAGGGTTTGTAGAAGAGAATAGAATAATGGATGAAAAATTCCTTAAATTTTTCTGACGTTTTAATTTTTATAAATTTTAGCAAAATAAATATTAACTCTCTTATCGAGCGCGCTATTAATTAATGATAGTCACAACCATGATTTAAGATTCATTAATATTTGTCACGTCTCGCTTCCCAGAGTGCGTTAAGAACGGCACGTGATAAAGCCAACCATACTACCTGTGGCTAGGAAACATCTTTCCACAGTCACATTACGGCTATCTAAATGATATCAAGAACAGTAAAATAAAATAAACTATCTAGTACATGTCCATAAGCCAGAATAAACGAGTCAAGAAATAATATGCGGAAGCAATAAATCCAATAAATAATAACGATCTGGAAAGTACGTCCCAAATACGGGCTCACATCAGGAAATGAAAATACGGAAAGAAAACTAAACTAAAATACTAACAGTATCCTCACTGCTCGGCCTGTCGATTGAAGTACTCCTGGTCAGCCTGCGAAAGAGAGAAAGGATCTGGGCCATGCAAAACCCAGACGTCAGTGCGTCATAATATCAAACAATAACATATAATCAGGATGTAACAAGATATGCAGGCATGAGTATGAACAGCAATGAGTGTATAACAGTAACACGAATATGGAACAGTGAAGTGTATGTGCATGCGGTGAGTAATCTATGCTACTGGGTTAATTACTCTCAAGTCTTTGAAATCAATTTAATGAATCGTCGATATAACTCAATAGTATCCCGTGCGTGCCCGGGACCACGGTCTAGATTCTTGGGCTGAAATCCGAAACATGCCGCTAGGCATTAAACAGGAAACATGTACAGATGAATGATGTCAGCAGCAGCATCCCGGGGCTGGCCTAGCCCGTAAAACTGATCAGTATAAGTATCGAACTGTCGAGTTACAAGTTAGCTTTCATCATTGATTTCCCTTTACCCACAAGTTATGTGTTCAAGTCAGGTATTGATAAATCTGGAGTTAATGCCAACACAGGATCAATCAGGTACAGGTTTGTCTATGCAGACAACAGGATATGTCCATCGGGACAACAAGTCAGGAATGTCGGCATTAGGAACAGGATCAGGTATCAAGTCAAGCAGTGGTGCATCAGGTCATGTCAGGGGTGTACAGTGTATCAAATGGATGCCCAACAGTTAAATGTATCAAGTGTCGAATCACGGTAACAGTACGGATGTACGGTAAAAGCATGGATGCACAAATATCTATTAGGGGTTACATCATGACTATGTAGGATGCACATTATCAAGCATGGGGTACTAATGTAACAGTAATATGAATTAATATGACATGTCATGTAACTAGATATGTAGAATTAATGGTATGGATACACAATAAAACATGGTGCACAAATATCTATCAGGGGTTATATCTACAGCTCCATGACTATGTAGGATGCACATTATCAAGCATGGGGTACTAATTCAACAGTAACATGAAATAATATGATCTGTAGATGCAGCTACATATATAATAAATGATATGGATGCATACGAGTATCCGAAAATAGTAAAACATTAATATGGATGTACAATGCAATCAACATGTGATATTTTTATTCATATAGATGCAAAATATGTATCATAGCATGTAGCAAGATGAACTTGCATGCGACTAGATATATAATAAATGATACGGATGTGAACTGGTATCGTAAAACAGTAAAACGGTAACATGGATGCACAATGCAATGAACATGTAATATTATTATTAATATGGATGCAAATATAATAACATAACATGTAGCAAGATAAACTTGCATGCGACTAGATATGTAATAAACGGTACGGATGCGAACGGGTATTGTAAAACTGTAACATATGATGCACAATGCAATGAACATGTAATATTATTATTAATGTGGATGTGAATATAATAACATAGCATGTAGCAAGATAAACTTGTCTGAACGGATCTCACGACAGGGTGTATACGCAGCGTCCGACGTCGGGTAAACGTCACAATGTACACACGCGCACACGGGACAGGTCCAGACAAAGCAAGAAAGTGACCACGCTGGCTGGGAACGTCCTCTGGGTCGGTCTGAACGTCAGCGACGGCATAACTCCGGTGATGGCCGGGAAAAACCGGATTAAGAAAAGAAAGAGAAGGAAAGACGAAGAAGAAGAAAAAGAAGAGGAGGTGCTGGGGTTTGGGTGAGGCTCTGGGGACAGAGAAGGCGGCAAGGTGGGTGACGTCGACGGTGGTCGACGGGGTCGGATCTTCGGCGAGGATCGACAGCAAGGCAGTGGCTTTTCTTAGGGTCATGCAGGATTTAGTGCGAGGGAAGAGCTCGGGTGTTAGGGAGAAGAAGAGAGGAGAGAGAGAGACAACGGGAAGGGGTCGCCGGCGAGATGACGACGACTGCGAGGCGTGGGTCGAGCTTTCTTGGGTTGGGCTGCCGTCGATGGTACTGTAGCGGAGAAGAAGTAGAGAGAGGTGAGGATGGGGAGGTGGTTGAGTTGATGACGGGAGGCCGACGAGGGCGTCGTCGGTGGCGGCGATGATGACGAGGAGAGCGAGGGGCGCGGCATGGGTTTGATCGACGAGGAAGGCGGCGGGAAAAAATTTGAGAAGATGAGGGGGAGAGAGAACATGCATGGGTTAATTTAGAATAGGTTAATAAAATAAAATATATATAATATATAAATATGTGGAGTATAGAGAGAGAGAAAGAATTTTTGGTTAGGAAAAATATATTTCTTTTGTTAATAAAATATATATAAACGATAACATATAACAGTATTATATAATATATAATGAATATAATATTGAATTTATTTGAGATTTTAGCTAATACAAAAATAGTCCAAAACGCGCCCGGATCGGGTCTAAAATTACGGTTTGAAAATACAGTTAATATACGTGTCAACCAAAACCAAAATAGGATGTCCAGGTAACGAAAAAGCATACCCCCAAGAATGGATGCACGTAGCTTGCACCTAGCCATTCAAACGAGTCCATTTCACTGAACGGGACGAGAACACGATGTACGGATGCTACAACAGGGTCAGGAGTATGATACAGGCCATGCTAGATATTTTTAAAATATTTTATTCGACTTTAAATGTTATATTAAAAAAATGCAGATACCAGATATAATGCCAGTATGCAGTATCTAAAAAAATATGAAAGTGAACGGATCCTCATAACTAGACGAGATAAATCATAAACAAGAATCAATATGAGTTTCCAGCATGCGGGTCAGGTCAAATGCAAACACAGATATCAACTACACTTATTCGCACCCAAAACACGGTAAATCAAGAAATAACCACAAATAAAGAAATACCCAAAAGAACTGGTATAAATGAACTAGGGTGTTACATTATATCCAACTACAAAAGAATTTCGTCCTCGAAATTCCCGGAACAAGAAAAGACAACCAAACATGAATCTACTAGAATAAGTGTGGAAACTTCTGTCGAATCTCGTCTTCTCGTTCCCAAGTCGATTCTCCGTGCGAGCGATTCCCCTAAGAAACAAGTACGAGAGGGATAATTCTTTTCTTGAGGACCTTTTCCCTTCGATCAACAATCGACGTCGGTTGTTCTTCATAAGTCAAGTTCTCCCTTACTGTCAGCTCCGAATGATCTAGCACATGTGTTTCATCTCGCACATACTTACGGAGTTGAGATACATGAAACACGTCATGAACATTCACCAAAGATGGTGGTAAAGCCCATCGATAAGCCACTTCTCCAACACGCTCCATAATTTCGAAAGGCCCGACGAATCGAGGACTAAGCTTGCCTCGACTCCCAAAACGAATCACTCCTCTAGTCGGTGATATCTTCAAGAATACAAGATCACCAACAGCGAACTCTAAAGGTTTTCTCGATGTATCGGCCCAACTCTTCTGCCGATCTTATGCTGCCTTCATGTGATTCCGGATAGTATTAACTTTCTCCACGGTTTGCATGATCAAATCTGGTCCCAACAATCTTCGTTCTCCAACATCGTCCCAACAAACGGGTGAGAGACACTTGCGACCATACAACGCTTCGAATGGAGCCATCTGAATAGTCGCCTGGAAGCTGTTATTATACGAAAACTCCACCAAGTGTAGATGAGCCTCCCACGAACCCTTGAAGTCTAATATGCAAGCTCTCAACATGTCTTCAAGAGTTTGGATCGTTCTCTCCGACCGGCCATCTGTCTGGGGATGATAAGCGGTGATAAACTTCAATCGCGTCTCCAAACTCTCCTGTAAGCTCCTCTAGAAGTGTGATAAGAATCGGGTATCACGATCGAAAACGATGCTCACAAGTACTCAATGCAAATTTCACAATCTCCTGCACGTACCGCTCTGCCAACGCGTCCGTCGATTGACCAACTCAAAACGGTACGAAATGAGATGCCTTGGTCAGTCGATCAACAATCACCCAAATTGTATTGTTGCCTTTTGGACTCCGCGGTAAAGCTGTCCCGAAATCCATGGTTATATATTCCCACTTCCATTGAGAAATCGGAAGTGGTTGCAGTAAACCAGCTACTCTTTGATGTTCAACCTTAACTTGCCGACACACCAAGAACTTCGCTACAAAGCGAGCAATCTCCCTTTTCATACCTTCCCACCAGAAATGTTGTCGTAGATCACGGTATATCTTCGTGCCTCCTGGATGTACACAATATGCGGAATTGTGCGCCTCCTTCATAATTTCTTCACAAATATCTCCTTTCGGCACACACAAACGGCTACCATAACGCAACGAACCATCTTCATGAATCAACAAGTCTGTTCGAAGTCCTGCTTCAACCTGTTCTCGAAACTTCTGCAATCTTGGGTCCTGTGACTGCGATCCTTTTATATTATCGATCAATGATGACTGTACTTGCAGCTGCATCAACTGTCCCGAAGAATGCGGTAGCATGATCTCCAACTCGAATCTTCGAAAATCTTCGATAAGCTCCTTCTGTGCAGTCAATATCCGAATTGCTGGCAACCGACTAAGCGCATCCGACACTACATTAACTTTCCATGGATGGTACTTAAGATCAAGATCATAGTCAGCCATCAGCTCCAACCATCTACGCTGCCTCATATTAAGCTCTTTCCGCGTGAACACATAATTTAGGCTTTTGTGATCGGTGAATACTTCGACTCTTTCGACCAGTAAGTTGTGTCTCCAAATTTTCAAAGCGAAAATCACTGCTGCAACCTCCAAATCATGAGTCGGGTAATTCTTCTCATGGTTCTTCAACTGTCTCGATGCGTAGGCTATAGCCTCCTCATACTGCATCAAAACACATCCCAAACCTTTCCCAGATGCGTCGCTATGAATCACCAATCCTCCGGAATCGTCTGGTACAGTCAAAATAGGAGCGGTTATCAACCTTTACTTCAACGCCTCAAAAGCTGACGCACAACTATCCGTCCAGACGAACGGTATCTCCTTTCGTGTAAGCTTGGTCAAAGGCTCAGTTAAGTGAGCAAAATTCTCCACAAACCTTCTGTAATATCCGGCAAGTCCAAGAAAACTTTTGATCTATACTACGTTCTTCGGAATCGGCCAATCTTGAACTGCTGCAATTTTCTCGGGATCAACGGCGATTCCATCTCCGGATACGACATGCCCCAAAAACTTCATTTCTTCAAGCCAAAACTCGCACTTACTCATCTTTGCATATAATTTTTCTTGCCTCAATATCTGCAGTGCGATCTTCAAGTGTTCTGCATGCTCTTCTAGGCTCCTCGAGTAGACCAGAATATCATCGATGAACAGCACTATAAACTGGTCCAAGAATGGTGAAAAGATTTGGTTCATCAAGTCCATATATATCGCCAGTGCATTCTTGACTCCGAATGGCATCACTAAATACTCGTAATGTCCATATCGAGTTCGGAACGCAGTCTTGCAAATATCCTCTGATTTAACTCGAACTTGATGATATCCGGATCGCAAATCCAGGTTCGAGAATACCCTCGCGCCACTAAGCTGCTCGAACAATTCGCCAATGCGAGGGATCGGGTACTTGTTCTTAATAGTCACCCGGTTTAATTCTCGATAATCGATGCACATCCTCCTTGTGCCTTTTTTCTTCTTGACTAGAAGAACTGGAGCTCCCCAAGGTGAATTGCAGCTGCCAATCCAACCCTTCTCAAGCAATTCGGTAACCTGCTTCTTTACCTCTTCCAACTCTACTGGTTCCATTGGATAGTACGCCTTTGAGATTGACACGCACCAGGAACAAGATTGATCGCAAACTCCACATCTCGTTTTGGCGGTAAACCCGATATATCCTCGAACACTTCCATGAGCTCTCGAACTACAGCTGGTGCTTCCTCCCTATCAACTTCCATCGATGAAAGACCGGCGCTTGTCGGCCTAGCCCTAAACTCGACTGGCCCGACAGAACTGCTACCTCTAGCAAAAACAAACTCCGGATGTCCGGGAATCTGGAAAATCATATTTTTTTGCCCTACAATCAAAGTGAGCATAGAAAGTGCCGAGAAAATCCATTCCCAAAACAACATCAAACAATTGGGATGCACCTGAATCGAATAATACTAATGCGGGAAAAATTATGAACAAGTAGGATACCTGAAACAACTTCCTCTGAAACCAAACACTGAAGAAGATAAGCACAGTAAACAAGATTCAAGCTTGCGATAAAACATGAACAGATAAGCAATGAAACCGAGAGAAGTAAGATAATATCACGACTATAAATCAAGGAAATGAATCAAGACCAGGACTCCAAGTTACTTAAATATAGTACCGCATTGTAACCATGCTGCAGTTCATAGTTACAATCACATAACTCCGTTCAAGTCGCCCAAATCCTAGTATCAGAATCAAAAGAATAGGACGGGAGAAACAATAAGGAACCAAAAGGATTTCAAGTCGAGATGCAAGGTCATTTGCATATCGTCAAGACAAGGGTCAAGAGAAAGATATGATTCAAGAATCACGATAACAATGTGGCAGGACATGTTTCTAATTACGGTTTTTCTGATTCGTGTATTGGGTCCAATACTTAACTACAAAAGAATCTAACCCGATTAATCTAAATCCTATGGCTCTGATACCAAACAAACCCTGTCATGCCCCGCTTCCCAGAGTGCGTTAAGATCGGCACGTGACAGAGCCAACCATGCTACCTGTGGCGAGGAAACATCCATCTACAGTCACATTACGGCTGTTTAAAAGATATCAAGAACAGTAAAATAAAATAAACTATCTAGTATATGTCCATAAGCCAGAATAAACGAGTCAAGAAATAATATGCGGAAGCAATAAATCCAATAAACAATAACGATCTGGAAAGTACGTCCCAAATACAGGCTCATATCAGGAAATGAAAATACGGAAAGAAAACTAAACTAAAATACTAACAGTATCCTCACTGCTCGTCCTGTCGACTGAAATACTCCTGGTCGGCCTGCGAAAGAGATAAAGGATCTGGGCCATGCAAAACCCAGACGTCAGTGCGTCATAATATCAAACAATAACATATAATCAGGATGTAACAAGATATGCAGGCATGAGTCTGAACAGCAATGAGTGTATAACAGTAACACGAATATGGAACAGTGAAGTGTATGTGCATGCGGTGAGTAATCTATGCTACTGGGTTAATTACTCTCAAGTCCTTGAAATCAATTTAATGAATCATCGATGTAACTCAATAGTATCCCGTGCATGCCCGGGACCACGGTCCAGATTCTCGGGTTGAAATCCGAGACATGCCGCTAGGCATTAAATAGGAAACATGTACAGATGAATGATGTCAGCAGCAGCATCCCGGGGCTGACCTAGCCCGTAAATGTCAACAGCAGCATCCCGCTAGGCATTAAACAGCAAAACACGGGGACCTTTCCCTACGGACTTACCGTCGCCGTCGTCCGTATGCCCGATCTCGCCGGTCCAAATGTGGAGTTGGGACGTTGGATTTGTGCCACGTATCCTCTTCAGTATATACAACATTTTACATATGTTTGTTTTTCCCGACTATTTATTTTTATGTGTATTGCACGTGTAAAATTTTAGGCTTCCAAAAATTTTAAAAGAAAAATTAGGAAAAATAATATGTGGCTGATGGGATTCGAACACAGGGCCTATGTCACCGCAGTGCAAACCTTTACCAGTGAGCTACAAGTTGTTTCTTGCTGTTCTTAAATAAGAATAATTTTTAAATTGTGCTCAGACTTGCAAACTTCTTTCTGTACTTTAAGAAGAAAATTTTG
Source organism: Agapanthus africanus (assembly GCA_030015575.1). Taxonomy (NCBI): domain Eukaryota; kingdom Viridiplantae; phylum Streptophyta; class Magnoliopsida; order Asparagales; family Amaryllidaceae; genus Agapanthus; species Agapanthus africanus. Next base: position 96,188,122 of record CM057341.1, on the reverse strand, counting down.
TACAGAAAATTCAAAGTCGTTACACAATCTACCCCGTTAACCCTGTAATATATTGTATAGATTATATGGCTTGCTGATACCATGGATATAAGTTGTTCAAGTGGTCAGATTCAGAATGTAAGTTTGTAATCATGAAGTCATATCAAGTTATAGCCATGGTTCGGTCAAGTCAAGTCTTGTATTCAAATTTGATATTCAGGTTCATGTTCAAGTATACATTTTAGAGTTTAGATTCATTTTTGAATTGGATTCTGGTTTGAGTTTGGATTCAAACTTGATTTAGACTTAGACTCGAGTCAGACACTTATAACTGATTTAGATCCTGAATTATGTTCGGGAGTTATTGGTAACTGCTGCACATGGATGGCAGGATTTGTGTCTTTTTCCAAGACAATTATCATTGATAACACCGTTAAGTTTTCTATCTTAAATAGACAAGCACTCACTTCTCCGGTACCCTGAGGCTCAAGAGAATCGATCCCGTTTAAATCTATATTTACTAAAGTTCTTAACAGTGTTTTATATAGCTCGAGGGGGTTTTATTAAATTTTCTTTTATAATTTCAAAATAAATCTCGAGAAGTTATTTATTTTATTTAGGGTTTTCATGGATATCAATTTTAAGGGTTTGAGGTATTTTAATGATAATTACTTTAACTTGAATAATTTATGATATTTTACTGTAATCTTGTCTTATATTGATATCTTGATGGTATTTTAGTGAACTTGTAAACTTTTATTTGAAAAAATATAAAGTTATTATATTTTGAAAATATATGGATTTGTAATATTTATATAATTATAAAAATTAATTTTATTTAAATAGAAAAAATGCGTTTTTCTAAAAAACCGTATTTAAAAACCTTTCGAGACCGAATGCTCCGTGAGAAGATCTGCATCTCGCTCTATTAGCTCAAGGATGTGCAATAATCCACACCATCCAATAGCGGGTCCCCTAAAAAGAATTGTAGAGGTTTATTTACAAAGGAATTTTAAAATACAATTCCAAAGAAAACCGTTTTTAAATTAAATGGTATTTTAATGAAATATTTTCTCGAAATACATATCTACATGAAAAATGTATCGTGCTATGGAACCATATGTGTTTGTAAGGGGTAGGTCATTATCTCGTGAAGTTTTCTAAAAGTATAATTAATAAAAAATACTAAAAGAGAGATATGTGAAGTTCATGGTATTTTAGTGTAAAAGTTAAGTTAAAACTATTTTGCATGATATTCTTGATTAAAATTGGTTCTAAGTATTGGTTATATGATTACAAATATGGTGTAAGAATATGGATGAAAAATATGTAAGAAAAAGTGAACTTTTTAGTATTTAGAAGAAGATGTCGGTATTAACTCCACTTCCGACATATATTTTGGAAATAAATTTTCAAAGAGGAAGAAGAGAGATTGGGAGGGATTTACTAGCTAGATAGATGAAGAGAAGGTAGAAGGAAGGATGGTTGTTGTCGTGGTGTCGTGGGGCCGCCGGAACTTGCTTTGATCATCGCAGGAAATTGATCTCTTGCTAACTCCTTTTCTACTTCTCTTGTACTTAGAAAATTTTGAGAATTTTGGTTATAATTTTCAGAATGAGGAAGGGCTATGACATGGGGTAGTATTTATAGCGTGGAATTAGGGTTTTGGAATTAAAAAGATGAATTAAAATGTATTAAAATGATGATAAATTGTGAATTGAAGAGTCTCTATTTGATTGCAGGGAAATCAAACAGTGCAGCAGAGTTAGGGGTATGCCAAGAGTCAAGTGTGCAAAACCCGGAGACATTTGGCTATGGGGGGACCATCGGTACCAGCCCTAGGGGATTTTCCGCCGGCCGATCTAGTAAGATGGGTTGTTGGATTCATGCCACATGTTCATAGTAGTATTAATAATTTTTTGCACATGTTTATTTATTCAGACTTTTCATTTTTATGTGCATTACACGTGTAAACTTTTGGACTTTCAAAAAGTTTACAAGAAAAATCAGAAAAATATAATGTGTCTGATATGGTTCAAACACAGGGGCAACGTCACAGCAATGCAAGGCTTTACCAGTGAGCTACAAGTTGTTTCTTGCTGTTCTTAAATAAAATTTAATTTATAAATTGTACTCAGGCTTGTAAACTCTTTTCTGTACATTAAACTGAAAAATTTTGTACAGTAAATTCAGAGTCGTTACAGCAAACTACGGAAAGTTTTTTATGGTCTCAAGCAAGCGTCTAGAATATGGTATCAAGAACTCAAAGGCTATCTCTTTCAAACCGGCTTCGCAAACTCCGTGGCAGATACGTCTCTCTTCGTTTACTCCAAGGAAATAACCGTTGCCTACTTCTTGAGGTATATTGATGATATTATTCTCACTGGTAATAACATTCAGTTTATTCAGTTTTTTGTTCGTTAACTTGGGCAACGTTTCTTTCTAAAGGATCTCGGTGATTTTCATCACTTTCTTGATGTAGAAGCTATTCGCACGACACAAGGACTTTTTCTATTTCAGCATCGCCACATCGCTGATCTTCTGAAAAATTATCCATGGAAGGAGCTAAAGAAATTACCACTCCAATGTACAATACCACTTATTTATTTCGCCATAACGGATTTTCTTCTATCGGTCCTACGCCTTACCGTCAGCTAGTTGGTGCTCTTCAATACATCTCTCTCACTCGGCCCGACATTTCCTTTGCCGTAAACCACCTCTCCCAATTCATGCACTCTCCCATAGAACTTCACTGGATGGCCCTCAAACGTGTTCTTCGTTACCTCAAAGATACGATACATCACGGTCTTTACCTTCGCCGACGATTTTCTCTAACTCTTCAGGCCTTCGGTGACTCTGGGGTGAAAGTCGCGATAACGGTTATTCCACAACTGCCTACATTCTCAATTTAGGCACGAATCCCATATCATGGAAATCGGCTTGACAAAAGACCGTTTCTCGATCCTCCCCCTAAGCTAAACATAAAGCCCTTGCGAATACCAGGGCTGAGGTATTTTGGATGAAAAATCTTCTGTATGAATTCAAGGTATTTCTGTGCAAACTGTCCTCTCTATACTGTGATAACACCGGGGCAACCTATTTTAGTGCGAACCCAGTTTTCCACTCTCGGCTGAAGCACATTGCTCTTGACTATCTCTTCGTTCGGGAGTGCGTTGAAGATAGAACAATTTGTGTGCATCACATCAACACTCATGATCAACTTGCGGATGCCCTCATAAAAGCACTTGGATGCACACACTTCCTCAAAATTCGATCCAAGATTGGAGTCTTCAACGGAGCCTCAATCTTGTGGGGGTGTATTAGCGACACATGACAGAAACAGAAACCGACGTCTGAAGTTATACGTGAAGACGTCTGCCAGAGGATCTAGAAATTTGCAAAAGGAGATCTAGACGTCTGCAATCGTCTGACCAAAGAATAGAGTGAAGCCAAACGTTTGGACGTCTGGTCTTGAGTTTTCGACAATAACAGAGAATACACAAACGTCTGTATCTTTGGTGTTCAGACGTCTGCCCATCGAAACGCAGCGGCAGCGGATCTTTCCATAATTTGTGATATTTGGAGCTTTCCATAACTTGTTATATTTATGATTAGCAAAGATTTTATTTTTATTTTAGCTTTCAATCATGTAAAGTGTATTATATATACAGCTTTGACATTCAATATTCAATACAATCACCAAGTTCAAACCCTAAAAACCATCTTTCCAAAAATTCTTTATATTCAGAATGAGAGGCAGAATATAATGGGCATGTAAATCAATAAGAGAGTAATTAGCGAATTAGGATACTTTGCTCTGGCTTTTCCTGCTCAAATGTATCTTGGCTTTAATATTTCCTTCCTTACTTTGCACAATCATGGGCCCGCTTGTTGTACAGACCACCGAATTGGGAATCCAAATTCGTAGATGAAAGAGCATGTTTACAAGGAATCCGAATCCGATATTAATATTTGCAGGAATATTAAGCATTCAAATTTTAGTGCTACAAAAACAAATTCAATAAAACTTCATCAATACATATGCTACAAAACATCATCATTCGCATAATACTAATACAGTTGTACACAAACACAAACATATACATGTACATATCTCGATCGTCACTATTCCAGTATCATCAACCTCCCCCTATTCAAACCATTGCCGAACAAGTCTCCGTGGACGGGTCGAACAGCGCCGGCACGAGATACCTCCTCCCGTGGGCCCCATACACATTGTAGCTGGCCCCGCTCCCGGGGTCCACCAGCAACTCCCCTGCGTACCCGGGATAGGCCCCCTTGCCGTAGACCCCCGGGCAGGCCGACGCGGCCTCCAAGGGGGCCTCCTTGGGGCCCTGGAAGAACCCGTTGCCAAACGGATTCGTGACGGTCCCCGCCAGCATGCTCGCCAGATTCATCACCATCCCGTCTATCCCCACGTCGCCGTTAGGGGCGACCAACGGCGGGGTTTGTGGGCCGTAGATGGGCTGATGAAACGGCCACGCGCACTGCCCGGGGCACCGGGCCGCCGAGTCCCCCACCCAAATGTAGGCGAACCGGCCCGATTTGGAGCCGTGGGTCCCGCAGCGGCTCATGCAGAAGCCCTCGACAGCCACGTCGGCGGAGGTCAGGACGACGTTGATGGCGTTCCTGTGGTGGGGCCCCTTGGCTGCCAGCGTGGCGATGTGGGCATTTGCGAGGAACTTCCCTAGAGAGCAGGAGCGATCGAGGGTCTGGTCACCGAGGGCGAGCGTAGGGGTTGGGGTTTTGGTCCGCGCGTAGTATTTTGCGGTGGTTTCCCACCAAGCAGAGACCGAGGGCTGCTGGTTCTGGTCACCGCCTGAATTAGAGAGGGAGGCGACGAAGTCGGTGACGATGGCGCGTTGAGGGGCGGTGAAGTTACCGTACCAGATGAGGTTGATGGAGATTGGGCCCATGAGAAGAGGCCCATTGTGATAATTCATCGTGAGAGGCTGGTCCTTGACGAGAGCGGTAAGTAGTCTCGCGGCATGAGAGGATTGGGGCACAAGGCAATAAAGAAAGAAGCATAGCACAAAATAAGAAGAAGCCATTGATTCTTTGTTTTTTCCCCTTCTTTTATCTAAAAAAAGGAATTGATCGAGTGAGTGATGAAATTGGGATGAGACGAGGGTTTTATATGTATAGTACTCGAGTTATAAAAGATAGAAGAGGGGAACTTCCTGGAATGGACGGTGACCACACCCGAAGGGGCTTCACCTTCACGTGTGTATTTTTAGTGAATTACTAAAACGCCCTTAGGGATAAGCATGGAGCAGCCAGCAGTAACAAAGGGGGTTGGGAGTTTTGGAGTATGGCGTGTGGGGGAAGGTGCATAGAGGGGTAGTTTGGGGAAATTAATTAGAGAGGATTAGGGGAGGCTGCATTTGCCAAGGCGAAAAAGGGGAATGAATGCATGGGTGTCGGAGTCTGAAGGAAGCCAGACCATTGAGATTTCTTCTCTTAATTAATTAGGTTCTCTGTATCTACTTATTGCTTCTTATATTATTATGATGATTGAGTTTTGAAAAACTATAGATTCTGAATATATATGTGTGCATATTGCTGCTTATAAATTGATCGAGTTTCACAAATCGTTTTTATCCTTACATATATTTAGCTTTTCTTTTGCTTTTAGTGTACTGATCGGTGAACGCGGTGAGCAACGTATATTATACATGTATTACAACAATTAGTCGATTACGAATTTAAATTCTTAGCGTTTCCGTTTCCATTTGGGTTAGGAAAATAATACCCAATCTAATTCATATAATTGTTAGCTTATTTCAAAAGATATATAAGCTTGTTTATTTTTGAATGATAATCTAGTTTAACTTGTGAACAAGATCATAATTAATTGAGGCAGGTTTGGTGAACCAGCGTTTCTCGAGGAGCATGGTTCTATGTCACATGAATGTATTCAATATTCAAGGAGTTGTAAGATGGCTAATCTTACACCTTCAGCAATTAATCAATATTCAAGGAATTGCATGTGTATCCATTTGACTTCAAATCTTATATATATTGAATACTCAAAAGTTAATTTGGAGAACCATATATATACAGACGCCAGGAAACAGTTGACGCATACTCATACAATGCGAAAAGAAATAATAGAATAAGCCAGCACTTCCTTATATAAGAAATTGATTTGTTATTTATATCAAAGACAAGAATCATACCTACTTGATTAATCAAATTGATTGCTTGTCTTAATATGATAATTGCTTCCTATGTATGTCAGATGTATCGAACCTTTTAACTATTGTATAAAAGAAAGACGTGATTAAAACAATTATCCCTTACTCAACAATTAAGAATGCAAAATTTTCTTTTTCTTTCTTTTATATTTATTATTTCTAAATTTACAAGGGACTTTTACGAAATGAGGTCTGAGTATCAATATTAGGCATCTAATGAGGAGGTCTCAGCATTCAATCTCTGTGTCATTTTTCTTTATATGGTTGAGACAATTGACCATAAAAGGCTTAGTAACGTATTTTGGCAAGGGACTACATAGCAGGTTCAGATTATAACTAGATAAAGAGAGGTATATACAATTTATAATATAAATTTTTTAGCATTTCTTGGAAATTTATAATGTGCAATTCTATAAGGTCGAGTTATTAATTGACAGTGAAGAAAATGTTTTCTACTTTGGCTCCAATATGTTAGATTTTGTTCCATACATGTCTTGGATATTCACTCTGTATTTTGTGATCTTAATCTTATAATATTAAAATAAACAAGATGCCCTCATATCAAACAGCAAGGTCCAAAATTTTTTTGCAAAAACTTTATCCACTATTAACAGATAGGAACCTTCATTCCACGTGCACATCATTAATTTTTATGAAGTCCACTCAAACTTGCAGCGAATAATTCTCTGTGAGCAGCCTCATTTTTATAAAGACTCTCATAAACACCTTTGACTATGCCATAGCGTTTATTATTATTATAGTCGTAACATCAAGAATTACATGCAGTTGATAATAAATGAGACGGGTTCCTTGAGCACTCACTTTTCCTTTAGGGCCCGTTTGGTTGCAGGATTATGGAATTTGGATTACAAAATAGTACGGTTGAAATTTCTGGATTTGGTAATTTGTTGTTTGGTTGGTTTTGGATTCCTAGTATTGGATTTGTAGATCCTTGTAATCTTTATTTGGTTGGTGAAAAAGGTAGGATTTGGATTTGAGAATTTTAGAGAGAGATAGATAGAGAGAGGATTATTAAATAAATAAAATACATGTGCCCCATCTAAAAGTACAATGAATAGTGTCAAATCCTTGAAAATCCTTGGAAATTTTTAGGATTCAAAGATCCTTATTTTGTGGTGGGCCCCCCATAAAAAACAAAGGAATCCTAGAAATCCAAATTCTGCAACCAAACACAAAATTATGGAATTCTAGGATTACACGATCCAAAATCCAAATCCAAACTCATAATCCTGTAACCAAACATGCTCTTAGGGCCGGTTGCAAGATTATGAAATTTGGATTTCAAAATAGTATGGTTGAAAGTTTCTGGATTTGGTAATTTGTTATTTGGTTGCTTTTGGATTTCTAGTATTGGATATGTAGATTCTTGTAATTTTTGTTTGGTTGGTGAAAATAAAGGATTTGGATTTGAGAATTTTTAGAGAGAGATAGATAGAGAGAGAATTATTAAATAAATAAAGTACACAGATCCCATCTAAAAGTACAATGAATAGTGCCAAATCCTTGAAAATCCTTAAAAAAATTTTGGATTCAGGAATCCATGTTTTGTGGTGGCCCCCCATAAAAAACAAAGGTATCATAGAAATCCAAATGCTCCAACCAAATACAAAATTATGGAATCCTAGGATTCCACAATCCAAATTCTAACAAATCCTCAAACTAAACAGGTCTGTTTGACAACATTAATTCCTATGAATTGAAGAAAGGATGTTATGAAATAATGATCATGTTAGATATGTAATTTCGTCACGAGAAATATGAAGGATCGGAATTAATTCGGGAGACCCAAAGCGTTAGAGCTTCACATTTGTTTTCTTGTTGCAACTCGTGTAATCTTAAAAACTTTTACCCAAAAATTCCTTTTATACAAGTGTGCCCAAGAAATATGACTGGGCGCATTTCCATTGAACATCTTACTCTAAAGATTAATGTAAAAAAATTTATTTATACACAAGCACTATGTTAAAGGGTTTTAACCCTACATGTAAGAGGGCGCCCATAGTGGAGCCTACTAATTAAGGATCTTACAGCCCATGTGATCAAAGAAAAATATTTGTTCTTTAAAGCCGATAACTGGAATAGAACCAAACAGCATAAGTCAATGCCATCATTTTTCTATTTAAAAACCAAGCAGAAAAATAGAACATTAATTATTAAATATTGCCTGAAATCACATCCCTATATAAAAGTTCATTATCCATGTGTGATCATCCATGGAAAAAGACAGACAACTACTTTGGCCCTTGGGTGAACTTGATCATTAAAGATGGGATGTGTATGTGGATTGAATTCAACGTTACAATTAAACAAGAAAAGAATGATGGAAATTTTGATTTAATAGAACAGTTCGAATAACAGCTAAAGTAACAGGCGTAGAATCAATTCACAGCCATCTGATGATACTCGTAAGTGGGGATTCCTCAGATCACGGCACGTAACAGATGACATGTCGTCCACGTAAGCCCACTAAATTACTGGAAGCTACGGAACTGGAATAAGTATGATGCAATGGGGACATGTCTCGGCGCCTCGGCTCCGAGGTAGCATCTGACCTTTAAGGGGCCTTCCCGGAGTACGTTTCCTCTTCGCTTAACCACCAGCCGATAGCTTGTCTTCGAGTAATCATAGAGCTGAGTATGGAGCATGAGCGTTTCCTCAGCTTCCCTGCTCGTCTCCGAACTATCATATGGCTGAAATTCCTGTCACGACCCGAAGTTCGACTCGTGACCGGCACTTAACCACGTAACGTCTACAGGCGTAACGCGACCAAGTAAGCCGAAACCCAGAAATCAAAACCATTAAAAATAGTGAGTGTTGAAAACATTTGTTTAAAAACATTTGGAAAACGTTAAGTAGTTTAATAACATTCTTTAAAGTTAAGTTATTAACTTAAAAATTTTGGCAGCATTTTTTTTGTAAAACTAACCCCGAAATCGGGTATAAAACAAGATACGAGTAAAAATGATATACAGTGAAATAAAGCATCCCAGACAGAAGCAATCACGCCCAACGGCGGAAACAAACACCACAAGAGGAATATACGACGCCGTAGCGAAGAAATGAGCAATAAGTGAGAAACATCACAAAAAGATAAAACTGCATAAGTAAAGTCGGCTCCCACGAGCTCGACACCAGAATACAAATAATATACAATATTGTCCTCACACTGGTCTCTAAGTCAAATACATAAAAAGTAGATGGAGAGTACTAGATACAAAAGTGTGTACAATGGAAATAACCAGATACCACAACCCACCTAACAGCAAAACAGTTCACGCACCAACTGCAGTGGTATCTGTAGCCAAAAAGGTACAAGGAGACAGCCTGCCGCGACTACTCCGAGGGGCAACCTGCAAACACTGTGGCACAACGGGGGTGAGTTGCCAACTCGTGAATAGAAAATAACATATAAAGGAAATTGCGAGCATGCACGTACTGCGTTACGCTATCATATGCCAGCAGATAATATTTATATGCGATAAGCAGTATGTGCAATAATAATGCAAGTGCTCTGTCAGGTAAAATAACTACCGGATGAGATGCATAATAATGAATGCTGAGCATGGGATGAAATAACATTTACACGGAATGTCAACGTGGAAAAATAATCGGTGCCTATCAATGCACCCAAATCCCAATAAAACTCAGGCGCCGTAATTCTCATCGGCCCTCAAATCCTGTAAATCTCTGAGAATCGCGAATGCCCAAAATCGGCACTCGAAATATCATGAAATAATCGTGTCCAGTATCGACACGCAAATCCTCATATATCGGGCTCCGTCTGTCCGGATTAGCCCACGGGCTCCGTCTGCGGAATCGGCCCTCGGCGCCAGCAGTACGGATCATCCCATATCCATCTATCGACTCTGCTCAGTATTCTCCAGATAACCGCCAGGTCCAACCAATCACCGGTAGGTAGTAGTCCCACTACCAGGCTCACCGTCTAGCTACACAACAGTTCCGTTCTCGTCTCGGGGTACCATACCGGGTCCACCACGAACCCGCAAACGGATCATCCAACTTCTCGAATCGGGTTTCAAGCACACGTCTCAGAACCGAGAAAACGCGTGGTGGACGTACCAAAATATCATATCAAGAGGAACCGGGTTTTCAAAACAGTATATATTTTCTTAAATAACCCCACAGTCCTCAAATCCAGAAATCACATGAAATCCAAAACCAATGCATAAATCCATGCGATGTAATATATGCATCAGAAGTCGTACTATAAGTAAAAGGGAGAAACCGCTCTTAGTAAATTCAGTTTTTAAAAGGTATCATGCGGTCCTCAGTTTTACCAAAAATCAACTTATCTAGGTAGGTACAGTTTGAATATGCATAAGTATGAATATGCAAATGAGTACGTGCACCAATATGGATATGTAAATGAGTACGTGCACAAATAACATAATCATGTCAAATCATATGTGAGATGAGCTACAGTATAATGATCATGGCAATTCTATAATGTGAGTGTATAATATGCAGATTAGTGCTCGTGCAACATGAACTGCTAGTAACAGTGCGGTGTTTTATTAATTCTAAGTTCATATACATATACCAGGGAATGCAGTATGCAACAAATAGTATTCATGAACAGTCAATGTAGGTAAATGCAATATGCTGCTACAAGGTCCTATCAGCCTTGACGCATAACGCCATGCAGGCGATTTCCCCGTAGATATTAAATCTACTCACCGTAGTCTCGCGCTAAGTGTAGCCGATGACTTGTTTCCCCTTCTTCGCGGCGTCCGTCGTTCTCGCCTGCGAACCTAGAATTTCAAAAAATAGTACACATAAGCTCAAATCTACAAAAAACACGACATTAAAGCCAAACGAGAACCCCGGGTCGTGAACCAAACGCGTGTGTGTGCGATACGCTAAAACGTGTGATTACGTGCCTGAAGCTACCCGACACGTCGCGATACGCAGAAAACCCCAAACCCGCACACGTATCACACGTATCGCGAAGGTTAAAAGTATACGAAATAGGGTAATTGGCTCCAGATTTTTCTAAAGAAGGAATTTTACAAAATTGCATATACCATAATTCATCAAATAGCAGCAGGCACCTACAGAGCAAAACCCAAACCCCAGGTCCCCCATCTGGCCGCAATTTGCGGCCAGAATGAATTTTCTGGCGGCCAAGGTAGGGAGTTGGGCTCCCGTGCTTCGTGTGTTTTCACTAAACCTAGTGTACATACTCCAGTAAATACAATTTTATTCTGAAGCCAACGGGGTACAAGCAGATTACACAGAACCAAAAACCTAATTAAAAAAAGCCATTTTAACACCAACTCGATACAAAGGTATTTTTGTGAAACTTGAAGCAAACACTTGGTTAAAACCATACTTATAACACATCACTAAGCTAAGCAAGCCATAAAATGTTAACTTAACAAAAACTTCACTAATCCCCTTTATTAGCACTTAAAAATGCACAAAAACGATTTTTAATAACCAAAACATACAAGTTATGGATTAGGGGGATATGGTTGAGCTTGATACCTTCAAAAGATCCTAGAGAAACTCAAATTCCAGCCCTTGCCCTCAAAGCCACTGACTTGCCACCAAAATCCCCAAAAGAGCCATTTTTCCAAGGTTTTGAGTGAAGGAATATGAGGTTTTTGTATAGAATTGTGTATGGATTCAAGAGAAGTGAAAGAAGAAGAAAAAGATGATGAAGGGTTCTGATTGGTAGAGATTTCACGATCAAAAATATAATTACCGCAATCAGGACGGCGTCGCTTCGCAGCTAGCCGGTGAGTGCGGGTCGATCCACAGAGACGGGTAAATTTTTTTAGTGTGTTTTAACGAGTTGATTCTATTTGTCGTTTTGGTTTTATAAAAATCTAGATCTAAAACTTAATTAATCTAATTTAAATTCTTGCTAGGGTTAAACTTAATTAATCTAATTTAAATTCTTGCTAGGGTTAGGCTTAGAGGAAGTTTTGGAGATTGATGTTTCCTTCACCGCTTTCAATGCCGTATTCTAGATCCATTAGGTGTTATAGTAATTATCGATAAAGTGGATACGACTCTTTTGGGAAGATGTGTTCTTCCTCTAGATTCGTATCCTTCCTTTATCGTTAATTACTCTAACCCCCATGGAAAACGCGCGCAACCGGCCCTTTATACTGCGGTTCACCGTTACCTCGAAGGGTAGGGTGCCGCAGGGAGCGGTTGTGCGCGCATGCATAGAGTTCTTAATGGGTTAGGCATTGAAAGGGGTGAGAGATCTCATCTCTCAACCCTTTCCCTAAGGCTAACCCTAACAAGCGAGGAGACTACTCGCTCATTAGGGGATGAAATAACATTAAAAGAATAAAAGAAAAATACTTACTAATGGAGATGGCTCCCTCCAAGCGATAAAGAACAGATCTGAATGTCACGTCCAGAAATTCTGAATTTTATTTATTGAAAAGAGGCATACAATTTTTAGATTTAAAATTACAATTTATAGGAAAATAGGAAACCTAGGGTTACAGACTCTCGCGCACGCGCAATTACTGATTTGCCCACTTAAAATCCTAACACTCACAACAACGCACCGTCACAGAAAAACTGCGCCGACACGGGCATTGAATGGCTACGGATCCGCGGCATTTGTTGGCTTGGGCCGCGGATCCGCGGCCCATTGGTGGTCTTGGGCTTCCCGACTTCTGGGCTTTCCTCAAGGGTTCTTGGGCTCTCTCTTTTTACACTTTTTTCTCTGTTTGGACTTCTGTATCTTTTCCAGATCTCCAATGAAGACTTGTAAGGATCTTTTGACCGTTCACTTGACATTTTTGGACCTTGCAATGTTCTTCGATTAGGCTTTGACTAGGATCCGTCTAATTGTTGGTCAAAAGTCCATTTTCTGTTGTTTTGTGTCTTTTTTCACTGTATTTGCTCCAGAAACCTGTAACCTGTAACCTGTAATATGCAACAAACGTGCGTCAAGAGTACCTGTTTATTTATAAAAAGGGTAAGAATAGGGGAATGATAAATGCAATATTATGGTCTGAACAAATACCCCCAAACTTACCTTTTGCTCGTCCTCGAGCAAACTTATTATTTTATTCACTAAAATCCTAACCGCACTTTCGCAGGGAAACGCGATTGCACTGAGCACGTGCAACAAGCCGTTAAACCTCTAGGTGTCCCTAGTAGGAGGAGTGTTGTCTCCTGAGGGTTTTCAGCGGATTACACCTACAAAATCCTATCAATTTGGCCTTTCGACTTTTGTTTTTCATTTAGGTCTTTTAACAAGGAATTCTATTATCTTCTACTTGTAAATCATCCACCCATATTCTTCACGCTTCCTCATTATTTAACTTAAGATTATATATGTTATGTAGACCTACTTAGCTTTCGGCATCTCTTAAGTTTTCCTTCTAGGGTTTTATCTCCACTTAGGAATTTCTATCAACTCTACTAAAGATACAAGTTCTATTCTTCATTCCTCTCTCTTATCTAAATTCCAATCACATACCCCTACGTGTGTATATAGATCACCCCTACACTCGGAAATTCAATTCAAGCAATCATGCCCTTGTCCATTGTCCAAAGTACTAATTAGTTGGTGAATTTAAATGAAATTTGCTTACACATCCTTCATGCGACCGTTAATACTTCTTGAGGTACCAACGACCGATTACAAAATGCGCTTGCACTTTAAAGCGTACTTCCTAGTCTTTGCAACACCCAAGGCTTTAGCAGTGACTCCCAAACCAGTTGGTCTAAGGCACTAGGTGATGAAGCACCCTCGCTAAATATTTTTCTATTTTTGCAGCCTTAAGTAATCACAAAAACCAGTGTCCATTTTTTTTCTTTATTCACACTTTTTCATACTAAGGACTTTAGACAAGAGCCTTTCAAGGTCTCTTCTACTATTCCAAGTTTCAAGGTGCGTGATTGTGCAATTTGTAGGGTATACGTTTTCAGAATCTAGACTTAAGCTAGGAACTATTTTTCAAACTTATACTCTAATAAGAACATCAATACTCTTCCCTCATTTTGACTTAGCCCAAGAAGTGAACCCAAAATTTGCCTATTTCTAAATAAACTACAAGGCATATACTTTCTATCGTTAAACTTTAAGGAAGGTTATTTTTAGGGTTTTTAATTTACTAAGTCTAAGATCTAGTTGTTCCTAGCCAGTTAACCTATCTGTCAAACTCTAGTCAAATAAGCCAAAATTGAATACAATAATTTTTATAATTTTTGAAATTTTTCAATTTTTATGGTTTTTTCAAATAAATATGCAAATGCAAAAATATGTACAAATGAATGCGAAGGAAGAAGACGTACCGAGCGTACCCCCAAACTTGAACTTGACAGTGTCCTCACTGTCATGCTAAACCAAGAGGGTCAAAATACCGATACTCCCCTGTTTATTTATTTATAATTTTTTTATTGTTAAGAAAAACAAAAATATATACAAAAAGGCCCTCCCCCAAACTTCATTTAAACTATGTTAGACATTACTGCCAAACTTTGCCTAGACCAAACGTCAACACCAACCAGTTGAAAAATTTATCAGTAAAGAATATTGGGTGGTGGAAAAATAAGTTGTGGGGGTCCGCAAAGAATTGGGGAAGATAGAAGTAACGGTATGGGAGGTGTGGAGGTAAATATACAGGTGATGGTGATGCATCGAAACGAGAATGTAAGTGATCAGCAATCAGTGGAGTGTTGGCATTCTCGTACCTTATTAAAAGAAATGGGGGTATTTCAACTTCTAAGGGAGGAAGTTGGCTCACCACAATACCCCCAAGATGTTCCCGTGTGTCCTCTATTGACATGGCATCATCCATCAATTGTGTATGATATTCAATTATGAGGGAACTGATCTCCTCGATGTCCGCCATAGTCCTACCGAAAACTTGCCGCCTATCTTGTAAGACTTTTAAAATAGCGTTCTCTTGCTCGAAGGCTAGAGAGGCTGATATGATAATGGGAAAAGTCTCATTCTCACCTATGTAGGCATATCTAAGGTGAGACGGCAAGGGCGTGAGTTCGAATTTCTGAGGCGAAAGAATCATTGCGGAATCTTCCTCGAACTCAAAGGACTCTAACACAGGTTCGAAATCACTGCAAACAACCGATTCGGATGGTTCGACTGACTCATCCAAAAATTTAAACGACTCATATTCGGGCTGTGAGTCGTCATCATCCAAAAAAGTGAAACATTCATAATCAGCATCGGTTGTATCAACGGTAGTAGGCTCAAGGAGGGACGCACTAGTGGCGTCAAAACTGTTTTCATCAAATAGAAATCTTTCAAGCTCGCAGTCCTCCTGCGTGATTTCGTGAATAGAGCAAACTTCTCGTGTACTAGTTTTTGGCACGGGGGGCAGACTTCCCATCTTATAAATATTGAACTCACTAGACCTCTTCCCGAAGGATAGAGTCATGGAGCCATTGCGGCAATTTATCACGGCATTGGAAGTGGCTAAAAATGGTCGACCGAGAATCACCGGAATTTGGTTTATTGGGTTAGCAACAGGTTGTGTATCCATAACGATAAAATCAACGGGGAATATGAATTCCCCGACTTTGATCAACACATCCTCTAGTTAACCCCTTGGATAGGCGATTGATCGATCAGCCATTTGGAGAGTGCAACGAGTGGGTTTCAACTCTCCAACCCCTAATTGTTCGTACACGGAGTAAGGAATCAGGTTAACACTAGACCCAAGATCTAAAAGTGCTCGATTAATTTTCTTATCCCCAATTGTAATGGAAATCGTAGGACTGCCGGGGTCCTTTCGTTTTTGGGGTAAGGTTTGATGGTGGTTAATAGCATTGCTCACTGCACTAGCCACTAGCACTTTCTTGGGTACTTGAGATGCTTTTCTCTTTGAAGTGCATAATCCCTTTAAGATTTTTGCGTATGAAGGGTCTTGTTGGATAGCATCCAAGAGAGGTATATTTATGCTAACCTGCTTAAAGATCTCAACAATCTTCTCCACTTGTGTATTTGGTTTATTAGGACTCAACCTGTTTGGGAATGGAGCATTCTGAAAATTAGTTGAGTCAAATGTTTGTGGAGCAGACTGTGGATTAGGAACGGATCCCGGTGTAGATGTGTTCGTGTTGTGAGAAGTGGGTCCGTTAGAGCTAGAAGAAGTAGAGCCGTGTGAAGGATGGAGAATAGGCTCTAAAGAAAAAGGTGAAGAAGGAAGTGAAGAAAATGAAGAAGGGGAAGAAGAACCACCGGCGGGGATGTCATCACTAGTTTCCACATTATTTTGCAACTCTCTTCCGGATCTCAACGTGGTCACCGCATTTACATTGTGATTGTGATATGCGTTTTGTGCGTGACCGGGATTGGGCAAGGGTTGAGATGGAAGCTTTCCCTTTTCTCTCTCGCTCAACGCAGCAGTTAATTGTGCAATTTGTGCCTCAATAGATTTGATACTTTGATCGTGTGAGGCATTGTTATTCATTAAAGAGTGCACATAACTTTCAAGTCTTGCTGCGGATTCTGTAGTTTGCTTGAGAAATGCTTCAAGACTTTTCTCGAGCGAGCTAACCTTATCATCATTTGGTTGAACTAAATTGTTCGTTTGATTTGTATAAGGTTGTTGTTGGAAAGGTTGCTGGTTTTGAGTTTGTAAGGGTGCTTGTTGTTGTTGTGGAGGAGGTCTTTGAAAATTATTGTTCCCTTGGAACTGTTGATTTGGGTGACTCCTCCACCCCTGATTGTATGTCGAAGAGTACGGATCATTTCTTTGTCGTTGCTGAAATGCAGCATTGACTTGATCCTGTCCTTGAATGGGTGCATTATAAGGACACTCTTCGGTTAAATGCGATGGGTTTGAACAACAAGCACAAACAGTTCGTGTGGGTAGAGTAGGGGCAGGAGAAGACGATGAGATTTTTGTCTCAATGGCTTCTAGCTTTTTCATAAGTGAGGCCATCTCGGCCTTCATAGCTATCGACATATCTATTTGATGTATGCCTGCCCTAGATTGACCAACTGAAGAAGATGATGTGGTCTTGGTACTTTCCCACTGAATTGTTTGCTCACTTAGGTCCTCAAGAAACTGCCAAGCTTCGTCGCTATACTTGGAGAGAAAATGACCTTGACATATTGTTTCTAGCAACTGCTTCGTTGCTGCGTTCAATCCCTCGTATAAAGTTTGGCAAAGTTGCCAATTTTCTATCCCATGATGAGGGCATTGAACAAGTAGGTCTTTAAATCTCTCGAAGCACTTCCAAAATGGTTCGGACGGAAGCTGTGAAAATTGTATAATCTCGTTTCTGATTCTAGCAGTTTTATGATGAGGGTAGAACTTTTTCAGAAAAGCTCTCACAAACTCGTCCCAATTTCTAATGGAGTGTGATGCGGTGCTGTATAGCCACTTCTCGGCTAGGTCACATAAGGTAAAAGGAATGACCCTTAGCCTTATTGCGTCATCACTTAATTGGGTTGTCTTCATCATGGCGCAAACGTTTTGGAATTTATTAATGAAAATATATGCATCTTCGGATTCCAAACCATGAAATTTAGGCAGCATATTGATGAAGTGTGGTTTTATTTCAAAATTATCCCCATTCGCCGGTGGGGGTGAAAGACATGTGGGTAAAGAAGTGCGAACGGGGTAGAAGAGATCC
Source organism: Agapanthus africanus (assembly GCA_030015575.1). NCBI lineage: Eukaryota > Viridiplantae > Streptophyta > Magnoliopsida > Asparagales > Amaryllidaceae > Agapanthus > Agapanthus africanus. The sequence goes on along the minus strand of CM057341.1, from coordinate 96,170,300 downwards.
TGGAGCGCAACTCGTGTGGGCGCTACAACAGGCGGTAGATTCGGGTTATTCGCACCTGGCGGAGGTGGAATCATTCCCGTCGTTAAGGTATCGTTGGGGTTGAATCCCGACATACCTTCGAAAGAAGAATTTAAAGGTGGAGGTAAGGAAATGGACGGAAGATCGACGAAGGGTTCGTCGAAGGGTTCGTTGGTTGGTACCAACGAAACGCGGACTAATCGGGCGTTAGTATCCCTAGTCCAAAATGACATACACTAAAGGGTAGTGCAGTCAGAAAAAAAAAAAGAAAAACAGAAGGTGGGGGTAAGATAACGTCAGTGAGAAGAAGTGGTGGAAGTGAGTTTGCAAGTTTTCTTTAGCGGCAAGTTGCAAGTTTTTAAAAGATTTTCTTTATTATTTTTTCTTTCTTTTATTTATGTGAAGGTTTTGCAAAGAGGTTTTTGAAAACGGACTCGTGACACAAAAGTATCAACCACACATGCACAATCAGGCCTAGATCTAGGGTTGCCTAGGTCTACTAGACAGCTCCTAACTAGGGCTAGAAATAGACTTCAAACCGCCTCTTCACGGACAAATACGGCCAGGTAAGTGGGAAGGAACCACCACTACAGTGGGCCTAATTAAAAACCACTAGCCTAGACACCGCAATGTCGGTTAGGATAAACGGCTGATGCCTACCCTAGTCCTTTTCCTATTGAGCTCGCTGTCCTTAGGTCTGAGTCTAATCTTTTTTAATTAAAGGTGGTTGATGCAAAATGCTTATGTGTTTTCTGGGGTCCTGGGAAGGGTGATGAAATCCCCACCCAATCTGAGTTTGGTCAAATAGCCCCTTAGAGTCCGGTTAAATTATGCAAAACAAATAAAATTTCACTTGCAATCAAAAATTTTTAGCGCGGCGCAAAGAAACCTGCAGAGATCTGTTATTTAGAAGGGGGAAAAAGATTTTTACGCAAAGAAATCCTGCAGAAAACTTTTTACAGAGAGATATATGGGAGATTCCAGAGGAGAGAGAGAAAAATCAAACCAGAAAAATTTGGTGCGCTGACGTGGCACTTCAAGCGCGGAACCGCGGCGGTTATAGGGTCTAGGCCGCGGATGGGCGGCGGAATGATGGGATCAGCCTCTGGAAAAAATTTCACTGTTCTGTAATTACAATTTCTCTCTGTTTTTATGCTCCAAATTTTGATTTGCCCTCTGTAAAATTCCAGATCCGTGATTCTTCGCTGTTTCTGCAAGATCCAAAAGATACACCCTTCAAACAGATCAAATTTGATTATTTTTTATATTTTTTATATTTTCAGATTTTTATAATTTTTTAAAATTTATATCAACCCGAAAATTCACAAAAAGAAAGATTACGCCGTCCCCGGCAACGGCGCCATTTGATTGGTAGAGATTTCACGATCAAAAATATAATTACCGCAATCAGGACGGCGTCGCTTCGCAGCTAGCCGGTGAGTGCGGGTCGATCCACAGAGACGGGTAAATTTCTTTAGTGTGTTTTAACGAGTTGATTCTATTTGTCGTTTTGGTTTTATAAAAATCTAGATCTAAAACTTAATTAATCTAATTTAAATTCTTGCTAGGGTTAGGCTTAGAGGAAGTTTTGGAGATTGATGTTTCCTTCACCGCTTTCAATGCCGTATTCTAGATCCATTAGGTGTTATAGTAATTATCGATAAAGTGGATATGACTCTTTTGGGAAGATGTGTTCTTCCTCTAGATTCGTATCCTTCCTTTATCGTTAATTACTCTAACCCCCATGGAAAACGCGCGCAACCGGCCCTTTATACTGCGGTTCACCGTTACCTCGAAGGGTAGGGTGCCGCAGGGAGCGGTTGTGCGCGCATGCATGGAGTTCTTAATGGGTTAGGCATTGAAAGGGGTGAGAGATCTCATCTCTCAACCCTTTCCCTAAGGCTAACCCTAACAAGCGAGGAGACTACTCGCTCATTAGGGGATGAAATAACATTAAAAGAATAAAAGAAAAATACTTACTAATGGTGATGGCTCCCTCCAAGCGATAAAGAACAGATCTGAATGTCACGTCCAGAAATTCTGAATTTTATTTATTGAAAAGAGGCATACAATTTTTAGATCTAAAATTACAATTTATAGGAAAATAGGAAACCTAGGGTTACAGACTCTCGCGCACGCGCAATTATTGATTTGCCCACTTAAAATCCTAACACTCACAACAACGCACCGTCACAGAAAAACTGCGCCGACACGGGCATTGAATGGCCGCGGATCCGCGGCATTTGTTGGCTTGGGCCGCGGATCCGCGGCCCATTGGTGGTCTTGGGCTTCCCGACTTCTGGGCTTTCCTCAAGGGTTCTTGGGCTCTCTCTTTTTACACTTTTTTCTCTGTTTGGACTTCTGTATCTTTTCCAGATCTCCAATGAAGACTTGTAAGGATCTTTTGACCGTTCACTTGACATTTTTGGACCTTGCAATGTTCTTCGATTAGGCTTTGATTAGGATTCGTCTAATTGTTGGTCAAAAGTCCATTTTCTGTTGTTTTGTGTCTTTTTTCACTGTATTTGCTCCAGAAACCTGTAACCTGTAATATGCAACAAACGTGCGTCAAGAGTACCTGTTTATTTATAAAAAGGGTAAGAATAGGGGAATGATAAATGCAATATTATGGTCTGAACAGGTTCCTGCTGGAGCTGCTATTTTCTGCAGGAAATTTCAGCAAGAAAGGGAGAGAGGGAGAAAGAGAGAGAGAAAATTGTCAAAGTCAAGGCTCACCATGCCTCATTAATTGCACTCCATGCCTCTCTCTTTTCTCTCAATTTCAAATTTATTTATGGATTTTTTAAAAAAGAAAGGAAATGCTAAATTGAAAGAGGTGAGAAAGAAAACTTATGTTATCAAAATGTGCTAAGTGTGCAAGCAAGTTTCACTAATTCTCATTAGGAAAAGTAATTAAGGGAAATAATTTCTAATTAAAAGAACACTAGCTAATTTAAAATCAATAAACCCCATATATATATATATATATATATATATATATAAACACTTCTCATCTCAATTAGACTAGATTAAAAAGGAAACTAAGGTCTACGGGTTTTTATGAAAAACACGCATCAATGCTAACTAACGCGAAATAAACCCAAAAAGAATTTTCAAAGTGTTACAATCTACCCCCCTTTAAAGAAATTCGGTCGCCGAATTTAAAAATCTAGCTACACGTACCTTCAAAGAGATGGGGATATTTCTTCCTCATCTCGCTCTCGGTCTCCCAAGTGACCTCATCGCTGCTCGGGCCACGCCAAAGGACCTTGACGAACGGTAAATCCTTCGATCTCAATTTCTTCACTTATCGATCCAATATGACCACCGGCTGCTCTACAAAAGAAAGGCCGCGCTCCAGCTGGATCGTCGGGTGCTGAATCGCATACGAAGGATCATGAAGGTACTTGCGGAGTATCGAAACGTGAAATACTGGGTGCACATCTGGGAAACTGGACGGAAGGGCTAACCGATACGCAACTGCACCAACACGCTCGAGGATCTCAAGGGGCCAACATATCTGGGACTAAGCTTTCCCTTCTTCCTAAATCTCATCACACCTTTCATTGGGGAGACCCTCAAGAAAACATGATCACCAACAGAAAACTCAAGTCTGCGCCAACGACGGTCCGCATAAGATCTCTGTCTACTCTGGGCTGCCCTCATCCTATCGCGAATCAACTGGATCTTCGCGGTCGTCTCCTCAACAATCTGCGGCCCTAAGATACTGCTCTCGTTGAGCTCTGTCCAACAGGCGGGCGATCTGCATCTCCTCCCATATAGAGCCTCAAATGGTGCCATCTGAATGGTCTCCTGGTAGCTGTTGTTGTAGGAGAACTCTATTAAGGGTAAATGATGATCCCAGCTACCTTCGAAGTCTAATACGTACGCTCGGAGCATGTCCTCGAGAGTCTGAATGGTCCGCTCTGACCGTCCGTCGGTCTGCGGATGAAATGCTGTGCTGAAACTCAAGCGGGTGCCCAAAGCCTCCTGAAGCCTCTGCCATAGTCGGCTGGTAAACTGGGTGCCTCTGTCGGACACGATACACGTCGGAACTCTATGCAGTCGTATAATCTTGTCGATGTATATCTGGGCATACTGAGCAAATCCGAAAGTCGTCTTCACCGGTAGGAAGTGAGCCGCTTTTGTCAAACGATCCACGATCACTGAGATGGAGTCATACCCTCGACTAGTCCTGGGTAGACCCACAATGAAGTCCATAGAAATCTGTTCCCATTTCCACTCCGGAATGGGTAACGGCTGTAGCTCTCCCGCGGGCCTCTGGTGCTCGGCCTTGACTTGCTGACAAGTCAGGCATCTCGACACAAAATCTGGGATGTCTCTCTTCATCCCTTCCCACCAGTAAACATCTCTCATATCATGGTACATCTTGGTGGAACCTGAATGAACACTGTACACCGATCGATGTGCATCCTCAAGAATCTCACGCCGCAGTCCCTCAGCATCTGGTACGCATAGTCTAGTCCCAAATCGCAGTATCTCCTGATCATCGATCACGAACTCGGAAAATCTGCTCTGTCCAATCTGTGCCATGATCTCTGAACAACGGTCATCACTGTACTGTGCCTCATGTATACGGTCAAGCAACTGTGGGCATGCACGAACATGCGCAAGCTGTCCCCCGACCGGCGTAAACTTGAACTGCACTCGGCTGTCGCATAAAATCTGCCAATCTGCCGACGACTGGCTCTGCACCGCGCTCAAACAAGATAGACTACCCCCGGGCCTCCTACTCAAAGCATCCGCCACTACATTAGCCCTGCCCGGGTGATACAAGATCTCGCAATCGTAGTCCTTCACTAATTCCATCCAACGGCGCTGTCTAAGATTTAGGTCTCGCTGCTGAAATATATACTTTAAGCTCTTGTGATCAGTGAATATCTGGCACGACTCGCCGTATAGGTAATGTCGCCAGATCTTAAGTGCAAAGACCACTGCAGCCATCTCTAAATCATGAGTGGGGTAATTCTGTTCATGTTTCTTCAATTGCCGTGAAGCATACGCGATCACCCTGTCATGCTGCATCAATACGCACCCTAGCCCCACTCGAGAAGCATCATAATAGACCACAAATCCGCCCGATCCTGAAGGCAATGGTAACACCGGTGCCGTAGTCAGTCGAGTCCGTAGCTGCTGAAAACTGTGCTCGCACTCCTCCATCCAATCGAAAGAAACTCCCTTCCGGGTCAACCCGGTCAAAGGTGCTGCTATACGGGAGAAGTCCTGCACAAATCGCCTGTAGTAACCGGCCAGCCCTAGAAAGCTGCGAATCTCCGTAACTAATATGGGTTTGGGCCAACACTGAACGACCTCGATCTTCCTCGGGTCTACACATATACCATCTTGTGTAATCACGTGACCCAAGAAGTCTACGCTGTCCATCCAGAATGCGCATTTGGAGAATTTTGCGAAAAGCTGGTACTCCCTCAAGGTCTGCAGTGTAATTCGCAGGTGCTGCTTGTGCTCCTCTCTACTCCGGGAATACACCAAGATATCGTCAATGAATATGATGATGAACAGATCAAGATATGGCCGGAAAATACGGTTCATCAAGTCCATGAATGCTGCTGGCGCATTGGTGAGTCCGAACGATATCACCAAAAACTCATAATGGCCGTAGCGCGTGCGGAAAGCTGTCCTCGGAATTTCCTCCTGTCAAACCCACAGCTGATGGTAGCCTGATCGTAAATCGATCCTCGAAAAGTATCCTGCCCCCTGAAGCTGGTCGAACAAGTCGTCGATGCGTGGCAAAGGATACCTGTTCCGCACTGTAACCTTGTTCAGCTGGCGGTAGTCGATACACAAACGCAAACTGCCGTCCTTCTTCTTGACAAACAGGACCGGAGCACCCCAAGGAGAAACACTGGGTCGAATAAGTCCCTTATCCAGCAAATCTTGCAACTGACCCTTCAACTCTCTAAGTTCAGCCGGGGCCATCCGATAAGGCGGTATAGAAATAGGCCCCGTACCGAGAATCAAATCAATACAGAAAGAAATATCACGCTCAGGCGGTAGCCCAGGAAGCTCGTCAGGGAACACATCAGGAAACTCGCTAACAACCGGAACCTGATCCAACGGAACCTCTGTAGCTCTAGTATCGCAAATATAGGCGAGAAATCCCTGACATCCCTTCCTCAAAAGCTGTCTGGCGCGAAAAGAAGAAATCAAACTGTGAGGGGCGACACCACGGTCCCTCAGCACAACAAAAGTCGACTCGTCGGGAAAACAAAATCTAACTGTCTTCTCGCGGCAGTCCACAGACGCGTAGCACGTAGCTAACCAATCCATGCCCAAAAGAACGTCGAAGTCCAACATCTCAAGAAGGACCAAGTCGACAGGAAGCTCTCTCTCACCAATACGGACTGTACAGGATCGGAACACGTGTCTAGCAACAAACGACCCTCCCACAGGGGTGGTCACAACAAGCGGCTGATCAAGCAAACCGGACTCTCTACCCAAACTCGGCACGAAATGTGTGGAAACATACGAGTGCGTGGATCCCGGATCAAACAACACGTGTGCGTCGACAGAATATACTGGAAGAATACCTGAGACCACCGCATTGGACGCCTGCGCGTCCTGATGCGTCAAAGCAAAAACCCGTGCCTGTCCTCCACCCGCGACTGACTGTCCTCTACTAGCAACTGGTTGTGCCCTGCCTCTGCCACCTCGTCCTCTATGAGCAAATCCTCCACGACCACGACCTCTCGGTGCCTGAGTCGGACGCGGAGCAATAGTAGGTACAATAGGCAATGCCCTCTGGGGTGGTGAAGGTGGTAATGTGACATGCGGTACTGCTGCCTCCCTCTGGTGTGTCTCAGGACAATCTCGAACACGATGATAAGAACTCCCGCAGCGAAAACATCCCGACGATGACCGCTGACCCTCCTGGGGATAGGAGCTGAACAACCGGCCTCGCCCTAAATCTCTTCCACATGCAAGACGTCTGTCACGGCGCCGAAAAGGCTGTCTCTGTTCTGATGTATCCGCATGAACTCTCTTCGAATCTGGAACTACCGAAGTCTCAGCAAGGTGCTCCTCGACTAATAAGGCGGCATCTACAGCTGCTGCATAAGTCTCGCAATGCTGTGCGCTGATCGCAAGAAATAACGGGGTAAGCAAGCCTCGAACAAACCTCTTGACTCGCATCTCCTCAGTAGCCACTAGATATGGGGCATAGACAGATAGCTCTGTGAACAGCACGTCGTACTCTGCCACTATCATCTCCGGAGTCTGGCGTAAGGACTCGAACCTGCGCGCTCTAGCATCTCTGACACTCTGTGGAAGAAAGCGGGCAAAGAACACCGTCACGAACTCTGTCCAGGTCATAAGAGGAAGACCTGCTGCTCTACCCTTCTCGACCGATTCGCACCATTTCTGCGCAAGACCTTCCAGGCGAAAGCTCGCGAACTCTACCCATCTCGCATCTGAGCATCTGAGGAAACGACATATCCTAGCCATCCTATCAATGAAAGACTGTGGGTCCTCGGCTGCATCGGTGCCTGTGAAGACCGGAGGCTTCAATCTCATAAACTCTGATAGCGATACCGTAATGACCTCTGTAGCTATAGGGGCAACTGCCTACACCGTAGGTACCATCGCGGTCCCTGCAACGGGTGAAACTACTTCTAGTCGCTGTGCTCGAAGTGTCTTAACTAGCGACCCCATCATCTGGCGCATCTCTTGCATACTGGATCCCATCATCTGGCACATCTCCTGCATACCGGCCCCTAACATAGCGATCTGGTCCGTTGGAGGAGGAACAGTCTGCTCTGGTGCAACGGGTGTACTGCCCGAGTCTATCCTTGTCTCAGACGAATCAACTCTAATATCGACTCTCGCGGCCGCTCTCTGCGCCCTCGTAGTCTTTGGCGGCATAATGGCTGAAAAGAAAATAGGATTCGATAAGGATACGGAAATCGAATCACAAGAATGTATATACTCATTAAGGAATTTAAATCAATAAGTCCTAAGGTTTCTTAGGCGGAGTACCGTGTCGTGAGTATGCCGCGGAATATACACACGCTACGTCACTCGGTTTCAGCTACCTACTCTATCATACCAGGGTCATCCTACACTCCGAAAGGTAAAACCTAGGCTCTGATACCAACTTTGTCACGACCCGAAGTTTGATTCGTGACCGGCACTTAACCACGTAACGTCTATAGGCGTAACACGACTAAGTAAGCCGAAACCCAGAAATCAAAACCATTAAAAGTAGTGAGTGTTGAAAACATTTGTTTAAAAACATTTGGAAAACCTTAAGTAGTTTAATAACATTCTTTAAAGTTAAGTTATTAACTTAAAAATTTTGGCAGTATTTCCTTTGTAAAACTAACCCCGAAATCGGGTATAGAACAAGATACGAGTAAAAATGATATACAGTGAAATAAAGCATCCCAGACGAGAGCAATCATGCCCAACGGCGGAAACAAACACCACAAGAGTAATATACGACGCCGTAGCGAAGAAATGAGCAATAAGTAAGAAACATCACAAAAAGATAAAACTGCATAAGTAAAGTCGGCTCCCACGAGCTCGACACCAGAATACAAATAATATACAACATCGTCCTCACACTGGTCTCTAAGTCAAATACATAAAAAGTAGATGGAGAGTACTAGATACAAAAGTGTGTACAATGGAAATAACTAGATACCACAACCCACTTAACAGCAAAACAGCTCACGCACCAACTGCAGTGGTATCTGTAGCCAAAAAGGTACAAGGAGACAGCCTGCCGCGACTACTCTGAGGGGCAACCTGCAAACACTGTGGCACAACGGGGGTGAGTTGCCAACTCATGAATAGAAAATAACATATAAAGGTAATCGCGAGCATGCACGTACTGCGCTACGCTATCATATTCCAGCAGATAATATCTATATGCGATAAGCAGTATGTGCAATAATCATGCAAGTGCTCTGTCAGGTAAAATAACTACCGGATGAGATGTATAATAATGAATGCTGAGCATGGGATGAAATAACATCTACACGGAATGTCAACGTGGAAAAATAATCGGTGCCCATCAATGCACCCAAATCCCAATAAAACTCAGGCGCCGTAATCCTCATCGGCCCTCAAATACTGTAAATCTCTGAGAATCGCGAATGCCCAACATCGGCATTCGAAATATCATGAAATAATCGTGTCCAGCATCGACACGCAAATCTTCAGATATCGGGCTCCGTCTGTCCGGATTAGCCCACGGGCTCCGTCTGCGGAATCGGCCCTCGGCCCCAGCAGTACGGATCGTCCCATATCCATCTATCGACTCTGGTCAGTATTCTCCGGATAACCGTCAGGTCCAACCAATCACCGGTAGGTAGTAGTCCCACTGCCAGGCTCACCGTCTAGCTACACAGCAGATCCGTTCTCGCCCCGGGGTACCATACCGGGTCCACCACGAACCCGCAAACGAATCATCCAACTCCTCGAATCGGGTTTCAAGCATACGTCTCAGAACTGAGAAAACGCATGGTGGACATACCAAAATATCATATCAAGAGAAACCGGGTTTTCAAAACAGTATATATTTTCTTAAATAACCCCACGGTCCTCAAATCCAGAAATCACATGAAATCCAAAGCCAATGCGTAAATCTATGCGATGTAATATATGCATCAGAAGTTATACTATAAGTAAAAGGGAGAAACCGCTCTTAGTAAATTCAGTTTTTAAAAGGTATCATGCGGTCCCCAGTTGTACCAAAAATTAACTTATCTAGGTAGGTACAGTTTGAATATGCATAAGTATGGATATGCAAATGAGTACGTGCACCAATATGGATATGTAAATGAGTACGTGCACAAATAATATAATCATGTCAAATCATATGTGAGATGAGCTACAGTATAATGATCATGGCAATTCTATAATGTAAGTGTATAACATGCAGATTAGTGTTCATGCAACATGAACTGTTAGTAACAGTGCGGTGTTTTATTAATTCTAAGTTCATATACATATACCAGGGAATGCGGTATGCAACAAATAATATCCATGAACAGTCAATGTAGGGAAATGCAATATGCTGCTAAAAGGTCCTATCAGCCTTGACGCATAACGCCCTGCGGGTGATTTTCCCGTAGATGTTAAATCTACTCACCATAGTCTCGCGCTAAGTGTAGCCGACGACTTGTTTCCCCTTTTTCGCGGCGTCCGTCGTACTCGCCTGCGAACCTAGAATTTCAAAAAATAGTACACATAAGCTCAAATCTACGAAAAAACACGACATTAAAGCCAAACGAGAACCCCGGGTCGCGAACCAAACTTGTGTGTGTGCGATACGCTAAAACGTGTGATTACGTGCCTGAAGCTACTCCGACACGTCGCGATACGCAGAAAACCCCAAACCCACACACGTATCACATGTGTCGCGAAGGTTAAAAGTATACGAAATAGGGTAATTGGCTCCAGATTTTTCTACAGAAGGAATTTTACAAAATTACATATACCATAATTCATCAAATAGCAGCAGACACCTACAGAGCAAAACCCAAACCCCAGGTCCCCCATCTGGCCGCAATTTGCGGCCAGAATGAATTTTCTGGCGGCCAAGGTAGGGAGTTGGGTCCCGTGCTTCGTGTGTTTTCACTAAACCTAGTGTACATGCTCCAGTAAATACAATTTTATTCTGAAGCCAACGGGGTACAAGCAGATTACACAGAACCAAAAACCTAGTTAAAAAAAAGCCATTTTAACACTAACTCGATACATTAAGGTATTTTTGTGAAACCTGAAGCAAACACTTGGTTAAAACCACACTTATAACACATCACTAAGCTAAGCAAGCCATAAAATGTTAACTTAACAAAAACTTCACTAATCCCCTTCATTAGCACTTAAAAATGCACAAAAACGATTTTTAATAACCAAAACATACAAGTTATGGATTAGGGGGATATGGTTGAGCTTGATACCTTCAAAAGATCCTAGGGAAACTCAAATTCCAGCCCTTGCCCTCAAAACCACTGACTTGCCACCAAAATCCCCAAAAGAGCCATTTTCCCAAGGTTTTGAGTGAAAGAATATGAGGTTTTTGTATAGGGTTGTGTATGGATTCAAGAGAAGTGAAGGAAGAAGAAAAAGATGATGAAGGGTTGCTGCTGGAGCTGCTATTTTCTGCAGGAAATTTCAGCAAGAGAGGGAGAGAGAAAGAGAGGGAGAAAGAGAGAGAGAAAATTGTCAAAGTCAAGGCTCACCATGCCTCATTAATTGCACTCCATGCCTCTCTCTTTTCTCTCAATTTCAAATTTCTTTATGGATTTTTTTAAAAAAGAAAGGAAACGCTAAATTGAAAAAGGTGAGAAAGAAAACTTATGTTACCAAAATGTGCTAAGTGTGCAAGCAAGTTTCACTAATCCTCATTAGGAAAAGTAATTAAGGGAAATAATTTCTAATTAAAAGAACACTAACTAATTTAAAATTAATAAACCCCATATATATATATATATATATATATATATATATATATATATATATATATAAACACTTCTCATCTCAATTAGACTAGATTAAAAAGGAAATTAAGATCTACGGGTTTTTATGAAAAACACGCATCAATGCTAACTAACGCGAAATAAACCCTAAACGAATTTTCAAAGTGTTACAATTCCTTAGCGTCTTTATTTCGCCGGAAGTATGGAGCACGAGCGTCCTCATAACTGCTTCATGTATCTCGTCACGACGAGATCTCCACTCCTTCACTCCCGCATTCCATGCTAGCGTATCTCGCCATTAATTCAAATGTGATGCGCGGGGGGAACTGACGCCTAGGATCTCGCAACAGCTCGCTCCATGCGACCCCTATATAAACCCTTCCTCCGGACGATTCACGTAATTCGAACTCATTCCAATACGCCGGTACTCTGCCTAAATATTACCCGGTACTTAGTTGATTGTCGGAGGGTCCTACAGTGGTTTCCCACCCTGAGACTTCTTTTGCAGGTAGTGTAACAACCGAGCCCAATACTACTAGGTTCTGTTACCGTATGAATGGTGTATGGTATTTATTTCATTGATCCTACTTGACTGTTGTTAGTTATAAATTTTACCCGACAATTCATTTCTGCATATAATAATTTAAGGCATCTAAAATAAAATTAAAAATATTCGTCATGGCATGCTTGTCACCCCTAAACCTGTTGTAGCGTCCGTGCATCGTGTTCTCGTCCCGTTCAGTGAAACGGGCGAGTTTGGACGGCTACGCGCACGTACGTGTGTCTGTTTTGGGGGTATACTTTTTGATTGTAAAATACTTCATTTTAAATTTTGGATCCTGCCTAAAATTTTCTTATTTCAATTTCAAATTTTTGGACCCGACCTGGGCGCAATTTGGAAATATTTTACATTTGCGCCAAATAATAATTTTCAAATTTTTAACCGTCGAATATATAAAATATAACCCCCAGAATATTTTTCAGTTCCCTTAAAATCTTTCACAAATTTTCTTTAACAGCTAATCAAAACACTCTTAACCCCGGGCCCCACACATTTCATTCATTCACAAAAATCTCCTTCAACAAACTCTTTCCTCTCTCCTTCTGCCCACCAATCAGCTCTTCCCTTACACTGCTGGCCCACGAGATTTCTCTCTCTCCTTCTCTTTCCTTCTCTTTCTCTCTCTTCTCTCTCTCTCGCTGGCATATAAGGCCAAGTTTCTTTCTCCTCACTGTGCGTTTCTCTCTCCTCTCGATCTCTCACATCCTCTCTATGTCTCTCCTCTCGCTATCCTTCTCTCTCTCTCTCTCTCTCTCTCCCCGTCTTTCTCTCTCCCCCTATATATAATATTTCTCCTCCTCAAATTCTTTTTCCTTCAACAGAACCAAACCCCGGGAGAAGCCCTAGCCGCCTCGCCCTTCGCCACCGTAGCCCAGCGCTGACGCCCTCACCGCCGTTCCTCCCCGCTACTCGCCCTCGTCACTTCCGCCACCTCTTCTTCCTCCTTCATCAACTCCCCAAGCACCCTGCACGAGAGGCTGCACCCCCTGCACACACCTGCACCTCGTGGGATCGCCGCCGGCGATCTCGATCCGTCCCCCCGGCCTCGTGCATCCCTTAGTGAGTGTCTTCTTCTCCTTCTCCTTCTTCTTCTTCTTCTTCTTCTGTTCTTTCTTCTTTCCCCTTGCTCGGCTGTTAACCGCCGGTGGTTCTTTGCAGGGAGTGCCCCGGAGCTCCGTCGACGTGTCGGCGATCACAACCCCTCCACGGGTCATCGTGAGCACCCTCTTCTCAGATCTTCCTTCCTTTCTTCTTTATTTTTCTTTTCCTTTCTTTGTTGCATTTCTTGATTGTTCACTGTTCCGTACTTGGCCGGAATCCGGTGATGCCGACGACGTGTCCCGACGATCCAGCGAGGTACTCTGACCTGTGTGGTTCCACTGTTCGTCGTTTGGGTTCATTCCGTGAACCGTGCGCCCGTCGCGAGTTTTCCCCGACGACGTTTAACGTTCCGTTTTCCCGATTCGCGACCCGTCGAGACAAGTACCCCTTGCTACATGCTAAATAATATTTACATATACATTGATGACACCCTAAACCTGCAGTTTAACTTTAGTACTATAATTTCCCATTTTCGTGTTCAATGTTGTTATATATCATTTTAGCTTCCAAGCTTGAAACCTACCGGTTGCATTTACTTTATTAAACCTAATAATCACATTTGTATGTTCTAATCACATTTTCACTATTGACATAGCCTATGGCATTTCTCTCTATAGTTTTACTCCATTCGGACACTCGTGTGTATTTAACCTGTAATAGCTGTGATTTCATCCATTGAACCTTTATATGAATCATTGCACCCCCTAAAGTTCTTAACTTGTTAACATGATTAAACGGCCATAATTTTCATACTGTATTCTTATAATGTTGAACTCATCCCTGTGACACAACTGATAACAGTGCTGCTAATTAATTGAAGCTTCTTTATTGCTTAATTCATTGCTTAGATCATGTTGTTGATAACCATGCTTGATTATGTAACTGATTGTGAGCGCACCTATAATATCGTTTACATCTTGACATGACTTGCTTCATCATATTGTTTGACCCGACATGGTACCGTATACTGCTTGACTTGACCTGATGTACCATGACTTGACTCGTTACCTGATCTTGTGTCTAATGCCAACAAACTTGACATGTAGTCCTCATGGACTGTTCCTGTTGTCTATCCAGACAAACCTGCTTACCTGATCCTGTGTTGGCATTAGTTCTTGATCATTGAATACTTGACTTGACATACACATATAACCTGGGGGTATGGGGAAATCAAAGGTGAAACCTGACTTGTAACTCAACAGTTCGCTACTTGTTCTGATCAGTTTAGATGCTAGGCCAGCCTTGGGATGATGCTGCTGACATCATTCATCTGTACATATTCCTGTTTAGTGCCTAGCGGCATGTCTCGGTTTCAGCCCGAGAATCTGGGCCGTGGTCCCGGGTATGCACGGGATACTATTGAGTTACATCGATGATTCACCAATTTGATTTCAAAGACTTTAGAACAGAAAACCTGATAGAACAGTTTAGTTTACCCACTGCACACTACCCTACACTGCTTTGACCTACCTTACTGTTACACCTGCTTTTCATTCATGTTTATATTGCATTGCCTGTTACCCTGTTTATATGTTATTACTTGATGACATGACGCGCTGACGTCTGGGTTTTGCATGGCCCAGATTCTGTACCTGTAACAACTCCAATTTTTGTATACCTAAATTTGAATTAAATTTGAAGTATAGTTGGAGTATTGATGTTGCTGATAACATTTTAAGTATCTACTTTCCTACAATAATTACAAGAAACTTGCAGCTCATTGGTAACACCTTGCACTGCTGAACCAAGCCACCAGAGTTCGAATCCCATGCCCTACATAATTTTTATATCATTTTGTTTTAATTTTTTTGGGAAGTCAAACGGTCAAACAACCATAACTCTCAAATTAATGCGGTATAAAAAAAATAAAGTACACCAAAATTCCCCTCAGGCGAAACCACACCCAACGAGACCCGACTACGCCCTGACTCGGTCAAGTCGGCCGGCGACTCGGCCGAATCGTCAACACGGAAAATTTCCGTGTTGACTTGGTCTTCACCCCTGCATACTCCAATTTTTCAGAACAGTTATCTTTTTCTCATTAAGCCTCTTTTAATCCTAAATTTAATGAAATTTTAATGAATTTTTACATTTTAAAATATTTTTTTAATCCAAACCCTAACCCTAGCCTAGCCCTATATAAACACCCCTACCCTCTACCATTTCACCCTACAACTCTAAGTCCACTCTCCCAAATTCTCGAGAACTCGGTACAAAGAGCGAGAAGCGAAGCGCTGCCGAAACCGACAACGGATTCCAGCGATCGTAGTAGAACCTTCGCGACGTTTTCGACGCACCGACAATCACCACTTCCCTTAGCCTCCTTAGTTTGTCCAAACCCGTAAGTCCCATCTCTTCTATCTCTCTTTTCTTTTAATAGAAAATACGACTTTTTGGAACCCGACGGAAATCGGAACAAACCGATTTCCGATTCGGTTTTTCTACAAATTTTCACTTGTCACCTAATCCATAATACCTACCTATATGCATGTTGACTATTAATCACCTAGAAACCAATTTAAATAAAGTTTCTCATATGAAATGATAGCTTTCTTGTAAAACCGTATTCTTTTCATAAAAATACCATAAAGTTTATTTTTCTTGTTCTAATTAATTCCCTCACTCTTAAATATGTTTATCTTGATAAATAAACTTGTAGAAATCAATTTGAATGAATTTTCACACATGAAATGATAACGTTTTCAAATATCGTATTCTTGCGCTTTAATACCTTCAAGTTTAATATATCATGTTTGACCTACCTCTACACACACACACAAATATAACTCTAATTGATAAACATCAAAATATAGAATACGAAAATATAGGACTTTTCACTAAAATACCATATTTTTTATAAACCTTCCTTGAAAGCTTTAAGTTGTACACAATTCTAAATAAAATCTTTTTAAAATAAAGCACGATATGTCATGGACATCGATCGTTTATCTAAACTGTCTTGTGGTGTCTAGGCAAGTGTGTCTAGGCTAGTGGTTTTTAATTAGGCCCACGACTGTGGTTCCTTCCCACTGACCTGGCACTTACCTGGCCGCAATTGACGGTGAAGAGGCGATTTATGACTTCTAATGACTTGTCGTTTAGACCTTAGAAATAGGCTAGTTGGCTTAGGAAACCCTAGAAAATAAAATACGGAAATCTATACCCTTTTACAAATAAATACCTTTTATTTATAAAACCGTTTTCCTAAATGAATAGTATTTGTTAAACCTAAGCAAAGCGCCGCTACAACCCACTTTTGGGGAACCCGTTAGGGATAGTACGGTTCATCGTGCACCCGCGGGCTAGTAGTGTGAGATTCAGACCTCCGCAAGGAGCATTCGGTCTCGAAATATTTAAAATACGGCATTTAAGAAAAAAATGAGATTTTGGAAAATAAAATATTATTTAAAATTATTCTTGTATTGATATATATTTAATTATCATTTAAACACCTATTTTATCATAAGATAAGGTTCCCACATTTTTCTAAAATTACAAGATTAAAATTTACATTAAAATACCATGAGTTTCAAATAAATCAATTAATACTTTTATATTCACTAGAATAACACAAATAAAATTCACACTCATTATAACTATAAAGACGAATATTAAATACTTGAGGTGTATTTTGAAAACTATACAATAGTACTTTTTACATAAAACCCCCTCAAGTTTTATAATTTACAATAAGGCCCCTAACAAATATCGAACTTCAACTTACCTTCTTTTAGTCTGACTCGGGTTAGAGTCTGATTATTTCTGACTTGAATATGATGCAAGTCAATCTATATTCTTTTATATTCCAACTCAACATGAATACATGAATTCCAGAATCCAGTTAACAATCTATTCATTTTGACTGAATCAAACTATGGATATTCATCCATTATCCTGATATTCCATTTACCTGATTATACAGTTACAACATGTTTACTGATATCATGGTTTTGGTCAGTCACCCAACTTACACAGTACAGTACAACAATAATGTTAAAAACACTACGGGGTTTAAGGGGTAGATTGGTACGGAAGGTGTTAAAGGTGGCACGAGGTGGTCAGATTAAGACACCTAACCTGAATCCTATTGCTGTTGTACCGTGGCATAACGGTTCCTTGTACAACATGTGCCTTAGTCTCTGGCAAGTGAGACTCCCCTCGTATACACTGGCATCCTT
The DNA here is from genome assembly GCA_030015575.1 of Agapanthus africanus. Classification (NCBI taxonomy): domain Eukaryota; kingdom Viridiplantae; phylum Streptophyta; class Magnoliopsida; order Asparagales; family Amaryllidaceae; genus Agapanthus; species Agapanthus africanus. The sequence goes on along the minus strand of CM057341.1, from coordinate 96,152,976 downwards.
CTGTACCAAGCTACAAACAACAGCGTTAACTCAATATTCCATAATATTCAACAATATAATATTTTAGAAAATACTTTTACACTGTCTTCCTAATTCTTCTTTATCTTGGGACTTACCGAGCGACCTGTTCGCTGACGACATTCTATTTCTTTCTTCTTTGAATGTCGTCAGGTGCGTTGGATCAAGCTGAGATTGAGCCCACCGGTGAAGACTTGGAGCAGTTGAATGAAGACCCCGAGCTCTAGATATTGTACCTTGTTCTTTCCAGTATTTTCATTTACTGTTATGCCACTGTTTAGGCATCGCTTTTCATTTCAGTTGTATTTTCTTTTCATGCATTGTACAAAGAATGTTATTAATTAAAGTTGCTGTAATTTCTATATCTTTCATCTCTTGTGATTTACTTTATATTGCTTAGTTACGCTTAGCGTATGTACTTCTGAGTATATACGTAGCAGGCCTCGTCGCGTCCACTCCGCCGTACACTGGAAAGCGGGGCGTGACAGTACCGCTGTTGCAGTCCGAGCAGGAGTACTTCAGCCAACAGGCTAAGCTGTGAGCATCAGCAGTAGTTAGTTTTTCTTTTCTGCATTTTATTCCTGATGTGAGCCCACATTATGGGACATACATTTCAGTTATTTGTATTGGATCTTTCGCTTCCGCATTTTATTATTCTTGACTCATGATATCTTGGATTATGGACATGTTTTAGATAGTTTTATTTTGTTCTTGATATCTCTACAGCCGTAATGTGACTGTGGATGGATACTTCCTACCCACAGGTAGCATGTTTGGCTATGTCACGTGTCCATTTTAGCATACTCTGGGAAGCGGGGCATGACATGGTTCTTTTGGTATCAGAGCCATAGGTTAGTCGGGTTGATTCTTTTGTAGTTGGGTATTGTACCCAATACACGATTTAGAATACCCGTATTTAGGAAACATATCCTGCCACCTTGCCGTTTTACCATTCTTGAATCACATTCTTCCTGATTATATCTTTTACGATATGCAAACTTCCTTTGCATATCGACTCGAAAACCTGATTCCTTGTCATCTGTAGGACTTAGGCGACTTGGGTGGAGTTATGTAATTATGGCTATGATACCGCGGCATAGTTACAATGCGGCACTCTATTTAAGTAACTTGGAGTTCTAGCCCTGATTTATATTTTGAATCTATCATCATGCTAATGTTGGGTGTTTTGATTTTAGGAATATGGCAGATAAGAATTTGAAGACGTACCAAAGGCGTGTGGACGAAGCCGCCATGCTTGGAGTGATTTGGGGAATGCTGGAGAATCAAAAGAGACAGACCGAGCTGATCCAGCAGCAAGCGGAATCGTTTCAGGAAGGTTTGCAGATCGTTTAGCAGTCTGTGAACAATGTTGGAGCTAAACCAGTTGACCGAGTAGGGACCGTGGCAGATTTCAGGTGTTTGGGTCCGTCTGCATTTACTGGTTTGGAGGAGCCGTTGCCAGCGGAGCAGTGGCTAGTTGACACAGAGAACTTGCTTATTGTGGCACAGATTCCAGATGAGAAAAGAGTTGATGTGGTACGCATTCAGTTAGTGGACTACGCCCGAGAATGGTGGCTTGTGGAGGAGACCCGCTTGCCCAAGCCGATCAAGTGGGCGGATTTTTCAAAGAGTTTCCTAGAAAAGTTCTTCCCGCGGACTGCACGGGAGGAAATGGAAGAGAAGTTCATCGGGCTAAAGCAGAATGGAGCAACCGTGGATGTGCATGCAGCAGAATGGACAAGACTCAGTAGATTCGCTGGACCTTTAGTTGCCAACGATGCAGACAGGGCATGGAGGTTCATGCGCAGCTTGGACGTGGACATCCAGAAACAGATTGTCTCCCTGGGATTGACCACTTTCTCACAAGTACTTGCGGCAGCCCGAGAGCAGCAGAGTTTATCTGGAATGAAGGGGAGTTTGCAGCAGACAGCAGTTGCGGTAAGGAAGCCAGCATTTACCAAACCGAGCTCATGGTCGCAGAGGTATTCCAGTAGACCGTCGAGGTGTAGCACCCATGAAGAAGCCTGTTGTCGTCGATCGAAGAAAGAGCATGACTTGTAACCACTGCAATTTACCTGGCCACGTGCAAAAGGATTGTCGAAGGAGGCTGGGACTCTGTTTGGTTTGTAGAGCGGCAGATCACGCTGTTAGTGCGTGTCCGTCGAAGTTTCGTACGAGGGATGATATTCAGAAGCCTTCGTAGAGACCGTTCTAGGGACAGAAACAGCTGATTCAAGGACCTAATCAGGCTCGAGCTTTTACCTTGACAGCTGAAGAAGCTAAGGCGTCAGGAGAAGTTGTTTCAGGTACTCTACTCGTTCATGGTTTTCCCGCATTAGCGTTATTTGATTCTGGTGCATCCCATTGTTTTATGTCATCCAAGTTTATAACTACACACTCGATTGCATGCACGACCCTGTCTAGTTTCTGGGACATACACACTGGGAATGGGAAAATCATAGCTAGTGGGGAATGTAAAGATTGTACAGTTGTTGTTTGCGGACGGGAGATTTTTGCAGATTTCTTGGTGATTGATACGGGCAGCTACGAAGTTTTCTTGGGAATGGATTTTCTTGGCACTTTCCACGCTCACATTGATTGTAGGGCAAGGAAAGTAATTTTCCAGATTCCCGGACATCCCGAGTTTAGCTTCACTGGAGGAAGCAGTTCTGTCGGGCCAGTCGAGTTTAGGGCCAGGCCGACAAATAGTATTCTTACATCAATGAAAGTTGATAAAAGTGAAGAGCCAGCCGTTGTTTGCGATTTTATGGACGTGTTTGAAGATATATCGGGATTACCGCCGAAGCGAGACGTGGAGTTCGCAATTGATCTTATTCCTGGTGCAGCGCCAGTATCCAAAGCGTATTATCCAATGGCACCAGTAGAGTTGGAAGAAGTCAAGAAACAGGTTGCTGAATTGCTTGAGAAGGGTTGGATTCGAAGCAGTAACTCGCTTTGGAGAGCTCCAGTTCTTCTAGTAAAGAAGAAGGATGGCACAAGAAGAATGTGCATCGACTATCGAGAACTAAACCGGGTGACTATTAAGAACAAGTACCCGATCCTTCGTATTGGCGAACTTTTCGAGCATCTTAGTGGCGCGAGGGTATTCTCAAAGCTGGATTTGCGATCCGGATATCATCAGGTCTGAGTGAAAGCAGAAGATATTTACAAGACGGCGTTCCGAACTCGGTATGGACATTACGAATACTTAGTGATGCCCTTCGGAGTAACAAATGCGCCGGCAGTATTCATGGACTTGATGAACCGAATCTTTTCACCATTCTTCGATCGGTTTATTGTGGTATTCATTGACGATATTCTGGTTTACTCGAAGAGTTTTGAAGAGCATGCTGAACATTTGAAGATCGCACTGCAGACGTTGAGACAGGAGAAGTTATATGCGAAGATGAGTAAGTGCGAGTTTTGGCTGGAGGAAGTAAAGTTTTTGGCGCATGTTGTGTCTGGCAATAAAGTCGCCATCGATCCCGAAAAGATTGCAGTAGTTCGTGATTGGCCAATTCCAAAGAATGTTGCGGAGATAAGAAGCTTTCTTGGACTCGCCGGATATTACCGAAGATTCGTGGAGAACTTTGCTCGTCTGGCGGAGCCGTTGACCAAGCTTACGCGCAAGGAGGTACCTTTTGTATGGACGGATAAATGTGGGTTAGCTTTTGAGACGTTGAAGTAGAAGTTGATAACCGCCCCTATTCTGACCGTGCCAGACAATTCCAGAGGATTGGTGATTCACAGCGACGCATCTGGGAAAGGATTGGGATGTGTTTTGATGCAGCATGGGAAGGTTGTAGCGTACGCATCAAGACAGTTGATGACCCATGAGAAAAATTACCCAACTCATGACTTGGAGCTTGCGGCTGTGATTTTCGTTTTGAAGATTTGGAGACACTACCTTTTAGGCGAAAGGGTCGAAGTTTTCACGGATCATAAGAGCTTGAAGTATGTGTTCACGCAGAAGGAGCTTAATATGAGGCAACGTAGATGGTTGGAGCTGATGGCTGACTACGATCTTGATCTTAAGTATCATCCGGGGAAGGTTAATGTCATGCCGGATGCGCTTAGTCGTTTACCAGCAATTCAGGTGTTAACTACGCAGAAGGAGCTCGTTGAAGATTTTCGAAGATTTGACTTGGAGGTTGTGCTACCGCATTCTTCGGGACAGATGATGCAGCTGCAAGTACATTCATCGTTGATCGAGAATATTAAAGCAGCGCAATCGTAGGATCCTAGACTGCAAAAGTTTCGAGAACAGGTTGAAACCGGACTACGAACAGATTTATTGATCCACGAAGATGGTTCGTTGAGGTTTGGTAGCCGTTTGTGTGTACCAAAAGGAGATACTGGTGAAGAACTTATGAAGGAGGCACACATTTTAGCTTATTCTGTACATCCAGGAGGCACAAAGATGTACCGAGATATTCGACAGCATTTCTGGTGGGAAGGCATGAAACGGGAGATTGTTCGCTTTGTGGCAAAGTGCTTGGTGTGTCAGCAAGTTAAGGCTGAACATCAAAGGGTTGCTGGTTTATTGCAACCACTTCCGATTCCTCAGTGGAAGTGGGAACAAATAACCATGGATTTCGTGACGGCTTTACCGCGGAGTCCAAAAGGCAACAATGCTGTATGGGTGATTGTTGATCGATTGACCAAGGCAGCTCACTTTATCCCTTTTCGGGTTGGTCAATCAACTGAGACTTTGGCGGAGCGGTACATGCAGGAGATTGTAAGATTGCATGGAGTACCGGTGAGCATCGTGTCCGATCGGGACACTCGGTTCTTATCACACTTCTGGAGGAGTTTACAGGAAAGTTTGGAGACTCGATTGAAGTTTAGCACAGCTTATCATCCTCAAACTGATGGTCAGTCGGAGAGAACGATCCAAACTCTTGAAGATATGTTGAGAGCATGCATGTTGGACTTCAAGGGTTCATGGGAGGATCATCTACACTTGGTGGAGTTTTCTTACAACAACAGTTTTCAGGCAACTATCCAGATGGCCCCATTTGAAGCTTTGTATGGTCGCAAATGCCGTTCACCTGTTTGCTGGGACGATGTCGGTGAACGAAAATTGTTGGGACCACATTTGGTTGTGCAGACAGTTGAGAAAGTTAACACCATCAGAAATCATATGAAAGCAGCTCAAGACCGACAAAAGAGTTGGGCAGATACGTCAAGAAGACCTCTAGAGTTCGCCGTGGGTGATTTGGTATTCTTGAAGATATCACCGACTAGAGGAGTGATTCGTTTTGGAAGTCGAGGAAAGCTCAGTCCTCGATTTGTTGGACCCTTTGAGATCTTGGAGCGTGTTGGTGAGGTAGCGTATCGCTTGGCATTACCGTAGTCCTTGGCGAATGTACACGATGTGTTTCACGTATCTCAACTCCGTAAGTATGTTCGTGATGAAACGCATGTATTGGATCATTTGGAGCTGACGGTATGAGAAGACTTGACCTTCGAGGAGCGACCGGTTGAAATTGTGGATCGAAGGGAAAAGGTTCTTAAGAACAAGGCGATCCTTCTTGTGCTTGTTTCTTGGGGTAATAGCTCGCATGGAGAGTCCACTTGGGAACGGGAAGATGAAATCCGGCAGAAGTTTCCTCATGTTTTCTTGTAGTTATTTGTCGTCTATCTTTGTATTCTTGGAATTTCGAGGACAAAATTCTTTTTGTAGTTGGGTATAATGTAATAACCGAGTCCAATGCTACTAGTTTCTGTTACCGTATGAATGGTGTATGGTATTTATTTCATTGATCCTACTTGACTGTTGTTAATTATAAATTTAACCCGACAATTCATTTCTGCATATAACAATTTAAGGCATCTAAAATAGAATTAAAAATATTTGTCATGGCATGCTTGTCACCCCTAAACCTGTTGTAGCGTCCGTGCATCGTATTCTCGTCCCGTTCAGTGAAACGGGCGAGTTTGGACGGCTACGCGCACGTACGTGTGTCCGTTTTGGGGGTATGCTTTTTGATTGTAAAATACTTTATTTTAAATTTTGGATCCTGCCTAAAATTTTCTTATTTCAATTTCAAATTTTTTGGACCCGATCTGGGCGCAATTTGGAAATATTTTACATTTGCGCCAAATAATAATTTTCAAATTTTTAACCGTCGAATATATAAAATATAACCCCCAGAATATTTTTCAGTTCCCTTAAAATCTTTCACAAATTTTCTTTAACAGCCAATCAAAACACTCTTAACCCCGGGCCCCACACATTTCATTCATTTACAAAAATCTCCTTCAACAAACTCTTTTCTCTCTCCTTCTGCCCACCAATCAGCTCTTCCCTTACGCTGCTGGCCCACGAGATTTCTCTCTCTCCTTCTCTTTCCTTCTCTTTCTCTCTCTTCTCTCTCTCTCGCTGGCACATAAGACCAAGTTTCTTTCTCCTCACTGTGCGTTTCTCTCTCCTCTCGATCTCTCACCTCCTCTCTATCTCTCTCTTCTCGCTATCTCTCTCTCTCTCTCCCCGTCTCTCTCTCTCTCCCCCTATATATAATATTTCTCCTCCTCAAATTCTTTTTCCTTCAACAGAACCCAACCCCGCGAGAAGCCCTAGCCGCCTCGCCCTTCGCCGCTGTAGCCCTGCGCCGGCGCCCTCACCGCCATTCCTCACTGCTACTCGCCCTCGTCACTTCCGCCACCTCTTCTTCCTCCTTCATCAACTCCCCGAGCACCCTGCACGAGAGGCTGCACCCCCTGCACATGCCTGCACCTCGTGGGATCGCCGCCGGCGATCTCGATCCGTCCCCCCGGCCTCGTGCATCCCTCGGTGAGTGCCTTCTTCACCTTCTCCTTCTCCTTCTTCTTCTTCTTCTTCTGTTCTTTCTTCTTTCCCCCTGCTCGGCTGTTAACCACCGGTGGTTCTTTGCAGGGCGTGCCCCGGAGCTCCGTCGACGTGTCGGCGATCACAACCCCTCCACGGGTCATCGTGAGCACCCTCTTCTCAGATCTTCCTTCCTTTCTTCTTTATTTTTCTTTTCCTTTCTTGGTTGCATTTCTTGATTGTTCACTGTTCTGTACTTGGCCGGAATCCGGTGATGCCGACGACGTGTCCCGACAATCCAGCGAGGTACTCTGACCTGTGTGGTTCCACTGTTCGTCGTTTGGGTTCATTCCGTGAACCGTGCTCCCGTCGCGAGTTTTCCCCGACGACGTTTAACGTTTCGTTTTCCCGATTCGCAATCCGTCGAGGCAAGTACCCCTTGCTACATGCTAAATCATACAAAAATGCACAAACAACCCTAGAACTAACGTTACCTAGGTCCAGTCTCTAGACCGCTCCTAGACTTTCAAAGGACAAGCCACAGGATCAATTCTCTACCACCTCTTTACTATTCTTGTAGCCAGGTAAGTGCCAGGTAAGTGGGAGGTATCCACTACGTAAGTAGTGAGCCTAATTAAGTAACCACTTGCCTTAGACACACTTGCCTAGACACCACAAAAGTAATGCGGATAAGCAATAGATTACCCACGACTTTCCTCTGTCCTTATTGAGCGTGACAGTCCTTAGAGTCTGGTCTAAATATTTTTTTAAATTAATGTAGAGTTGATGCAGATGCTCGGTTTGTGATTTGTGGGGCTTAGGAAGGGTGATGAAATCCCCACATAATCTGGATTTTGGTCTTGCCTCTTAAAGTCCGTATTAGAATATGCAAAACAAAACCAATCACAAAATTTTGCAAAAATATTTTTGAGCGGCGATATTTTGCAAAGAATCCTGCAGAAAAGAGATTTTATTAGATCTTAGAGGAGAGAGAAGGAGGTTAGAATCTTACTAGAGAATTTTGGAGCCCTAGATCCCCTAATGCGCCGCACTTCCGCCGCGAATATGGGCTATCTGCCGCAGATCCGCCGCAAGAAGGATTGATCACTTGATGAAATTTGCTAAGTGGCCTCCTGTACTCCTCTGGATCTCTAAGAATGTCTCTGTCTCTCTGTTTCCTCAAGTCAGTGACTCCAGATCTCCTTGCAAATAATTCACACACTTATCTAAATATACGATTTGCAGTTTTGTTTTAATTATGATATAGATCGGATAAGAATTCAACACAAATAATAAGAATAAAAAATTACGCACGTCTCCCCGGCAACGGCGCCATTTGGTTGGTATGGAATTTAGTGTTTGTAGTAGTTAACCGCAATCAGAACGGTGTCGCGTATAGCTAGACCGAGGTGAGTACGGGTCGTCCTCAGGGAAACGTGGAATATTTTATTCTTACTTTAGGCGTGTGTTCATTTGATAAAACTGCACATTTGTTATTACATTTTTTCTACCATTTTCATATTAAAAAGGACTTTATTACAATATATCATACATATGAGAGTTTATGTGTAAAAATACTATTTTCCATGTGTTGATATATTATAATTATAATTTGGTAGGAAAATGTATGCAAATAATTTTATTGACCAAATCCTAGTAGAACAAAGTCTACTAAATATTATTTGAGTTGTTGTGCAGAATTTTTCCAAGTTGTGCAGAATCTTTTCAAGCAAATCAAGTTGTTGAAGAAGACTTGCCTAATTAAGAATCAAAACTTGGAGACCAAGTCTGGCAGTAACTACGAGAAGATTTCCAAATTCTGAAGTTGCCTAGGATTGCCAAATGTCACAAGGAGCAGCCATATAAAATTTGATCAAGGGTTAAGATCAGAAAGCCGCGGATCCGCGGCCCTAGCCTCTTTATGCCGCGGATCCGCCGCGGTTAAGAAGAGTTGGGGGCTGAGGATTTTTGGGGTGAATCTATGATGAATTTTACCTAATTTTGAAGCAAATGATTCTGGCTTTGCACTATAAAAAGGCACCGAGAGCCTCTTGGAAAAATTATCAAGCCGACGCGATCACGAAGCCCCAGACGCTCACGCATCCATGCTGATCATCAACTGTTCGTCTACCTCCTTAGGAAAGATCGAGAAGCAACTAGTTTGTAATCATTTTCTACGGAATAAAGTGTAGATTGTTCAAGTGATTAATAAAGGTAGTTATTTTATTTAATTATTTTGCATTTTACATTATGTTTCCCCTCTCTGTCTTTTCATTTTCTTCTCCCAACACGCGCGAGTAATTCTCCGCTTGTTAGGGTTCGTAGGATTAGGATAGGCTAATGGATGATGAATATCTCTAAACCCTTTTTAAGTCCTATAAAGTTTATGAACTTTATCAAAAGAATCATTAACATCCTAATCGGGCACGCTAGCAATTCTTTGCTAGTTCCGACCGCGATTAGAGATTAGATTAATGATTGTTTTGGTAAATGATAGATTTGAACGGAGTTCTGTGTCGAGATAAGGGTTAAGAGTGGGATTCCTTTTCCCTCCAGAAACCCTAATCTACACGCATCACCGTCGTTCTAGTTTTAAATATATTAAAGGATAAAAAGGGTAAGTTTTAATTAATCGTCTATGACTACTAAATCCTAACGAACCCTACAAGCCTTTTTATTATATTATCTAAATCTCTAAAATAATCTAGATCTATATTTTTGCATTCTTGCTTAACGTAGATCTAGAAACTTTTCATAAAATTCTTATTTCCTTATCTTTTTCAACACATCTAAAGTAAGAGTAAAAGGTTCCACGTTTCCCTGAGGACGACCCGTACTCATCTCGGTCTAGCTACGCGCGATACCGTTCTGATTGCGGTTAAACTACAAACAAACACTTTTTCGTAACAATCAGCGTGTTGAGAAAGAAAGGAGGAAGAATAAAGAATGGTTGTAAGTTCTAGATCTATGTTAAACACGGATGCAAAATATAGATCTAGATTAACTACGGATGTAAGTTTATATAAGAAGGGAGCTTGTAGGGTTCATTAGGATTTAGTAGTTAAGGATGATTAATTAAAGATTACTCTTTTTATCCTTTAATAGATTTAAAACTAGAATAACGGTGATGCATGTAGATTAGGGTTTCAGGAGGGAAAAGGGTTCCCACTCTTAACCCCTATCTCGACATGGAACTCCGTTCATATTTAGCCTTTACCAAAACATTAGTTAATCTAATCTCTAATCGCGGTCGAGACTAGCAATGAATTGGTAGCGCGCCCGATTAGGATGTTAACTGTTCTTTTGATAAAGTTTATAAACTTTATAGAACTTAAAATGAGAATAAAGATCTTCATCATCTATTAACCTACCTAATCCTATGAACCCTAACAAGCGGAGAATTACTCGCGCATGTTGGGAGAAGAAAAGATGGAGAGAGAAATCATATTAAAAACTACAAAGAAATAGAATTAGAAAAAGAACTATCTTTATTAATCAACAAAATTCATTTACACTTTATTCCTATAGAAAATGATTACAAATGCTAGTTTGCTTCTCGATCTCTTCTAAGGAGGTAGACGAACAGTTGATGATCAGCCTGGATGCGTGAGCCGTCTTGGACTTCGTGATCTCGTCGACTTGATAATTTTTCCAAGAGGCTCTCGGTCCTTATTTATATTCCAAAAGCCAGAACCCTAGCTTCCAAATTTGGAAGCCAACAGTTAAGATTCAATAGAGAAAATCACAGCTTCAAATCTATCTAGCATGCGGCGGATCCGCGGCCAAGAGGGGGTTTTGGCTGCGGATCCGCGGCCAAGTGATGCGATCCTTTGATTGGGTTTTCTGGGTTTTTCTCCTTGTGACACGTGGTGATCTCTGGAACCTTTGGAAATTGGAAATCTTTTCTTTGTTTCTGCCAGACTTGATTTCTTAGTTTGCTTTCTTAATTATGCAGGTTTGCTCTAACAACTTTGATTCCCTTGATTTTAGCCCTGCAAATTTTGCACAATAACTCAACAAATAATATTTAGTAGAGTTTGTTATATTGAGATATTAATTTTTCCATTAAGATTTGGTCAATGGTATTTTTGCATACATTTTCCTACCAAATGTTAATTATAATATATTAACACATGAAAAATAGTATGTTTACAGATAAACCCTCATATGTATCATATATTATAATAAGCACCTTTTCTAGTATAGAAATAGTAGGAAAAATGTAATAACAAATATGCAGTTTTATTAACTGAACAGGCGCTCACGTGTTGTGCACGTGGGCACCACTTAAGAATTTAATTTTTATTTATGATGGAGGCTACTGTGCTTTGCACATTGGCGTCCACGTGAGTTTCACGTGCAGTGCTATCATAGGATTCAACCCTAAGGGGTTGGCGCTGGCGTCCTCGTGGAGAGCACGTGAGGCGCTGCCTCATTAAATTTAACTACACTTAGCTCTTTTATTATCTTTAAATATTGGGGAAACAAATTCCCCCACCGTTGTTCTTACGTGGCTCACACGTGAGTGCAACGGTGTCATTTTTCCACCGTTTGATCTTCTAGGGAGTTGAATGGTCCCTTCACATCTTATAAATAGGATCTTTGGCCTTTGAAATGACCGACGTTTCATCACCTTTCTTAAGTTTTCTTCTTCCTTGAGAATTTAATTCTCATCTCAGAGCTTAGATCTCTGCCCACAGAAGTCAGAGTTAAACTCTACCACACAAAAAATTGGTAAGGATTATGAATAGAGTTTAACTCTTAAAAGAATCTCTTTTTTTTGTTTTAGATTTTTAACCCATTAACAAAGCTCGGCTCTTTTTTTTGAAATGATCTTTCAGAGATCTTAAAAAGAACTTTCCCCCCTTTTTTGAACAGACTGTGGGTCTCAAATCAATGAGCATTCCTGAGATTCGTTAGTTCTCTTCTTAGAGTTTTACCCTATCATTGATCTTGATCTTTGAAGGTTTCTAGAATTCAATTCCATTATATTTCCCATCTTTCTCCAACATGGGGGATTTCTGGGATTTAATCCCATTATCTGAGAAATTTAGTTCCATTTTGTCTTACAAAGCTTAGCTCTGAGAAATTTTTGAACTTTTTGGGAATTTTATTCCTCTTCCTATTCTTTTTTTTATATATAGGGTTCTAATACCCTTTTTTCTACAGATTTGAATATGTTGCAGAGCTCATTTTTCGAGAATATTTGGAGTTTTTAACTCCACTGCTCAGTGGGATTATTCATTTAATGAGAATCCTTTTAGATTCTCACAATGGGTGCATGTCTTATCATTGATGAGCCATCACCTTAATTTTGTGGGGCCCACTGTTTTTTTAATACTTTTAGACCGTAATGATTTTATTATGCCATAATGGAGTACAGATTTAGGTGTACTGAAAATGCTAAGGCCCTTAGCTACAGTTAATTGCATTATGTCAATCACTGACTCTTTACCGGTTTTTCTTTTAAGGTACTATGGGTTCTGGTTCCTTTTTTCCTTACGTTCGTTCGGAGAGCGCTTTTACCGACGCGCCTATAGATCATGAAGTCTTTGCTTTAATCTGGGACTACGATCTAGAGCAGAAATCTCTTCATCTATGGGGATCATGGTATAGCTATATTATCCGGGGTCGGCGCAACTTTACTTGCGCCGTGCCGTCAGAACAGATCCCGTTAATTCATTATGTTGACCCTCCGCAGGTCGCTTATGCAGTGAAAGAAGTCAATTAGACTGTGGAAGGTCATCTCCAACCTTCCATGGCATCGATATCAGTCCAGCCGTCGATGGCCCTAGATATTTTGGGGCGTCGCATGTGTCAAGGAGAAGCGCGTCCTTGGGGTCAGGTTTACACAATAGGAGTGACTCCTCGACATCCGGCTGGTTACCTCCAGTAGGCCCGTTACATTTTATCGGCCAAGAAGTCGCTACTGTTGAAAACCGGTTTATACCCAGCGGTCTATGCGTCTCTATTTTATTACTACACTCCTCATGTGTGGTGGGTTAAATCTTTCCTGGAGCAGTGGAATATTTCGACCCACACATTTCTTCTATCAGATCATGGGTATTGATCTCGCTGGAAGAATTTGCAGAAATTTCTGGGTTACCCGTCAGAGGGGAGCATTATGAGGAGATATTTTCTCATGACGAGTATGTTTTTTCCACCGAATCGGTAGCATGGGCTTTACCTTGGAAAACGCTGTCTAACACAAGTTCCCTAGTTTGATCAAAGTGATGAATATCTATGAGAGCTTGTTTTTGGAGTCTAGGGGGCATGAGGTTAGCTTTACTGACTTCGTCGTCCGTTTCCTTCGTCCGGAGGTTTTATCAAAGAAGGTTGCAAAGCTTGCCAAGCTCGATGATCCGTTCAGATTTGGTTCGGACAAATTGCCAACTGCAGAGGCGAATTTAAAGCAGTTTTTATTCCGGATACCCTCATCGTCCCTTTTACAGAGATCGCCGCTCCGGATATTGATGAGGAGATGTTTTTCATGGGCTTTATTGGTTTGTGGCTGAGCTGGTTTGCACTCCTAATGCACCCTCGCTATATGAGACCGTTTGCTTTCTATCCGGCTCATCACATTACGGCGGGGATACGTATGGCTGTTGGGGTTGCAGGATTGGCCCACTTGTATCATGGTCTAAGTATAGCGTCTAACACCGCCCGGCTAGGTTTGAAGCCCGTGAATCTCCCCTTGCACTACTTCAGCTCATGGATCGAGATACACGTGTTAGGTGCCTTTGGTGTGCATAAAGGGCCTAGATTTTATGAAGGGTGCAACTCCCCTCGGGTCATGCAATTGGTTGATGCTTCTTCTCCAGACCCAACATAGCAAGAGCCTCGGCGATTGCTCCTACGTCCGTGCATAGTTGGGGACATCGTGACCTTCGTTGATAGGGTTCTGACCATGGGTAAGGAACCCTCCAAACAGATCCAGCCGGTCCATGATGCCTTTTAGGATGGAGTTTCTGCTTTGAGGGTCTGGTAGATTGCACATTTGTATTCCATCAGGCCGGGTTTCTTTGTATTCAGGAAAAATGCTTCGGTGTTATTCATGAGATATAACCCGCATCGCTTTGCTCAGCAATCTGGTTATAACCAAGGTGTTTCCCTTTAAGTGTTTCCCCTTGATCCGGCTGCTACAGAAGAAAGTGTTTGAAACGCGGTGCACCATTTTATGCGACTGAATACGAGATCTCATTTCCTGATCGCTGAGCCGATTCATATCCCGAAGGACTCTAATACTTATATTGCCTGGTATCAACATGCAATGGGTGCCGTTATCAAGGAGGAAAGGCGGATGCTTCTTGACCATAAGGATTCTGTCCTGGCCAGTAATCTTGCGGTTCCACTGAAGCGACGAACAATTGTTCGTCCTTCTTTGAGAGAGAGCAACACGGTTGTAGTTCCGCGAGCCTTTCCAACTAAGCTATGGCCAGACGTAAGTGCTCCTGGGAATGTGGTAACTGCGACATCTCCCGAGTCGGGTATTGGCTCAGAAATTGGGACTTGCTGTCTCAAGAAGCCTGTAAAGCGAAAGCTTTTATAGTTTGGTGTTGTTTCTGGCTCGCAGAAAAAGCAGAAACCTTTATTTTCGGCTGATGTTGTATTCGCTCAAGAGCCTCTTGCTCCCTACAGCGAAGGCTTGTCCGAATATGGCACCGACGATAGTTTGTTCGGGGCTTCTACTGATGAGAATGTCGCTACTGATCTTCAAGCCGCTATTGAGGCTCCTGAGAGATTAGCCCGCGAGCAAGCAGCGCTTGCTTCTTTTGCGGCGTCAGGTATATCTCGTTTACATTCTTTCGTGTGTGTGTGTGTGTTTGTATTAGAATTTATTGTGTTTTATTAACACTCTTTTCTTAATAGGAATCTCTACTGAAGTGGCCCTTTTGGCGTCCCTCAAAACATTTGAGGAGGAGGAGAGGCTTCGCGCTTCTATGGACCTCGGTATGATTCATTTTGTGATGCCTTTGAATATACATATTTAGCTCATTTCGTTCACACCCTGACTCCCTTCTTTTTTTTGTTACAGGAACCACCGCAACTTGTGTTGTTCCGAGTGCAATTCCGTCTTTGGGTGGTGGTGCGGAGGATATTTCTCCCTTGATGGCACCTACGGAGCCTGCAGAGCTACCGGCTACAGTTGAGGTCTTCTCAGGGCCGTTACGGGAAGTGTCGCTAAAGTAACCGATAACAGACATTGCAGCAGATCCAGAGGCCGAGCCTGATTTAGATAAAGACGTTCCTCTGTTTGAGATTCTGAAGAGATCACTTCGTACGGCTAAAGCCGAGAAGAAGCGCCGGAAGCACGCAGCGAGGGAGCGTCAGGCTAACTTGGCCACAGGCATGGGTTCGAGTGATCTACGACCCCCTGATGTTCCTCTGGAGGACTTCCTTTTGCCTTGTCAATTGTTCATAGGCAGATTGCGTATGCAGCTCGTGAAGAGGCTGAGCGACTACTTCAAGGTAAGACAATGCATGATATCCTGATGAAACTTAATAAGACTTAGCAGGTTTTTTTGAATTATGACATACTTTTCCTTAAATGATATAGTAGGGCCAAGTTTAGATGTTAGCATGGCGGGTGAAGTGCTAGCGTTTGAAGATTCTAGGGCGTCGAATATTCATTTCGAATCCGAGACTGTTCCAGCAGCCACTTCCTCCCTTTATGGATTCCCGACATCGGCGGGTGATGCTAGCATGACGACCGCCCTTATTGATTCGGGAGACGAACGTGCAGACGTTGAGTCCGTCTTCTCGGTGATGGTGGAAGCTGTCATAACTGATGACGCTCTAAATACCGCTATGGTTTCTGCCCCATCAGGTATTCCTTGTGTTATCACTTTTAAGTTCTCAGTCCTGTTAGACATGTTCACTAATATCTTCTTTATTTCGAATATAGGTGCGGTAAACCATGGCGTTGAAGAATCGCCGTCAGCTGTCGCCATGACTGTCGCTGCTTCACCTATCTCTCTTGCACCTCCTCAAGTTCTCTCGGGTTCAGCGACGGAAGGCAAAGATTTTTTTTATTTCCTTATTTAAGTATTGATGTTATTTCTTGGTTTAATTTCTTTATCGTATATTGTTGCAATCCTGTAGGAATGCTTTTCGACTGTTTATGCCAAATGTTAAACTCGTATTTCGCCTTCCAATTAGAATTCGTCCCTCCTTCGGGCGTTGGTTAGTATATTTTTTGTCACGTCCCGCTTCCCAGAGTACGCTAAGATAGGCACGTGTCACGACCCGAAGGTACGGAACGTGACCGGCACTTAAATTACGAAGCGTCTAGAGACGCAACGTAATCTAAGTAAGCCGAAGCCCAGAAATCTAAACCATATAAAAGAAGAAGTAAAGGAAAACATATAGGAAAACAAGTTTAAAAGCAAGATCAAATTTTCTCAAAAATTTCGGCAGAGTCTCCTTTGTAAAAACTGGCCCCAAATGGGTACAAACAAGTATAATATATACAAACAATAAAATAGCATCCCCAAGCGGGAGCTAGCTCTACGCCAACAGGCGGAAACAACCATACCATGCACAATAATATACAACGCCAAAGAGTGAGGCTCAAAACTCAAAAGAAAACAACAAATCCACCAGATACTATAATAATACAAACGCGACTCTAAGGTCGAAATAAACAACTGGTCCTCTAAACTATCAAGTAATACAAGTCTGGTTGATGGAGCTTACTAGATACCAATGAAATAATAAAAGTACAACGGCGGTCCTGATATAAGTGAACCAACCTACCAAGCAAATCACCCTGAATGAAATGATGTGCCAGCAAACTGCCAAGGAAACCTGTACATCGAACCTGTAATAAAATTTGGCAAAACGGGGATGAGTTGCCAACTCGTGAGTAGAAGACATCTGCGAAAGAAATCGAATGCACGACGCTGTCCTAGATCATAATAATATACTAATATATCACTAGTCATCTAGTAGTGCCGGGTAATAAACTACGCGTAAGTGCAAATGCTTCGTGCTCGTGTCAGTGCCTCAAATAGTATATGCCATGTGAATGAGTATGCATGCACCATGAATGTAAAACAATCAATCCTGAAATCTGGATATTTCTGTATAAGAAATCTTTAACTTTTATCCTAGTAAAATTTGTATAGAAATCTGAAATATCATCGATGAAATCCATGGAAATCCGTGTCAAGTATCAACATAAAACATGCAAATCTCAAGTCTCAATATCTCATAGTCTCAATATCTCATAGTCTCAATATCTCGGGCTCCGTCAGTCCGGATCGGCCCATATCATCAAATCTCACGACAACGGTCGGTATCCTCCGGATATCCGCCGCGCCAGACATCACCGGTAGGTAGTCTTCCCCTGCCAGGCTCATCGTCTACAACTCGATCTTCTTGCCCCGGGGTACCATACCGGGCCCACCATGTACCCGAGACGGTTCATCCACTCCTCGAATCGGGTCTCGAAATCCAACAGAAAACATGAAATCTCATGGTGGACTACACATACATCACGAGAAAACCGCAACTTATATTTTAAAAAGAGAGGGAGAAAGAGAGAGAAGTTTTTATATATATTCTTGCGGTTTTTCCCAAAATCCAGAAATCTCATAGAAATCCAAAATCCCAAAATTATGAGTAAGTAAATGGTAAGTGTCGGCATAAGCCCCATAATACTGTAAGTCCACGTTGCCCACCCCGGTACTTGCGGGGAGGCGGAAAACGTCATAAAAATCGGATTTTTATGAGCTTAGGCAATATGGACTAGACTATGAAGGATCTTTGCTAAACAAAAATAAGCTAAAGCTAACTAGAAACTAGCTAAGTGCTAGAAAGGTTATACCTTGGGCTTTATGTCCTTTTCTCCTTGCTCCTTGGAGTAGTGGAAGGAGGTCACCTTGTCGTCTTCTCCCGTCAAAGAAAGATCCACCCGAAAGCCTCAACCTTTGGCTTCAACTCCAAGCTAGAAGTAACTAAGGTGCAAGAAGTGCTAGTCCTTGAACCCTAGATGAGAGTAGAGATTATCAAGAGAGGGTTTTTCTCAAGCTCAAGTATTTCTCAACATATGAGAGGGGAGAGCTTGAGGGAGAGGAAGAACAAGAGAGAGAAAGGAAATGATAGAATGAGAATAAAATGGAACCATTCTCACATATATGTGGGAATTATTGTAATTATATAATTAGCTAGATAATTGTCATGGTTAATCAAGACATGACCATTATCATTTCAATTTACAAGGATCAAAAAGCATCTTCCAAAAGAAATGATGATGGTCAAAGTGTCAACCATAGTCAACAAGTCAAGGAGGTCAAATGGTCAACAACCATAACCATGCACAATTATAAAACTAATATCAATTAACAATAATATACACATGAGCATTAGGGTTAATAAAATGACAATAGTCATTAACCCTAATCAAAGTCCTCTCCCTCTGTCTCAAGCAACTGTGCATACGCACCCGTATTCGCGATCCGAGGAACACGAATACAATGAGAAAAAAAAAACCAATCCCAAATCATATACTAGGATCTGGCTTAAACCAAAGCCCGCTAGTATAAGCTGTCCGGACAGCAAACGTGCATAAGTGCGCGGATGCGAACGAACCCTGTCGCAAAACCATGCGACCTCTACTCATTTTGCCTAAAGGCGAATAGCTCTCTGTGTGGGACTCTAAAGACTCGACACTACGCTGGCAGTGGGTTTAACCACAGACCGCAAGCGGCACTAGCTGTACGTAACGGTCCCCAGGTAGATGTCGATAAGAAGACTGACGAGGTGAACCCCATCTGAACTCCTACTGAGCCTGTATGTGACAGTCTCCGTACAGTCCGGTCTGTTCGTCTGATACATCGCATGGCGGGACTAGGGGGCGGTGAACGTCAGTCCCCTAATAGCGGTACAAGTCATGTCGGAGTGAAGCCTAGAACACCCTGAGATAACACTGGAAACCTACCAGTATATCTCGCTTGCCCTGGCCAGGGACTACTCGTGTAATGGCTCTCCTGGACACAGCGCGATGTCAACCCCCAATACCGGGAGAGACGAATCCTGTCTAACCGTCACTGCCTCCAAGTGCTTCGGGACTGCACCCAAAAACTACCTGTTTGCACGACTCCTTTGAGCCGTGGTAGGGTAGTAATCAAAGTGCAGTGGGAACACACTCGAGACGAAGTGACAGTGTCAAGTCAACGGACTAAGCTGTACTCATGTCACCTGGGAACTGATAACTGACGATAGGTATAATACCAACCAACAGTCCCCGACGAGTCCTGTCCAGTGTACTCGTAACCTAACGAGCACCCGTATACTATCTCAAGTACGACGTACTGACGGCTGTGGGACAGACCGTCTCCCACACTGGGATGAGAAGCGCATACGCTAGTCTACTCCGGAGTATCGATGCCCTGTCTCGATAGTCCAACGACCAGGGACCTGTATAAGGATGTGCTTATAGATTACCCAGCTCCCACGAGTGCGAGCGCCATCACAACGCTGGTAATCAAGCAAAGATCCTAAGGGCTCTACTAATATGTATATCAGCGATATGCTAAAAGAAACACATGCACATATTGAAGTAGAGACAAACCAAGTAGCATACTACCATTTCAAGCAAGATTGTATATACAACTGTGAATATCCCAAGCTTCCATAAAGTAATATACAAACTAGTATGATACAGTAATGGCCTCTAGGGCATATACACCAACAATCTCCCACTTGCACTAAGGCCATGTACTGGCGTATGGAAGACATATCATCTCGATCAGCCGCCCGAACTGAGTCTGGGGTAGGGCCTTCGTGAGTGGATCTGCAGTGTTGTTCTCCGTATTTACTCTCTTCACCTCGATCTCCTGGCGATCTATGATCTCCCTGATCAGGTGGTACCGCCTCAAAATGTGCCTGGACTTCTAATGGGACCTGGGTTCCTTCGCTAAAGCTATAGCTCCGTTGTTGTCGCAATACAGCGGTATTGGACCAACAATGGTAGGAACCACCTGAAGCTCTGTGAGGAACTTCTTCATCCAGACAGCTTCCTTTGCGGCATCGCAAGCAGCTATGTACTCCGCTTCCATAGTTGAGTCAGCAACGGTCTCCTGCTTGGAACTCTTCCAGCAAACCGCCCCTCCATTGAGGGTAAAGACATAACCCGATATGGACTTGGAGTCATCCTTATCACTCTGGAAGCTGGAGTCACCAAAGACCTCAAGCTGGAGGTCTTTTCCGCCATACACCAAGAACATCTCCTTAGTCCTTCTCAGGTAGTTGAGAATGTTCTTTACCGCTATCCAGTGTTTCTCCCCTGGGTTCGACTGATACCGGCTTACAACGCTCAATGCGTATGCTACATCTGGTCTGGTACACAACATCACATACATTATAGAGCCTACCGCAGAAGCGTAGGGTATAATAGATATGCGATCCCTCTCCAAATCAGTCTTGGGAAACATCTCTTTGGAGAGGGTGATCCCGTGACAAGCCGGTAGATTACCGCGCTTGGAATCTTCCATACTGAATCTTTTCAGTATGGTGTCGATGTACCTTGTCTGTGAAAGTCCCAACATCCTCTTAGATCTATCACGATAGATCTGGATCCCCAGAATGTAGTTGGCATCGCCCAGGTCCTTCATGGAGAACCTCTGCGACAAGAATCCTTTGACTGACTGTAGCATAAGAATATCATTTTCTATTAGGAGAATGTCATCCACGTACAAGACGAGGAATACTACAGTTCTCCCTACAATCTTACTGTAAATGCATGGTTCATCTGGGTTTTTGATAAAGTCGAATTCTTTGACAGTATCATCAAAGCAGATGTTCCAACTCCGCGATGCCTGCTTAAGTCCATAGATGGACTTTAGCAACTTGCACACTCTACCGCTGCTCCCACTCTGAATGAATCCCTCCGGCTGATCCATATAGACGCGCTCTTCCAAATTTCCATTTAGGAAAGCCGTCTTTACGTCCATCTGCCAGATTTCATAATCGTGGAAGGCAGCAATGGCAAGAAGGATCTGAATGGATTTCAGCATAGCCACTGGAGAAAAGGTCTCGTCATAGTCCAAACCAGGTCTTTGACGAAACCCCTTTGCAACAAGTCTAGCTTTATAGGTCTCAACCTGCCCATCTACACCAATCTTCTTTCTGAAGATCCATTTGCAGCCTACGGGTTTTACCCCTTCTGGAGCAAAGTCCAAAGTCCAAACTTTGTTGGTGTACATGGACTCCATCTCGGCCCGCATTGCATCCAGCCATTTTACCGAGTCACCGCTCTGGATGGCTTGCTGGAAGCTAGTAGGCTCACCATAATCTATGGTGCAATCCTCTCTATCCCCGTCTATGAGAAAACCGTAGTATCTCTCGGGCGGATGAGACTCCCTACTACTCCTGCGGAGTGGCGTTGGGATGTCCGGTTCTCTTGAAACTTCTGGTTCTTCCAAGCTTTCAGTAATAGCTTGTGGTTCTGGAATTTCTTCTAGTTCTATTGCGCTCCCACTTATCTGATTTTCTAAAAATTCAGTTTCCAAGAAGTGGGCATGCTGAGAAACAAAAACCTTTTGTTCCTCTGCGGAATAGAAAAGATACCCCCTGGAGTTCTTTGGGTATCCCACAAACTTACACAGTACTGAGCGTGCCTCGAGCTTGTCCGCATGCTGCTTTTTTACAAAAGTTGGACATCCCCATGTCTTAAGGTACTTGAGACAGGGTTTCTTCCCACTCCACATCTGATATGGGGTGGTAGGCACAGTCTTGGTTGGAGCTTTGTTCAAGAGATATGCTGCTGTTTCTAGCGCATAACCCCAGAAGGATCGCGGTAACTCAGCCTTACTCATCATGGAACGAACCATATCCAATAGGGTTCGATTCCGCCTTTCCGATACACCGTTGTGTTGTGGTGTGTATGGAGGAGTAAGCTGAGAGAGAATTCCATTCTCTTTTAAGTAGCCCAGAAACTCGGCACTTAAGTATTCACCACCTCGATCAGATCTCAGTGTCTTGATACTTTTGCCTGTTTGTTTTTCAACTTCATTCTTGTATTCTTGAAATTTCTCAAAGGCCTCGGATTTGTGCTTCATCAAGAAGACATGTCCATACCTAGAGAAATCATCTGTGAAAGTAATGAAGTATGAATAACCACTTCGTGCATGTGTAGACATTGGACCACACACATCGCTGTGTATGAGTCCCAAAAGCTCGCTTGCTCTTTCTCCGTGTCCAGTAAACGGAGTCTTTGTCATCTTTCCCATGAGACAAGATTCACAAGTGGCATAAGACTGATACTCGAACGGATTCAAGTATCCCTCTCTATGTAACTTTGTTAACCGTGTCTCATTAATGTGACCAAGTCTACAATGCCATAAGAAAGCCTGATTTGTTTCCGGAGACTTTCTTTTAAGTGTGTTCTGGACACTGAAGATCTGAGCTTGATTCAATACGTATATACCGTTTTGTAATGTACCTGACCCAATCAGAACTTGATTTAGGTGGATGTTAACTACATCGCTTATAAAAGTAAAATCATATCCTTCCTTAGAAATTAAGGATACAGATATTGTTTCCTGATTTAAAATCAGGAAAGCTTATGGAAAAAGCTTCAGAAGAGAGTCACGTGCTTACACGTGACCAGCAGTCACGTGTTGGCACGTGACACCCAAAAGTACCGGCAAAGCAAGTGCAGTTTCCCAACTACATCAAAGAGAGGGGCTTCAGTGAAGGTCACGTGCTCCCACGTGACCTGGGTCACGTGTCGGCACGTGACATTTAAAAGCAGCAACAAAGACCCAACGCTTCCTGATCAAATCAAGGAAAAAGCTTCGGAAGAGGTCACGTGCTCCCACGTGACCAGGGTCATGTGTTGGCACGTGACGATCAAAACATCAGAATTGTTCTCCAGTTAAATCAAGAAAAAGAGTTCAGACAAGGGTCACGTGCTCGCACGTGACCAGGGGTCACGTGGTGGCACGTGACCAGGGGTCACTTGGTGGCACGTGACGGTTAAGCAGCAACCAGAAGACAGAGCGCAGAAAGAAAGAAGAAGGCTCATTCCAAAGGGGGTCACGTGCCCACACGTGACCATGGGTCACGTGGTCACACGTGACCGGCTTTCAAAGCCCATTTCGTTGACAGAATTAAATTCTGAAGGAGATTCAAATCTTTCCAAAGGAAAGCGATTATCTGGAACCAATCGAATTAAAGATTTAAAGATGATTGAATATCATTTATCTATGGGAAAATCTCGGGTTTGGAAAGATTTCCCCTCTAAATCTAACCGAAATAACAAAGGGGAACCCCGGGACTTGAAATCCAATGGTGAATAAAATTCACCCAATAATCCAAAGGTCAAAAACGAATGATGGATGCAAATCAAATCTCTCAATGAAGATTCGTCAAAAACTAATTGACTCGGCTGCTTCTCCTATAAATAGGAGCCAAGAGACACAGGGATAGAGATATATAGAGACAGATACATGCAGAGGGAAGAAAAGAGAGAGAGCCTTGATACTTTGAGGAATTTGGATCTTCTGCAAAAGAAAACCCTAGGTAAGAAAGGGAAGGCTCCTTGAAAGAAAGAGAATTTAATTCTCAACAGAGTTTAACTCTGATATATAAAACAGAAGAACATATTTCTTCTCTCTTTGATAGAGGATCTGCAAAGTGCACATCTCCCCTTGAGGTTGAGAATTTAATTCTCAATGGGTCGAGATCTTGCCATGCAGATCCAAAACATAGAGAGGGAATGGAAGCACGAGAATTTAATTCTCACAGAACTATAGGAATTTAATTCCTTTAAAATAAAACTAGGGCTTGACCCTGTGTCATGGGAATTTAATTCCTTCAGAGCAAAAAGAAACAGGGTTTAACCCTAATTAAGAACCTAGTTCTGTTGGAACAGCGGGGATTTAATTCCCTTGATCATAACTTAACAGAAAGTGGGAATTTAATTCCTTAAAAGCTTTTATTAGGGTTTAACCCTATTTAGTTCTTCACATGTATGAGGAATTTAATTTCTACAGAAAATTCGGAGTCCAACTCTATTCAGAATATAAATCTTCAAAAGGAAGTAGGAATTTAATTCCTCTGAAATTACTGTCAGGGTTTAACCCTACGAGGAATTTAATTCCTGGAAAATATTAACAGAACCTCTAAACAACATACATAGAGGCAGGGTCACGTGTCACCATGTGACCCCCCCAAAAGATCTACAGAAAGCCCCTTGAAGCAGTGCCCCACGTGACCCACGTGACCCTAGGCAGAAGCTTTAACGTATAAGCATTTGAATGCCCGTCACGTGATGGCACGTGATGCTCTAAAAGATGCAATAGTCTCAAAAGAACAAATGAAGGGAGGGCGCTCTCACGTGTCGCCACGTGACCCCTCTTGCCTTAGTGTTTAACACTAAATTGAAACTCTCGAACCCAGTGTTAAAACACTGTTGGGCCTTAGTGTTCAGCACTAATCAAAAAACTTTATTTGTAGTGTTCAACACTGACTACCTTAGTGTTTAACACTAATTTGAGATCTCTGTTGCCAGTGTTTGATACTGATCTGTTTTAGTGTTTAACACTAATTTGAAAAGCCTTGTTGCTGGTGTTTAACACCAATTATCTTTTAGTGTTAAACACTAACTTGTCAACCTCATTCCCACTGTTCAACACTGATTGCTATGTAGTGTTTAACACTAGGCTTTGGCCCAATTGGCTAAATGGATAGAGGCAAAGCCTCTCCTGATTGGACTTAGCCCAAGCTGGCCATAAGTCCTCAATTCGTAATCAACTGGGCTAATGGGCTCATAATATAATTAATTGGTCTTGATCCCAAATTGGGCCAAGGATTATTTAATCCACTCCGGTTCTAGGGTACATCTCTTCACTCCTTTGATATTTGGCATTGTAATCCCTCAATGTCTTCAGAGAGGTGATGGGTCCCGACGACCACACATCGATATGGACTGCGGGGTCCTTAAACCCGTGTCTAATGCAAAATTCCTGGTTACGTGGAATGCGGATAACGTCACTCTTTGATCCCGCGGAAAACGTCCAGAGCGGAGCCTGGTCCTCGCCAAGCACGGCAGTGAACCCGTGTGAAGCATCCAGAGCACATACCGGACTGTGGGGTCCTTAAACCCATGGACTACGACGTCCTTAACCTTGACCGAGATGTCTTAAAACTACCAATGGACCGTAACGTCCTTAAACTACCCATGGACCGCAATGTCATTAAACTAGAACAATAGAGCCCCGCATGCTCTTTTGTCGGATCTAAACGGTCCTGTTTAAGTTGATCTTAGCCTCAAAGATGGCTAACGTATCCTTAAACCTTCAAACAGAGTGGACTATAAATCCCCCCAATTAACTCTGGCTTGAGGGTACATCTCTGAACTCCTCTGACATCCGTCGTTGTAATCCTTCAACGTCGTTAGAGAGGTGACGGGTCCCAACGGCCATACATACGATGGACCACTATGTCCCTAAACTGGAACAATAGAGCCCAAACGCTCCTTTGTCGGATCTAAACGATCCCGTTAAGTTGATCTTAGTCACAAAGTTAGACTAACGTATCCTTAACAAATGTTTGAGTTGATCTTAGCCTCAAGTATGGCTGACGTATCCTCAAACCAAACCCCCAAACCCAAATCTAAGATAATACGGATTTGGACTAGTCCACGCCCTACGGGCGACGACATAACTCGGTCTCCGTAAACAATCCACGGGCAACAAAATACAAAACAAACACCCACGACACGAAGTGACCATCTGGAGAAGGAGAAAGTTGTTACCGCAATGCGGTAGCGTAATTAACTGCAGGGGCTTGCGCCTGCAGGGGCTTGCGCCTGCAGGGAAGAGCGTCCCCACAATAAAAAAAACCCCTCAAACGAGGGGGAATCTGACGAAGTCTGCTATATCGGACGCATCCGTCTAAACCTTCGATACATGGTGCCATAAATCAACTTGGCATCTTCGGAGAGGTGGACGGACAGCACCAATTAGCATCTGCCCCGAATCTCAGCGCCAAGACGTCGCAGTCCTGCGCGCCGCCGTTCGGAGGGGAACAGATTCTGGCACGCCCGGTGGGACCTTTTCCTCTTTCCACTCCACACTTCGTGTGTCGTGACTCGCGAACCAATCGCGGTTCGCTATTGGTTGCCCTTGGGTTTCAAGATACTAAGAATTGGCGTCTCGCTTATTGCAGAAAGCGAAGGATCGATGGCTTCTACTCCCGTGAAACTCTCCAACCGCTCAGACTGCAATTGCAACCAACGCTCTGCCTCGCCAGGAGGTATAGCCTACGGACCCCAAGCTGCTTCGCTATTCATAATGCCCGTGGAACAGGTCACTCGCGCCACCACAGGATTGTTCTTTGGGACCATGCTCCCGCCGACAAGCTTCACCGCTCCAGTGCTAACAACGGAAGCTCTCAAGAAGTCGGTCTTTGATCGTCTTACCCCTGCCGCGGCTCCTCTCAACGAGTCGCCCGACGTCAACGCCTCGGTCTTCTCTAGATTGGGCCAGAAATCCTGCGAACTCATCATGGGGCCTACAATCTCAGAGAAGGCTACGTCTAAGAAAGTGGCCGCTCCTGCCCCCGAAATCGTCAAGGCGGCTTCTCCGGCCAAAAGGTCGGTCTTTACAAGATTGACGGCTTCAGCTCCCGCTCCTGCTGCCCAAAGGACATCGGTCTTTGACAGGCTAATACCAACAGCGACCCCCCACCCAGACATGGGGCAAGACGAAACCATTCTTACCGCCGACCCTACGCCGTCCGCTCGACACGCTCGACGTCGCCATTGGCGCCGAGTAAGGAAGGCTGGGGGCAACTCCCCCTCCGGGTTGACTCCATCAGCCCCGGTGGCAGAAGTTAATGCTGCTGTTCCAACTGGGAACAGCTTCGAAATGCTAAATAAGGTGCGAAGGAATTCTCCTACTGCAGTGCTGAAGAGGTCTCCTCCCCCATTAAAAAAGGTTGTGGAAATAAAACCCGAACAGCCCCGATCCCCTCAACGGCTGTCTTCCAGAATCTATAAGGTTTGGCGGCAGGCCCGAGACTCGATCATCGATCCAAACTTCTCCCGCCAGTACAAGAAGCTGAAAATCCAACTGGAAGCTGGTCACCTGGCTAAACCCCAAAAGGCTGTCTGGACGCCCACCTCAACGGCCCCCTCAACCTCCATGGCTCATAAAAGGAGGAGGCCAGAGAAGACCCCCCAGCATGCAACGACGGCTAAAAGCACTGAGCCCAGACGCCCTAAGTCTGGGGGCATGGTGGTGCACACTGTTTACATGGCTTCTGGAAAGGAGGAAAGCCGCACTTCTACGGGCCACCGACCGCTAACCCGATCCGTGACGAAGGCCCAGGAGCAGCAACAAAAGCTTCAGGAAATGATGAATGCTATGGCCGCACTTACCGGGCCAAAAGAAAACCCAGAAACGTCCTCAGACGCGCGCCAGGAAGAAGAAACCGACACTGAATTCCTTCGCCGGATACTGGAGAAAAAGGACAAAGAGGCTGCTGAACAAGCGGCCAACATACAACGTATGGGCCTTCTCTTCCAAGATATGATAGGAATGATGATCCAGCAGGACTTACCCGCCGAGGATCCCCCAATCGTTCTTGAAGACGACCGAGAAGAAACGTCAAATCCACCATCAGCCCTCTCAACGGCCAAGGAGGAGGCAATCTCTAAGGCGGAATTGGTTGACTACATAGCCCAGCAAATCCGGGTTCATCACGCGACTGAGGCAGCTGGTCAAGTCGTGAAAACGGGGCGGCCGTATCCAAGCTGGTACGACCAAATCAAATACCCGCAAGGCTATACAATACCAAAATTCCACGTGTATAAGGGGACCGGCAACCCCCATCAACATGTCGCCCAGTTCCGGGCCCTCTACGGTAACACCGGCGGTGATGATAAACTGTTGCTCCGCCAGTTCGTGGGCAGCCTATCAGAAACTGCGTTCGAATGGTATTCGGAACTCCCGAACGATTCTATCAAAACGTTCGCTGAAATGGAGTTGTTATTCACTCAGCGATTCGCAAGTGCCAGCGAACGCACTCCAATAACTGCGCTGATTAACGCCAGGGTAAAACCAGGCGAATCCTGGGTCCAGTATGCTATACGCTGGCGGAACTTGTGGTCGAGATGTGAACAACGCATTGAGGAGGCACCCGCAGTGGGCATGTTCGTAGGAACCCTAGACCCCCACGCAACTATCTCCCAGTTTATGATGTTCTTTAAGCCAACCACATTCCAGGCTTTAATCGACAAGTTGGCTCAGATGGACCAGATGGGTCATAGACCACCTCCCCCGAAGTCAGAACCTCGGAACGACAAGGGTAAAGGAAGGGCAACCTTTGTTGCGAATGCCCAACAGCAACCTAACGCCCCGAAACCGGCAGATCAACTGGAGGAAAGACGCCGGTATTATAATGAGAAGATGAAGCGTCCCTACTCGTTCCCACGAGACAAGACGAAACGGTTATTCGAGCTGGCAATACGCAACAGACTTATAAGCCTACCAAATCCAAGGCGACCGCCGCAACCCACCGAGGTGAATAACCCTAACTATTGCCCTTACCATCAAACGGTAGGCCATCCGATTGAAGATTGCTTCGTCTTCAAAGGATGGATTGAAGATCAATACCTCCAGGGGAAGTTTGTACTGTCCGAAAAGTGGAAGGTGAACCCACCACAACCGCATACTCCTAAGAAAGCAGATACACCGGGGGCAACCTGCTCCTTTATTGAAGAAGCTCCATGGGAGGTCGTGCTATCAACTAAAACCAAAGGAATGCTGAGAGACCTTCATGCGTGCCCTGCGATCGAATGGAAGGACCCTCTTGAATCTCAAATTATTGAAGGGATGCTAAAGCGCCGCCCAACTACAAAGACTCGCGATAAGAGCCCAAATACTCACGCCCAATCGTCAAAATCGTCGAAGAAAAAGAAGAAGAAATCCAAGAAGTCCGTGAAGCCTGGAAACGAGCGCACGAACTTACAGAAGCAAATCGACACACTGGAAGAGTACAATCAAAAGGCGCGAACTCCTGTCACACTGCAAGAGTTCCTCAACCACATCTTTCAAGAGGAAGATGATGGAGAGAGCTCGTCGGATGAATCCGAAGGATATGTGGCGAGTTGTAACGTAATCTCCCACGCGTTTACCGATGATGAGAAAACTCCTGACACTAAGAAGCTGGAGGCAGAGCCTGTACCAGAGCGTGCATGGCCAACAGACGAAATGATCGACACTTTTCTAGACGAGATTCGTCTAAAAAGTAAAGCGAATCAGGAGCGTGAGATGGCAACGTCAGAAGGAACCAAATGCAGGCGACTGAACGGAAGAGTTGAACTACCTCCGCCAGAGCGAAAGGTATCCGAAGTAGACAAGAAGATATTCAAGACGAGAAAAAGGTTTGCCAAAGCCATGTCAATGGGGATGAAGCTACCACCCTCGGAAGGAAACACACACGATGGGGTGGAGAGGCACCCTGATTATTGCGCATATCACCGGAAAATCTCACACCCCACGGAGGAGTGCGACGCCTTTAAGATATGGTGGCAAGGATATGTTGCTCGTCGGCAACATGTTAAGCGCATGAAACGCAAGAGCCGTCGGGAGCGAAGAAGTACTGTCGATGGGCACGACAGAACTACTGGCAACTGTTACATGGTAAATGCCAGGGGGTCACAAGTTCTCACCTTCGGGAGCGACTCTGATGAAGAAATCGCTCTGGGCCCTCTCTTCAAAGAATCCGTTTTAGGGAAAGAGGAGAAATCGGAGATCTGCGAGAACATTCAGCTGCGCAATCGCACACTCCCAGAAAAGAATCTCGGGCCCGTAAGTAGAAAGGATAAGGGAAAGGAAAAGGTCACTGAAGATATCACTTTAGATGACCAAGTCATGAGAGAGCTGGCTGCCAAAGACCCTCCTAGGAAGGGTAAGGTGGACTATAACATCCTCGCGCACCTAAGGAAGCTACCTTCTCAGCTTAGCATTCTCGATGCCCTCTTATTATCAAAAGAAGCGCGAGACTCACTAATTAAGGCGTTACAAGCACCTGAGCAATTCCAAGCCTTCCTCGCCACTGAAAAGATGAAGGATGAACTGGAGGAAGTGCATACGGCCGACATCACTTTCGGTGATGAAGACCTCCTTCTCGGGACGTGCGACCACAACCGTCCCCTATATGTCTCCGGATACTGCCATGATATCAAGATAGGCAAGATCCTGGTGGATAATGGATCCTCCATCAATCTCCTTAATGTTCGGGTGTTGAAGGAAATCTGCATGAGTGTGCAACACCTCGCTCGTGACAAAATTACTATCTCCGGTTTCGATTCACAATCGTCACGGACTCTCGGATCTGTGATACTAACATTACGCTTTGGACTTCTTGTCACAGACGTCAAATTCCATGTCATTGACGCCAAGACCTGCTACAACGCCTTGCTCGGTCGTCCTTGGTTACACGAATACAACATCATCCTTTCTACACAACATCAGTGTATGAAGTACTTTAAGGATGGTTTCGAGTATACCGTAACAGGTGAGTTAAACCCATTTTCCGTGAACGAAGTCCGCAAATACGAAGATGCGAAGTACTTTTTGCCAGATTTCGAGGATACAGAAAGGTGTCGCAACCCGAAAAACAAAACCGCCGCCACCATCCCTGTTTTCGGGAGCGATACCGAAGAAGAGGAAGAGATAGTTTATGCAGGGCCATCTCAACGCAACAACCTGGGGACGCCCGCCCCCATGTTGGTCTTCGGAAGTGATTCAGAAGATGAAGTTAATGCCGTGTTCTCCAAACGGCTGTCAATACAAGCACCCCCTGGCGATGACCATAGTTTGCAAATCACCATGGTACCGCGAGAACACTACAAGGATCTCGACACGCTTCAGGCTAATAATGTGCAGGACCTGCAAACATTTTACGTCCCTCCCAGGCAAAGGGGTGAGAAGGTGATCCTATTCTACCGATCCTCAGAGTCGAAAATAGAGAAAGAGATCTGGCATGGCGCGGATGCTACACTTGACAGGCTCCAACCCATCCGTCTGCCCAGATACTATACAAATGGATTAAAGAAGCTATTGAAGCGCCAAGGAGTATCCTTAAAACAGACTGTTCGGCAGGCTCGGTTCTACAACAGGATTTGGGATGTCCCCGGGACTCAACGCAAATTGCCCAACGGGAAAATGGAAACACTCGGGCTTGGATACGCAAGAGCCGGAAAACGGGAACGGGCTCACAGCAGCTACGCTATATATACCTTTGATGAGGAGGAGGACGCCCTGTCAGGAGATGCCAACCCCCCATCAAAACTAGACCCCGCGATTGAAGCGCCGAGTCCGTCGTTTGAAGAACGAATGGGCAAGCCTATCAGGAAAGTGGGTCAGAAAGCTCGGGAAGACCACAACCGCGAAATGGCCATCTACGAGAAGGCCAGGACGCAACGTCTATTTCAACATGCTGCAAAAGACAAAGACGCTTATCCTCGTCAATCCGTTGTACGAAAGGCCCGACGCAGAGACAGAAATAAATCAAGAAGCGGAAAGAGGAGCCGACGACAACGACGCAGGATCAGAGGGTTACGTGGTCGGGTGTTGCACGGCTCGGATTTGCCCCTCATGAAGAAGATGAGTCGAGCGTACTCCTTCCCTCGAGACAAGACGGAGAGGTTACTCAACTTCGCTATAAAACATCAAATGATCACGCTTCCAGAGTCTAGACATCCTGAGCAAGCTAACAAGGCTTCTCATCTGAGTTATTGCTCTTATAACCAAGCCATAGGACATCCTACCGAAGACTGCTTCACCTTCAAGAACTGGGTCGAGGACCAGTACCAACGGGGCAGATTCGCTTTATCCGACGGCTGGAAGGTAACGCCACCACAAAAGCACGAGCCCAAGGCCGCAAGAGCAGAACCGGGTCCACCTCAGTCCGGGGAGCGGGTTCGCACTTGTTATACGATTACGATATTAGGAGAAGAGCCCGAGAACGTAGATGACCTTCCCCGGTGCTTTGAGAACAGCGATGATGAGGTGATCTCAGAATTTCCGCCCGCTCCGAAAGAACTGGAAGATGGTATACATACTACTGCAGATAACCTCAAGAAGATTGAGTTGGGATCGGCAGACGACCCGCGACCGACATTTGTCAGCGAGCTGTTATCCGAAGAGAGGGTGGCTGCGTTAAAGAACGTGCTTCTACGGCATAAAGACTGCTTCGCGTGGAACTACTCCGAGATGCCAGGATTAGATCCGGAGATTGCTGTGCATAAATTAGCAATATCCCCAGATATCAAGCCAGTCAAGCAGGCGCCAAGAAGGATGCGACTCGAGCTTGAGATGAGCATCAACGCCGAAGTCAAGAAGCTGATCGATTCTGGATTTATCCAAGAAGTCCAATATCCCGATTGGATTGCCAATATCGTCCCGGTAATGAAGAAGAATGGAACGGTACGCATATGCGTGGATTTCAGGGATCTCAATAAAGCCTGTCCAAAGGATGATTTCCCAGTACCAGTAACCGAGCTAATGATAGATAACGCGTCCACTCACGAGGTTTTCTCCTTTATGGACGGTTCGTCAGGATACAATCAGATAAAGATGCATCCCGAAGACCAGAAGCACACCGCTTTCCGGACCCCTTCGGGTATATTCTGCTACAGGGTTATGCCCTTTGGTCTAAAGAACGCTGGCGCTACCTATCAAAGGGCCATGACAAAGATCTTCGATGACCTCATACATGACATTGTCGAGTGCTATATCAATGACCTCGTAGTAAAGATCATGTCATACGATGATCATTTAAAACATCTGGAGACTGTATTTCGACGCCTTCGGCAATATAATTTGAAAATGAATCCCCTCAAATGCGCGTTTGGAGTCTCCTCGGGCAAATTTCTGGGATTCATCGTTCGACACCGAGGTATTGAAATAGATCCGTCAAAGATTAAAACGATCATGGAAATGCCTCCGCCAAGAACCCTCAAACAGTTGCGGTCTCTCCAAGGGAAGCTCGCATACATCCGGCGGTTTATCGCCAATCTTTCAGGCAAGTGCCGTCCTTATAGCCACCTGATGAAAAAGGGGACTCCATTCGTTTGGGACCACAAATGTCAAGGTGCACTAGACGAGATCAAGCAGTACCTGCAGAACCCTCCGGTGTTGGCTGCGCCGGTCAAGGGAAAACCCCTCATTCTTTATACGACCGCCCTTGAAAGTTCCTTGGGCACATTATGGGCACAAGAGAACGATCAGGGGAAAGAGAGGGCACTCTACTACTTAAGTCGAGTTCTACTGGGGGCAGAAAGCAACTACTCTCCTATTGAAAAACATTGCTTGGCGTTAATCTTCGCGATAACAAAGCTCAGGCACTATGCGTTGGCGCATGAAGTCCGTCTCATTTCAAAGGTGGATCCCCTTAAATACTTGATGTCGAAAGCCATATTGACGGGACGACTCGCTAAGTGGGCCCTGCTCTTGATGGAGTTCTCGATAACCTATCAACCTCTTAAGGCAGTGAAAGGCCAGGCCATTGCCGACTTCCTCGCTGAGCACCCAATACCGGCCGATTCTCCTCTGAACTGTGATCTGCCGGACGAGCATGCATTTGATGCGATTAGCGGCGGAAGCACCCGATGGGAACTCTATTTCGATGGAGCGTCCTCCGTAAAGCAACAGAAACAAGGTATCCCAATGATCAAATCGGGGATAGGCCTCGTCTTTGTAACCCCACAAGGAGGGATAATGCGCTTCGCCTTCTCGTTAACAGAGCCGAGGACAAACAATGAAGCTGAATACGAAGCTCTGATAGCAGGCCTCGAAATCGCCATCGACCTGGGAATTGAAGACCTCCTTATATACGGGGATTCTCAGCTGGTCGTTAGTCAAGTAAATGGTGACTACCAAACGTGCAAGCCGGAGTTGGTGAAGTACGGCGAAAAGGTGCAACAACTATTGACCCAAATTCCCTCCTATACTTTGGAGAACATACCACGCGCGGAAAACAGCAAAGCAGACGCGTTGGCTAAACTTGCTAAAGAACTGGCTGACGAGAACCTCGATGACGTCAGAATCATGGTACAAAGCCGTCGAGTGCTCGCCCCGGCAGAAATATCTCCGGAATCATGCGAAGAAAAGGGAGCGACTGAGCAGACGACCCTACAAATAAAAGACCATGAGAAGGCCGAAGACTGGAGGGAAGTCTTCATAGACTACTTTAAGTCCCACCGAATGCCCAAAGAAGCGTCCTCAAGACATCAGCTCATGAAACGAGCTCTATCTTTCGCTTTCGTCAACGATATTCTATACAAAAGATCGTTTGATTCTCTATGGCTGAGATGCTTAGGACCTGACGAAGCAGAAAGAGTCATTCAGGAAGTTCATGATGGACTTTGCGGTTCTCACCAAGCAGGCCCAAAGATGAAGTTAAAAATTAAACGGATGGGTTACTACTGGCCCACGATGATCCAGGACTGCCTCGAGTATGCGAAGCAATGCCACTCATGCCAGATTCATGGAGACTTCATCCACCAACATCCGAATCCACTGCACCCAACGCTGGCTAGTTGGCCATTCGAAATGTGGGGGACTGACATAGTCGGCCCCATTGAGCCAGCATCATCCCGGGGACACCGTTTTATCCTGGCGACAACTGACTACTTCTCCAAATGGGCAGAAGCAGTACCACTGAAGGAAGTGAAGACGGAGAATATCCTCCATTTCTTCAAGACGCACGTCATCTATCGGTTTGGAACCCCACGGCGGATTATCTCCGATAATGGGCCAGCCTACAGAAGTCATAAGATTAGCCACTTCGCACAGTAGCACAATATAGACTGGAGATATTCTTCGGTTTACAATCCACGAGCTAACGGTCTGGCCGAGGCCTTCAATAAGACCTTAACGAAGATCATAAAAAAGACCGTTTCCAGGAATAAGAGAGACTGGCACGAAAGGCTGCAAGAAGCCCTTTGGGCTTATCGAACTACATTCAAGACGGCCACGAGCACAACGCCGTACGCGTTGGTATTTGGGACGGAAGCAGTGCTCCCCCTCGAGATAGAGTTACCCTCTCTGCGAGTAGCAGTCCACCACGAGCTGACGAACGAAGAAAATGCTCACCTTCGGCTTGAGGAGCTTGATGCCCTCGACGAAACCCGGCTCATAGCGCAACAACATCTAGAGGCCTACAAAGCAAAGATGACGCGCTCGTACGAAAGATTGACCAGGCCGAGGACATTCCGCCAAGGCGAACTCGTACTAGTGGTCAAAAGACCTATGATCCCCAATCGTACCAAGCGGGGAAAATTTGAGCCAAACTATGAAGGCCCGTACATCATAGACAAGGTATACCAGAGTGGAGCCTACCTACTCATGGACATGCACGGTGAAATGCCTTTCAGGCCAATAAACGGCCGCTTCTTAAAGAAATACTACGCTTAATAAGCCACAGCCTAAGTCAATGATAGATGACGACGACTATGTCCGCTCACTATCTTCCTAGGCTCAGACTTTACAAGCAGCAGCCGGTCTTCCCATAACGACGGACCGAAACGTCCTTAAACTAACGACGGACCGAAACGTCCTTAAACTAACGACGGACCGAAACGTCCCTAAAACTACTACCGCAGCATCTTTAGGCTGACGAGATAAAAAAAAGAGGATAAATGGTGACTACCAAACGTGCAAGCCGGAGTTGGTGAAGTACGGCGAAAAGTTGCAACAACTATTGACCCAAATTCCCTCCTATACTTTGGAGAACATACCACGCGCGGAAAACAGCAAAGCAGACGCGTTGGCTAAACTTGCTAAAGAACTGGCTGACGAGAACCTCGATGACGTCAGAATCATGGTACAAAGCCGTCGAGTGCTCGCCCCGGCAGAAATATCTCCGGAATCATGCGAAGAAAAGGGAGCGACTGAGCAGACGACCCTACAAATAAAAGACCATGAGAAGGCCGAAGACTGGAGGGAAGTCTTCATAGACTACTTTAAGTCCCACCGAATGCCCAAAGAAGCGTCCTCAAGACATCAGCTCATGAAACGAGCTCTATCTTTCGCTTTCGTCAACGATATTCTATACAAAAGATCGTTTGATTCTCTATGGCTGAGATGCTTAGGACCTGACGAAGCAGAAAGAGTCATTCAGGAAGTTCATGACGGACTTTGCGGTTCTCACCAAGCAGGCCCAAAGATGAAGTTAAAAATTAAACGGATGGGTTACTACTGGCCCACGATGATCCAGGACTGCCTCGAGTATGCGAAGCAATGCCACTCATGCCAGATTCATGGAGACTTCATCCACCAACATCCGAATCCACTGCACCCAACGCTGGCTAGTTGGCCATTCGAAATGTGGGGGACTGACATAGTCGGCCCCATTGAGCCAGCATCATCCCGGGGACACCGTTTTATCCTGGCGACAACTGACTACTTCTCCAAATGGGCAGAAGCAGTACCACTGAAGGAAGTGAAGACGGAGAATATCCTCCATTTCTTCAAGACGCACGTCATCTATCGGTTTGGAACCCCACGGCGGATTATCTCCGATAATGGGCCAGCCTACAGAAGTCATAAGATTAGCCACTTCGCACAGTAGCACAATATAGACTGGAGATATTCTTCGGTTTACAATCCACGAGCTAACGGTCTGGCCGAGGCCTTCAATAAGACCTTAACGAAGATCATAAAAAAGACCGTTTCCAGGAATAAGAGAGACTGGCACGAAAGGCTGCAAGAAGCCCTTTGGGCTTATCGAACTACATTCAAGACGGCCACGAGCACAACGCCGTACGCGTTGGTATTTGGGACGGAAGCAGTGCTCCCCCTCGAGATAGAGTTACCCTCTCTGCGAGTAGCAGTCCACCACGAGCTGACGAACGAAGAAAATGCTCACCTTCGGCTTGAGGAGCTTGATGCCCTCGACGAAACCCGGCTCATAGCGCAACAACATCTAGAGGCCTACAAAGCAAAGATGACGCGCTCGTACGAAAGATTGACCAGGCCGAGGACATTCCGCCAAGGCGAACTCGTACTAGTGGTCAAAAGACCTATGATCCCCAATCGTACCAAGCGGGGAAAATTTGAGCCAAACTATGAAGGCCCGTACATCATAGACAAGGTATACCAGAGTGGAGCCTACCTACTCATGGACATGCACGGTGAAATGCCTTTCAGGCCAATAAACGGCCGCTTCTTAAAGAAATACTACGCTTAATAAGCCACAGCCTAAGTCAATGATAGATGACGACGACTATGTCCGCTCACTATCTTCCTAGGCTCAGACTTTACAAGCAGCAGCCGGTCTTCCCATAACGACGGACCGAAACGTCCTTAAACTAACGACGGACCGAAACGTCCTTAAACTAACGACGGACCGAAACGTCCCTAAAACTACTACCGCAGCATCTTTAGGCTGACGAGATAAAAAAAAGAGGAGAGAGAAAGAAAAAGTAAAAAAAATATATATATGAAAAAGGATAAAGAAAGAGACGGTATGTCCATAAGCAAAATGGGCACGGATGAAAACCCGAAAGGACTCCGTGAGTAAAAACAGCAGGGCTGCCGGCAAGCGTTCGTGAAAACCCGAAAGGGCGCGACCTTGTTAAAAAAAAAAGGTGAAAAAGAATATAAAAAAAAACGGTATGTCCATAAGCAAAATGGGTACGGATGAAAACCCGAAAGGGCTCCGTGAGTAAAAACAGCAGGACTACCGGCGAGTGTTTGTGAAAACCCGAAAGGGCGCAACCTCGTTAAAAGACACTTGTAGGGTCCTCTCGACCTTGTAAGGAGAAACCACCTGCGTAAGATCCTTACGACTCACAAAGGAGCAACACACTTAGGGGTCCTCACGATTCCTAAGGAGAAAATACACTTACGAGATCCTCACGACTCGTAAGGAGAATTCTCTTATGGGACCCCCACGGCTCATGAGATTTGAAAGTCTTAAGTTACAGAAACCTAAACCTGCTCTTAAGCAAATCCTCCACAACCTTCGATATTGCCCTACAAGAGGCTCAATACTGACCCTTGTATACAATCCACGGGCGCGAAAAAAAAAACATTTCCCCAGCAAAGTCCTACCCGTGACTAGGGATATGCCCACATGGTGAACAACCCTTATAATTCCTCTCGACTTATAAGGAGAAAACCCTCTTGTAGGATCCTTACGACTTAGAGAGGAACATACACTTAGGAATCCTCACGATCCCTAAGGAGAAAATACACCTGCAAGATCCTCACGACTTGTAGGAAGAAATACCTTTGTGAGACCCTTACGGCTCACGAAGTCAAAAGCCTTGGTCGACAGGACCCTTAACCCTGTCTACTAAGCCACCTTTGTTCAATATCGACAGAAGCAAATGATGATTCGCTCCTGGCAACATCCCAGTTGCAGCGGTGCTGATGCCGAAATCGGTGTCCGAAATCCAAGCTTGCGGCAAAAAAGCTAGCAAGCTACACATGCCTACAAAATAGCCGAAATGATGGGGCAACTTGCAGTAAAAAGCAGCAAGTAAAAATGAAGGCATAAAAAATAGCCGAAATGATGGGGCAACTCGCAATAAAAAGCAGCGAGTAGAAAATAAATAAATAGCCGAAATGATTGGGCACCGCGAAAAATAGCCGAAATGATGGGGCAATCACGACCTTCGCGATATAAAAGCTGAAACGATAGAGCATCGCGGAAAAAGAAATAAAATAAAAATAAAATGTATGCCTTACAGGTGATGTTCCATCACACCCTGTATACAATCCAATGGCATAAACAAAAAAGGAACATACTTCCCTCCCCCAGGTTTCACCAAAGAAAGAAGCTAAATCTCGACGGGCCACAGGCGACCTAGAGATCATCCCAACACTCGTCTCGTAACAACGGACACAACTTCAAGCTAAGCGGAACAGCGGCAACTCCTAGTTCCATGGCTCGGTGGTATACATATCGCCAACAGTCAAACCTCCATCCCGTGAAATGCGGATACAATCAGCAAAATTCCTGGTTACGTGGAACGCGGATAATGTCACTCTTTGACCCCGTGGAAAACGTCCAGAGCGGAGCCTAGTCCTCGCCGAGCACGGCAGTGAACCCGTGTGAAGCATCTAGTGCAAAATTCCTGGTCACGTGGAACGCGGATAATGTCACTCTTTGACCCCGTGGAAAACGTCCAGAGCGGAGCCTAGTCCTCGCCGAGCACGGCAGTGAACCCGTGTAAAGCATCTAGTGCAAAATTCCTGGTCACGTGGAACGCGGATAATGTCACTCTTTGACCCCGTGGAAAACGTCCAGAGCGGAGCCTAGTCCTCGCTGAGCACGGAAGTGAACCCGTGTGAAGCATCTAGTGCAAAATTCCTGGTCACGTGGAACGCGGATAATGTCACTCTTTGACCCCGTGGAAAACGTCCAGAGCGGAGCCTAGTCCTCGCCGAGTACGGCAGTGAACCCGTGTGAAGCATCTAGTGCAAAATTTCTGGTTACGTGGAACGCGGATAATGTCACTCTTTGACCCCGTGGAAAACGTCCAGAGCGGATCCTGGTCCTCGCAGAGCACGGCAATGAACCCGTGTGAAGCATCCAGAGCGGAGCCTAGTCCTCGCCGAGCACGGCAGTGAACCCGTGTGAAGCATCTAGTGCAAAATTTCTGGTTACGTGGAACGCGGATAATGTCACTCTTTGACCCCGTGGAAAACATCCAGAGCGGATCCTGGTCCTCGCAGAGCACGGCAGTGAACCCGTGTGAAGCATCCAGAGCGGAGCCTAGTCCTCGCCGAGCGCGGCAGTGAACCCGTGTGAAGCATCTAGTGCAAAATTCCTGGTTATGTGGAACGCGGATAATGTCACTCTTTGACCCCGTGGAAAACGTCCAGAGCGGAGCCTGGTCCTCGCCAAGCACGGCAGTGAACCCGTGTGAAGCATCCAGAGCAAATACCGGACTGTGGAGTCCTTAAAATCCACGGACTATGACGTCCTTAACCTCGACCGTGATGTCTTAAAACTAACGATCAACCACCCCGATTCCTTACAGATTTTGCCTTGGTTTAAGGGCACATCTCTTCACTCCTTTGATACCTGGCGTTGTAATTCCTCAACGTCTTCAAAGAGGTGACGGGTCCCTGCAACTACACATCGGACTGTGGAGTCCCTAAATCCACGGACTAAGAGGTCCTTAACCTTGACCGTGATGTCTTAAAACTAACATCGGACTGTGGAGTCCTTAAATCCACGGACTATGAGGTCCTTAACCTTGACCGCGACGTCTTTAAACTACAATACCTGGAAAACCCCCTAATTCCGTAGAACACGGACAAGGGTGACCGCATCCAACACTTACAAGTCCTCACGACCTGTAAGGAAGAAAAACTCTCTTGTGGGATCCTTACGACTCTCAAGGGAAAACCCTTTTAAGAATCCTCACGATTCTTAAGAAGAACTCACACCTATGGGATCCTCTCGACCTGTAGGGAGAAAAACTCTTTATGAGACCCTCATGGCTCATAAGATGCAAAAGCCTTAGGAAGCAGATCTTAAACCTGAATCCTGAGCCATTGCTGTCCTGCAAGGACATCAAGATGGAATATCCGCGGAATACATTCAATGAAAAGGGGACACATCATTGAGAAGAAAAATGTATCTTTTATTCATAAACCAAAATGGGTACAAAGTACAATTCATGAAAGAAACAAAAAGAAAATACTCTCATCCATGAGTATGTACAAAAAGGAAGGAAAAGATACAAATGTTTCAAGCCGGCGGACGATTCAGCAACTTGGTCAGCTCATCCTGCTTTTGTTGGACCACGGCTTCATGACGCAAGATCTCCAAAAGACGACCCTCCGCCTGAGCTTGTTGGGCCTGATATGAAGCAAGCCGGGCTTCAAGCTCCTTCTCAGTGGCCTTATGAGTCTCGACCCTCTCACGAGTAAACGTGGCAGCTTTATCGAGAGCCACCACCTCTTTGTGGACTCCTGAAGCACCCGCCAGAGTTCGTATGCTTTGTTGGCCTTGGCTGTGAGGCTGACCTGAAGCTCGCTCAACGCCTTAGAAGCCAATTCCCTCTCCGAAAATTTGCGGCCGAGCCCTTTTCTCGCACAACAGTATGTTCGCTACGTGTCGCTCTATCAGGCCACGTAAGCTCGCTTTCGTGACCGCGGCCTTGGAAACAAGACATTTACAAGACCGTATAAATGGGCTTCCAGTCGACGGGAATAATCGATCTAAAACGCGCTCACATCACCTGACGTGAAATGCAACAAGAAAGGTTTCCGACATATTTCAAGCATGCGTTCGCAATCATATGAGTATTCAAAATAATAATAATAATAATAATACCATTTGCAATCGCATGAACATTCATAATGCCTAAAAAGGTCTGATGCGCAGGAAAGTGATGGTAGCATTTTGCAATTAAAGAAAGTTCTCATGAGAAGAATACAAAGTTTATTTATGCAAGCGGAAACATACATACTAGCATCAAGCCTACATGGAATTTCGGCATAAAGCGTAAAAAAGGAGGGATTAATTTAAAAATGTTCTACGCTAACGGAAAAGGTCACCAAACATGGGATCAACGGCACAAGGGTTAATGAAGCAGAGGACAAAATTCTCCATCTCTCTCTCTGCTTTCTCCAGCACGTCAAAGCGACGGTTCTCACGAGGAGTCGCTCCCCATCGATTGGCGCCGTGTTCGTCCGCAAAAGCAGACATAACAGCCCGTCGGGCTCTTATCTCGCTCAGCAGATGAATTGAGCAGTCCTTTAAAGCCTGAGTAATCAGGCACGCCTCATGAAAACCCTCGAGCTTTTCTTCCGCCGCATCAAGCATCGCCAGGGTCATCTCTGCCGGGTGAGGAGGAATGTCGGCGAGCACGGCCGTGAGGATCATCCGGAGCCAGGGAGAACCCATCGGGAGGGGGGACCCCCTACAGATCGAGAGTTCATGCATGGCTGAGTCGCATTCGTTGTCGGTAAGGAGGGGATCCACCAACCGAGCAGCAAAACGGGGGAGCATCTCCTCGATAGGAACTTCCCATGGCTGTCGACGAGCGTGCGGGCGATTGCAGGCCATGGCACTCGTTTGTCTCTCAAGACAAGTTACAAAAAATAATAATAATAATAAATCTCTCCGTAAAGGGAAAAGAAAGCTATAGCCTCATATATAAGGAAGTGTATTAAGTGCTATGCGCGGAAAATCTTGCATGGTAAAGCAATTTCCAAGGCCAAAAAAAAGGAAAGGCATCTAAAATTAAGGAGATGCAATTATTTCCAAGGCCCTTTCTCTGCACTGAAAATACGGCATGAGAAAATTTTGTGAACAGCCCCATCAAGGGACCCCACGTGCAGAACACGTGAGGCCTAAACCTGATGTACACTTAAAAGAAAATATATGGAGTAGTACCCTGCATATTAAAAGCACAAACAACAACAGTAGCAAAATGATAAAATCCCAGAGAAAAGGCATGCAAACATGGAAAGACATAATAACACTTGTCACTCATACTTCAAGAGGTTCATACAAAATATAGAGGACACATTTACAATGGTAAAACTTCAGATGCGGGGCATGGGTTGAGAAACTCAAAATTAACTTTATTCAAGATCTTCCAAGCATTTCGAACCTCCCGAGTATGCTTCCTCTCACGATCACAAGCATCGGGGTCCCCGCGGATGTCCTCTACCCTCCGGTAGGCGGCAAGTATGGCTGATTGCTGAAAAATCTGATGCAGGAGATCAATGAGATTATCCCGCCTTCTCTTTGAGATCAAGTGCATCAGATACACCGAGTGTACTTTATCCTCGGCGGCGTCCAACGCCCCAAGCGGCACACCGGCACAGAATAAAGGGAGAGCCTCCCTGATCGCCAGCACGATCAGCCTCAGAAGAGAAGAGCGACGGGGGAGTAGCCGATGGTTGTACTCGTCAAAGTGGCTCATGATCTCGGCACATTGAGCATCGGTGAACTCCTGGTTCTGACTGCGGCCCAGTGCACGAATATTCCCGTAGGAAATGATCTCGTCAAGACTATACAGATGGGCAGCCATGATACCTGAAATAAAGGTCATGAGAATCATTAGAAAACCACCATTTCATTAATTGCAGAAGAACAACCTCGGGCCAAGAGACCCCAGGAAGCCTCTGTGTGAAGAAATCGAGTTCTTCATTGGAATTAAATTCCTTATTAAGAAAAGGGAATTAAATTCCCAGAGGCATTTTTGGATGGAATTAAATTCCATGGAGTTGAAACGCCATCATCATCTCCCCAAACATCATCTAAATCCTGAGAGATCTACAGTTCGAAGGTTAGGCGGTTTCAGGTTCTTATGGAAAAACATGAGGGAAAAAGGGTAAAAACCCTTGTTTTGGATTTAAAATCCAGAGGAATGAGAAGGTCCATCGTTTGTCCAAGAACATTACCTGAAGAAAAGAATTCTTTTCGAACAGAGTTAAACTCTGAAAATTGTTTCAGGACAGAGAACTAAGCTCTGGAAGCGAGAATTAAATTCTCAAGGAAAAAGTTCTCAGAAGAAGAAGATGAGCAAAGTGAAGGCTCCTATGAAGAGACAGAGGTATTTATAGAAGGCAATGGAAACGTTTCATCTCCCCAGATCCCTAAAAGAATCCAACGGTCGCAAGAGGTGACAGCGTTGCACTCACGTGCTGACACGTGAGAACAACACTGTGGGGGCATTTGTTTCCTGATTTAAAATCAGGAAAGCTTATGGAAAAAGCTTCAGAAGAGGGTCACGTGCTTACACGTGACCAGCAGTCACGTGTTGGCACGTGACACCCAAAAGTACCGGCAAAGCAAGTGCAGTTTCCCAACTACATCAAAGAGAGGGGCTTCAGTGAAGGTCACGTGCTCCCACGTGACCTGGGTCACGTATCGGCACGTGACATTTAAAAGCAGCAACAAAGACCCAACGCTTCCTGATCAAATCAAGGAAAAAGCTTCAGAAGAGGTCACGTGCTCCCACGTGACCAGGGTCACGTGTTGGCACGTGACGATCAAAACATCAGAATTGTTCTCCAGTTAAATCAAGAAAAAGAGTTCAGACAAGGGTCACGTGCTCCCACGTGACCAGGGGTCACGTGGTGGCACGTGACGGTTAAGCAGCAACCAGAAGACAGAGCGCAGAAAGAAAGAAGAAGGCTCATTCCAAAGGGGGTCACGTGCCCACACGTGACCATGGGTCACGTGGTCACACGTGACCGGCTTTCAAAGCCCATTTCGTTGACAGAATTAAATTCTGAAGGAGATTCAAATCTTTCCAAAGGAAAGCGATTATCTGGAACCAATCGAATTAAAGATTTAAAGATGATTGAATATCATTTATCTATGGGAAAATCTCGGGTTTG
The DNA here is from genome assembly GCA_030015575.1 of Agapanthus africanus. NCBI lineage: Eukaryota > Viridiplantae > Streptophyta > Magnoliopsida > Asparagales > Amaryllidaceae > Agapanthus > Agapanthus africanus. Next base: position 96,108,828 of record CM057341.1, on the reverse strand, counting down.
GAAAGATTTCCCCTCTAAATCTAACCGAAATAACAAAGGGGAACCCCGGGACTTGAAATCCAATGGTGAATAAAATTCACCCAATAATCCAAAGGTCAAAAACGAATGATGGATGCAAATCAAATCTCTCAATGAAGATTCGTCAAAAACTAATTGACTCGGCTGCTTCTCCTATAAATAGGAGCCAAGAGACACAGGGATAGAGATATATAGAGACAGATACATGCAGAGGGAAGAAAAGAGAGAGAGCCTTGATACTTTGAGGAATTTGGATCTTCTGCAAAAGAAAACCCTAGGTAAGAAAGGGATCTCTGTTGCCAAAGCCTTAGTGTTTAACACTAATTTGAGATCTCTGTTGCCAGTGTTTGATACTGATCTGTTTTAGTGTTTAACACTAATTTGAAAAGCCTTGTTGCTGGTGTTTAACACCAATTATCTTTTAGTGTTAAACACTAACTTGTCAACCTCATTCCCAGTGTTCAACACTGATTGCTATGTAGTGTTTAACACTAGGCTTTGGCCCAATTGGCTAAATGGATAGAGGCAAAGCCTCTCCTGATTGGACTTAGCCCAAGCTGGCCATAAGTCCTCAATTCGTAATCAACTGGGCTAATGGGCTCATAATATAATTAATTGGTCTTGATCCCAAATTGGGCCAAGGATTATTTAATCCACTCCGGTTCTAGGGTACATCTCTTCACTCCTTTGATATTTGGCATTGTAATCCCTCAATGTCTTCAGAGAGGTGATGGGTCTCGACGACCACACATCGATATGGACTGCGGGGTCCTTAAACCCGTGTCTAATGCAAAATTCCTGGTTACGTGGAATGCGGATAACGTCACTCTTTGACCCCGCGGAAAACATCCAGAGTGGAACCTGGTCCTCGCCAAGCACGGCAGTGAACCCGTGTGAAGCATCCAGAGCACATACCGGACTGTGGGGTCCTTAAACCCATGGACTACGACGTCCTTAACCTTGACCGAGATGTCTTAAAACTACCAATGGACCGTAACGTCCTTAAACTACCTATGGACCGCAATGTCCTTAAACTAGAACAATAGAGCCCCGCATGCTCTTTTGTCGGATCTAAACGGTCCCGTTTAAGTTGATCTTAGCCTCAAAGATGGCTAACGTATCCTTAAACCTTCAAACAGAGTGGACTATAAATCCCCCCAATTAACCCTGGCTTGAGGGTACATCTCTGAACTCCTCTGACATCCGTCGCTGTAATCCTTCAACGTCGTTAGAGAGGTGACGGGTCCCAACGGCCATACATACGATGGACCACTATGTCCCTAAACTGGAACAATAGAGCCCAAACGCTCTTTTGTCGGATCTAAACGATCCCGTTAAGTTGATCTTAGTCACAAAGTTAGACTAACGTATCCTTAACAAACGTTTGAGTTGATCTTAGCCTCAAGTATGGCTGACGTATCCTCAAACCAAACCCCCAAACCCAAATCTAAGATAATACGGATTTGGACTAGTCCACGCCCTACGGGCGACGACATAACTCGGTCTCCGTAAACAATCCACGGGCAACAAAATACATAACAAACACCCACGACACGAAGTGACCATCTGGAGAAGGAGAAAGTTGTTACCGCAATGCGGTAGCGTAATTAACTGCAGGGGCTTGCGCCTGCAGGGAAGAGCGTCCCCACAATCAAAAAAACCCCTCAAACGAGGGGGAATCTGACGAAGTCTGCTACATCGGACGCATCCGTCTAAACCTTCGATACATGGTGCCATAAATCAACTTGGCATCTTCGGAGAGGTGGACGGACAGCACCAATTAGCATCTGCCCCGAATCTCAGCGCCAAGACGTCGCAGTCCTGCGCGCCGCCGTTCGGAGGGGAACAAATATGATATTACAGTCGCACCTGGTACATAAAAACAGTTACGCAGAATCAATATCTGCCCAGTTGTCAGTCCTAGATGGTATTCCCCTACGGATTCAGCATACATGCTTATTCCGTTAGCAACCCTGAGAGTCATATCACCTTTCCTGATAACCCTACGGTTTCTCAAAGCCTGTAATGAATTACAGATATGAGATCCTGATCCGGTATCCAATACCCAGGAAGTAGGGTTAACTGACATACAGTTCTCTATCACAAACACACCCGAAGCCGAAGCCACAACATGCTTTGAATTCTAGCTACTGGCTTTACAAGCCTTGCAATCCTTCTGCCCATGTTCATTCCCGTAACAATAGGAACATCCCTCTTTTACTACATCTGTTCCTGAAACTTCTGCCCTTCCCTTTCTTTCTACTTCCCTAGTTTCCTTTAGGGTAGTAGGTAGAGACAGTTGAACTGAGTCAGCATCTGACCCGTTCTTCAACGTGGTCTGCAGGTCTGAGAGCTCAAAAGAGCCGGTCTCTGTAAGGACGTTGCCCCCTACAGATGACCCGATAGCTAACCTCGCTGGAAGCAATTCGTTCGAGGTCTCATATCTTGCGATACGAGATTGCTCTCCATATAAAACTTTGTTATGGAGGAAGATAGAAGCTGAGTCCATCTTCTCGTGCTGCCTCTGGTATACACCATCAACTAGGCAAATACGAGGCACTTGGCTTTCGCACATTCTTCTTCCGATGTCCTACGAATATCAATATCCGTGACAGGGGAAACTGGACCTGAGACGGCAGGGGTTGGATCAGTCAAGAGGTGTCCCAGCTTGTCCTGGGCAATGGACATCTGGACAGACCTTTGCCAGTCACAACAGTCAGATTCAGTCATTTTATTATCTAGATGTAACCTAGGTGCGGTCATTTGGTCGCTGCAATTAAGAGAGAGAGAAGAAAACACTTAGCATGATGCTCTTGCAAGTTTAGATTGGTTTTTAATTTATCTAAACAGGATGGCTCCCACTGTCTCTCGAATCCCTCCTCAAACCACAAAGGAAGAATTAGTCGGGATCTTTCTCACCGTACAATACTTGCTTGACCGTTCATCCAGGCCAGTGTCGGTACTTCGAGGGAGGTTTTCCAACGATTTCGCGAAGTTCCTTAATTAAGTAACCTCTTTTCCCTGTGGGCGTAGCCCCGCTGACACCTTTCTAGACACCTACTAGGTTTATAGCATTGATCGTTAAGTGAGAGTTTTCCCGAGGAGTAGCATATACTCACAGTAGGATCGGGATCCAAATATCATCGCGTGATAAAACCGAAGGAATCCTACCAGAATCATCACACTCCAAATGGTATGCAGCGCTAGCAAGTTTCAGTACTTATGAAACTCCCGATGTGGATTTTTGCCCCATGCTCTTATGACCTTGACGAAGGTCAACAAATCATAAGTCACATGTCAAGTTCTACCCGTCATTATCCAGGTTAATTTGAACCCACCCGCACATACCCTTGACGAAGGTCAACAAGGTAGTACGACTGTCCCAAACCAACGCATCTATCTATGCTACATATGAACACCCAACAGCTACCAATCACTATGCCTTGACGAAGGTCAACAAACATAGCTTGAATACTATCGAATATCCATACGAAACGACGGAGGGCTACGAATGGTTTTGGCGAAACCGTGAACGTAGTAAACTTGATATAATCGATGGAACGAGATAGCTTTTAAAAGGAGTGGTTCAAGCTCCGCGTTTAAAAGTTTTGTTTTGAAAAGAACCGAGTGGTTTTCAAAGTGTTCCAACGACTTTTACTTGGTTTATTTTCTTGCATTAGTTCTTTTAATGCGTCCCATCATTTAATCCTACCATTGCAGAAAACAACCAAAATATGACGTACGCTTATGCCATTCGCATTCGCCACGGGGCCTCGTCATCACCCGTTAGGTTACTTAACTAACGACAGAGCGGGGGCTGGGCTAGCGCGGCTGTAAAACATAAGCAACGCCTAAATAGTTATCATATATAAATATATAGCAATGATAGACATTACAGATCACAGATGGATACATTGGATATACTAGAAATCCGCAATCCATTCGAGCCTTCAACGAAAAGCGGATTACACGGTCGCGGTGAATAGACAAATACCCCACCCAAGACCCCTACGGGTGCGGCAAACTACCCGCCAAGTACCCGAAGCGAAGCAACCTCCCTCAACACCGTAAGTAGGCCACTCGGCACTTCGAGATACCCGGTAGTTTGTGCACCCCCTCCATGGGTCTATCCTAGGAGCAAAAACAGTAAAAAGAATTATACAATGACGGCTACAACCCCGACCCGGTTGCGCGGCCATACAAATAATAATATTACATCAATTTACATATTACAATGAATGAAAGAAAAAGCAACACTCATCTCACATCCACCCCGGCTATTCACCCGCGACAATCCAACCCATTCATATACACAAACCATCATCAATCACAGATCACAGATATGTATAACCCTGACTAAGCGATATATAGCGATTAGCCGACGTTCAATACATATAAACATCACAGATATAACCTTTTAGTCAAAGTGTATTGAAGTTCGGAAAAAAATACGGATTCATAGGCCCCCAAAAAATAAATTTCTATTCTGGAAAACCTGGGAACATATAAACCATCTTAAAAATCCCAAAACCTAGCCATAAGAAAACTGCACCAAACTCGACTCAGTGAAGAGTCAAAACGGCGGCGGTTCCGCGGCAATAGCTTGCTATTGCCGCTGAACCGCGGCGGTTTAGTCAACTCACTGGACCGGGTTTGCTGTGCTTCTTAAGAAAACCCTGAGATGATTTTTGGAGTATGACAAATTTTATTTTGAACAGAAAAATTTTTAACAGAAAACTAGGGTTTTGAAAACTCGGTTTTTCGATTTTTTTCGGTCGAACTTCCATACACCTTACTATCTAGCTAGTTTATGTTTAGTTAGGCTCTGATACCACTGTAAGTCCATGTTGCCCACCCCGGTACTTGCTGGGAGGCGGAAAACGGAATAAAAATTGGATTTTTATGAGCTTAGGCAACATGGACTAGACTATGAAGGATCTTTGCTAAACAAAAATAAGCTAAAGCTAAGTAGAAACTAGCTAAGTGCTAGAAAGGTTATACCTTGGGCTTTATGTCCTTCTCTCCTTGCTCCTTGGAGTAGTGCAAGGAGGTCACCTTGTCGTCTTCTCCCGTCAAAGAAAGATCCACCCGAGAGCCTCAACCTTTGGCTTCAACTCCAAGCTAGAAGTAACTAGGGTGCAAGAAGTGCTAGTCCTTGAACCCTAGATGAGAGTAGAGATTATCAAGAGAGGGTTTTTCTCAAGCTCAAGTGTTTCTCAACACATGAGAGGGGAGAGCTTGAGGGAGAGGAAGAACAAGAGAGAGAAAGGAAATGATAGAATGAGAATAAAATGGAACCATTCTCACATATATGTGGGAATTATTGTAATTAGATAATTAGCTAGATAATTGTCATGGTCAATCAAGACATGACCATTATCATTTCAATTTGCAAGGATCAAAAAGCATCTTCCAAAAGAAATGATGATGGTCAAAGTGTCAACCATAGTCAACAAGTCAAGGAGGTCAAATGGTCAACAACCATAACCATGCACAATTATAAAACTAATATCAATTAACAATAATACACACATGAGCATTAGGGTTAATAAAATGACAATAGTCATTAACCCTAATCAAAGTCCTCTCCCTCTGTCTCAAGCAACTGTGCATACGCATCCGTATTCGCGATCCGATGAACACGAATACAATGAGGAAAAAAAACCCAATCCCAAATCATATACTAGGATCTGGCTTAAACCAAAGCCCGCTAGTATAAGCTGTCCGGACAGCAAACGTGCACAAGTGCGCGGATGCGAACGAACCCTGTCGCAAAACCATGCGACCTCTACTCATTTTGCCTAAAGGCGAATAGCTCTCTGTGTGGGACTCTAAAGACTCGACACTACGCTGGCAGTGGGTTTAACCACAGACCGCAAGCGGCACTAGCTGTACGTAACGGTCCCCAGGTAGATGTCGATAAGAAGACTGACGAGGTGAACCCCATCTGAGCTCCTACTGAGCCTGTATGTGACAGTCTCCGTACAGTCCGTCGCATGGCGGGCCTAGGGGGGCGGTGAACGTCAGTCCCCTAATAGCGGTACAAGTCGTGTCGGAGTGAAGCTCAGAACACCCTGAGATAACACTGGAAACCTACCAGTATATCTCGCTTGCCCTGGCCAGGGACTACTCGTGTAATGGCTCTCCTGGACACAGCGCGATGTCAACCCCCAATACCGGGAGAGACGAATCCTGTCTAACCGTCATTGCCTCCAAGTGCTTCGGGACTGCACCCAAAAACTACCTGTTTGCACGACTCCTTTGAGCCGTGGTAGGGTAGTAATCAAAGTGCAGTGGGAACACACTCGAGGCGAAGTGACAGTGTCAAGTCAACGGACTAAGCTGTACTCATGTCACCTGGGAATTGATAACTGACGATAGGTATAATACCAACCAACAGTCCCCGACGAGTCCTGTCCAGTGTACTCGTAACCTAACGAGCACCCGTATACTATCTCAAGTACGACGTACTGACGGCTGCGGGACAGACCGTCTCCCACACTGGGATGAGAAGCGCATACGCTAGTCTACTCCGGAGTATCGATGCCCTGTCTCGATAGTCCAACGACCAGGGACCTGTATAAGGATGTGCTTATAGATTACCCAGCTCCCACGAGTGCGAGCGCCATCACAACGCTGGTAATCAAGCAAAGATCCTAAGGGCTCTACTAATATGTATATCAGCGATATGCTAAAAGAAACACATGCACATATTGAAGTAGAGACAAACCAAGTAGCATACTACCATTTCGAGCAAGATTGTATATACAACTGTGAATATCCCAAGCTTCCATCAAGTAATATACAAACTAGTATGATACAGTAATGGCATCTAGGGCATATACACTAACAAATACTGCATGATAACATGAAAATGTGAATGCATGAAATGTCTAAGTAATAAATGCAATGTCTAGACTAACACATGAGAGTAATCACAATACTATGTTGATCTAGCCTTTAGCTGATTCTATCATAAAAGATAATATGTTCTAAAGTATACGTGACATGGCAATTACTGATGATGTGTGTGTGAGCTGGCAAATAAGTGTACATGGGACATGCGCATCATCGGTAATGGTGCTGGTGTCCTAACAGGCAGAGTTTCATACTGACTAAAGAAACATATGTATGAACATGCAACTTGATGATTTCAATCTGAATGTAAAGGTAAAATGTGTACTAAACACTCATTTGGAATATGCATATCTAACTACAACTATATGACTCGAGCCTCAACTAGTATCTATCTAACCCCCTAAGGAACTAAACTAAAGGAACTAGTCGATAGGAAATAAGAATCCGCCTAAGGTCTGAGTCCATATCTGTAATAGTCGGCGATCCAGACTCAATAGCGTCACGTACGTAATACGGCTTCCTTGAATCAAGAGCGCGGATCAATCATCACATCTATGCCTCGTACGGTAAAATCCATCGTACGGCATCCCAATATCGGGGTACAGGTCAAGTATGACCTACGTACATCATCATTCGTATAATATCATCATCAAATAATGTCATGATCAAAGGTACTATACTGTAATCGCATACATCCCAATATTATCAATCATATATCATTGTCTGCGAACATATACGTCGTCAATTGTTCCTCAGAAATATCATGTCATATATATCATATCGTAATCAGGTCACACATATATCATATCGTAATCAAGTCACACATATATCATATCATAACCAAGTCACACATATATCATATCGTAGTCAAGTCACAGGTTACGGTCCGGGTTCTATTCTAGACTCTCATATATCTCAATGTCATCATCACCTATTATCGTTTATGTATACATATCCATTCTATCATTTTCCAACGATCCGCTAAGATCATAATATGACTGTATAGCCAAGAGATCACGGCATCAAGCCCAGTTATATCGTCTCATCCCCATGTATCATATAACATTCTTATATCACATATACATGTTGTGTATATATACACCTACACACATTCCTACTTATATATACACATATACATATACACCAAGCCAAGTTTCTGTGTGTGCGTGTGTGTGTCTACCTGAAACCTACGAATTTCCTCCAAGACATTCCTCCTCTGGTAAAGTCTATCTAAATCAGTCTAGTCCAACCTAAGCTCTTTAATAGGGTCCTACTCGCCAAGAATCTAAGGTCACGTCCGACTTCTTAATGACAATAAGCAATATCCCTATTCTACGTTTGCGGGGGTGCTAAACGCCATCCACCCGACTTCCCCCGTAGATATACATCTACTCACCTGGTCCTTATCTGCCGAAGACGATGTCGCCCTCCTCTTCTTCCTCGTCTGAAGTCCACGCGAGGGGTACCTATACGCAAACATATATAATATTGTAAACTGAATCACGGACAAAACCAAAACGACGCACGAAACGCGCATAGGTTAAAACCTATGACCCGCTCATGCAAAAGAACCAAATATCGCTCGATATAGGCGTACAAACGCCGATTGATCGAGATAAAACACCAACAAATAACTCATAGTTTTAAAACTCATTACTTATAATATAAAACACGATTTAATTCATCGAAACCCTAAAATCGATCAAATCGCCTAATTCCGCAAAACCTTGAAAATGTCAATTTACCGTTTTACTTCAAAACTTGATATTTAAAAAAAACTAATGGTCATAATATTCATTAAATAAAATAACTAGATTATAGAAACCATTACCATATTTTTCTCACACCATTTTGTTTTAATTTAAAATTTCTAGTTTGCAAATTAGCCAAAATTAACACTTGTTAAGAAAAAAATTCACAATTCCACTACTAAACTTGATCTTGCATATATTAAAGTATTAAACCACTCCATGAAACCTTAAGAATGAGCTAAAGCCCTAATTAGATTTTTAATACTACATTTTAATTAATTTCTAAAACCTAGTTTACCGAAACAGCATATTTATCACATTATATTAATTAACAATTTGAAACTAATAATTAGATTAGGTCTTTCATTCATTTAACATATTAATATTCTCATTAAAATCATAATATAATGATAAAAACCTTAATTAGAATTTTAACACACCAATATATATAATTTATAAAAATCTAGTTAGCAAAATTGCTTAATTTAAACAATTTTTAATGCACAAATTATAATATATCAACCATACTAGATTTTTCCCTTCTAAAAATGTTAAGCTACTTATTATAACCCCACTTAATTAATAAAAACCCTAACTTGATTTTAGAAACCCTTTCTTGAATTTTAAACATGCAAATAGAATTAATTAAGAAAATCTAAATATGCTAAATAAAAGCATTTAACAACAATTAATCATAAGAATAAAAATTATACCTTCAAAGCATGAGATTCAAACATGAAAATATGCTTCCAAAATAATGGTTTCCAACTCCAAATTCCATGCTAAATAGGTCGAAGGAAAATGGTAGAGGTTGAATGTTAATTTTTGAGGTTTATTTTTGGAATTTTTGATGAATTTTGATGATTTTTAATGCAAAAATGACGGGGGGAAAATTTTGTGGCTGCCCATGGAGGTGAGGCCGTCCATGAGGTGAGGAAAATAGAGGAATAAGGAATGAAGAATAGTGTAGGACATTCTCCAAAGAAATACACCTTTTATGTCTTTTCATAATTTCTTTATTTTATTAATTTTCTTAATTCAATTCATCATAGAAAACTCTAGAATTTTAAAGACAATTCAAGAAGAGATTAGCATGCTAAAAACCTAATTCTAATATTTCATGGTTCACTTTTGAAAAATAAACCCATTGCAAATTGTAATTTACACTAAATTAATGTATATTTAAAAGCTTATGTTAATATTTAAAATAATTAATTTCGGAAAAATATTTCATTAAACTAAAAATTTATAAGTGACTAAATAAATACCATTTACTAGTAATTACATGATTAAAATAGGTCTTTTTAAATTTATAATGAAAAATAATTATGGTTAAATTTTACGAAAAATACGTTTTATTTTACCGAAAATCAGAAAATTCACTTAAAGGGTTTTATTTATCTAATTTTTTTAAATTATTTTTAAAACATTACAGCACATGACATAACCAACCATGCTACCTGTGGATAGGAAAAATCCCTCCACAGTCACATTACGGCTGTAGAGATATCAAGAACAAGAAAGTAAACTAAACTATCTAGTACATGTCCATGAGCCAAAATAAATGAGTCAAGAAATAATATAATATGCGGAAGCAAAAGATCCAATAAATAAAACACATGGAAAGTAAAACTGGATATCAACAGGATCCTCACTGCTCGGTCTAGCAGCAGCAGTACTTCGGGGCTGGCCTAGCCCGTAAGACTAATCAGAAAAGGTGTCGAACTGTCGAGTTACAAGTCAGATTTCATCATTGATTTACCCATACCCCCAAGTTATATGTGTTCAAGTCAGGTATTAAATAATCTGAAGTTAATGCCAACACAGAATCAGGCAGGTATAGATTTGTCTGAATAGACAACAGGAAATGTTCATAGGGACAACAGGTTAGGTTTGTTGGCATTAGTAACAAGATCAGGTAACAGGTAAAGCCATGGTACATCAGGTCAAGTCAGGTAGTATATAGGTATCATGTCATGTCAAGAGGTGCACGGTACCATGTCGTGTCAAGTAGTAGGTGTAACAAGTCATGTCAGGGGTGCACAAAATGTCATGTGGGTGCTCATAATCAAACTAAAATAAGCAGGGGTATACAAAACAAGTATAGGGTACTAATGGAACAATAAAATGGAACATTGTAATGTGGTATGCAAATAGGTACAGATTAAAATATATGGATACACGGTTATCGATTAGAGTTAGGGTTATGGTTCCAACATTAAGTAAAATACACTTACACAAATATGGAATGTTAAAATCTCGTTATTATGTATTAAATGATCTAGGGATGCAATTGAATATATATATATATATATATATATATATATATATATATATATATGTATGCAAACAGGTGTCCGATAGGGTATAAGCTATTAAAAGGGTACTATGGGCTATGCAAATAAAATACGGATGTGGGTACTATGTATAGTAAATCAAAATGCAACATGGTATGTTTCAAGTTATAAATCTAAAATGATAAAATGGACATCGAAGTGTTAAAATGAAACAAATGGCCTTAGATTTAATTTACAGGTTTAACATGCAATTAAATATGTATAAAATAATATAAGTAGAATGTAGCAAGTTTTACTTGACTCGGGGATCCACAGATGCACGGCACGCGGCAAGAATGCGAGAAAATGACGGAAATCTCCATGTGGGCATTACGTCGAACACTTTGCGCGCACAAAATACAGGACAGAACCAGGAAATGCAAGAATGTAACCTCGTAGGTAGGGAACGTCCACTGGGTCGCCCGGATTAGCGGCGGCGAGCACGGCTCCGGCGGTGATCGGAAACACGTGAATCCAAGAAATCACGAAAAGAAGACGAAGGAGAAAAGAAGAAAAAGAAGAAGAAGAAGCTGGGATTTGGGACAGAGGCAAGGAAAGAGATGGTGACGACAGGGTTGGAGCTCCGGCGGTGATGATCAGCAAAGGCAGCGGGTTTCATCGGTTCTTGATTGTTGTGGTGAATAGGTTAGCAGGGGAAAGAGTCGGGATTTAGAGTTGTGTGCAGGAGAAGGGATAAGGAAATGAGGGGGTGATGATGAAGTCGGGGTCGCCGGAGGTGAGGGAACGGCAACGAGGTGTGCAGGGGATGAAGCTTGGGTAGGGTTCTAGGGTTTCTTGAAGTCGGGTTTCAGCGAAGAAAGGAAAGAGGAGAGATGAGGATGGTGATGCTGAAGAGGTGGAAGTGAGGACGAGGGTGATGGCGACGAGGGGTCGTCGGCGGTGAGGCGAAGATGTTTTCAGAGGTTTCTGGTTGATGGGTTCGTCGCGGTGTTTGCAGGGGATCACAGGTTCTCGTCTGGGATGAGGGGAGGAGATGAAGGCGGTGGAGAGGAGATTGATGGCGATGGCGACGACGAGGTGAGGGTCGCCGGCGTTGAGGGGGCAGGTAAAGGAGGAGATGGTCGCGGTGTGTTTGATCGGAGTAGGGCTTCTCATCGTCGGAGAAGAAGAGAGGAGAGGTGAGGTGGTCACGGAGAGGAGGCGACGTCGAGGGTGGAGGCGATGGTGGAGACGACGGCGAGCGAGCGCAACGGGCACGGGCACGAGCGTGGGTTCGAAGCTCGGAGGCGAAAAAAATATATATGAAGATGAGAATACGTGAGAGAGAGAAAGAGAGGACGTGTGAGCTGGGAGGGGTTTGTTATAAATAGGTTTTTAAAAATAAAAAAAATAGAGAGAGGAAGGTATAGAGAGGGAGAGGTTAGTTTGTTTAGATTAGGATGTAGAAAATATTTTAGAATATATATATATATATATATATATATATATATATATATATATATATATATATATATATTAGAATAAGTTTGTAAACGAAATAATTTATGTTTAACAGTTAAGATATTATAAGAATATAATATTCGTTAAATTTGAGTTTTCAGGTTAATACAAAAATATTCTAAAACACGCCCTGGTCGGGTCTAAAATTATGGTTTTAAAATACGGTTAATATACGTGTCAACCAACATCAAAACAGGATATCCGGGTCACGAAAAAGCATACCCCCAAGAACGGATGCACGTACGTGCGCGTAGCCATCCAAACATGTCCGTTTCACTGAACGGGACGAGAACAAGATGCGCGGATGCTACCACGGGGTTATGGGTATCATGCAGGCTATGAAATGCAATTTTAATTTATTTTACATGACCTAAAATGTTATATGATAAAATGTGCGATGTCAGATGAAATGTCAATATGAAGTATACATGAGATGCACGTGTCTATGTAACAAGTTAGGGTAATCTATAAATATGAATCAACAGGTTCAAGCAAGCGGGTCGGGTCGAATGCAATGTAGAATGTAAAGTACCATTCGCACCCAAACACGATAAATCAATAAAATACCACAGATAAATAAATACGGGAACTGGAATTGGTATAAATGAACTCGGTTGTTACATTTTTCATTTTTTATTTCATCTTTTTACGAGTAATCTTTCTTCTGATAAGCTTTTCTCATATTGACTACAGTTTTACGGCTCAAAAGAGAGGACGAAGGAATAGCTGAACCTTCTATGCTCCCTGATTTGCCACTTGCGACTATTGCTTTGTTAAATCTCATTCATCGTCATTCTTTTTTATTTTTAGGTTGAAACTTGACCTTTCTTTGTGCGTGTCTTACTCTGTAGCAGCGACACCGGCTTTGGCTTCTTTCGAGTCTCGCATTCTATGCCTGTGGGCCCCTTTTCTAAGCATCAATCTTTAAGGGGTGCGACAAATAGCAGACGGATGCTAAGTGAATTTATCAAAGACCTTAACGTCGAAGCTCTCACTTCTGCTGTGGACTTTGCGGACGGAGTCAACCTTATGCTGGCGACACTTGTCACTTTCCACAATGAAGATTTCTTTGTCATCTGGGTTGACTACTGTAAGCGAATTGAGGCTTGCCTCTATGAGATCGAGCACAAATGTTTTGCGCCTGAGGCATTTTCCTCGAAAGCTCAATTGGTCGCATAGATTGAAAAAAGTGCCGCTTCCATCCAATATTTCGAGCAGATGCTGGTTTTGAAGTAAAGGGAGCATGAGACGGTTTTCAACGAATCAAACCAATTGTGTGTCCAGGTTGAAGCGAATGCTGCAAAACTCTAAGTTATCTTTGTAAATCTTCAACAATGCATTTCTGAAGGAGTGGCGCTGAGGCAGAACCTTGACTCTACTGAACGCGGAATGCGGGACTACAAAGTTGCTAAGCAGGAAATCTCTGAGAAGCTTTCTTCGTGCTTGCAACAACGGGCTCAAGTCGAAGCAATGCTAGCTGCAATAGTGGAGCGTGAGGAGGAGCCGAGGCAAGAGAGTGAACGGGTTGCTATTTTATTAAAAGCCCAGCCCTCTTAAAGACTAGAATTGTATCCCCTTTTTTCTTATATAAATTGTATCTTTCAAATATTTTGATTCATGAATAAAAAATATATATTCTTTTCTTTTGCACGCTCTCTTCTGTGTTTGATATCTTGATCTAGCACAAAATAGTTTGCGTACTCATTTCGGAGTCTGTAGTTTATTCACTCATTTCGGAGTCTGTAGTTTATTCACTCATTTTAGAGTTTCTAGTTTACGTAGTCGTTTCGGAGTTTATAGTTTATTCACTCGTTTCGGAGTTTCTAGTTTATGTACTCATTTCGGAATGTTTTTAGCTTACCTCCCTTAGGTTTACAGGCAAACTTAGCCTAACGTTGTATGTAGATAACCTCCATTCTTTATGACAGGGGTCCGTTAGGTTTGTGGTACTAGGGTTTTAGTCCGTGGTACCATTGAGTATGGAATTCTGTTTACTCAATTGGCTGATATATTCTTCAATATGCAGTCTTTAATCTGCTGTTTGAGTAGCCCCGCGACTGTCGTGTCTCTGATCTCTTCGGGGGCTGGACAAGACGTCTTCGAGTAATCTCCTTAGCTCATATTACCGTCGGAAGATCAAGCGTTAAGAATTTGCCATGATACTTTTTACTTGAGATTAAGCTCAATTTGGAGACCCGATGAGTTATAACCGCATCCTTCTGGGGTGGGATGATCTCCAATGATCTTTTAGGCTTTATATAAGTTGCCGTCAAGACCCGAAGCTAGGAATATGCCGTCACTTCGGTTTTTTTTTGCTTTGACGATGTCGCGCCGATTCTTTACTGAAGTAGGGTAGATATCCGTAGGACCTCTATGCTGCATGTATTGCAATTGAAGTCCGGAGCTAAGAATATGCTATTGCTCCAATTTCATTTGATAGCTGCATCCGTATCCTGCTGGAGCGGGGAGGGAACGCCAGGATAGTCCCTAGGTTGTATATGTACCGTCGAGACATGGAGCTAGAATTTTGCCGTTACTTCATTTTTGTTTTGACCCTTGGGCCTTTTGTTGACATTGCCTCTGCATCCTGCAGGAATGAGAAGAACGTCAGGGTGATCTCTAGGCTTTAGATGTTGCCCTTAAGACCTGAAGTTAGGATTTTGCCGTCACTCCATTTTTGTTTGATTGTTGTGTCCGCCCCTGCTGGAATGAGAGGGGAACACAGGGATAGCCTCTAGGTGGTATATGTATCGTCGAGACTCGGATCTCCTTTTGACGAAGCATGGTGGGAAAATATGGTTCCCTTTTCCTTTATTTATGCCCATGGATCATATACAAGAGTCAATATGGACACACTTGCAGGCCAGAAAAGTTTCATTTCATTTCATTTTTTTCCTTTTTGCGATACTCTATCTTTTCAGCTTTTATGTCACGAAAGTCACGATTGCCCAATCATTTCGGCAATTTATCGCGGTGCCCAATCATTTCAGCTATTTTTTTAAGTTGGGGATTTGAAATCTGATACCAATCTTGGCATCAGCATCGCTACCACTGGGATATTGCCAGGAGTGAATCATCATTTGCCTTTGTCGATTTAAACAAAGGTGGCTTAGCAAACAGGGTTAGGACTCTGTCGGCTAAGGTGTAACGTTTTGAAAATCGTTTCGGTGAAATTTCAGAAAATCGGTAAAATAAGGGGGTTTTCTGTAAAAAGTCAAAATACAAATATCTTTATTATAAAATTAAATATACATATTCTAGCTATGTAATTACTAGTATTTGATGTTTATTGAACCACTGGAAAAATTTCAAATTTTCCGAAAGAAATTATTTTTAATATTATTTTAAGCCATCACCAATACATTTAATTAGGGAAAATTATAAATTGGAATGAGTTGAAACAAATTTTGTGCATCATAAAACATTAAATAAAATTTTATCATGTGGTTTTTGAAATGAAATCGTTTGCGAAAACGGTTTAGAAAATATCGAAGAAAAAGGCATTTTTTTTGGTGAAATTAGCGAAAACTTGCAATTTGGTAACTTGAGGGGGGTCTTTTTGCATAGAATTTTTTAGTTCACTCTCTCACAACCTCACCCCTCACTTTTGGCCGGCCCCACCTCTGCTGGACAGCCACTTTCCCCCCTCTTTTGGCTTTAATTCATGTGAGGAAATTGTTTTATAAAGAGGTATGGATATTGGGTTGACTTTGACAATTCCACATGCACCCACACCCACACTCTCTCTCTCCCTTTCCCCATTTCTGCTGTCCAAATTCAGCAGCCCTCCCATTGTTTCTCCTCTCATTCTCTTCAAAAAAAATCCTCACAAATTCATCAAAAATCAAAGTATAACCTCACAAAATCATAATCCAATCTCTACCCATTTCTTTTTGGCCTATTCTAGCATGGATTGTGGTGAAAAGAGAGCAAATTGGAGGCCAAGATTTTCATGCTAGATCTCTAATTAAGTGAGGTATAATCTTAGCATTTTACTTAAGTTATTGTTTAATTACTTGAATCTAGTTATTATGTGTTTAATTAGAGTTATAAATTTGAAGTTTGAAATTTAAAGAAAAGAGAATTGAGAGTAAGTTAGGGTTTTTATCATGTGTAAAGGTTTGCAAGGTGTATTTTAACATTTTTAGGAATGCTAAAGCTAAGCTACTTGCTATATTGCTAGATTGCAACATTTCAATTGTCCAAATTGCTTAAATTGCAAACTAAATTTTTGTAAACCATCAATTTGATTAAGAGAAAAATGTAATTAGGTTTTTCATGAATTCATTAACATTATAAAATGTAGTTTAATGTTTTAGATCATGCAAATCCAAGCTAGATTGTTGTATGTACATTTTTGCTATAAAATTGTTAAAATTGATTAATTTGTAAACTAGAATTTTGGGGCTAATGAAATTTAATGAGATTAAATTATGTGAATTGTTTTTATGACTTATTTAAGATATTTAGTGAATATTGTGGCCGCTAGATTCGTTTATACATCGAGTTTTGTACTAAAACAGTGATTTGTGCTTGCTAGATTTTCGGGAAAATGACTTTTTAAGTGAAATTGGGGATTTTGTGAATTTTAAGCTATTTTATATTATAATTAGTGCTTGTAATTGTACAAATGAGTGTGTTGGGAGCTTTCTTGATGGTTTGGCGTTTGTACGCTGACGTCGAGGGTTTTTGGGTCGATTTGTGAAGGCAACCATAGGTTTTGACCTATGTGGGATTCGTGCGTCGTTTTGATCATGAGTCGGATTTTAATGCGATACGGTGAGTTATGATATGTAGGTACCCCATGTGGACTTCGAGACGACAAGCAAGCGCGTGGCGACGTCGGCACCGGCGAGCGAGGACCAGGTGAGTAGATTTATATCTACGGGGAGAAGTCGGGTGGACGGCGTATAGCACCCCCGCAGTCCGTAGTGTAGCTCATATATATATATGTTTATATAGGTATTTTATGATACGAGAATGTTTATTCATGTTATGATTATATGTTCATGGATTAGCTTTGGGTTAGTTGCGAAACCCTAGAGTAGTTGTTATACCCACATACGCACACACAGACTTGCATACTTTACTTTCTTGTGCGCAGATTGGGATGTGTATACATGTATATATGCGTGGGTATGGGACTATGCATATGTACATTCCTATTTATATATGCTCATGAGATTCTTTATTGTTATGTGTTCACATACGGATTTGAGGATGATAGTACTTGGGATTTATGATGAGTCGATGAGATTTGATTTGAGGCCGTGAGATCGGTGATATAGCAGGGTTCGTATTTGAGATACGACATGATGTTGTAGCGGGTCCTTGACGTAGTGTTTCACACACGTGCATGCATACTTAGGCGGTATCAGTATTATACTAGACGTAGATCAGTACCCCGATCATGATATTTGATAAAGATGATACCAGGTGAATAGTATGATGAATGTGATATTAACCCGTACCCAGATTTGGGGATGCCGTACGACGGATTTACGTACGAGCTATATTTTGATGATTGATCCGCACTCTTGACTTGGGATGCCTGCTTATAGATATGGTATCGGATATGATATTATTGAGGCGGGATCACCGACTAATATATATACAGGTATGTATAAGGATCGACTCAGATGTTAGGCGGTTTCCTTACCTGTAGTCCAGCTTGTTAGCTTAGCCCTTTAGTTTAGTTTAGTTGTTAGATTAGATTCGATTCTTACCTATTTCAAAAACTAACTAATCGTGGGTATTTTAAAAGACAGCCCAAGGGATCCTACGGATATTTCAAAAGACGTATCTTTTCATAAAAACACCGTAGCCCCTATTTTCAAAACCCCATGATTCGTGTTATTTCAAAAGGCACCATTTGTAGGACTTATATTAGATTAATGCAGATTAGTTATCGTTGCGTCTAGTATTCAGCTCCCGCTCATTATTGTTGTTCGCTCCGCATCACATGCTTATATTATGCTTCATATTCTACTGTTGGTATCTTGTGGTTAGGACACCAGCACCATTACCGATGATGCGTATGTACCACGTACACTTACTTGCCGGCTCATACACATCTTCATCGGTAATTGCCATGTCACGTACACCTTAGAAAATATTATTGCTTGACATAGCCTGTTAGCTAATAGTTTAGACATGATATTAGTGTACTTGCCTTATATGTTAGTTTAGACATTGTAGTTATTACCGCTACTTCATGCATACTGTTATTCATTGTTATGCCGCATTCATGGATTCTCATGCATATATTCACTTTTACGTGCTATTGAGGTTTTGGATTCGGATTTCCATGAGATTTTCTGGATTTGGGGAAAACCGCAAAACATATACAAACTTCTTCTTTCTCTTTTTAAATAAAAAGCGCGGTTTTTCCTATGATGTATGAGTCGTCCACCATGAGTTTGCTGATGGATTTCGAGACCCGATTCGAGAAGTTGGATGAACCGTTTCGGGTACATGGTGGACCCGGTAAGGTACCCTGAGGCAAGAAGCTCGTGGTGATGACGATGAGCCTGGCAGGGGGAGACTACCTACCGGTGATATTACCCGACGCGTCGGATATCCGGAGGATACCGTCGTGGTCTTGAGATGGATGGTAGGGGCCGGTATGGACTGACGGCGCCCTAGATATTGTGATTGAGACATTGAGATTTCGAGATATTGAGGTATAGAGACTGTGATACAGAGATATCGAGATATTGGGATTACGTTTTGTGCCGATGCTAGGCACTGTTTTAGGCTGATTTCATTTATGATATCTCATTTTAAAAATACAAAGGAAATCTCACTAAATTATGAAAACAGTTTCTTCATTTACATATATTCCGTTTTCATGCATTCATACCTCATTCATATGATATATTGCTACCTGAGGCACTGACACGGGCACATGAGATTACACTCGGGTTAGATATCACCCTAGCCATTGTTATAGGCTGCATGTTATACATATATTTGAGGATATATTATGATCATTGACCTAGGTTGCGTTATTTATGCGATTTCTTTCCGTAGATGTTTTTTTATTCACGAGTTGGCAACTCACCCCCGTTGTGCCCCAGTTCCTTGCAGGTTTGCCGTACAGGTTTCTTTACGGCTTGCGGGCATAGTTTCCTTCGGGTGATTTGCTAGTAGGTGGGTTTACTTGTATCGTACCCCCCATTATATAACTTGTATATTATTACTCTGTTGTATCTAGAAGTTCCATCAACCAAACATGTATTTATTTTGAGATAGAGACCAGTGATGTTATTCCTTCGACCTTAGAGTCGCGCGTTATATTTCTGTGGTTTTCTTGTGGTTTTGAGTTTCCTTTGAATTTTAATCCTCGCCATTGGCGTTGTAAATTATATTGCTTGTGTGGTTGTGACCGTCGATTGACGAAGAGCTAGCTCCCGTTTGGGGATGCCTTTTTATTGATTTCGTATACTATTCATGTTGTATCCCGTTTGGGAGCCAGTATTTACAAAGGAGACTCTGCCGAAATTTTTAGGAAATACTTGATGTTTTTAAAACCGCATAACTCGGCTTATGCTATTGAAACTACTTGCTTTAAGTTGGTTTTTCCTGCACTCTACATCTTTTCTTGGTTTGGATTTCTGGGTTTTCGGTTTACTTAGATTACGTACGCCTCGAGACGTTCGTAGTTTAAGTGCCGGTCATGTTCCGTACTTTCGGGTCGTGACAAAGTTGGTATCGGAGCGTTAGGTTTTACCTTCGGAGCGTAGGATGACCTTTGGTTGATGGAATAGGTGACTAAAGTAGAGTGACGTACCGTGAGTATGTTCCGCGGCATACTTACGATACGCTACTCCACTTAAGAAGCCTTAGGATGTACATTTCTTTGTTAAGTATCATATTCATTCCTGATCTAGCCTCATCGGTACCAGTTATGGTTTTGCTGACACGATTACGGGCAGGGAGAGCTACGGGTAGAGTTACGGTCAGCATGAGCTCGTCATGAACGAGGACTGACCAGGGCGTAATTCCGGCGATACACGATTGCGGAGATGTGTCTTTTTATTGTGTTTTCGCGCCATGAGCGTTGGGTAGATTGCTGTATGAGATTACTCAGACATGCAGATCAGCCCCAGAGGATTGAGCCAATGTCAGAGGCCAACCAGATTTTGATGACCGTTGGTGTATTGCTTATTCATGATGATTGAGGCACTGTTCAGCGTGCAGACGAGTGAGCCATTCATTGCTGCGAACGACGAGATATCGCCCCAGATGTTGGAGCTATTGCAGTACGGGTTGTACTAAGAGATGATAGAAGGTCTCTAGTCACCCGAGGATGAATGACTAGGACATGTGGTTCGTTCGCCTACCCGATGCGAGGTCATCAGATAGATTGATTCCAGCTAGAGACGACTTCACGCGGAGACGTTGAGAGTCGACATAGACGATCGAATGTCAGAAACCTATTATTCTAAGTTTAAAGTATTCGTAAAGACATGCAGGCAATTCTATGGACCCTCTAGAAGAATGAAACCCTAACTCGACTTAATGACCGTGTGAAAGCCTTTGAACCTTAGGGTTTGCGGCAGTTCCGCTGCGCTATTAGTGAGGCTTGGGTTTGCCCTTCTACGGCTGGACCATCGATGCTGTGGTATGTACTCGATACTATTAAACTGTGCCCAAGATGTTGAGCTCTTGGGGGATTATGAGGTTTTGACGACTCGATCGGATGGCTCAACTTAATTCGGATGCTAGGTGGTGAGATGCATTTCTTGGGAGACTCCCGATACGAGGATAGCCGTTGGATCTCAGTCCATGCAGCCATGACGAGACGAGTCCGAAGCGGTCGACATTAGAAAAAAATGGAGTAAGAGGTTCGTACAAGATCTGGATATGATGACGTTCCCCTCCGCCGACATCAGAGATGCGATGCGCATACCGAGGCAGAGTACTGGATATACCTTCCAGAAGGAGTCGCGATGGGTATGCAGCCGTTCCAGAGCAAGATGCAGATATAGGAAAGGACGATGACTTCCGGACAGTTGGCAGAGACGAGACATGGAAGAGACCGTGAGCAGGATTCCTTCCAGGACACTGCTGCAATGATACTTGCACCCAGGATCAGATGTGTCACGTACATTCAGAGAGCCAGAGGTCGACGCCAGTGATATGCTGTCTTACGAGTGGTCGCGATGATTGACCGGGAGATGACAAGAGACGTGCCAGAACGGGATCATCCCCGTTGGCACACCTGACAGGGCCAATGAGCCGATGGACCGAGAGATTGGTAATTCATAGTGAAGACCTTGACCCAGGAGTGGTCATTGTTACGCACACTAGCAGGCCGGAGTTCATGATCATCGACGAGACGTCCCACTAGTGACCGCGACAATTGGCCCGAGATTCTCAGAGGATGCGCTTGAGCGGTACTATTCCGCCATTATTGATTTCGATGTTTTGGGTGATTTATTCGCATGATTTGATTTTAATGATTGAGGATTTACGATCTTTGCACAGTGTTGCACTTGATATCGTTTTCGTGCTTTGGTTTCACATGTTTGTGATTTTACGGTTTTAGACATTTGAGTTGATTTTGTGCGTATGCACGCACACGATTTGGTTTCTGCACTCTGTATAGTTTATATATGCTTGCAGTGCAGTGATACGGCTTTTGTGCACTTAGATGCACTGGACTTCGAATTCGATTGTGATACTCGATATTTGTTTTGTGCACCTGATTTGATTTTGCGCATGTTCGGCGCTTGATACTGGATTTCATGATTTCGTGCACGATGGATGCACCTGATTTGGATTTTCGCACATGTTGAGTGCATGTCTTGAGATGCGATTTTGGTGCACACCAGATGCACTAAATCGAGATTTTTCGTGCATGTCAGATGCACCTGATTTTGCTGTTAGGCATGTACGTTACCTATGACCGATGTTGTGTGCACAACCGTTGCACCTTGATGTTGTTTTGTGCACTTGCTTGGCACATGTATGGATTTTGATTTCCTTGCGCACCGGACGCACAGGGTTTTCATACGCACTTTTGGATTGATTCTATGGAGCAGTACGTTTTATGATATTTGCAATGTGTCTTCGTACTGGGCAGGACTAGTCAGAGGACAGTACCTGAATATATTTGGCATTCATTTCCTTCAGTTATTTACATATATAGATTTGATATTTACGTGTATAGTTTCGAGTTATATCATATTGGTTTTATATTGGATTTGTCATTTGTGTCTTTACCATGACTCCGATGATTGCGGGATGCTTGACGGAGTTTTGATTTGAGTTATATGCTCATTGCTCATGCGCATGCATTGCGCTATGATGCGTATTATGTACTTATGGTTTCGGAGCCCCGACGACTTGATGATTTTGCTTAGATGTTTTTGTATTTGAGGGGAGTTTGAATTTAAATTCGGGGACCAAATTTCTTTAAGGAGGGAAGATTGTAACGTTTTGAAAATCGTTTCGGTGAAATTTCGGAAAATCGGTAAAATAAGGGGGTTTTCTGTAAAAAGTCAAAACACAAATATCATTATTATAAAATTAAATATACATATTATAGCTATGTAATTACTAGTATTTGATATTTATTGAACCACTGGCGAAATTTCAAATTTTCCGAAAAAAATTATTTTTAATATTATTTTAAGCCGTCACTAATACATTTAATTAGGGAAAATTACAAATTGGAATGAGTTTAAACAAATTTTGTGTATCATAAAACATTAAATAAAATTTTATCATGTGATTTTTGAAATGAAATCGTTTGCCAAAACGGTTTAGAAAATATCGAAGAAAAAAGCATTTTTTTTGGTGAAATTAGCGAAAACTTGCAATTTGGTAACTTGAGGGGGGTCTTTTTGCATAGAATTTTTTAGTTCACTCTCTCACAACCTCACCCCTCACTTTTGGCCGGCCCCATCTCTGCTGGACAGCCACTTTCCCCCCCTCTTTTGGCTTTAATTCATGTGAGAAAATTGTTTTATAAAGAGGTATGGATATTGGGTTGACTTTGACAATTCCACATGCACCCACACCCACACTCTCTCTCCCTTTCCCCATTTCTGCTGTCCAAATTCAGCAGCCCTCCCATTGTTTCTCCTCTCATTCTCTTCAAAAAAAATCCTCACAAATTCATCAAAAATCAAAGTATAACCTCACAAAATCATAATCCAATCTCTACCCATTTCTTTTTGGCCTATTCTAGCATGGATTGTGGTGAAAAGAGAGCAAATTGGAGGCCAAGATTTTCATGCTAGATCTCTAATTAAGTGAGGTATAATCTTAGCATTTTACTTAAGTTATTGTTTAATTACTTGAATCTAGCTATTACGTGTTTAATTAGAGTTCTAAATTTGAAGTTTGAAATTTAAAGAAAAGGGAATTGAGAGTAAGTTAGGGTTTTTATCATGTGTAAAGGTTTGCAAGGTGTAGTTTAACATTTTTAGGAATGCTAAAGCTAAGCTACTTGCTATATTGCTAGATTGCTACATTTCAATTGTCCAAATTGCTTAAATTGCAAACTAGATTTTTGTAAACCATCAATTTGATTAAGAGAAAAATGTAATTACGTTTTTCATGACTTCATTAACATTATAAAATGTAGTTTAATGTTTTAGATCATGCAAATCCAAGCTAGATTGTTGTATGTGCATTTTTTCTATAAAATTGTTAAAATTGGTTAATTTGTAAACTAGAATTTTGGGGCTAATGAAATTTAATGAGATTAAATTATGGGAATTGTTTTTATGACTTATTTAAGATATTTAGTGAATATTGTGGCCACTAGATTCGTTTATACATCGAGTTTTGTACTAAAACGGTGATTTGTGCTTGCTAGATTTTCGGGAAAATGACTTTTTAAGTGAAATTGGGGTTTTTATGAATTTTAAGCTATTTTATATTATAATTAGTGCTTGTAATTGTACAAATGAGTGTGTTGGGAGCTTTCTTGATGGTTTGACGTTTGTACGCCGACGTCGAGGGTTTTTGGGTCGATTTGTGAAGGCAACCATAGGTTTTGACCTATGTGGGATTCGTGCGTCGTTTTGATCATGAGTCGGATTTTAATGCGATACGGTGCGTTATGATATGTAGGTACCCCATGTGGACTTCGAGACGACAAGCAAGCGCGTGGCGACGTCGGCACCGGCGAGCGAGGACCAGGTGAGTAGATTTATATCTACGGGGAGAAGTCGGGTGGATGGCGTATAGCACCCCCGCAGTCCGTAGTGTAGCTAATAGTTTAGACATGATATTAGTGTACTTGCCTTATATGTTAGTTTAGACATTGTAGTTATTACCGCTACTTCATGCATACTGTTATTCATTGTTATGCCGCATTCATGGATTCTCATGCATATATTCACTTTTACGTGCTATTGAGGTTTTGGATTCGGATTTTCTTGAGATTTTTTGGATTTGGGGAAAACCGCAAAACATATACAAACTTCTTCTTTCTCTTTTTAAATAAAAAGCGCGGTTTTTCCCATGATGTATGAGTCGTCCACCATGAGTTTGCTGATGGATTTCGAGACCCGATTCGAGGAGTTGGATGAACCGTTTTGGGTATATGGTGGACCCGGTAAGGTACCCCGGAGCAAGAAGCTCGTGGTGATGACGATGAGCCTGGCAGGGGGAGACTACCTACCGGTGATATTACCCGACGCGTCGGATATCCGGAGGATACCGTCGTGGTCTTGAGATGGATGGTAGGGGCCGGTCTGGACTGACGGCGCCCTAAATATTATGATTGAGACATTGAGATTTCGAGATATTGAGGTACAGAGACTGTGATACAGAGATATCGAGATATTGGGATTACGTTTTGTGCCGATGCTAGGCACTGTTTTAGGCTGATTTCATTTATGATATCTTATTTTTAAAATACAAAGGAAATCTCACTAAATTATGAAAACAGTTTCTTCATTTACATATATTCTGTTTTCATGCATTCATACCTCATTCATATGATATATTGCTACCTGAGGCACTGACACGGGCACATGAGATTACACTCGGGTTAGATATCACCCTAGCCATTGTTATAGGCTGCATGTTATACATATATTTGAGGATATATTATGATCATTGACCTAGGTTGCGTTATTTATGCGATTTCTTTCCGTAGATGTTTTTCTATTCACGAGTTGGCAACTCACCCCCGTTGTGCCCCAGTTCCTTGCAGGTTTGCCGTATAGGTTTCTTTACGGCTTGCGGGCATAGTTTCCTTCGGGTGATTTGCTAGTAGGTGGGTTTACTTGTATTGTACCCCCCATTATATAACTTGTATATTATTACTCTGTTGTATCTAGAAGTTCCATCAACCAAACATGTATTTATTTTGAGATAGAGACCAGTGATGTTATTCCTTCGACCTTAGAGTCGCGCGCTATATTTCTGTGGTTTTCTTGTGGTTTTGAGTTTCCTTTGAATTTTAATCCTCGCCGTTGGCGTTGTATATTATATTGCTTGTGTGGTTGTGACCGCTGATTGACGAAGAGCTAGCTCCCGCTTGGGGATGCCTTTTTATTGATTTCGTATACTATTCATGTTGTATCCCGTTTGGGAGCCAGTATTTACAAAGGAGACTCTGCTGAAATTTTCAGGAAATACTTGATGTTTTTAAAACCGCATAACTCGGCTTATGCTATTGAAACTACTTGCTTTAAGTTGGTTTTTCCTGCACTCTACATCTTTTCTGGGTTTGGATTTCTGGGTTTTCGGTTTACTTAGATTACGTACGACTCGAGACGTTCGTAGTTTAAGTGCCGGTCATGTTCTGTACTTTCGGGTCGTGACAAAATTTTAGTTTAAGGACATTATAGGGAGTTTTTCGTCATCCCATTGAGATGGGAATGCGCGCGCGCTTGTCGGGCGCATTGCAGATCCCCCCTGTATAGGGTAGGCTGGGGTTTATTGATTGGGGGGATCCGAATCTCCGACAGCCGCGGACTAAGCTGCTGTTAATTACCCCTCGCCTTTGGAGCGAGAGAACCTCCGATTGACAGGTCAAACAAGTCATGCGAACTCAATATGCAGTGTTGTGTTTTGAAAGGGGTTTTGGATATATCGGAGGCCCCGCTGAGTTCTTACGGGGGTCCCACTACCCGGATAGTGGGCTGGGGGTTAAGGGGGCTAGCAGCCCCCTTGCGGGGTGCGGGAAGCGCCCCGTTAGAAATTTTTTTAATGGGAGGACAATGTTGTAGAGTATGTGTGTGTGTGTGTGTATAAGCATACACACATACATACATACACACACACACATATATATATATATATATACATATATATATATATACAAACATATACACACACACACACACACACACACATACATATATATATATATATGAAAAAGGGAAAGGGCATCCAAAGGATGCGTGGGAGAAAGCGCTGGCGCTGGCGCTATCGCTTTGGGCGCTGGCGCCTCACATGCCAGGCACGTGGGCACTCAGGCGCTAGCGCCTCATGTGCCAGGCGCTCGGGCGCTCGGGTGCTAGCACTTTGAGCGCTAGCGCCTCACGTGCTAGGCACGTGGGCGCTCGCGCTTTGGGCGCTTGGGTTTTAGCGTTTTGCGCACTAGTGCCGCACGTGCCAGGAACGTGGGCGCTCGGGCGCTAGCGCCGCATATGCCAGGCACGTGGGCGCTCAGGCATTTAGGTGCTTGGGCGCTAGCGCTTTGGGCGCTAGCACCTCACGTGCCAAGCACGTGGGCGCTCGGGTGCTTGGCGGCAAAAGGGAGTTGGCCTCTGCACTGGGAGTTGTACTCCCAGAATGAAATACTTATTATTTTGTATGTATGTATGTATATATATATATATGTATATATATATATGTATATTTGAGAAGTTAAACTCCTAAGATATTTTTGGAGCCGATGAAGGGGCTTCTCCATTGAGCCCTGGATCTTCCCCAAAGTGGGGTCTTTGGAGATGGGTCTCCTTCTTCCTCCTCTGTTGGCCGGCTCTTGGTTAATAAGAGGGATGAGATTTTAAAAATCTCTCCTTTTTAAGATCTGATGGAAGATCCAAGCTCCCCTTTGTGGGTTTTGTGGTGAAAAACTATTTAGTTTTGGAAAATGAAGAGTAAAACTCTTGATTTAATTCAAAAGAAAGAAGGAGGTTTTAGAATCTTGAGGAAGGAGAAGATCACAGATCTTGATTCTTTTTTTGAGAGAGAAAACGTTGTTGAGATATTTTCATTATCTTTGCCTTTATAGGCTATACACTTTACATATAACCCTTTAGGTTTTACAAAAATGGCATTTTGCCCATCCCATGCCTCATGTGCTATTTTTTTTGCACATAAGTTATGGGCTTTACAAAAATTTGGCTTTATACCCATTTTTCTTACATTTATTCAAAAATAAAAAGAGGAAATACACCAAAATTATTTATTACAAAATTTTTATTTTGGCATGGCGGAAGGCCGGATGCTTCGTGTTCGGGCTCGACCCGGGCATTGGCCCACTTGACCTGGGTCTGGGCCCACTTGGTTTGGGGTTGACTTTGATTTTGACTTGGTCAACCGGGGTGTAAATTTCAACCCCAACAAAGTTCCCCCATCAATAAATGCACACAACATATATGGGACGTGTGCATGAAATTGATGGATCTTCTTTCACGTGGAGGCGACTTGATTTGGTTCCCGCTTTTTGGGAAGCTGGCACTGCCCTTTTTATGACATTGACGGTCGATACTTGACGTGTCTCCGAGATGGAGTGTCTGGTTGACTTGATTCCAAGGCGAAGCATAATTCTGACGAGGTGGTCGTTGCTGCCCTTTTAACGACGTGGACGGTCGGTGCTGCCCTTTTAGCGACGTGGACGGTCGATACTGCCCTTTTAGCGATGTGGATGGTCGGTGCTGCCCTTTTCGCGACATGGACGGTCGATGATGACCTTTTATCGACTTGGATGGTCGATGCTGCCCATTTTGCGGCGTGGACGGTCGGTGCTGCCATTTTACCGATGTGGACGGTCGGTTCTGCCCTTTTTGCGACTTGGACGGTCGATGCTGCCCTTTTAGCGACGTGGAAGGTCGATGCTGCCATTTTTAGTGACGTGGACGGTCGGCTCTGCCCTTTTTGCAACGTGGACGGTCGGTTCTGCCCTTTTAGCGACGTGGACGGTCAGTGCTGCCATTTTAGCGATGTGGACGGTCGGTGCTGTCCTTTTTGCGACGTGGACAGTCAATGCTGCCCTTTTTGTGACTTGGATGATCGGTTATGCCCTTTTTGCGACGTGGACGGTCGGTGCTTGATTTGACTTGCTCCGCTTCTTGCGGTGTCAGGGATTGGATTTGATTCGCTCCGCTTCCTGCGGTGTCAGGATTTGACTTGTTTCCGAGGTGGAGTTTGATTCCGCCAGGGAGGTCGTTGGTTGTTATGCTGATTTAATGTGATTTGGGTTGACATCAGCATCGCTACACTGGAATATGACACCAGTAGCGAATCATCATTTGCCATGAGTGGATTTGGGGATTTTGGTTTTGGTTTAGCTTCAGCATCGCTTCACTGGAATATGGTACCAGGAGCGAATCATTATTTGTCATGAGGAGATTTCCCCCGTTCCCAGTTTAACAACTTTAAGGGTCATCTGTTCCCAGTTTAACGACTTAGAGGGTCATCTGTTCCCAGTTTAACGACTTAGAGGTCTATTGGATTGGAGTTTGGAATTTTGGTATTAGGGTAGGCATTAGCGTTGCTAACACTGAAACATATGCGCCAGGAGCAATTCATTATTTGCCTTTTCCTATTGAGGAGCGATGGCTTAGGAGACAGGTTTAGGTCCCTATCACCTAAGACTTCTCAATTTTATGAGCCGTAAAAGTCCCATAAAAGCATTTTCTCCCTACGAGTCGAAAGGAACTCGTAGGTGTACTTTCTCCTTAGGAGTCGTGAGGACTCCCAAGTGTGTTTTTCCTTTGTGAGTCGTAAGGATCCCACGAAGGTGTTTTTTTACGAGTCGTGAGGATCCCGTAAGTTTGTTCTCCTTATGTATCGTGAGGACACATGAGTAGGTCTTCCTAAATGGAGCAGAATCCCAATGGCAGAGACCAGCCGCGCAACTGGTGATTGCGGTGGGGCATGGGTATGCTGAGAATTATTTAAGCCCGTGGATTGTATACGGCAGTCAATTTTGGGACTAATCGTAGGGCCTGGAGAATTTTGAGAAATTGGATTTTGGTTGACGTCTGCATCGCTGTACTGGAATATGGTACCATGAGCAACTCATTATTCGCCGTCTGGGGACTTGAAATTTGGATCTTGTTTGGTATCAGCACTACTGCACTGGAATAATGCCAGGAGCAACTCATCATTTGCCCCGGGAGGACTTGGGATTTGGTTTTTGGGTCGGCATCAGAACCACTAACACTGATGCAATGCCAGGAGCGACTCATCATTTGCCGTTAGGAAAACTTGGGATTTGGGTTTTTGGTCGGCATCAGCACCGCTAACACTGAAGCGAAATGCCAGGAGCGACTCATCATTTGCCGTTGGGAAAACTTGGATTTGGGTTTTTGGTCGGCATCAGCACCGCTAACACTGAAGTGAAATGCCAGGAGCGACTCATCATTTGCTGTTGCACGTTGGGGAGCGATGGCTCAGGAGACAGGTTTAGATCCCTATCACCTAAGGCTTTTCAATTTTATGAGCCGTAAGGGTCTCATAAAAGCATTTTCTCCTTATGAGTCGAGAGGATCTCGCAAGTGTATGTTCTCCTTAGGAATCATAGGGATTCTTAAGTGTGTTGCTCTTTTGTGAGTCGTAAGGATCTCACGTAGGGGTTTTCTCCTCACAAGGTCGAGAGGACTTTGCGAGTGTATTTTATCTCTTTTCATGAGTTTGTGCCCTTTCAGATTTTCACAAGCTCGCCGGCAGTCCTGCTGTTTTTACTCACGGAGCCCTTTCGGATTTTCATCCGTGCCCGTTTTGCATGTGGACATACCTTTTTTTGTCGCTGGTGGGACTTTAAAAGTAGTTTCACCGGCGGGACTTAAGAGAGATAGGGGTCGTTTACGCCCGTGGATTGTATACGGTTTTACAGTATGTATGATCTAGACCGTAAGGCTAGTGTGCTCAATTCGCCTGTGACTTAAAGCATTCACGCGTAGTATTTCTTGAGATATCGGCCATTGATGGGTAGCATTGGCATTTCTCTCTCGGCATTTATCAGTTAGTAGGATCCTCTGTCAAACACTTTCTCGATGACGTATGGTTCTTCCCAGTTTGGCTCGAATTTTCCCTTGGCATGCCGATTGGGGAAGATCGGTTTTTTGAGAACCAACACCAATTCACCTTTCTTGAAAGCGCGGAGACGAGTTATCTTGTCATAGGCCCGTGACATTTGGGCTCGGTATAGCTCCAGATTTTGCTGCACCGTGAGCCTATTTTCTTCGAGGGCGTCGAGCTCTTCAAGCCGAAGGAGTACGTTTTCCTCCTCCGTCAACTCATGCTGAACGACCATTCTTAAACTTGGAACTTTGACTTCGAGGGGGAGTATCGCCTCCACTCCGAAGAGCAATGAGTATGGAGTGGACCGAGTTGGAGTACGGTGCATGGTACGATATGCCCACAACGCCTCGTGAAGTTTGAGATTCCAGTCACTCTTGTTGGCTGAAGCATTTTTTCTCAAGAACTTGCATAGAGTCTTATTGAAGGCTTCGGCTAGCCTATTGGCTCTTGGATTATAGATGGAGGAATATCTCCAGTCTATCTTGTGCTGAGTAGCGAACCTTGTGTAGGGTTCCTAGGCACTCTCAAGAGGTCTCACAAGGCATCAACCATGCCAATTTCAAAATTTACGGTGCCGAGAAACCCTAGACTACGGATCGTTAACTAGAAATCTAGGCGACCAAAGCAACTAGTTTACAACTAAACTAAAAGAACGGAAATACAACCTTTGTAGATCCGTTTCTCCACCTCCATAGCTCCATGATGAAGTCCTCTCCGCTGTCCAAATCGAACCATGACTCTAGCATCGGCTTCAACGGAGAAAAAGCGGGCTAGGTCATCGACGACGATGCCGAAGATGATCTACGTCGAGGCATCACTAGATCAAGCTCCACCTTCATCAAGCCATGAAAATTTGTGAAGGAAACACCCTATACTACTTGGCAAGAGGTAGAGGATGAAGAAATAGGAAGTGGGTTCACTTTAGAATTGGATTTCTCACTCATTTTCATCAATCACCATTGATGGAATCAAGGTTCTTCATCTTGAAGAAGAAGAAGAAGATGATAATATTATGATAAGTATATCTAAAATGAATAATAAAATCAATACTTATCATATGCTAACCTTAGTTAGGTGTAGAGAATAGACTAGGGTTAAGTGGAATGGTTAGGGTTAAGCATGAGACAAAATGGTCACTAAGTCAAAGCTTCATGAAGCTTCATAATACAAACAAAGTTAGCAACCATTTTTCTCTTTATGCTTTTCATTTTCCATAAAGAATAAATCAATAAATAAATGAATAAGAAAATGAAAGGAAAACCCTAACCATTACACAACCATGGTTTAATCTTTACACATGCTCAAGTTAGCATGTATCATCAAACATGATACAAACTTGTGTACAAAAGTATATCACATATACAATGTGCACAATCCAAGTGAGAAATATCCATTTAAAGTGAACCAATACTAGTTAATGCAAAGTAATATATCAAATATATAATTATACATTAAATCATTAAATCAACACTTGATTTAACGATCCGGTCATATCGCACACAACCGACTAGTATACAATGTATCGATTTACCGAATCAATCCTTGATTCGACAACTAGGTTATATCGCATACAACCATTCGATACATTCATCCCGAGAATGAAATACGGTATCATATACACGCATTATTCTCGGTCCCGCACATATCTCATATGCGTTCCTATTTCGTTTCGCTTGAGCCAGGAAACCTCTGTGTAGGACTCTAAAGACTCGTCAATACGCCGGCAGCAGATGATGATCATATCAATCACCCACAAGCCGCAAGCGGTCTGCTAAACGTAACGGCCACCCGGGTATTGAGCGATCAGAAGATCGACGGGCAAGCCCGCTCACACTCCTGTGAATCCAACCAGTAACACTTACCATACAGTCCGGTCTGATCGTCTGATATGTCGCATATCTCGCCTAGGGGTGGTAAACGTCAGACCCCAATAGCTCGATAAGTTGTGTCGATATGAGGTCTATAACAGTTCGAGAAACTACTGGTAACACTTACCAGTAAATTTCAGCAACCCAGGCCAGGGATTTCCGGTTATAGCCAATCGAACACGGCGCAACATCAACCCCCTATACCGGGAGAGACGAATCCCCTCCTATCGCTCATTGCCTCCATGTGACTCGGGACTGTACCCAAAAACCACCGTTTTGCACGCCTTCTTGGACGTGGTAAGATGGAAATCAAAGCACAGTGGGAACCACACAAGACTCTATGACGATCTCGGGTCAACAGACTACTCTGTACCAGTGTCACCAGAGAACTGCCATCTGATGTAAGGTATAATACCATCTGGGAGTTCTCGGCGAGTCCGTCCAGTGTACCCAGTCTCCACTGATCACCCGTATATCATCTCTGATGTCAAACACCAATGGATATGGGATCATCCATCGCCCATCTGTATGGGTCGAGAAGGTATACGCTAGTCTACTCTGGTGTATCGATGCCCCGTCTCGATACACCCACGACTAGGGACTTTGAAGGATGTACTTATGGACTACCATGTCCCCACTAGTATGATCCGCATCATAGTCCAGGTAGTCAAGTACACATCTTAAGGGATTTACCAATATGTAACAGAGAGACAATTAGTATACACGTTAAGATAAAGATCAACCAGATAGCATACTATCATGTCGAACAAGAAAGTCCTCCCTATATATGTCCAAGCATCCACTACAATATACATCCTATGTATAGTAATGGCCTCTAGGGCATACATATAACTAACAATCTCCCACTTGCACTAGAGCCATCTGATAGCAGTGGTTGTAGTATCTCATACTCAACCATCCCATAATAATCTCTCTCTGGGAACAGGCCTTTGTGAGTGGATCCGCTGTGTTTTCCTCTGAGTCTACTCTCCTAACTTCGATCCCTTGGAGATCAAGCATCTCCATGATCAGGTGACACTGCCTTAGAATATGTTTGGATAACTGATGGGACCGTCGTTCCTTGGCATAAGCCACAACTCCATTGTCTCACAATGGTAGGAACGTAGTTCATCTCATGAACCAATATACACCCGAACAGCCTCTTTGGTAGCATCTTAAGTAGCGATGTATCCTGCCTTTATCGTCTAGTATGTCACGGTATCTAGCTTGGAACTCTTTCAACATACCGTCCCTTTACTGAGGGTAAAGACAATGCCTGTGACTGACATTCAGTCGTCATTATCACCCTGGAACCCTTCCAGTGATTTTCCTCAGGATCGGTTGATACCATCTCACTATAACTAGTGAGAATACTAACATCCAATTAGATCTATCTCATAGATCCAAAACCCAGGATTTAGCAGGTATCATTTTGATCCTATGTGGAGAATCATTGTGATAAGCGGAGATTGATCGAGCGTAGCATAGGAAACTCCTTCCCTATCAAGAGTATGTCATCCACGTACTCTACGAGGATCACTACCATACACCCTACTACCTTTTTGTTTATACAAGGTTCATCTACCATTTTGATGATGTCAACTTCTTTGACTAACTCATCAAAATAGATGTTCAAACTCCGCGATGCCTGCTTTATCCTATAAAGCATCTTGTACACGTTTCCGCTGCTCCCACTGTTTACGAAGCCCTCTGGCTGTGTACTTATAGACTCTCTCTTCTAAAACATCATTTAGAAAAGCTGTCATGACACCCAACCACCAGATATCGTAGTCATGGTATGTAGCCGTGGCAAGTAGGATCTGGATGGACTTAAGCATGGACACTGGAAAAGGTTTCATCATTATCCACGCCTGGTCGATGACGAAAAGCTTTAACAAGTCTAGCTTTGAAAGTCTCAACTTTTCCATCTACACCAAGTAATCTTCTCAAGATTTACTTGCTTCTGATGGGGATTTAACCCTTCAGATTTAGCAACTAAAGTCCATACTTTGTTGGTGTACAAGGATTCCATCTCAGATGACTAAGCATCCAGCCATTCTTACAGAGTCCCACTCCTGATGGCCAGCTCGAAACTAGTTGGGTCATCATCTCATGATGCAATCCTCGCTCCCACTGTCATAGAGAAACCGAAGTATCTCTCAGGCGGGTGAGGAACCTTACTAGATCGGCGGAGAGGCTGATGTTCGTTGGTAACTATTGAATCCTTTGGCTCTGTCAAATCATCAGCTGCAGTTTGTATAGCTGGAACATTTGCAGTTCTACATAACTGACCTTGCCTCGAGCTTGTCCAGATTTTGCTTTTCAGACATAGGCCGGACAACCCCAAATCTTAACTAGCTTAAGACATGGGCTCTTCCCATACCATATCTCATATGGAGTGGTAGGCTGTGATCTGATTCTAACCCTATTCAATTGGTATGCAGCTTCTCAAGTGCACAACTCCCAAAAGGAAATAGGTAACTCAGTAGTACTCATCATAGAGCACACCTTATTATATAGGGTGTGATTGCTCCGCCCCGATATACCATCGTGCTATGGTGTATCGAAGGAGTAATGCCGAGAGAGAATCTCATTCTCCTTTAAAAATGTCCAGAAATTCCGTGCTCAAGTATTCTCCTCCTTGATCAAGTATTCTCCTCCTTGATCACATCAAAGGACATAATACTTATACCCGTTTTGGTTCTCTACTTCTAACTTATATTCTGTGAATATCTCAAAAGGTTCGGACTTGTGTTTCAACAGGAACATATGTCTGAATCTTGAGAGATCATCAGAGAATGTAATGAAGTAAAAAGAACCGGTCCTGGCATGTGTAGACAGGGGACCTTGCATACATCATCATGTATCAGTCCCAAGAGTTAACAAACTCTTTCTCTGTTTCCAGTAAACGGAGCTATGGTCATCTTATCTCTGTGACATGACTGGCAAGTTTCACAAGATGTAAATTCAAACTGATTTAAATATGCATCTAAAATGTAACTTCAGCCAGTCGGATCGCATTGATATGACCTAGTCTACAATGCCTCAAGAAGGATTCGTTCATTTCTGAACTCTTCCTCTTGTGTGTGTTCCATATACTAAGAACTGTAGTTTGATTTAGAACATCAATGCCTTTAGATAACGTTCCTGAACCGATCAACTTTTGATATAGGAAATGTTCAAAACATAATCCAACAATACAAAATTTTATCATTTCTTTACTTATAAAGAGATTGATATGATTTTGTATATCAGGTTTGGTATCTAATAACATTCGTTCAGAATCAATGTATTTGGAATACAGGGTGACAGTGACCAACAGACTTGGCCGCAACACTTGCCCCGTTTTCTGCCTCATGAAACTTATCACCCGTTCTCAGTTTCTCTACCTAGCTGTAGCCCTATGTAACAGATTACATATCTGGGATCCTGATCTGGTATCACATACCCAGGACGTAAAGGATATTGAGAAACAGTTCTCTGTAATGAACACACCCGAAGATGATGCATCATCATGCACTCTCCTCGTTTGGGTGGCACGGGAAATCTGGTATTCCCCAATTTCCTGCTCTGTCTTATAACAATTATAAGTTGGAGCGGGACCAACGTTCCCCAGCTCAGTATAACAAGCGGGTTCGGTCAATGTTCCGTATTATTATCTTGATTAAGGCGTGATATGGTCGCTACCTGGAGAGAGAGAGAGAAGAAAACACTCAGCGTATGCTCTTGCAAGATCAGATTGGTTATTATTTTATCTAATCAGGATGGCTCCCACTGTTTTTATCAAATCTTCCTTCAAACCCTAAAAGGAAAGACTAGCCGGGATTAATTACACACTACAAGTTCGCCAATCTTTCAATCAGGCCAGTGTCGGTACTTTGAGGGAGGTCCCCCGTGCTTTCGCACGAACCTAATTAATGTAAACCTCGTTTTCCCAGAGGCGTAACCTCGTTGACACCTTTCTAGACACCTACTTGATCGGCTAATTGTAATGTGTAAAACTCTCCCAGGAGTAACTTTTACTCGCAGCGGGTATCGGGATCCAACTATCTCATAGAAGGTATGCAATCTCATTGCAAATTTCAATACTTGAAATTCCCGATAATATTTTGCCCCTAGCGTCCTATGACCTTGACGGAGGTCAACAAACCATAGGCTACTAGTCAAGTTCAACCCGTCATTTCTTGATCGAATTAAACCCACCCGCACGACCCTTGACGGAGGTCAACAAGGCCGCATGACTACCCTAATCCAATCTGCATCATATGCATAAACAGATAAATACTAGTTAGCTACCTCACACTACGCCTTGACGGAGGTCAACAAACGTAGCACGAATACTA
This sequence comes from Agapanthus africanus, assembly GCA_030015575.1. Classification (NCBI taxonomy): domain Eukaryota; kingdom Viridiplantae; phylum Streptophyta; class Magnoliopsida; order Asparagales; family Amaryllidaceae; genus Agapanthus; species Agapanthus africanus. Next base: position 96,071,962 of record CM057341.1, on the reverse strand, counting down.
AATAGGACTTATCTGAAATGACGGAGGGCTACGACAGGTTTTTCTGAAAACCTATTGCGTAATGAACTTGATATCGTTGTAGAATCAAATGATTTTGAAATGGAGTGCTTTTGAGGCTTTTCTAGTTTTGCTAAAGGAGTCACTCCCGGTGAAGGGATCATCGGTCCTTTCCTCGTCGAATGAGGTGCGGGATATATCATATATATCACTGTGCAAAGCAAAAACTCTTAAAAGCAATCAAAAGACAAACCGAGGGTTGTAGCATCTGCCAGTTATTGCTAAAGGAGTCACTCCCGGTGAAGGGATCTCGGTCCTTTCCTCATTGAATAAGGTGCAGGATATATCATATATATGGCTGTGCAAAGCAAGAACTGTAGCTACCTGTTTTATTTTAAAATTCGATTCCACAACATCTTAGGTTTCTTTTACTTTCATTAATCACATTAATGAAGTCCCATCATTTAAATACCTAAACATCACAGATAAATACGACGTACACTTATGCCATCCGCATTCGCCTCGATGTCCCCTCGTGCACCGTTAGGTTAGGTAACTATCGGCAGAGCGGGGCAGGGCTAGCGCGGGTGTAAAACATAAGTAACGTCTATATAATATATCATATATACTATATACTGTATCCATCACAGAACATCACATGATCACATCACAGATATCGCAGCAGAAGAAACATATGAAATATTAGATATACTAGGACGTCCGTGTTTTCAATACGAGCCAGTATAAAACACGGATTCCACGGTCGCGATGAATAGCCAAACCCACACCCCTAGACCCCTACGAGAGCGGCAAGCAACCCTACCAATTCTAGAGTTAGGAGACCCGGACTCGACTCCTCGAGTTGGTCTCCCACTGGACTCCAGAACCCGCTTACTTGTGCTCCCCTCCTTGGGTCTATCCTAGTGCGGAAGAGTAAATAATATACAAAAGGTGACATCTTCCGCAACCTGGAAGTGCCCCAATAAAAGAATATTACATACATATTTTTACATGAATGAAAATGAAAAACACTCATCTCACATAAAAACCCCCGGCTATTCAAACACGACGATCCAATATAACATATCCAGCAACACATAACATCACATGTCATCAACGTAAGTAAATATGCCCATCCCAATTGTCGTTGACATATAGCAACGAAACCGGCGATATCACATATTACACTTACGGTCACAGAAAAGAAAGTGTAAAACTACAACAGTTAGAATCCGCAATCTGCATAAAACTACAACAGTTAGAATCCGCAATCTGCATAGACATCGCATGCCTAATCAAATGAATACCTTAGACATCACATGCCTAACAATTATAAACCCCGCATTTTAGTCTCTTTATCGAAAACTCTTTTCAATATCAAGTCGGGGAATTCAACAGGATTCCCGATGTTCTGATCGAATGCTCATCGCAAACTTTACTAGACGGCCGCACCCCCGATGCCGTCGACGAAGTGCACCAAGGCGGAACACCGCTACCGCTAGCACCCGAACGGATGCTTTCGGCGACGGGGTTCTCCTACAGTCACTTGGTCGGGGCTATGGAGTGAGGCTGTTTATTAAGTTTACTCGGCGAGTATCCGCGTACGCTACGTGATTGCGATGGACTTTTGATCACATCAAAATTCCGTGGCAACCGATTAAGTGAGACTAAAGTGCTATGTTTATAACATTCATTCAGTTATCTCATAACTTATTGTGAATTCCAATTATTGTATCCCATTCCGGATAAATAGAAAATGTTAAACTTTTCGATCGAACAAACGAACACCCAAGTTTTCCCGAAACAGCTCAACACATGAAACAAGTCTAAAAACATTCAGTTCGTGCCTCAGTACCAACGGTCCAGCCGTAGAAGGGTCAAGCCAATGCCTCACATGTGGCACGCCGTACTGCCCCAAACCCGAAGGTTCAAAGGGCAGTTCAAGACGGTCACATAATCGAGTTAAGGTTTGTTGTCTTCTAGAGGGACCATCGCATTACTTGCACTACTTAGAACGTCGTTAAACTACGGAAAGATCCAACACTTGGAAATTTTCCGGCAGGGGAAAAAGTGGGTATTTATATCCAGTCGAACTTTTTAACAGTTTCTAAAATATCCGGAAAAACATAAACGAAGTTAAATTATCCGATCAAATTAACGAATCCCCAATAAAACCCTAGAAAACTCAACACTTGAGTGGAATTAAAAAATTCACATAAAAAATTGCCAAGAAAGGACCTAAGAATAAATATATGAAATTTGAGAGACTAAGTCCAAATTTGGGCCGCGGAAGCGACGCCAAACCCCTGGTTTGGCCGCGGTTCCGCGGTCGATTATGGAATTAGGATCCCAAACTTCACAGTAATTCTTAGTTTTTCCTGCTTATTTTTCTGCATATTTTTAATTCACAAAATTCAACAATTTTGAAAAATGTACAGAGAGCGATTTTGCAATGGGGTTTCGGTTCGATCGGATTTCTAACTCCGTCTACGCATCGCCTAAGGCTCTAGCTAGGCTCTGATACCACTGTAGGGTTCCTAGGCACTCTCAAGAGGTCTCACAAGGCATCAACCATGCCAATTTCAAAATTTACGGTGCCGAGAAACCCTAGACTACGGATCGTTAACTAGAAATCTAGGCGACCAAAGCAACTAGTTTACAACTAAACTAAAAGAACGGAAATACAACCTTTGTAGATCCGTTTCTCCACCTCCATAGCTCCATGATGAAGTCCTCTCCGCTGTCCAAATCGAACCATGACTCAAGCATCGGCTTCAACGGAGAAAAAGTGGGCTAGGTCATCGACGACGATGCCGAAGATAATCTACGTTGATGCATCACTAGATCAAGCTCCACCTTCACCAAGCCATGAAAACTTGTGAAGGAAACACCCTATACTACTTGGCAAGAGGTAGAGGATGAAGAAATAGGAAGTGGGTTCACTTTAGAATTGGATTTCTCACTCATTTTCATCAATCACCATTGATGGAATCAAGGTTCTTCATCTTGAAGAAGAAGAAGAAGATGATAATATTATGATAAGTATATCTAAAATGAATAATAAAATCAATACTTATCATATGCTAACCTTAGTTAGGTGTAGAGAATAGACTAGGGTTAAGTGGAATGGTTAGGGTTAAGCATGAGACAAAATGGTCACTAAGTCAAAGCTTCATGAAGCTTCATAATACAAACAAAGTTAGCAACCATTTTTCTCTTTATGCTTTTCATTTTCCATAAAGAATAAATCAATAAATAAATGAATAAGAAAATGAAATGAAAACCCTAACCATTACACAACCATGGTTTAATCTTTACACATGCTCAAGTTAGCATGTATCATCAAACATGATACAAACTTGTGTACAAAAGTATATCACATATACAATGTGCACAATCCAAGTGAGAAATATCCATTTAAAGTGAACCAATACTAGTTAATGCAAAGTAATATATCAAATATATAATTATACATTAAATCATTAAATCAACACTTGATTTAACGATCCGGTCATATCGCACACAACCGACTAGTATACAATGTATCGATTTACCGAATCAATCCTTGATTCGACAACTAGGTTATATCGCATACAACCATTCGATACATTCATCGCGAGAATGAAATACGGTATCATATACACGCATTATTCTCGGTCCCGCACATATCTCATATGCGTTCCTATTTCGTTTCGCTTGAGCCAGGAAGCCTCTGTGTAGGACTCTAAAGACTCGTCAATATGCCGGCAGCAGATGATGATCATATCAATCACCCACAGGCCACAAGCGGTCTGCTAAACGTAACGGCCACCCGGGTATTGAGCGATCAGAATATCGACGAGCAAGCCCGCTCACACTCCTGTGAATCCAACCAGTAACACTTACCGTACAGTCCGGTCTGATCGTCTGATATGTCGCATATCTCGCCTAGGGGTGGTAAACGTCAGACCCCAATAGCTCGATAAGTCGTGTCGATATGAGGTCTATAACAGTTCGAGAAACTACTGGTAACACTTACCAGTAAATCTCAGCAACTCTGGCCAGGGATTTCCGGTTATAGCCAATCGAACACGGCGCAACATCAACCCCTATACCGGGAGAGAAGAATCCCCTCCTATCGCTCATTGCCTCCATGTGACTCGGGACTGTACCCAAAAACCACCATTTTGCATGCCCTCTTGGACGTGGTAAGATGGAAATCAAAGCACAGTGGGAACCACACAAGACTCTATGACGATCTCGGGTCAACAGACTACTCTGTACCAGTGTCACCAGAGAACTGCCATCTGAAGTAAGGTATAATATCATCTGGGAGTTCTCGGCGAGTCCGTCCAGTGTACCCAGTCTCCACTGAGCACCCCTATATCATCTCTGATGTCAAACACCAATGGATATGGGATCATCCATCGCCCATCTGTATGGGTCGAGAAGGTATACGCTAGTCTACTCTGGTATATCGATGCCCCGTCTCGATACACCCATGACTAGGGATTTTGAAGGATGTACTTATGGACTACCATGTCCCCACTAGTATGATCCGCATCATAGTCCAGGTAGTCAAGTACACATCCTAAGGGATTTACCAACATGTAACAGAGAGACAATTAGTATACACGTTAAGGTAAAGATCAACCAGATAGCATACTATCATGTCGAGCAAGAAAGTCCTCCCTATATATGTCCAAGCATCCACTACAATATACATCCTATGTATAGTAGTGGCCTCTAGGGCATACATATAACTAACACCTTGAGACTTTGAAGCTCTTGAAAGAAGGCCTGTTATCAGAAATGATTCTTCTTGGTGTACCGAAGCGGTATAGAATATTATGCTGGAAGAACGTGAGAATATTTTCTGTCTTGACTTCTTTTAGTGGGACAGCTTCAGCCCATCTGGAGAAATAGTTAGTTGCGGCCAATATGAACCGGTGGCCTCTGGATGACAGAGGATCAATTGGGCAAACTATGTCGGTTCCCCAGACTTCGAAGGGCCATGACGCCACCGTAGGATGCAACGGATTGGGATGCTTATGAATGAAATCACCGTGGATTTGGCAGATATGACATTTCTATGCATGCTCTCCGCAATCCCGTATCATGGTAGGCCAGTAATACCCAAGCCGTTTAATTTGAAGTCGCATCTTAGGGCCAGATTGGTGAGCATCGCAAACGCCCGAGTGAACTTCTTTCATGACCTTTTGTGCTTCGGCCAATGACAGACACCTGAGCCAGAGTTTTTCATATGACCTGCGGTATGGCGTGTCATTTATAAACACGTATCGAAGAGCTCTCTTCTTCAGTTGAATCCTTGCAGATTTTCCTTCGGACAGCTTATCGTATCGGAGGTACTCTATGAAGGGTTCTCTCCAATTGGGCTCTTCTTGGATGATCGAAACTTCTTCGGCAGGATTGCTCTTCTGTTCCGCGTTTTCCTCTTCTCGTAGAGAGACTGGGGGTAGAATTTGTCAGCTCCTGACTATCATCAGAATTTCATCCATGTCAGGATCAGCCAGCTCCTTAGATAAGCGAGCGAGTATGTCGGCTTTTCCGTTCAACGCTCTAGGGACTCTCATTAGTTCAATGTGAATGAACCGTTTCATGAGTTCTACCACTCGGCCTCTGTAACGAGCTAACTCGGGTTTGTATATCTTATAGTCGCCACTTACCTGGTTGATGACAAGCTGGGAATCACCGTAGACTCGTAGCCGAAGGATTTCCATTTCTATAGCGAGCTCCAGACCAGCTATCAGAGCTTCGTACTCAGCCTCGTTGTTTGTGCGAGGCTCGGTGAGAGCAAAAGAACGTCATAGGGTTCCTATCGATGGCGTGATGAACACCAATCCTATCCCCGCTTTTATCTGCGGGATGCTTGATTTGCCAGAGGTCCTTATTGATGAGGCTCCATCGAAGCAGAGCTCCCACCATGGCTCACCTTCCTCGAGGTGCAGCACTTGTTCGTCGGGCAACTCGCAATTGAGCGGTGATCCCTCTGATACAAGATGAGCAGCAAGGAAGTCTACAAGAGCTTGCCTTTTTACTGCTTTCTGAGGAGTATAAACTATGTCAAACTCAAGTAGCATGACATCCCATCTTGACATTCTACCGGCTAAGCTTGCTTTGGTCATTAAGTGTTTGAGCGGGTCGATCTTGGAGATCAGCATAACCCGATGAGCAAGCAGATAGTGCCTTAGCTTCTTCGTAGCGAATATCAGGGCTATGCATTGCTTTTCAATCAGGGAATAGTTGTGTTCCGCCCAAACTAAAGTTCGACTGAGGTAGTAGATGGCATTTTCTTTTCCCTCCTTGTTGTTCTGGCAAGGAGCGCACCGAGTGATTCATCTAGTGCGGCAGTGTAGAGAATCAACAGTTTATTTAGAATGGGAGCGGCCAGCACTGGAGGGTGCAACAAGTACGGTTTGATGCTTTCGAACGCTTCTTGACATTTAGCATCCCAGACAAAAGGAGCTCCTTTGTTCGTGAGCTTTGAGAAGGGCCTACATCTCCCCGATAAATTTGAGATAAACTTTCGTATATAAGCAAGCTTGCCTTGAAAAGATCTTAGCTGCGTCAGATTCTTCGGAGAGGGCATCTCCATGATGTCCTTTATCTTGGATGGGTCAAATTCAATCCCTCGATGTCGGACTATGAAGCCCAGGAATTTTCCCGATGAAATGCCAAAAGCGCACTTCAGAGGATTCATTTTCAGATCGTACTCCCTCAGTCTAGTGAGAACGGTCCTAAGATCCTGGATGTGATCGACCTTGGCTTTATTCTTGATGACCAGATCATCAACATAACATTCAACGACTTTTTGAATTAGGTCATCAAAGATATTGGTCATTGCCCTTTGATATGTAGCACATGCGTTCTTCAATCTGAATGGCATCACTTTGTAGCAGTATATTCCGATCGGGGTTCAAAATATTGTGTGCTTCTTATCCTCAGGCGACATCTTGATCTGATTATACCCAGATGAGCCATCCATAAAGGTGAACAGCTTGTAATTTGAGGTGTCATCGACCATCATTTCCATGACCGGTAGCGGAAAGTCGTCTTTAGTGTTAGTTATGTATGCCCTAGAGGCCATTACTATACATAGGATGTATATTGTAGTGGATGCTTGGACATATATAGGGATGACTTTCTTGCTCGATTTGATAGTATGCTATCTGGTTACTCTTTACCTTGACGTGTACACTGATTGTCTCTCTGTTACATGTTGGTAAATCCCTTAGGATGTGTACTTGACTACCTGAACTATGATGAGGATCATGCAAGTGGGGACATGGTAGTCCATAAGTACATCCTTCAAGGTCCCTAGCCGTGGGTGTATCGAGACAGGGCATCGATATACCAGAGTAGACTAGCGTGTACCTTCTCGACCCATACAGATGGACGATGGATGATCCCATATCCATTGGTGTTTGAAATCAGAGATGATATACGGGTGCTCAGTGGAGACTGGGTACACTGGACGGACTCGCCGAGAACTCCCAGATGGTATTATACCTTACGTCAGATGGCAGTTCTCTGGTGACACTGGTACAGGTTAGTCTGTAGACCCGAGATCGTCATAGAGTCTTGTGTGATTCCCACTGTGCTTTGATTTCCATCATACCACGTCCAAGAGGGCGTGCAAAAAGGTGGCTTTTGGGTACAGTCCCGAATCACATGGAGGCAATGAGCGATAGGAGGGGTTTCGTCTCTCCCGGTATAGGGAGTTGATGTTTCGCAGTGCTCGATTGGCTATAACTGGAAGTCCTTGGCCAAGGCTGCTTTAGGGATTTACTAGTAAGTGTTACCAGTAGTTTCTCGACCCGTTATGAGCCTCATATCGACATGACTTATCGAGTTATTGGGGTCTGACGTTTACCACCCCTAGACGAGATATGCGACATATCAGACGAACAGACTGGACTGTACGGTAGTGTTACTTGTTGGATTCACAGGAGTGTGAGCGGGCTTGCTCGTTGATCTTCTGATCGCTCAATACCCGGGTGGCCGTTACGTTTAGCAGACCGCTTGCGGCTTGTGGGTGTTTGATATGATCATCACCTACTGCCGGAGTATTGACGAGTCTTTAGAGTCCTATACAGGGGTTTCCTGGCTCAAGCGAAACGAAATAGGAGCGCATATGAGATATGTGCGGGACCGAGAATAATACCAGTATGTGATACTGTATTCTATTCTCGCGATTTGTGATATTGATCGGTTGTATGCGATATAGCCGGGTTATCAGATCAAGTGTTGATTCGATAAGTTGTTACTATTGATATTAGTCGGTTATATGCGATATGACCGGATCGTTAAATCAAGTGTTGATTTAATGATTTAATGTATAATTATATATTTGATATATTACTTTACATTAACTAGTATTGGTTCACTTAAGATTATTTTTCTCACTTGATGTGCACATTGTATATGTGATATATTTTTGTGCACTTGATTGTATCATGTTTGATGATACATGCAAACTTGGGTGTATGTTTGCTTTAAACTATGATTAGGTTAATGATTAGGGTTTGAATTACTTATTCATTTATTTATTTATTCATTTTGGTAAGAAGTAAAATGGTGGCTTTATTTGGATTTCACTTGAAACTTCATGAAGCTTTGAAAGTCAAAACCATTTTGTTTCTTTCCTTAACCCAACCATTTAACTAAACCCTAGTTCATTCTCTACATGAGTTACACTCACCCATGGTTGCAATATGATAGATATCACTTCATTTTCCTTTTGAAAATAATTTTATTCTTTTCTTCTTCTTCATCTTCTTTTTCAAGTGAAGAAAAAGAAAAGCTCTCTTGAAAAATGTCAAGTGATGATTCCAAGTGAGAAATCCAAATCCAAAGTGAACCCACTTCCTATTTCTTCATCCTCTACCACTTGCCAAGTAGTATAGGGTGTTTTCTTCACAAGTTTCATGACTTGGTGAATTTGGAGCTTGATCTTGAGTTGCCTCGACGTAGATCATCTTCGACATCGAAGTCGACGACCTAGCCCGCTCATTTCTCCGACGAAACCATTGTTAGAGTTCGGGATCCCGATGATCGCAGCGGAGGGACGTCAACACGGAGCTAAAGAAATGGTGGAGCGGATCTACAAAGGTTGTAGTCCCTTTCACTTAGCAATAAAGTCGTTTACTTGCTTGCTTTTCGCCTAAACTTCTAGTTAACGATCTAGTTTAGGGTTTCTCGGCACCGTAAAATTTTAATTTGGCATGGTTGATGCCTTGTGGAACCTCTTGAGTGTGCCTAGTAACCCTACAGTGGTATCAGAGCCTAGCTAGAGTCTTAGGCGATGCGTAGACGATGTTAGAAACCCGATCGAACCCCGAAACCCTAAGTTTCACCCTTCTCTGTACATTTTTGTAAACTGTGGAATTTTGTGAATTAAAAAATAAGCAGGGTTTTTTATGAATTACTGTGCAAAACGGGGTCCTAACTCCGTCAAACTGCCGCAGAACCGCGGCTGTACCCCACGTGGCGCGGCGGTTCCGCGGCCATACTGTTGATTCTTTGACCACACTTTGCACAGTAATGTTTATATTTGACTCCTGTGTTTTCTGGGTAATTTTAATCTTTACTCAAGAGTTGAGTATTCTGGATTGTATTGGGAGTTCGACGATTCGATCGGAATGCTTAACTTCGTCTACGGGTTTTTCCGGATAATTTTAGAAAATGTTGAAAAGTTCGAGCGGATATAAATACCCACTTTTTCAGCTGTCGGGAAATTTCCAATTGTTGGATTTTCCCGTAGTTTAATGACGTTCTAAGTAGTGCAAGTAACGCGATGGTCCCTCTAGAAGATAACAAACCTTAACTCGATTATGTGACCGCCTTGAACTGCCCTTTGAACCTTAGGGTTTGGGGCAGTACGGCGTGCCACATGTGAGGCGTTGGCTTGACCTTTCTACGACTGGACCGTTGGTACTGAGGCATGAAGTGAATGTTTTTATACTTATTTCATGTGTTGAGCTGTTTCGGGAAAACTTGGGTGTTTGACTGTTCGATCGGAAAGTTTAACATTTTCTGTTTATCTGGAATGTGATACAATATTTGGAATTCACAAGTAGTTATGTGATAACTAATATGAATGTTATAAACAAAGCACTTTAGTCTCAAATGATCGGTTGCCACGGAATTTTGATGCGATCAAAAGTCCGTCGCAATCACGTAGCGTACGCGGATATTCGCCGGTAAACTTAATAGACAGCCACGCCCCATAGCCCCGACCAAGTGACTGTAGGAGAACCCCGTCGCCAAAAGCATCCGTTCGGGTGCTCGCGGCAACGGTGTTCCGCCTTAGTGCACCTCGTCGACGGCATCCGGGGGTGCGGCCGTCTACTAAAGTTTCCGACGAGCATTCGATCAGTTTATCGGGAATCTTGTTGAATTGCCCGAATTGATATTGAAAAGTGTTTTCGATAATGAGACTAAAATGCGGGGTTTATAATTGTTAGGCATGCGATGTGTAAGGAATTCATTTGATTAGGCATGCGATGTCTATGCAGGTTGCGGATTCCAAGTGTTGTAGTTTTACACTTTCTTCTCTGTGACCGTAAGTGTAATATGTGATATCGCCGGTTTCGTTGCTATATGTCAACGACAATTGGGATACGCATGTTTACTTACGTTGATGACATGTGATGTTATGTGTTGCTGGATATGTTATATTGAATCGTCGTGTTTGAATAGCCGGGGTTTTTTCATGTGAGATGAGTGTTTTTCATTTTCATTCATGTAAAAACTTGTATGTAATATTCTTTTATTGTGGCACTTCCAGGTTGCGGAAGATGTTAACGTTTGTATATTATTTACTTTTCCGCACTAGGATAGACCCAAGGAGGAGGGCACAAGTAACCGGGTTCTGGAGTCCAGTGGGAGACCAACTCGAGGAGTCAAGTCTGGGTCTCCTAACTCTAGAATTGGTAGGGTCGCTTGCTTCTCTCGTAGGGGTCAAGGGGTGTGGGTTTGGCTATTCATCGCGACCGTGGAATCCGTGTTTTATACTGGCTCGTATTAAAAATACGAACGTCCTAGTATATCCAATGTTTCATATGTTTCTTCTGCTGCGATATCTGTGATGTGATCATTTGATATGTTGAGATGGATACTGTATATAGTATATATGATATATTATATAGACGTTACTTATGTTTTGCACTCGCGCTAGCCCTGCCCCGCTCTGCCGTTAGTTACCTAACCTAACGGAGCACGAGGGGACATCGAGGCGAATGCGGATGGCATAAGTGTACGTCGTATTTATCTGTGATGTTTATGTGATTTAAATGATGGGACTTCATTAATGTGATTAATGAAAGAAAAAGAAACCTAAAGATGTTGTGAAATCGAATTTTCAAAAACAGGTAGCTACAGTTCTTGCTTTGCATCGCGGTGTTCCTTATAGAACATCCTGCACCTTATTCGATAAGGAAAGGACCGAGATCCCTTCACCGGGAGTGACTCCTTTAGCAATAACTGGCAGATGCTACAACCCTCGGTTTTTCTTCTGACGGCTCCTATAGTTCTTTCTTTGCATAGTGATATATATGATATGTCCTGCACCTTATTCGATGAGGAAAGGGCCGACGATCCCTTCATCGGGAGTGACCCCTTTAGCAAAACTAGAAAAGCCTAAAAAACACTCCATTTTAAATCATTTGATTCTACAACGATATCAAGTTCATTACGCAATAGGTTTTCAGAAAAACCTGTCGTAGCCCTCCGTCATTTCAGATAAGTACTAGTTAGTATTCGTGCTACGTTTGTTGACTATGTTAAGGCGTAGTGTGCGGTAGCTAATTAGCGCTTATCTGTATAAGCATATGATGCGATTGGATTAGGGTAGTCGTGCGACTTTGTTGACTATGTTAAGGGTCGTGCGGGTGGGTTTAATTCAATCGGGAAATGACGGGTTGAACTTGACTAGCACTTATGATTTGTTGACTATGTTAAGGTCATATAGCTGCTAGGGGCAAAATTATCGGGAATTTCAAGTGTTGAAATTTGCAATGAGATTGCATGCCTTCTATGAGATAGTTGGATCCCGATACCCACTGCGAGTAATTATTACTCCTGGGAGAGTTTTACACATTACAATTAGCCGATCAAGTAGGTGTCTAGAAAGGTGTCAACGGGGTTACGCCTCTGGGAAAACGAGGTTTACTGTAATTAGGTCCGTGCGAAAGCACGGGGAACCTCCCTCAAAGTACCGACACTGGCCTGACTGAAAGATTGGCGAACTTGTAGCGTGTAATTAATCCCGGCTAGTCTTTCCTTTTAGGGTTTGAAGGAAGATTTGATAAAAACAGTGGGAGCCATCCTGATTAGATAAAATAATAACCAATCTGATCTTGCAAGAGCGCACGCAGAGTGTTTTCTTCTCTCTCTCTCCTGGTAGCGACCATGTCACGCCTTAATCAAGATAATAATACGGATACATTGACCGAACCCGCTTGTTATACTGAACTGGGGAACGTTGGTCCCGCTTCAACTTATAATTGTTATAAGACAGAGCAGGAAATTGGGGATTACCAGAATTCCCATGCCACCCAAACGAAGAAAGTGCATGTTGATGCATCATCTTCGGGTGTGTTCATTACAAAGAACTGTTTCTCAATATCCTTTACGTCCTGGGTATATGATACCGGATCAGGATTCCACATATGTAATATATTACATGGGCTACAGAAAGGTAGAGAACTGAGAACGGGTGATAAGTTTCATGAGGCAGAAAACGGTGCAAGTGTTGCAGCCAGGTTTGTTGGCCACTGTCACCTTGTATTACTAGAATACATTGATTCTGAACAAATGTTATTAGATACCGAACCTGATATACAAAATCATATCAGTATCTTTATTTAGATAAAGAAGGATATAATTTTGTATTGATTGGATAATGTTTTGAACATTTTCTATATCAAGAGTTGATCAGTTCAGGCACGTTATCTAAAAGCATCGACGTTCTAAATCAAACCACAGTTCTTAGTATATAGAACACACACAAGAGGAAGAGTTCAGAAATGAACAAATCTTTCTTGAGGTATTGTAGACTAGGTCATATCAATGCGACCCGACTAGCTGAAGTTACATTAAGATGCATATTTAAATTAGTTTGAATTTACATCTTGTGAAACTTGCCAGTCATGTCACAGAGATAAGATGACCATAGCTCTGTTTATTGGAAACAGAGAAAGAGTTAGTGAACTCTTGGGATTGATACATGCTGATGTATGAAGGTCCCTTGTCTACACATGCCAAGACCGGTTCTTTGTACTTCATTACATTTTCTGATAATCTCTCAAGATTCAGACATATGTTCCTGTTGAAACACAAGTCCGAACCTTTTGAGATATTCATAGAATATAAGTTAGAAGTAGAGAACCAAAATACGGGTATAAGTATTATGTCCTTTGATGTGATCAAGGAGGAGAATACTTGAGCACGAAATTCCTGGATTATTCTAAAGGAGAATGAGATTCTCTCTCAGCATTACTCCTCCGTATACACCATAGCACGTTGGTATATCGGGGCAGAGCAATAACACCCTATGTGATATGGTGTGCTCTATGATGAGTACTACTGAGTTTCCTATTTCCTTTTAGGGAGTTATGCACTTATGAAGTGCATACCTATTGAATAGGGTTCCGATCAAATCAGTTGCCTACCACTTCATATGAGATATGGAAAGGGAAGAGCCCATATCTTAAGTCAGTTAAGATTTGGGGTTGTCCAGCTTATATCTAAAAAGCAAAATCCGGACAAGCTCGAGGCAAGATCTGTTATGTAGAACTGGAAATGTTCCAGCTATACAAACTGTAGCTGATGATTTGGAAGAACCAAAGGATTCAATAGTAACCAACGAACCTCAGCCTCTCCGCCGATCTAGTAGGGTTCCTCAGCCACCTGAGAGATACTTTGGTTTCTCTATGACAGCGGGAGCGAGGATTGCATCATGAGATGATGACCCAACTAGTTTCGAGCTGGCCATCAAAAGTATGACTCTGTAAGAATGGCTGGATGTTTATCGATCTGAGATAGAATTCTTATACACCAGCAAAGTATGGACTTTGGTTGCTATATCTGAAGGGTTAAATCCCCATCAGGAGCAAGTATATCTTGAGAAAATTACTTGGTGTAGATGGAAAAGTTGAGACTTTCAAAGCTAGACTTGTTAAAGGTTTTCGTCATCGACCAGGCGTGGATAATGATGAAACCTTTTTCCAGTGGCTATGCTTAAGTCCATCCAGATCCTACTTGCTATGGCTACATACCATAACTACGATATCTGGCGGTTGGGTGTCTTGACTGCTTTTCTAAATAATGATTTGGAAGAAAGCGTCTATAAGTACTCAGCCAGAGGGCTTCGTAGACAGTGGGAGCAGCGGAAACGTGTGCAAGATGTTTTATATGATAAAGCAGGCATCGCGGATTTGGAATGTCTGTTTTGATGTAGTAGTCAAAGAGTTTGACTTCATCAAAATGGTAGATGAACCTTGTATATACAAAAAGGTAGTAGGGAGTATGGTGGTGATCCTCGTACAGAATGTGGATGACATACTCTTGATAGGGAAGGAGTTTCCTATGCTACGCTCGGTCAATCTCCGCTTATCACAATGATTCTCGATATAGGATCAAAGTGATACCTATTAAATCCTGGGTTTTGGATCTATGAGATAGATCTAATTGGATATTAGGATACTCACTAGTTGTAGTGAGATGGTATCAATTGGTCCTGGGGAGAATCACTGGAAGGGTTCCAGGGTGATAAGGACGACTGAATGTCAGTAACAGGCATTGTCTTTACCCTCAGTAAATGGACGGTATGTTGGAAGAGTTCCAAGCTAGATACCGTGGCATACTAGATGATAAAGGCTGGATACATCGCTACTTAAGATGCTACCAAGGAGGCAGTCTGGATGTATATTAGTTCATGAGATGAACTTCGTTACTCCCATTGTGTGACAATGGAGTTGTGGCTTATGCCAAGGAACGTCCGTCCCATCAGTGATCCAGACATATTCTAAGGCAGTGTCACCTGATCGTGGAGATGGTTGATCTCCAGGGGATCAAGGTTAGGAGAGCAGACTCAGAGGACAACACGGCGGATCCACTCACAAAGGCCTTTTCCCAGAGAGAGACTTTTATGGGATGGTTGAGTATGAGATACTACAACCACTGCTATCAGATGACCCTAGTGCAAGTGGGAGATTGTTAGTTATATGTATGCCCTAGAGGCCATTACCATACATAGGATGTATATTGTAGTGGATGCTTGGACATATATAGGGAGGACTTTCTTGCTCGATATGATAGTATGCTATCTGGTTACTCTTTACCTTGACGTGTACACTGATTGTCTCTCTATTACATGTTGGTAAAGCCCTTAGGATGTGTACTTGACTACCTGGACTATGATGAGGATCATACTAGTGGGGACATGGTAGTCCATAAGTACATCCTTCAAGGTCCCTAGTCATGGGTGTATCGAGACAGGGCATCGATATACCAGAGTAGACTAGCGTGTACCTTCTCGACCCATACAGATGGGCGATGGATGATCCCATATCCATTGGTGTTTGATATCAGAGATGATATACGGGTGCTCAGTGGAGACTGGGTACACTGGACGGACTCGCCGAGAACTCCCAGATGGTATTATACCTTTCGTCAGATGGCAGTTCTCTGGTGACACTGGTACAGGTTAGTCTATAGACCCGAGATCATCATAGAGTCTTGTTTGATTCCCACTGTGCTTTGATTTCCATCATACCACGTCCAAGAGGGCGTGCAAAAAGGTGGCTTTTGGGTACAGTCCCGAATCACATGGAGGCAATGAGCGATAGGAGGGGTTTCGTCTCTCCCGGTATAGGGAGTTGATGTTGCGCAGTGCTCGATTGGCTATAACAGGAAGTCCTTGGCCAAGGCTACTTTAGAGATTTACTGGTAAGTGTTACCAGTAGTTTCTCGACCCGTTATGAGCCTCATATCGACACGACTTATCGAGTTATTGGGGTCTGACGTTTACCACCCCTTGACGAGATATGTGACATATCAGACGAACAGACCGGACTGTACGGTAGTGTTACTCGTTGGATTCACAGGAGTGTGAGCGGGCTTGCTTTCTGATCGCTCAATACCCGGGTGGCCGTTACGTTTAGCAGACCGCTTGCGGCTTGTGGGTGTTTGATATGATCATCACCTACTGCCGGAGTATTGATGAGTCTTTAGAGTCCTACACAGGAGTTTCCTGGCTCAAGCGAAACGAAATAGGAGCGCATATGAGATATGTGCGGGACCGAGAATAATACTTGTATGTGATACTGTATTCTATTCTCGCGATTTGTGACATTGATCGGTTGTATGCGATATAGCCGGGTTATCGGATCAAGTGTTGATTCGATAAGTTGTTACTATTGATATTAGTCAGTTATATGCGATATGACCGGATCGTTAAATCAAGTGTTGATTTAATGATTTAATGTATAATTATATATTTGATATATTACTTTACATTAACCAGTATTGGTTCACTTAAGATTATTTTTCTCACTTAATGTGCACATTGTATATGTGATATATTTTTGTGCACTTGATTGTATCATGTTTGATGATACATGCAAACTTGGGTGTATGTTTGCTTTAAACTATGATTAGGTTAATGGTTAGGGTTTGAATTACTTATTCATTTATTTATTTATTCATTTTGGTAAGAAGTAAAATGGTGGCTTTATTTGGATTTCACTTGAAGCTTCATGAAGCTTTGAAAGTCAAAACCATTTTGTTTCTTTCCTTAACCCAACCATTTAACTAAACCCTAGTTCATTCTCTACATGAGTTACACTCACCCATGGTTGCAATATGATAGATATCACTTCATTTTCTTTTTGAAAATAATTTTATTCTTTTCTTCTTCTTCATCTTCTTCTTCAAGTGAAGAAAAAGAAAAGCTCTCTTGAAAAATGTCAAGTGATGATTCCAAGTGAGAAATCCAAATCCAAAGTGAACCCACTTCCTATTTCTTCATCCTCTACCACTTGCCAAGTAGTATAAGGTGTTTTCTTCACAAGTTTCATGACTTGGTGAAGTTGGAGCTTGATCTTGAGTTGCCTCGACGTAGATCATCTTCGACATCGAAGTCGACGACCTAGCCCGCTCATTTCTCCGACGAAACCATTGCTAGAGTTCGGGATCCCGATGATCGCAGCGGAGGGACGTCAACACGGAGCTAAAGAAATGGTGGAGCGGATCTACAAAGGTTGTAGTCCCTTTCACTTAGCAATAAAGTCGTTTACTTGCTTGCTTTTCGCCTAAACTTCTAGTTAACGATCTAGTTTAGGGTTTCTCGGCACCGTAAAATTTTAATTTGGCATGGTTGATGCCTTGTGGAACCTCTTGAGTGTGCCTAGTAACCCTACATTTAGGACATACCTTGTTGAGGTCCCTGAAATCGATAAAAACTTGGATCTGCCCATTTTTCTTCTTCACTGGGACTATGCATGCGATCCAGTCCGGCATCGACGAGCTTCTTGGTTTCCTCGATGACCTTTTCTTCTAGTCCCATTCTCATTCTTCGAGGAGCTTCTTTGACTGGCTTAGCATCAGGAGATATAGCCAGTTTATGCACGACCACTTCAGGGGAAAGGCCAGGCATTTCTTTGTATGTCCACGCGAAGTAGTCGACGAACTCATGCAGCAGGGCAATTATCTTCTCTTTCATTTCCTGTGACAAGAGTGAGCTGATGTAGGTCGGCCTTGGATTATCGGGCGTTTCTAAGTCAATCTTGGTTAGCTCGTCAAAGGTTGCTTGTCCGCCATCTTCGAGCTCTTAAGGAGCTTCTTCTGGCTCAGCTATCTCGTCATCATCATTTGATCTTTCGCTGGCTTCACCAAGATGGATCATGTAGCATGCTTTGGAATCAGGTTGACTGAAGCCTATGCCCCGTCTATCTGGAATTCGTCCATTGATGAGTGCTCGGACTTGGAGCGGATGCTATAGCCCTTCATAAAACTTTGCTTCGGACTCCGTTTGATATAGCCAGCATCCGCACCTTTTGAAATATTCTCGCATCTCGGGTGAATAGTATCTGGGATTGAGGATGGCTCTTATGCCTTTCTCATAGGGAAGGCACGCGACAGACAAATCGTCCGGGTGCACAACGGGGTTTGACCCATAAAACAGGATGCCCTTCTGTCCACTTTTCCTCCCGGGAACGTAGAAAGTTTTCAGCTGGTCCACGGTAGAGACTGACAATGCATCGAGCTCTCTGCACATCCGTTCCGGCACTCTTGTGATGGCCAGGGATCCTTCTGCAATTTCGAAGGTCTCTCGTAGTTTCGCCTGCTGCATGGGGGTCCAATCTGCACAGGTGTTGCACCTCAGGTCCTCTTCTTCCAACTCTTCAGTGTCACTGCCAAGATGAGGGTGGACTTTGCTGCTAGATGGGCTTTCAGTATCGGATTCATCCGTATCGCTACCGAAACGAGGGCGAGTTTTACGGAAGGACGGACTTCCAGCGCTGGACTCATCAGTGTCACTACCGAAACGCGGGCGCACTTGGGCGTTTTTGATTTTGAAAGTGACAGCCGGCTCAGATTTTCTTTTGATTCTTGGGGTCGCTCTATCCTCAGTCATTTGTGGCTTAACATTTTGGTGGTTCATGAAGTACTGAGAATTTTCATATCGGACTTCATGCACACCGAACGGCTGGATTTCTCCGTCAATGCGTCTTTCTTCGCCATTTTTAGTATACTTCATTTATTGATGGAAAGTTGATGGAATGATGCCATAATCGTGGAGCCACGGCCTTCTTAAGAGAATTTTATAAGACGTGTCAGTATCGATCACGTATATCTTAGCTTCAGTTTGCAGATCCCTAAATTTGATCGGTAAAGCTATAGACCCCAGAACTTGCTGGCAGTTTTGATTGAAGCCTTGAATGACAATCCTTTCTCTTGACAGGTGTCGGGCGTCCATTGATAAACTCTTCAGAGTTCACAAGTTCATGATGTTCACTGAGGATCCCGGATCAATCAATATGCGATTAATCCGATTTCCGTCGTTGTACCCGGTCACATAAAGAGGCCGATTATGCTCAGCCGTTCCCAGTAGTAAGTCTTCATCTGATTGTGGTGGTATATAGAGCGTACTGGGCTTCTTTAATATTAATTTCTGCAAAGCGAGCCTGATATCGCTCGGGGTTTGTAGAGCGTGAATGAGAACATCTCTAAGCTATTTAGATAGAACCAAGGTATCGTAGATGCTCAGGAGAGACGGGAGCTTTCGGAGATGAGCCAAGATATTGTAGTCCACTGAGGAAGGACTTGAGTTTTCGTTAGCCGGCTCTCTGTCATCTTCCTCATTAGCCACCTGTTTTTCCTTTCCTTTTGGGGCGTTTTCCTGATTTTGCGGTAGAGCCCTACCGCTTCTAAGATGGATTTGGTTGGCCTTTGTGGTGAGCTCCTCGTCCTCTTCGGGAAAACAGAGCTCTTCTTCAGAGTCGCTGCCAAGATGGATGGCGTAGCAGGTCACTATAGGGATCTCTTCATTGGAGTCTTCTTCCAACTCCTCCAGAATTTTAGCCGCTTCTACAGGGAGGAACTCCTTCAATTGAATCAGAGTTTTTTCCTGCTGTTCATAGTCTTCGAGGGAATCAATATATCTTTGAATGGTCGATCTCCTAGCAGACCCCTTTTCGCGTCGAGCTGCACTTTTCTTCTTCTTGAGCTTTTTGGATTTTGAGCCTAATTGGGCAGAATTGGCAGCTGGAATAGTGGGCTTCTTCTGCCCTTCCCATTCCGTCCTGGGCTCTTTCTGAATTAGCTTTAGCATCTTCTTCATTTTATTAGATATGTGCTTACTCCAAGGAGGTTGCGGTGAGCCGGTTTCATTTCTCAGGGCAGCAGGTTCGGCTGTCTGCTCCGAGAAGGCTTCAGCTTCTGTCTGTATAAAATTGGTGGTTGCAACTTGATTGTTCACCAACACACTTTTGGACAGCTCGATCTCTCCAGCCTTGTGCTGCTTCTCGACCCAGTCTTTGAAGATATAGCAATTCTCGATCGCATGGCTCACTACTCGGTGGTATGGGCAATACAGGGGATTGTCGGTCATTTTTTCTTCTTGACGACTTTTCGACTCTGGCAATTGTAGACCGTTGTTCAAGGCATCTTTAAATATCTTTCGGACCTTGTCCCTTCTGAAAGAGTAAACCTTGTTCTTTTTATCCTCCAGGTAAGGCCCTTCTCCTCCCAGCAATGGTTTCCGAGACCGGTTGGTTTTGGAGTCGCCTGCCCTTCGTTTGTCTTCATTGTCGGACGCATTGAGGACATTAGTACTGCTGGAATTCCTGCTTCTACGGTTGTCGTCCCGCTTGCTTTTCCAAGTCTTGTCTCTCTAAGAGTCTGGGATAGACTCTTGCTTCGAGCGTTCTAGCATTTGGACTTTCTTGGTTAGCTCTTGAAATGTCTTAAGGGCTGCTGTACATAAGAATGGGACCATCTAATTGTTGAGGTTCCCAATGAGAAGGCTGACGGACTGGTCCTGCTCCAGCGGCGGTTCGCACTTGACTGTGAGATTACACCATCGGGCGATAAAGTCGGTGTTGCTTTCATTCTTCCCCGGCTTGGTCCTCACAAGGTTAGCAATGGATATTTTATCACCGACACTCATGAACCTTTGCCAAAACAGAGACTCCATTTGGGCAAAGGTAATAACAGACCGGTCTGGTATACTTGCGTACCAGTCGAAAGCGACACCGGTCAGGCTGTTGACAAACTGACGAAGAAGGAGTGCATCATTGCCCCCTGTATTTCCGCACGATGCTTTAAAGTGGACGACGTGCTGATTTGCATTTCCCGTCCCGTCAAATCTCCCGAACTTAGGAATGACGTAGCCGCTCGGGAACTCGATCAGATCGTACTGTGCGGGATATGGCCGCCCACTACTGCCAATTTCTTTCTGAGCTTCAGCTTCGGCCACCAATGTTTTAACCTTGCCGGTGACCAAATCCATTATCCGGTCTTGTGTTAGCGGGATAGTGTTATCTGGGGCTAAGGCATCCTCAGAAGCGGAATGTGGCCGACTTTCGTATGGCTTGACCAATCTTGGACCCAAAGGGACATGCCTCGGCCCCGTCGGATTGTCATCATCCGGCTCATGAGTAGAGACTTGTGCTTGATTAGGAGGCGCTCAAGCAATTTGAGCCGTAAGCTGCATCATAACGTTCGTTAGGTCGTCAATTTTCGAATAGAGCTTGGCCATCTCTTTATTTTTGCTCCTGAGCTGTTTTCGAAGCTTTTGAAGCAGCTTTTGTTCCGCGGTCCTGGGGCGGAAAGTCGGCTCTTCCTCGCTGTCCGAGCTTGACTCCACATGGACTGAGGGGTCTTTCTTCCTATCATCTTCATCGAGAGGGTTTTCATCATCCAACGGAGGCGGCTGTTCTTGGGAAGCAGCAACCACATTCAAGCTAGATTGGGCTTGAGATGTGGTGGCCCCATCCTTTCTTTTGCTGCGAAGGTTGTCGCTGGGGCGCCCGCCCGCCATATAGACCGTATGGGTAACATATCCAGCCGTCTTTTTATTATCGGTGGCTAATTTCACGGATCGCTGTCTTGACCCACCTATTTCGGTAACGGGCAGTCGACTGAAGGCGGCTGGCCTTGCCGGATTCTTGAATGGTGCTGACGCTTCCCTTTTGGTTTTGCCCCGTTGTATTCACGCGGCACAGAGCGCCTGGTATACTCTTGAAGAGACAATGTCATACTTTTTCTGTTGGGGCTGGAACACGTCTCTTTGTAGCAACGTTCGGACTGCTCTTTTCTTGATTCTGGCGGTCATGGCATTTTTCTGAACCCACTTCAGAGGTTCGAAGGAATTGCTGATTTTTACGGCCGACTCAGCCGTCGTCGCAGGATGACTCTTCTCTTGGAATCTCACCAGATTCTACTTGGCCGGAGTCCTGGCCCTCTTGTTGGCTCGATACCTGAACCGCTTCTGCCTTAACTTTTCTGTTTTAAGCACTTGACAGACTTCGGCTTTCCGGGAAGACGTCGTAGACCGAGTGATAAAGAGGCCAGAGAAGACGCCCGATCGTGCATTTGTTAGAGTCATCGTCTGAGCTCGTCCGCAATGTTTGATGTTGCCCTTTGTACCGGAAGTTTTGTCCCCAGCTGGAGCACCAGAGAGTCGTTCAGACACCGTCTTATGTTTCGGTTGTGGTGCCTTATTGATCACAACATTCGGCCTCTTGCCCCTTGAGACCGGCTTGGCCACCTGTTTTGCCGGGGTTTCTCCTAGATGAGCGCTTCCGGCAGGGTAGATGATGATGGAACCAAACTGGCGGGGCATTTCCTCCCACTGTTGACTGAGGCTTGCGGGGAGAACCACACGAGTATTGATCTTGACCACGTACAGAATCAGGGTCGCATCAGAAGCTGGATCCATCTTAGGAGACATTGTCGTTGAAAGTTGATTGCTGCATGGAAAAAACATTATTTCAGTACAAACATCGGCATATATGTTAAATGAGTTCGCATGAACACTTGACCCGAGATATGGGAGGAGAGAAAAGTCCCAGCGGGCGTGCCAGAATCTGTAGGGTGTTTTTCTTCACCCCATTGAGATGGGAATGCGCGCGCACTTGTCGGGCGCATTACAGATCCCCCTGTCTAGGGTTGGCTAGGGTTTATTGATTGTGGGGATCCGAATCTCCGGCAGCCACGGACTAAGCTGCCGTTAATTACCCCTCGCCTTTGGAGCGAGAGAACCTCCGATTGACGGGTTAAACAAGTCATGCGAACTTAATGTGCAGTGTTTTGTTTTGGATATATCGGGGCCGCGCAGAGTTTTTACGGGGGTCCCGCTACCCGGGTAGCTGGCTGGGGGTCAAGGGGGCTAGCAGCCCCCTTGTAGGGTGCGGGGCAGCGCCCGTTAGAAATTATTTCTAACGGGGGACAGTGTTGTAGAGTATGTGTGTGTGTGTGTGTTTAAGTATATATACATATGTGTATATATATATGAAAAAGGGAACGGGCATCCAAAGGATGCGTGAGAGAAAGCGCCAGTGCTTCACGTGTGCGGCACGCGGGCGCTCGGGCCCTGGCACTATCCTTTTGGGCGCCAGGGTGCTAGCGCCTCACGTGCCAGGCGCGTGGGTGCCAGCGCTTTGGGCGCTACCGCCTCACATGCCAGGCAAGTGGGAGCTCGCGCTTTAGGCGCTTGGATGCTAGCGCTTTGGGCGCTAGCGCCGCATGTGCCAGGCACATGGGCGCTCGGTCGCTAGCGCCGCACGTGCTAGCCAAAGCGCTAGCGCCCGAGAGCCAAGCACGTGGGCGCTTGCGCCGCACGTGCCAGCCAAAGCGCTAGCGCCCCAGCGCCAAGCACGTGGGTGCTCGCGCTTTTGGGCGCTTGGGCCTCACGTGCCAAGCACGTGGGCGCTCGGGCGCTGGGCGGCAAAAGGGAGTTGGTCCCTGCACTGGGAGTTGTACTCCCAGAAAGAAATACTTATTATTTTGTGTGTGTCAGTGTGTGTGTATGTGTGTGTGTGTGTGTATGTATTTTAGGAGTTAAACTCCTAAGATATTTTTGGAGCTAATGAAGGGGCTTCTCCCTTGAGCCCTGGATCTTCCCCAAAGTAAGGTCTTTGGAGATGGGTTTCCTTCTTCCTCCTCTGTTGACCGGCTCTTGGTTAACAAGAGGGGTGAGATTTTAAAAATCTCTCCTTTTTAAGATCTGATGGAAGATCTAAGCTCCCCTTTATGGGTTTTGTGGTGAAAACTATTTAGTTTTGAAAAAGGAAGAGTAAAACTCTTGATTTGATTCAAAAGAAAAAAGAAGGTTTTAGAACCTTGAGGAAAGAGAAGATCACAGATCTTGATTCTATTTTGGAGAGAGAGGAAGTTGTTGAGATATTTTTATTATCTTTGCCTTTATAGGGTATACACTTTACATATAACCCCTTGGGCTTTACAAAAATGACATTTTGCTCATTCGATGCCTCATGTGCTATTTCTTTCTGCACATAAGCTATGGGCTTTACAAAAATTTGGCTTTATGTCCATTTTTCTTACATTTATTCAAAAATAAAAAAAGAAAATACACCAAAATTATTTATTATAAAATTTTTATTTTAGCATGGTGGAAGGCCGGACGCTTTATGTTCGGGCTCGACCCGGGCATTGGCCCACTTGACCTGGGCCCACTTGTCTTGGGGTTGACTTTGATTTTGACTTAGTCAATCGGGGTGTAAATTTCGACCCCAACAGACATTTCAGTCCGTTGTTAGTTTAAGAACTTCTCGGTCCGTTGTTAGTTTAGGGACATCTCGGTCCGACATCGCCATGTTTGAGGCGACGACGCTTTTGGATACTACTCTCAGAGTTCTGACACATGAAGATAGCGAGCGTACAAAAGCGTCGTCATCTATCGTTGACCTAAGTCATGACTCTTCAAGCGTAGTACTTTTTGAGGAATTGACCATTTATTGACCGGAAGGGTCTTTCGCCATGTATATCCATGAACAGGTAAGCTGCACCTTGATAGACTTTGTCTATGATGTATGGGCCTTCATAGTTTGGCTCAAACTTCCCTCGTTTTGCACGATTGGGGATTATTGGTCTTTTAACGACTAGCACGAGTTCGCCTTAATGGAACGTTCTCGGCCTAGTCAGTTTTTCGTATGACGGTGTCATCCTTGCTTTATAAGCCTCCAGATTTTGCTGTGCTTTAAGGCGAGTTTCATCGAGGTCATTGAGCTCCTCAAGCCGAAAATGAGCACTTTCTTCATCTGTCAGCTCGTACCGAACCGCTACCCGCAGAGAAGGGAGTTCTATTTTCAATGGGACCACTGCTTCCATGCCGAACACCAATGTGTACGGTGTTGTATTCGTGGCCATCATGAACGTTGTTCGGTATGCCCAGAGAGCTTCATGCAGCCTTTCGTGCCAGTCCTTTTTGTTTCTGGACACTATTTTCTTTATAATCTTTATCAAGATCTTGTTGAAAGCTTCAGCTAGACCGTTGGCATGAGGATTATAGACTGAAGAGTATCTCCAATCTATTTTATTTTGTTGTGCGAAGCGGCTTATTTTATGGCTTCTATAAGCTGGCCTATTATTCGAGATAATTCATCGCGGAGTGCCGAACTGATAGATGACATGGGTTCTGAAGAAATGGAGGAAATTCTCCGTCTTCACCTCTTTTAGTGGAACTGCTTCTGCCCACTTAAAGATGTAGTCGGTCGTTGCCAGTATGAACCGATGTCTTTTGGACGATACCGGTTCAATGGGGCCAACTATATCGGTTCCCTATATTTCGAACGGCCAGCTAGGCACTGTTGGGTGTAGCGGATTTGGATGTTGGTGGATGAAGTCCCTATGAATTTGGCATGAGTGACACTGCTTCGCATATTCGAGGAAATCCTGAATTATTGTGGGCCAATAGTAACCCATTCTTTTTATTTTCAGCCTTATTGTAACACCTTAGCACTGTTATACTATATTTTATTTAAGGTATTTTAAATCTTGCGGCAAATTTCTTTACTATTATTGCTTCTGGGTTGCGGATAGTGCAATTGAAAGTTGTGGTTATTATCCGACCCGACCCGCATGTTTGAAACCCATCATGGTTTGAGATTGCATCAAATATTTGCTAGTACAGAGAATCCATGCAAATCTAGATTTTATATACATAAATAATATATTTTAGAATCTAAATATCTTTTTAAAATACAAAATAAAATCAAATAATATATTTTCTTATGTAGCCTTGCATGTCATAGTACCCTATATCATGTGGTTGCACTCATGTATCATGATTCATATCCTAATTGTTAAACAGACTCGTTTGTGATCGCTACGTATATTTACGTAGATCCATATTTGGGGGTATATGTTTTTATTTACTCGATATCACATTATGGTTTAAATTCTTACGTATATTCTCCATATTGAAAACTAGATTTTTTTAATGAATACGGGTAATATTTGGAGAGATCCGGTATTATCTGTAGAATTTAACTATATATATATATATATACTGTTATATATATATAATATTTAATTATTTTAAATATAAAAATCTCTCTTTTCTCTCTCCAATTCTCTCTCTCTGTTTCTATCTCTCTCGTCTCTTTCTCTCTCTGTTTCTCCCACTTCTCGCTTTGTCTCTTTCTCTGTCTCTAATATATATATATATATATATATATTATAATTATTATAAAACTAAATCTCACCCTCTCTCTCCTCTGTCGTTTTCTCTTCTTCTCGTCACCTCGCCACCGACCGCCTCTTCCCTCTTCCTGCCCTCGCCAAATCCTGAGAATCCCAGAACCTAGCAACCCCAACAACCATCTTCTTTTCTTTTTCTTCTGTTCTTCTTCTTTCTTCTGTTCTTTTCCGATCGTCTCACCAGAGTTGCGCACGTCACCGACAATCCAGACGACCTAGGCACCGTCGTCTAGCCCAGTCACCACGTCACTCAGTCAGGTCAAGTCCCACTTGCGTAAGTTTTGCGTCATGACTTTATTTCGGCATTGGAACGTGACATCCATATTTCGACGTGACATCCAATCAGGCAAGTTTTAAATTTGCAACATACTATTTTATTATATCGATATTTATATACTTGACTATAGTACAAACGTTTTAATATTCAGCAAATAGTAGCGATTTACAGTTTTATATTATCTGCATGCATCCATATCGATAATGGTTTATCTAATTGCATGCCAGATCATCACAATATTATTATAATACTATATCAGTATTTTATCTAGTTTGCAATATACATGGTAGTGGACGTAAAACGGTTATTACAGATAGATACATATACATCCTAGCATCAGTTATATTTATCATGGTTAGATATTGGTTACAGTTTTAAATTTGGTATCTATTTTGGTTAGTATATATTGCATAACATGTTCACGACACACTACAAGACTTGTTACTTGGATCTTTTGCTAATGCCGACAATCCTGATTGTTGTCCTGATGGACGTGACTTGTTGTCTGCATAGACAAGACCGGTACCTATTTGATCCTGTGTTAGCATTAGATTATATTGGAAATACCTGACTTGAACACAGAACCTTGGGGGAAAAGGGGAAATCAAGAATGCAACCGAAACGTAACTCAAGAGAATATTATTATTGTTTGCCGTGATTCCGGGCGTTACGGAATAAATCATTGTTTGCCGTGATTCCGGACGTTACGGAATAAATCATTATGCCGTGGTATTATGGGGAATGAATGAGATATATACTGTTGAGTTACGATGATGATTATATTAATTGATTTCAAAGAATTGTAGAATAGATAACCTAGAAGCACAGATTTTAGGATATACATCACATTGTAACGACTCTGATTTTCCTGTACGAAATTTTTTAAGTTAATGTACAGAATGGAGTTTGCAAGCCTGAGTACAATTTATAAGATATTTTTGTTTAAGAACAGCAAAAAACAACTTGTAGCTCATTGGTAAAGCCTTGCACTGCTGTGACATAGCCCCTGTGTTCGAATCCCCTCAGGCACATATTATTTTTTTCTGAATTTTCTTTTAAATGAAAGCCCAAAAGTTTACACGTGCATTGCACATAAAAATGAAAAGTTATGGAAAATAAACATGTGCACAATGTTATTAACAGCGAGTAAGACACGTAGCCAAGATTTAATGGGCCCCCTCCACAATTGGACCAGCGAGATCCCTTGATGGGCCGGCGTCGATGGTCATCCGCAGAGGAAAAGTCTCCGTGTTCTGAACACAAAACCTTTGGCCTACCCCCATTATCCCTGCACTGTTTTTTTACTCTGAAATTAAACAGAGAATTCAATTTCATCTTTAAATCAAAATTTTAAAGCATTTTAATTTAATGTTTCAATTCCAAAACCCTAATTCCACAATATAAAAACAACCTCATATGCTAGCTCCTCCTCATTCTAAAATCTTTAGCCAAAATTATTAAATTTTTCTAAGTACAAGAAGAGTACAAGTGGAGTTAGCCAAAGACCACTTCCGGCGAGAAATCGAACAAGTTCCGGCGACCCCGCAACTCCACGAAGGCTACCACATCTCTTTCTACCTCCTTCCTACCCTTCTATCTAGTAAGTCCCTCTCCATTCTACTCTTTCTTCTTAAAAAATTCTCTTTATAAAACATGTCGGTAAGTGGAGTTACTACCGACATCTCATTCTAAAACCTAAAAATTTCATTATTTTCTTCCATAAGTTTCATGCAAACTCTTACCCTATATTTATAACCATGAATCTAATGTTTAGATACAACGTTCACTTTAAAACATCATGCTAGATAACTTTAATTTAACTTTTACAGTAAAATACCATGAACTTTGTATCTACCATATTTAATTGTTTTGCTTACTATTACCTTTAGATAACTTCACGGGGTAACGACCTACCCCTCACATACACACATGTTTATTTAGCACGATATTCTTTGAAACATATTTTTGCGGCGATACAACATTTCATTAAAATACCATGAACTATAAAAACCCGGTTTTCTTTGAATTGCATTATCAAAATTCTTTGCGATTATACCTTTACAACTCTTTTTAGGGGACCAACTATTAGATGGTGCGGATTATCGCACATCCTTGGGCTAATAGAGCGAGATGCAGACCTCCTCACGGAGCATTCGGCCTTGAAACATTTTTAATACGATTTTCTTTTAAAGAAAAACGAGATTTTCTATTTAATAATAAAATTAATTTTTATAAATATATAAATATTATCAAAACACATATTTTAAAGATATAATAAAATTCCATGTTTTCTAAAAAGATAAAAGAATGACAAGTTTCACCAAAATACCCTCAAGTTATCCAAAAGACAAGTTTTACACTTAAATACCATGAACAATTCAAGCTAAGTTAATATTCACTAAAATATCTCAAATCTTAAAATTTACATCCATGAAAACCTTAAATAATATAAATAAATACTCGAGATTTATTTTGAAAGTATATAAATTATTTTTCATAAAACCCCCTCGAGTTATATAAAATTACAATTAAGGATTTTAGTAAATATAGGTTCAAGCGAGATTAATTCTCTTGAGCCTCAGGGAGCCGGAGAAAATGAGTGCTTGCCTATTTAAGGTAGAAAAACTTAACGGAGTTATCAATGGTAATTGTCTTGGAAAAAGACACAAATCATGCCGTCCATGTACAGCAGTTATCGATAACTCCCAAAGCTAATTCAGAATCCAAATCAGTTCTAAGTGTCTGACTCAAGTCTGAGTCCAAATCAATTTGAGTCTAATCCAAATTAGAATCAAATTAAACATGAATCCAATATACCAACATGTAAACCTGAACCTGAACCTGAATACCAGAACAAGATCAACATGTCTTGACTTGACCGAACCATGGCTATAGCTTGACTTGATTACATGTCTACTTGTTTACATCCTGAACCTGATTACAAGAAACAACTTGTATCCATGTTCTCGGCAAGTCTGATAACTATAATTCAATACAATACATTACGAAGTTTAACGGGGTAGATTGGTACGGAATGTGTTAAAAGTGGCACGATGATGGACAGTAAAAGACACCTACATGAACTATCGTGCCGTTGTCCCGTGGGTTTTGACAGGGCCTTGTACTTACATGTTACCATAGTCCACGAGATAGTTGGACTCCTCTCGTATACACAGATACATTCTGTACCACGCTACAAACAACTACGTTAATATAACAAACATATACTTGTTCAGATTACCAGTCATATATTTTTTACTTATTCCATTCCACCCTTATCTTTGGGACTTACCGAATGCTAGTTCACTGACGACATTCCAGTCTCTTCTTTCTTTGGAATGTTCGTCAGGAGCACTCGACTCTCGAGAGACCGAGCCCAGCCAGGAGAACTTGAATTAGTTCACAGAGGAGCCAGACTTCTAGTCTTTACTTATACTTACCTTTTCATTTGTATGCCACTGTTTAGGCATTGCTTTTATCATTATACATTTCCTTTTCAAATCAGTTGTAATGTAAAGAATGGATATTAATAAAAGTTGCTGTTTATATTAGATCTCTTGTCATTCTTGTGCATTTATTTATATTGCTTATTTACGCTTAGCGTGTTTACTTCTGCGTAAATACATCGCGTGCCCGCCATGCCTACTTCCCCGTACACCGGGAAGCGGAGCGTGACAGATTTTGTTGTCGGCCCATACAGGTCAGTTCTGCATGAAACCCTAAGCAATATATCACAAGAAGTATAAGAATCAGCAACTGTACACTCTTTACATCTCAAATTCCTTGAATCTATTTTAACCTTTCTTTTTCTATCAAGGTCATGGATTCTCCCAACAACATGAGTACCAACGTTAATGGCAACACCCTACCTTCTACTCTACCACCACCACCTACCATTGCATCTTCCATCAATGAGTAAATGGTATTGCTTGAGGCGATCAAGAGCCTCTTGGAGGGTCAGTAGTAGCAGACTGCTATCCTCATGCATCGTCTAGAGACCGAGACACCCGGAGTCAAGCAATTCTGGACATTGCATCCGAAACATTTCTCTGGGAAAGAGAGCCCACTAGAGGCAGAGGAATGAGCTCAGTTTATAGAAGATGACCTGGCAGTAGCGCAAGTGCCAGAGATTGTTTGGGTGAGAGTTGCAAAACTGCAACTAACTGACAACGCCAGAGTCTGTTGGAAGGCTGAAAACAGCCGACTTGCCTAACCGATTGAATGGAGGAAATTTCACGCTATGTTCGACGCGAAATATTTCCCTGAGATTGCTTGTTTTGACATGGAACAACATTTCATCCACTTGCAACAAGGCTCGATGTGCAAATCCGTGGACGAATACGATGCAGAGTTTACCATGCTCAGCAGGTAAGATATGTCTCAATATTCAATTTCCTGATATCACATACTACACTGCTAACACAAAGTCATAACAGGTTTGTGCCATACCTGATCCTGACTGCTAAGATCAGGGCATGAAGTTTTCAACAAGGGTTGGACCCGGAAATCCAAGCTGCATTAGCTACAGGGGATTTCCCAACCCATGATCTTGCTCTGAATGCTGCCCAACACTATGAGGCGGTAGTGAAGAAGAAGGACAGACCTCAGACTGCCAGTGTGAAACACCCTGCTACTCAGATGGCAGGAGGAGCCTCTTCCAGGCCACCTTTTGTACCCAGGAGACCGGGAGTAACTTTTAACCAGCCCAGTCTAGATTTTTGCTTCTATTGCAAGAGGAATGGACACCTGGTGATGAACTGCAGGCGTGCGAATGGCCTGTGCTTAATTTGTGGCGCATCTACTCATGCCATTGGAACTTACCCACACCGTCTCAACCCAGCTCCTGCACTTCGACCAGCGATCACTTTTCCGTAGCAGCCAGCTATTCAGGCTCCTGCACCTCGTTTTGCTCTCCATGCTCTACCTCCACTTGGACCTCCTGTCCTCATCAATTCCTTCAGACACAGAGGAACATGCCTCAAGGGTAGAGAAATGTACCCTAGGGACAGAGGAATGTGCTTCCAGCAAGGAGGAATGTACCATGGCGTCAAGCTTTCACAATGACTGTGGAAGAAGCTGAAGCTACTGGCCAAGTCATCACTGGTAACTCCCAATCTTTCAAACCTTTTCAATGCTTTTATACATCAATATATTTTTTTTCTATACCTAAACATATCCTACACAAATTAGGTACAATCTTAATAGCCTCCCTACCTGCTTTAGCACTCTTCGATATTGGAGCATCACATTGCTTTATGTCGCAACGGTTTGTCCGAACTCATACAATTCCAATTAAACCGCTCGTATCCAGCTGGAATGTCAGTTTAGGGAACGAAGTTCTAAAGGCAACTATGGGATACGATCTTTTTCCAGTGGTCGTCTGCAGCAGAGAATTTTATGCGGACTTCAAGGTGCTGGACATACCGAACTTCGACATAGTCTTGGGAATGGATTGGCTAGGGACTTTCTTCGCTACCATCGACTATCGTCAAAGGAGGGTAGTGTTTGAGATACCAGATCATCCGGTCTTTTATTTCAAGAGTGGAGATCGTACCCTGGAACCTAGCACCTATAAGTCTAAACCAAAGAATGCAGAGATTGCAACATTACAGTTGGAAGAAGACAAGCCAGAGGTAGTTCGAGAGTTCGAGGACGTATTCCCTGAAGACATCTCAGGTTTGCTTCCTGATCGAGCTCTTGAATTCAGCATTGAATTAATACCTGGTGCGCAATCGGTGATCAAAGCTCCATATCGGTTAAGTCCAGAAGGATTGAAGGAGGTCCGTACTCAGTTAGACAAACTTCTGAAGAAAGGTTGGATTCGTCATAGTACTTCAAGTTGGGGATCTCCAGTTTTTCTTGTGAAGAAGAAAGAAGATTCATATAGAATGTGTATAGACTACCGAGCTCTGAACAAAGTGACGATAAAGAACAAGTATCTACTACCGTGCATCGATGATCTATTCAATCAGCTAAGTGGGTCTTGCGTATTCTCAAAGTTAGATTTTCGTTCGGATTATCATCAGGTAAAGGTCAAAGAGTCTGATATTCCGAAGACGACATTCAGGACTCGCTATGGTCATTATGAGTTTCTCGTAATGCTATTTGGAGTGACCAATGCACCTTCGATATTTATGAATCTGATGAACCATGTTTTCCGAGAGTACTTAAACAGGTTCGTAATTATTTTTATCGACGACATCCTAGTGTATTTGCGGATTGTCCAAGAGACATTGCGACAACATCAACTCTATTCCAAGTACAGCAAGTGCGAATTTTGGCTAGATCAAGTCGGATTTCTCGGACACATTGTTTCGGGTGAAGGAATCTCAGTAGATCCAACTAAAGTGTCAGCTAACAGCGAAAGGCCGACACCAAAGACGGTGAAGGATATTCGAAGTTTCTTGGGTTTAGTAGGATACTACCGAAGATTCATCGAAGGTTTCTAAAAAATTGCAATACCCCCGACCAAACTCATACATAAAGATGAAGCATTCGTGTGGTCAGAAGCATGTGAATAAGCTTTTGTAGAAATCAAGTCATGATTGACATCAACTCCTATTCTCGTAATACCGGATCAATCTGGAGGTTTCGTTGTGCATTGCGATGCGTCCGGTAAGGGATTAGGATGTGTTCTACACTAGCATAGAAAGGTTGTAGCTTTTGCATCAGGACATCTGAAGGTTCATGAGCGCAACTATCCAACATATGACTTGGAGTTGGTGGCCGTTATCTTAGCACTTAAGATTTGGCACCACTATTTTCTTGGAGAATGAGTGGATATATACACAGACCACAAAAGTCTGAAATATGTATTTACTGAGAAGGAGTTGAACAAGCGGCAGAGAAGATGGCTAGAACTTATGGAGGAGTTCGACATCAACCTACAGTATCATCCAGAGAAGGTGAATATAGTTCTTGATGCACTTAGCCATCAACCGTTATCAATGAACCTCACCGCACAGTGGAAGATGTAGCAAGAATTGCACGGGATGGATATCAAGGTAGTTATGCCAGGTAATGCTTCAGAGTTGATGAACTTACAAGTTCAATCTACTATTGTCAATCAGATCAAAACAGCTCAAGCAAATGATGCCAAGCTGCAAAAGATCCGAGAATAGGTAGAAAGTGGAATTCGATCAGACTTCATCATCCACGAAGACGGATTCTTGAGATATGGAAGTAGATTGTGTGTACCACAAGGACCTGTTCGGGAAGAGTTAATGAAAGAAACTCATAGCTCTCCATACTGAGTACACCCTGGCGGTACAAAGATGTACAAGAATCTACGGTAACACTACCGATGGCATGGAATGAAGCGTGAAGTAGCCAGAAGCGTAGCCAAGTGCTTGGTGTGTCAGCAAATAAAGACTCAACATCACAGAACTGCTTGTTTACTTCAACCGTTACCTATCCCAGAATGGAAATGATAGCACATTACCATGGACTTCGTGACTGCTCTTCCTCATAGCACGAAGGGTAACGATGCAGTATGGGTTATTGTGGATCGACTCACCAAGTCGGCTCATTTCATCTCTTTTCGAGTTGGCCAATTTACCGAGACACTAGCAAAGAAGTACATGGAGGTAAGCATGAATCTAAAGTAAGATTTAACCTTCATAGTGTACTATAATTGATACCCATGAACTCATGCTGAAGATCATGAGATTATATAGAGTACCAGTTTCCATCATCTTCGATCGAGATACCATATTTCGATAACAGTTTTGGCAGAGTCTGCAAGCTAGCATGGGAACGAGTCTGAACTTCAGAACAGCTTATAATCCACAAATAGATGGACAGTCTGAGTGGAAAATTCAGATTCTGGAGGACATACTAAGAGCTTGTATGTTGGACTTCGAAGGTTCGTGGGAAGATCACCTACACCTTGTGGAGTTTTCATACAACAACAGCTATCAGGCGAGTATTGGAATGGCACCATTTGCGGCTCTCTATGGAAGGAAGTGTCGATCACCACTAAGTTGGGAAGACATCGGAGATCGTGAACTCCTAGGACCAGAGATGATCGTGGCAACTGTGGTGTAGTTCGCACGATCAGGGAAAGAATGCGTATAGCCCAGACAGACAAAATCATTGGGTTGATGCAAAACGTCGACACCTGGAGTTCCAACCTGGAGATCAAGTTTTCTTAAAGATCTTTCCAAACTGTAGAGTAATCCGTTTTGGCAAGAAGGGTAAACTCAGTCCGAGATATATAAGACCGTTTGTTCAGTTGATAAAACTGCACATTTAATATGACATTTTTCCTACTATTTCTATATAATAAAAGGTGTTTATTATAATATATGATACATATAAAGGTTTATCTATAAGAATACTATTTTCATGTGTTTATATATTATAATTAACATTTTGTAGGAAAAAGTAAGCATATAATATCCATGTGACATTTGGCCCATTTAAATATGCTTACCTTATTAAAAGCCTTTTTACCAATTCTTAATGGTTAAGTTAATATCTCCATAAAACAAACTAATATTATTTGTTGAGTTGTTGTGCAGAATTTTCAGGACAGAAATCAAGGAAATTAAAGTTGGCGAAACATGCCTGCCTAATTAAGAAAGTAAACTAAAGAAATCAAGTCTGGCAGTTACGAAGAGAAGATTTTCAGTTCCAGAGATGTTAAAAGATCATCACGTGTCAGATAGACAAAGCCCCAGAGAAACGATCTAACAAACTCTCTATAAGGCCACGGAACCGCGGCCAAAACCACCTATTGGCCGCGGTTCCGCCGTGGTTCAGAAGATTGGGAAGTTTAGATTTCGCTGTTAGGATCTTAACCTCCGGCTTCCAAATTAGGCAGCTAGGGTTCTGCCTTTGGGACTATAAATAAGGACCGAGAGCCTCTTGGAAAAATCATCAAGCTGAAGAGATCATGAAGTCCACGACCGGCTCACGCATCCAGACTGACCATCAACTGTTCGTCTACCTCCTTAGAAGAGATCGAGAAGAAAACTAGCATTTTTGTAATCATTTTCTAAGGGAACAAAGTGTAAATAAATTTTGTTGATTAATAAAGGTAGTTGTTTTCTTATTCTATTTCTTTGTAGTTTTAATATGATTTCCCTCTCCATCTTTTCTTCTCCCAACATGCGCGAGTAATTCTTCGCTTGTTAGCGTTCATGGGATTATGGTAGGTTAATGGATGATGATGTTAGTGTATATGCCCTAGAGGCCATTATTGTATCATACTAGCTTGTATATTACTTAATGGAAGTTTGGGATATTCACAGTTATATTAACAGTTTTGCTAAACATGGTAGTATGCTACTTGGTTTATTTCTATCTTAATATGTGTATATGTTAGCATATCGAGAATACATATCGATAGAGCCCTTAGGATCTTGCTTGACTACCAGCGTTGTGATTGCAGTCACACTAGTGGGGGCTGGGTAGTCTACAAGCACATCCTTTTTCAGGTCCCTAGTCGTAGGATTATCGAGATAGGGTATCGATACTCCGGAGTAGACTAGTGTGTACGCTTCTCATCCCAGTTGGGGAGATGGTCTGTCCCACAGCCATCAGTACGTTGTACTGGAGATAGTATACAGGTGCTCATTGGATTACGGGTACACCGGACAGGACTCGCAGGGAACTGTTGGTTGGTATTATACCCGTCGTCAGTTAACAGTTCCCAGGTGACATGAGTACAGCATAGTCCGCAGACTTGACACTGCTGCTTCGTTTCGAGTGTGTTCCCACTGTTCTTAGATTGCTACCCTACCACTGCTCAAAGGAGTCGTGCAAACAGGTAGCAGTTGGGTGCAGTCCCGAAGCACTTGGAGGCAGTGGCGGTTAGATAGGATTCGTCTCTCCCGGTATTGGGAGTTGATATCGCGCTGTGTTTTAGAGAGCCATTACGCAAAGTCCCTGGCCAAGGCAAGCGAGATTTACTGGTAGTATTTCCAGTAGCTTCTCAAGGTGTAATGGGCTTCACTCCGACATGACTTATACTGCTTTTAGGGGACTGACGCTTGCCGCCCCCTAGGCCCGATATGCGATAGTCTTAGACGAACAGACCGGACTGTACGGAGATTGTCACATCAGGCTCAGTAGGAGTTCGGATGGGTTTCCTCATCGGCCTTCTTATCGACATCTACCTGGGGACCATTACGTACAGCTAGTGCCGCATGCGTTCTGTGGTTAAACCCATTGCCAGAGTAGTGTTAAGTCTTTAGAGTCCCACATAGAGAGTTTCCCTACTTCGGGCGAAACTATATAGAGGTCGTATGGTTTTACGATAGAGTTCAGATACATACGTGTTTTTACGCACGTACGATGTTCGGACAGTTTATACTAGCAGACTTTGGTTTAAGCCAGATTCCAGTATTGGATTATTGGATTTATACAGTCTCAGTATTTCCGTGTTTTCACGGATGGGAGGGGCATTCTCGTAAATTGTCGAGAAGCTTCTAAAAGATTGATGAGGTGGAGAGCTTAGGTGTTATTTGCATTAAATAGATTTGTGACTCATGGAGATAATTCATCAAACGAGTTAATGAAGCATTAATGGTTTTAATGACTCATTAGATGATTCATTTGTATTAAATGATGCATGAAGATATTTGTGCAAAGATATTTTGTGCAAGATATTTTATGCTTCATGATATATACACAAATGAGTTTATTTTCATTTCATAATTTACTTTCACATTCTCTCTCCTCAAGCTCTCTCTCTTCAACCCTAACCCTAACCTCTCATGTGTTGAGATCCAAGGGTTAGCAAGACTAATAGATCCATAATCCTATTCTATATCCTCTAGGTTACTTTGATTAGCACTCATAGCAACCTAGTTACCTCAAGTGAAAGGTTAAGCTTGGAGAAGTAGCTCTCGGGTGGATCTTCTATCACAACAAGGAGGCCGACGAGGAGGTGGTCTATGAGAACAAGAAGGACTTGATTAATTAGGTATAATCACCTTTCATAGTAGCTAATCACTTCTATGTTGTTGTTAGTTAGGGTTTAGCAAAGATCCGTAAAGTTAGTCGATATTAGTTTAAACAAAATGATTGTTTTACCTATTCCGCCTCCCCGCATCATGTGGGGTGTCTAACGTCAACTTACAGATGAAGATCCTTAAACTATTTTCAAGTCCTATAAAGTTTATAAACTTTATCAAAAGAATAGTTAACATTCTAATTGGGCGCGCTATCAATTCATCTCTAATCGCGACCACGATTAGAGATTAGATTAACAATTATTTTGGTAAAGGCTAGATATGAACGGAGTTCCATGTCGAGATAGGGGTTAAGAGTGGGAATACTTTTCCCTCCAGAAACCCTAATCTACATGCATCACTGTCGTCCAAGTTTTAAATCTATTAAAGGATAAAAAGAGTAATCTTTAATTAATCATCCATGACTACTAAATCCCAATGAACCCTACAAGCCCTCTTTTAATATTAAACTTACATCCGTAGTTAACGTAGATCTATATTTTGCATCCATATTTAACGTAGATCTAGATCCTACAACCATTCTTCACCATTCTTTATTTTTCCTCCTTTCTTTCTCAACACGCCTAAAATAAGAATAAAATATTCAACGTTTCCCAGAGGACGACCCGTACTCATCTCGGTCTAGCTACACGCGACACCGTTATTGATTGCGTTTAACTACTACACATAAATCAAGATTAATCAAATGGCGCCGTTGCCGGGGATACGTGCGTAATTTTTTTATTCTTACTATTTGTGTTGAATTCCTATTCGATCTGTATCATAATTAAAATAAAACTGCAAATTGTATATTTAACGATTTGTGTGTGAATTTTGCAAGGAGATCTGGAGTCACAGACTTGAACAAATAGAAAGACAGAGACATTCATTGAGATCCAGAGGAGTACAGAAGGCCACAGAGAAAAATTTTATAAACTGATCTCTCTTCCTTGCGGCGGAACCACGGTAAATAAGCCACATTCGCGGCGGAAGCGCGGCGGGATTGAGGATCTAGGTAACCAAACTTCTCTGGTAAGTTTCTCAACTCTTTCTCTCTCCTTTGAAATCCAATAAAATATCTTTTCTGCGGGATTCTTTGCAAAATATCGCCACTCAAAAATCTTTTTGCAAATTTTTGTAATTGGTTTGTTTTGCATATTTTAATACGGACTTTAAGGGGCAAAGACCAAATGCAGATTATGTGGGGATTTTATCACCCTTCCTAAGCCCCACAAATCACAAACCGAGTATCTGCATCAACCCTACATTAATTTAAAAAATATCTAGACAAGTCTCTAAGGACTGTCGTGCTCAATAAGGACAGAGGAAGGTCGTGGGTAATCTATCGCTTATCCGCATTACTTTTGTGGTGTCTAGGCAAGTGTGTCTAAGGCAAGTGGTTACTTAATTAGGCCCATTACTTACGTAGTGGATACCTCCCACTTACCTGGTATTTACCTGGCCACAAGAGTAGTAAAGAGGTGGTAGAGGATTGATCCTACTGCTTGTCCTTTGGAAGTCTAGGAGCGGTCTAGAGACTTGACCTAGGTGACCTTAGTTCTAGGGTTGTTTGTGCATTTTGTGTGATTTGTCTAAGTCCGACACACTTTTCAAAACAAACCATTTTTAAAAGTACACACGCTGCCACTTGCGCTAAACCCGCTTAGTGCATGCTTGGCTGGACACGGGATTTTAGTGCCCGTCATGTCCGCGTTCCTACTATCGACTCCGAAGTCGGTGCTTCTTCATCTTCTTTTCTCCCACCACACACCACATCAACAGAGATGGACGGTACTCCATCAGATTATAACACCACACTGCCACCGCCCGTAGGTGCGCAGAATCCACCGCGCATCTCTCTCCAAGAGAGATGCTATCCTATCCGTGGTCCACTTCCCACTTGCTTATCTATTCCACCAGCTAACGGGGATAATTTTGAAATTAAACCCCACTACATCAATCCGTTGCCCAAATTTCACGGGCTTGAATCTGAAGACGCGTACGTTTTCATCACTAAATTCGAAAACTTATGCGCAATGATGGGTACTTCACAACTGACTGTGGATGCTATGCGCTTGCGTCTTCTCCCATTCACTCTGTGCGACTTGGCAGAAAAATGGCTTTATAATACTGCCGCACTCACTATCACTAATTGGGATGAATTCGTAATAGCATTTCTTAAGAAGTTTTACCCAAACCATAAGACCGCCCATATTAGGAGCGAGATCAACCAGTTCACCCAGCTTCCCAATGAACCATTTTGGAAGTGCTTTGAACGTTTCAAGGATCTGCTTGTCCAATATCCTCATCATGGAATACAAAGATGGGATTTGTGCCGAATTATATATGAGGGCATTAATCCAGCAACAAAGCTGATGCTTGAAACAATGTGTCAATGCAATTTCATGTCTAAAGATGACGGTGGAGCTTGGAAATATCTGGAAGACCTCGCTGAAAACACTTTGCAGTAGGAAAGTGTAAGACCACCTTCATCTAGGGGAGGTATTTATCAGCTCGATGTTTCCATCGCAATAAAAGCCGAAATGGCAGCGATGCAGAAGAAACTCGACGCTATCGAGAACAAATTCTCATCTGTCTCCCTAAATTAGGTAATGCTTCCCAAAACCGTGTGTAGTTGTTGTTCAGATCCTTCACACTTGAAGGAAGAATGTCCTATGAATGCACCATTTTAAGGTCATGACAAACTAATGCTGCTTTTCAGCAGCGACTTAGAAACGATCCTTATTCTTCCACGTATAATCAAG
The DNA here is from genome assembly GCA_030015575.1 of Agapanthus africanus. NCBI lineage: Eukaryota > Viridiplantae > Streptophyta > Magnoliopsida > Asparagales > Amaryllidaceae > Agapanthus > Agapanthus africanus. Next base: position 96,031,736 of record CM057341.1, on the reverse strand, counting down.
GATGGAGGAATCATCCTAACTTTGCTTGGAACCAAAACCAACCCCAAAATCAAAACCAGTTCCAAAGCAATTATCAAAGACCTCCTCCACAGCAACCACAACCACAAAGTCAGCGCCCCTTTCAGTCACAAAATTTTCAAAATCCGGCCAACACTTCTGCACCGTAATTGGCCGGTACTGATAACTCTTCACTCGCACAAACTTTGGATTTGTTTATGAAACATTCCATTCAAATGTCGGCTGATATGAAGTCTTCTATTGATACCATAAAAAAAGACTCCGCCTCCCACGGTGAGAGTATTAAATCAATAGAAAACCAAATTGCACAATTGAACGCCACAATGAGTGCGAGAGAGAAAGAGAAACTCCCAACTCAACCCTTACCGAATCCTGGCCACTCACAAAATCATAATTTGAATGCCGTTACTATGTTAAGATCAGGAAAAGTGCTGAATAACCGAGTGGGTGAGCAATTTGATGATGTTAGTGACACCAATGATACCCCAGCTTCTACTTCTTCCCCTAATTCGTCTAGTCTCCCACCTTCTTCCGAGCCTATTCTCCGTTTTCCCCAAGGCTCAAACCCTCAGCCCACTTCCACAAATCTATCTAAAACGATCTGCACTCCAGTTCTGGGATCCATTCCATCCCTACAATCCTCTCCAATTTTGGACCTAAACCTCATTGATAAAGCACCTTATCCAAACAGGTTAAGGGGCAATAGACCAAGTCCACAAATGGAGAAGATTGTGGAAATTTTTAAGCAAGTTAATATAAACATTCCTCTCCTAGATGCTATTCAACAAGTTCCATCTTATGCGAAAATCCTAAAGGACTTGTGCACTAGAAAGAGAAAAGTTCAAGTACCTAAAAAAGTTTTCCTTACGAGTAATGTGAGCACTGCTTTTACACAACAACTACCCAAGAAACGAAAGGACCCCAGAAGTCCTACAATTTCTATTTCTGTTGGGGGTAAAAATATCAATCGTGCTCTACTCGATTTAGGTGCTAGTGTTAACTTGCTTCCGTATTCTGTTTATGAGCAATTAGGGATCGGAGAGTTAAAACCGACGCATTGCACTCTTCAGATGGCCGATCGATCTATCACCCAACCTAGAGGCGAGCTAGAGGATGTGTTAATCAAAGTCAGGGAATTTATATTTCCTGTAGACTTTATCGTTATAGATACACAACCTGTAGCGAACCCACAAAACAAAATTCCGGTGATTTTAGGTCGACCTTTTCTTGCGACTTCCAACGCTGTAATCAATTGCCGTAACGGTTCTATGAATGTATCCTTCGGGAAGATGTCAATTGAGTTTAATATTTACAAGTTGGGAAGTGAACCCTCCGAACCCTATGCTCATGTGTGTTCTGTCGAAACAATAGATTCCGACAGCAGCGAAATTGAAGAGCTTCACGATACTGATCCCGACTCCGCTATTACGTTGTTGTCCGGGTCAACATCTAATGCGGAATATGAACCTTTTATGGAGTCCGAGTATCATCCTGTTCTTTCCGATGAGATTATTATTCAGGATATCGATGAAAGCTTTGAAGAAATTTTTGCTGAAGAACTCGCATTCTTAGAAAATACGGGTGGTGTGATGAATCAACCTCAACACAAAAAAGTTGAACCATCACCACTTCTTCTTATCGATAACGAGAATGCGAGTAATCCATCATCATTGTTTCGTCTCTACAAACCGAGACGTAAATCTTTTCCATTACACCTCTTATCTCCTCTCCACTTCTTCACATCAATAGGCGACATGTTCTTCTACCAACCTTGGTGCTTCATCGATAAAATTTTTGAATGGTTGGTGTTGACTTTTGGTCTTTACAAGGCTTTATTTTGACCAATAATTTTAACCCCCCCAAATAATTTTAAATGCTTAATACGATTTTACTTAAGTTTGGGGGGGATATTTTGGCTCTTGAAAGAAATTTTTTATAAGATTGTGATCCTAAAATAAGTTTGGGGGAGGATTTCACTTTCATTATTTCTTGTCCCCTTTTTCCTCCCAAGTCTACAGGTTTTTGAGCTTAACGGATGATATCAGTGAGGACATTACTATAAACAGTTTTGGGAGAGGTTTGTGCTTATTTACGCGTTACTTTGCATTACACTTTGCATAAGCACAAATTTTTTTTTATAACAAAAGAGTAGAAAGTGAAAAATTATATCTAAAAGATAAGAATAGTTTAAGAAAAACAAGAAAGTTAGATATTTTCTTAAATGAAACTAGTAATAAGTAGTTATGAACTGTTGTCCCAAGGGTCAGTAAGATGAAAGAAGTCACTAATCTGAGGATAAAAATAAGTCTGAAAAATAGTTCATATTCTGGAAACTAAACATTTGAATGTTGATACCCTACTATACGCACTTACACACGTCTTGAAACTCGGGATAGTAGAGAATACCTTAAAATACTCTTGTCTAAAAGCCAAAGTATGAGGGAAATTATAAATGAAATATAAAATGGTGAAGAAAAATGAACACAGGTTTTGTTATCGTCAAGGCAGCAATAAAAAAATATGGCGAGGGTGCTTCATCACCAAGTGCCTTAGACCACCTGGTTTGAGAGTCACTGCTAAGTCTTAAGTGTTGTAAGACGAGGAAAATACTAATATGCCTAATAGGCATACACATGAGTAATCGGTCGGTTAGTACCTCAAGAAATATTAACGGTCGTATGAAAAATGTGTGAGCAAATCCATCTAAATATTCATCGATTAAAAAGTACTAAGCTAGATGGACAAGAGTATGATTGCTTGAATTGAATTCTTCGAGTGTAGGGATGTCCTTTACACACACGTAGGGTTATATGATCGATATTTGGAAGAAAGGTAGGAATGAATAATAAAGATGATGTTTTATTGAGGGATGATGTGATTTCTAATATCTTTTCATGACTATTAAGATAAGGGCTCATAGCAACTGAAAAGCTGGTATAGTTGGAAACTCTTATTTTCAAGTTCTTTCTTTTATGGTTCTTATCTTTGTATATAACTTTCACCATCTTTTTTTTATTATAGGATTTTATGGGTGTAATTCGTTGAAAACCCTCAGGAGACAACACTCCTCCTACTAGGGACACCTAGAGGTTTAACGGCTTGTTGCACGTGCTCAGTGCAATCGTGTTGCCTACGAAAGTGTGCTTATGTTTCTCCTTTCTTTTTCTCCTTCTCTTAAATAAACTAGTTTGCTCAGGATGATCAAAAGATAAGTTTGGGGGTATTTGTTCAGTTGATAAAACTGCACATTTAATATGACATTTTTCCTATTATTTCTATATAATAAAAGGTGTTTATTATAATATATGTTACATATGAGGGTTTATCTGTAAGAATACTATTTTCATGTATTTATATATTATAATTAACATTTTGTAGGAAAAAGTAAGCATATAATATCCATGTGACATTTGACCCATTTAAATATGCTTACCTTATTAAAAGCCTTTTTACCAATTCTTAAAGGTTAAGTTAATATCTCCATAAAACAAATTAATATTATTTGTTGAGTTGTTGTGCAGAATTTTCAGAACTGAAATCAAGGAAATCAAAGTTGGCAAAACAAACCTGCCTAATTAAGAAAGTAAACTAAAGAAATCAAGTCTGGCAGTTACAAAGAGAAGATTTTCAGTTCCAGAGATGTTTAAAGATCACCACGTGTCAGATAGATAAAGCCCCAGAGAAACGATCCAACAAACTCTCTATAAGGCCGCGGAACCGCGGCCAAAACCACCTATTGGCCGCTGTTCCGCCGCGGTTCAAAAGATTTGGAAGTTTAGATTTCGCTGTTAGGATCTTAACCTCTGGCTTCCAAATTAGGCAGCTAGGGTTCTGGCTTTGGTACTATAAATAAGGACCGAGAGCCTCTTGGAAAAATTATCAAGCTGAAGAGATCACGAAGTCCACGACAAGCTCATACATCCAGGCCGATCATCAACTGTTCGTCTACCTCCTTAGAAGAGATCGAGAAGCAAACTAGCATTTTTGTAATCATTTTCTAAGGGAACAAAGTGTAAATGAATTTTGTTGATTAATAAAGGTAGTTGTTTTCTTATTCTATTTCTTTGTAGTTTTAATATGATTTCCCTCTCCATCTCTTCTTCTCCCAACATGCACGAGTAATCCTTCGCTTGTTAGGGTTCATGAGATTAGGGTAGGATAATGGATGATGAAGATCCTTAAACTCTTTTCAAGTCCTATAAAATTTATAAGCTTTATCAAAAGAATAGTTAACATCCTAATCGGGCGCGCTATCAATTCATTAATAATCGCGACCACGATTAGAGATTAGTTTAACAATTGTTTTGGTAAAGGCTAGATATGAACGGAGTTCCATGTCGAGATAGAGGTTAAGAATGGGAACCCTTTTCCCTTTAGAAACCCTAATCTACATGTATCACTGTCGTCCTAATTTTAAATCTATTAAAAGATAAAAAGAGTAATCTTTAATTAATCATTCATGACTACTAAATCCTAATGAACCCTACAAGCCCCCTTTTAATACTAAACTTACATCCGTAGTTAATCTAGATCTATATTTTGCATCCGTGTTTAACGTAAATCTAGATCCTACAACCATTCTTCACCATTCTTTATTCTTCCTCCTTTCTTTCTCAACACGCCTAAAGTAAGAATAAAATATTCAACGTTTCCCAGAGGACGACCCGTACTCATCTCGGTCTAGCTACACGCGACACCGTTATTGATTGCGGTTAATTACTACACATAAATCTAGATCAATCAAACTAAGAGCTTGTATGTTGGACTTCGAAGGTTCGTGGGAAGATCACCTACACCTTGTGGTGTTTTCATACAACAACAGCTATCAGGCAAGTATTGGAATGGCACCATTTGCGGCTCTCAATGGAAGGAAGTGTCGATCACCACTAAATTGGGACGACATCGGAGATCGTGAACTCCTAGGACCAGAGATGATCGTGGCAACAGTGGTGTAGTTCGCATGATCAGGGAAATAATGCGTATAGCCCAAACAGGAAAAATCATTGGGTTGATGCAAAACATCGACACCTGGAGTTCCAACCTGGAGATCAAGTTTTCTTAAAGATCTTTCCAAACTGTAGAGTAATCCGTTTTGGCAAGAAGGGTAAACTCAGTCCGAGATATATAAGACCGTTCGACATACTCGAACAAGTCGGAGAAGCGGCATATCGTTTGGTACTACCACCCTCATTGGAAGGAGTGCACAACGTGTTCCACATATCCTAGCTTTGAAGATATGTGAGCGACTCTAGCCATACCCTTGATCACTCCAAGCTCACTGTATAGACGGATCTAACTTGTAAGAAACAACCCGTTGAAATATTGGACAGAAAAGTAAAGATATTACGGAACACGGAAGTAAATTTGGTCCGAGTGATGTGGAGAAAAGATTCGCCAGGACAATCAATGTGGGAACGAGAAGACGACATGCGTGCAAGATATCCTCACTTATTTATAAATTAGTCCTTGTATAATTATAAATTTCGAGGATGGAATTTTTATAAGGAGGGTAGAATGTAACGACTCTAATTTTCCTGTACGAAATTTTTTAAGTTAATGTACAGAATAGAGTTTGAAATCCCGAGTACAATTTATAAGTTATTTTAGTATAAGAACAGCAAAAAACAACTTGGTAAAGTCTTGCACTGCTGTGACGTAGCCCTTGTGTTCGAATCCCCTCAGGCACATATTATTTTTTTCTGAATTTTTTAAAAACTTTTTGGTAGCCCAAAAGTTTACATGTGCACTGCACATAAAAATGAAAAGTCGGGAAAAATAAACATGTGCACAATGTTATTAACAGCGAGTAGGAGACGTGGCCAAGATCCAACGGTCCCCTTCCACTATTGGACCGGCGAGATCCCTTGATGGGCCGGCGCCGACGGTCATCCGTAAGGGAAAAGTCCCCGTGTTCTGCTCACAAAACCTTTGGCCTATCCCCATTATTCCTGCACTGTTTTTTTACTTTGAAATTAAACAGAGAATTCAATTTTATCTTTAAATCAAAATTTTAAAGTATTTTAATTCAATCTTTCAATTCCAAAATCCTAATTCCACACTATAAATACAACCTCATAACCTAGCCTCTCCTCATTCTAAAATCTCTAGCCAAAATTATCAAATTTTTCCAAGTAATTTTCCAAGTACAAGCGGAGTTAGCCAAAGACTACTTCCGGCGAAGAATCGAGCAAGTTCCGGTGACCCCGCAACTCCACGAAGGCTACCACATCTCCTTCTACCTCCTTTTTACCCTTCTAGCTAGTAAGTCCCTTCTCATTCTACTCTTTTTTCTTAAAAAGTTCTCTTTATAAAACATGTCGATAAGTGGAGTTACTATCGACATCTCATTCTAAAACCTAAAAATTTCATTATTTTCTTCCATAACTTTCATGCAATCTCTTACCCTATATTTATAACCATGAATCTAATGTTTAGAAACAATGTTCACATTAAAACATCATGCTAGATATCTTTAATTTAACTTTTATAGTAAAATATCATGAACTTTGTATTTACCATATTTAATTGTTTTGCTTACTATTACCTTTAGAAAACTTCACGGGATAATGACCTACCCCTCACATACACACATGTTTACATAGCACAATACTCTTTGAAACATATTTTTGTGGCGATACAACATTTCTTTAAAATACCATGAACTATAAAAACCCGGTTTTCTTTGAATTGTATTATCAAAATTCTTTGTGATTATACCTCTACAATCCTTTTTAGGGGACCTGCTATTGGATGGTGCGGATTATCGCACATCCTTTGGCTAGTAGAACGAGATGCACACTTTCTCACGGAGTATTCGGTCTCGAAAGATTTTTAATACTATTTTTAAGAAAAACGAGATTTTCTATTTAATAATAAAATTAATTTTTATAAATATATAAATATTATCAAAACATATATTTTCAAGATATAATAAAATTCTATGTTTTCTAAAAAGATAAAAGAATGACAAGTTTTACCAAAATACCCTCAAATTATCCAAAAGACAAGTTTTACACTTAAATATCATGAACTATTCAAACTAAATTAATATTCACTAAAATTCCTCAAATCTTAAAAGTTACATCGATGAAAACCCTAAATAATATAAATAAATACTCGAGGTTTATTTTGAAAGTATATAAATTATTTTTCATAAAACCCCCATGAGTTATATAAAATTACAATTAAGGACTTTAGTAAATATAGGTTTAAGCAGGATCAATTCTCTTGAGCCTCAGAGAGTCGGAGAAAATGAGTGATTGCCTATTTAAGGTAGAAAAATTTAACGGAGTTACAATGGTAATGGTCTTGGAAAAAGACACAAATCCTGCCGTCCATGTGCAACGGTTACCAATAACTCTCAAACCTAATTCAAGATCCAAATCAGTTCTAAGTGTCTAACTCAAGTCTGAGTCCAAATCAATCTGAGTCTAATCTAAATCAGAATCCAATTCAACATGAATCCAATATACAAACATGTATACTTAAACCCGAACCAGAATACCAGAACAAGATCAACATGCAAACATGTCTTGACTTGACCGAACCATGGCTATAACTTGACTTGATTACATGCCTATTTGTTTACATCCTGAACCTGATTACAAGAAACAACTTGTATCCATGGTCTCGGCAAGTCTGATAACTATAATTCAATACAATACATTATGGGGTTTAACATGGTAGATTGGTACGGAATGTATTAAAAGTGGCACGATGATGGACACTAAAAGACACCTACATAAACTCTCGTGCCGTTGTCCCGTAGGTTTTGACAGGGCCTAGTACTTACATGTTACCATAGTCCACGTGAAAGTTGGACTCCTCTCATATACACTGATATATTCTTTACTAAGCTACAAACAACTATGTTAGTATAACAAGCATATACTTATTCAGATTACCAGTCATATATTCTTTACTTGTTCTATTCCACCCTTTTCTTTGAGACTTACCGAGCGTTAGTTCAATGACGACATTCCTGTCTCTTCTTTCTTTAGAATGTTCGTCAGGAGGACCCGACTCTCAAGAGACCGAGCCCAGCTAGGAGGACTTGGATCAGTTCACAGAGGAGCCAGACTTCTAGTCTTTACTTGTACTTACCTTTTCATTTGTATGCCACTGTTTAGGCATTGTTTTTATCATTGTACATTTCCTTTTCAAATCAGTTGTAATGTAAAGAATGGATATTAATAAAATTTGTTGTTTATATTACATCTCTTGTCATTCTTGTGAATTTATCTATATTGTTTATTTACGATTAACGTGTTTACTTGTGAGTAAATACGCCGCGTGCCCGCTACGCCCACTTCCGCGTACACCGGGAAGCGGGGCGTGACACACATACATGTACCTCACTGTTTTATATCTATATTTATTATTTATATGCATGTTCAACCATATCCTGATTAATACGAATCTTTTGATATTGTGACGCACCGACGTCTGGGTTTTGCATGGCACAGTTCCTTTGACATTATCGCAGTCAGATCAAGAGTATTTTAGCAAGCAAGCCGAGCAATGAGGAGATTGATGTTTAGTTTAGAGATACTTAGTTTCTTTTATTTCCGTAGTTTTATTTTTATCGATGTGAGCCCATAAGAGACATGATTCAGAGATTGTTATTATTGGATCTTGATTCGTTTTCGCTATAAGCATTTCTTGACTTTTATTTATTGTGGCAGATGGACATGTGTTAGATAGATTGTATATTTTACTATTTTTGATATCCGATTGACAGCCGTAATGTGATTGTGGAGGGATGATTCCTAACCACAGGTAGTATGGTTGGCTCTGTCACGTGTCATGTTTGCATATTTTGGGAATCGGGGCGTGACAAAGTTTGTTTGGTATCAGAGCTATAGGATTTAGGGTTAGTCGGGTTTGGTTCTTTTGTAGTTGGGTATCAAACCCAATACACTAACCAGGAAACCCAGAATTTTAGGAACATGTCCTGTCACATTATTGTTTTTTCATTCGAATTCTTGAATCTTATTTTTTTCCTTAACTCTTTTATCTTGACGATATGGAAATGACTTTGCATCTTAACTTAGAATCCTCCTGATTCCTTATTGTTCTCCCTTCTTATTCTTTCGATTCTGATAGTAGGATTTGGGCGACTTGAATGGAGTTAAGTGATTGTAAGTATGTACCGCGGTATGGTTACAATACGGTACTCTATTTTGGTAACCTAGAATCTTATTTCGATTCATTTTCTTGACTTATGTACTACCTTGTTTCTCTCGGTTTCATTGCTTGCGAATTTATGCCTTATCGCGAACTTAAATTTAACAACTGCGTTATATCTTTCCTCTTGTCCCATAGTGACCTGTCCGTATTCGTTTTGAAGAACAAGGAGAAACACAGGAGAACATATGATGATTGCAGCAGTTCGAGATTAACCCCAGCGGGAGCTGGTACAGAATGTTTTAAGGCTGATCAGATGTAAGATGTTTGATTGAAGAAGTTCAGATGAACCCACCTAAGTTTATCAGAGTAGCGCGGCGGAAGTGTGGTTGGCAGATAACCCACAAGTTTTAGAACAGACTTGTAAATTCATGATGAAGGGAACTGCTTGTGTGTGCGCCGAAAGGTGAGGTCCGTGAACAGGTTGCAGATGAAGCACCGATAGTTATTCGGGAATTCATGGAGGTATTCAAGAAAATCTCGGGTGTATCGTCTGAACGAGATGTGGAGTTCACGATTGATCTTATTCCTGTACCTGCGCCAATTTTGAAGGGTTATTATCTGATATCACCGGTAGAACTGGATGAGGTAAATAGACAAGTTTCTGAATTATTAAAGAAGGGTTGGATTTGCAGCAGCAGTTCACCCAGAGGAGCTCCAGTTCTTCTAGTCAAGAAGAAGGATGGCATGCAGAGGATGTGCATCGATTATCGAGAATTGAATCGAGTGACTATTGAGAATAATTACCCAATCCCTCGCATCGACGATCTATTCGATTAACTCAGTGGTGTGAGAGTATTCTCGAAGTTTGATTTACGGTCATGGTATCATAAAGTTCGGGTGAAAGAAGAAGACATTTGCAAGGCAAAATTCCGAACTCGATATGGGTATTATGAGTATTTAATGATGCGCCATTTGGAGTTACTAATACATCGGCGATATTTATGGACTTGATGAACCGAATCTTTTCACCGTACCTGGACCAGTTTGTAGTAGTGTTTATTGATGATATTCTGGTCTATTCAAGGAGCAAAGAAGAGGATGAAGAACACTTGAGGATCGCACTGCAAACATTGAGAAAAGAAAAGTTATATGCTATGATGATCAAGTGCAAGTTTTGGCTTGAAGAGTGAAGTTCTTGGGTCATGTTGTATTCAGAGATGGGATTGCCGTTGACCCTGAAAAGGTTGCAGCTGTTTGTAATTAACCAATTCCAGAGAATGTAGACGAGATCAGAAGTTTTCTTGGGCTTGCCGGATACTATAGAAGGTTTGTGGAGAATTTCGCTCAAATAGTAGAACCATTAATCAAGCTAACACGAAAGGAAGTACCGTTCGAATGGACTGAAAAGTGTACGTCAGCTTTTGAAACGCTGAAGCAGAGATTGACCACCGTTTCTATTCTGATAGTGCCAGATGGTTCCGGTGGACTAGTTATTCACAGCGACGCATCTGGGAAAGGCTTGGGATGTGTTCTGATGTAGCATGGGAAGGTCAAAACCTATGCGTCGAGACAATTGTAGATTCATGAGAAGAACTAACTAGCTCATAGCTTAGAGTTAGCAGCAGTGATTTTCACGCTAAAGATTTGGAGACACTACTTATTAGGCGAAAGAGTTGAAGTATTTATGGATCATAAGAGCCTAAAATCCATGTTCGCAGAGAAGGAGCTCAATAGGAGACATCGTAGATGGTTAGAGTTGTTTCCTGACTATGATCTTGACCTAAAGTATCATCCGGGAAAAGTTAATGTAGTGCCGTATGCTCTAAGTCGGTTGCCAGCAATACGGATGTTGACTGCACAAAAGGAGATTTTAGCTGATTTTCAGAGATTCGATTTGGATATTGTACTACCGAATTTTTTGTGACAATTGATGTAGTTGCAAGTATAGTCATCCTTGATCGATAACATTAAAGCAGCGCAGTCGCACGATCCAAAATTGCAAAAGTTTTGAAAACAAGTAGAAACGGGACTTCGAACAGACTTGTTAATTCAAGAAGATGGTTCGTTACGATATGGTAGTTATTTATGCGTGCCCAAAGGAGATGTTCGTGAAGAAGTTGTAAGTGCACGGCGGCGCCCCGGCCGTCAATCCGACGCCGGAATGCGGAAACGAAACTTTTCAAAAACTAGAAACCGGCACCACCGCGCACAAAAATCCCGGATCGGGCCATTAACCTAACTCTAGAAAACATGAGAAAGGTGTAGAATGCTATACCAAGCGATCCGTGTCCTCCGGTCTTCGCCTCCACTCCGATCTCCTCGCGGAATCTCCGGTCGTCGCATCCTCGTCGAAACGGGCACCACATCGCCGGGTTCTTTAACGGGCTCCCACCTCTGGACCGAGGCAACTCGAGCACGAAGTTGGCGAGCCGACGTGCCCAAGGAATGCTGTAGATGAAGTGTAGAATCCATTGTCTCTTTGGGGGTTTGAAGTTGCCTTTGGAGGAGGGAAGAAGAGAAAGAGCTTTTGAAATGGCTTATGGATTTTGTAGCAAAGCATAATGTGATATGATAATTTCTCCCACAACAAAAGGAATCCTCCCTTCTACTCTAAAAGTGGCCGACCCCTTAAGTTAGAATGAGGAGAGAAAAAACTCAAACCATGAAGGGAGGTGATGGTAGTAAAAGCAAAGGGGTGACCACAACCAAAAGCAATGATAACAATATCATATCAACTTCAAATCCATTCTAATCTCAATTAATTCCAAGCAATCATGAAAAAGCAAAGATACTAATCAAATCATAATCCCACATAAGCAAGGAACCCCCTCCACATAGGTAATTTGCACAACTGCAAATAACCCCCTCCATCGGAAAAGTCCGGCCAGGAAGGAACAAAGGAATACTGGCCGGAACGGAATGCAAATTGGCAACTTCAGAAAACTGATCCCGTAATAAATTACAGGAAAACCTCGCGACTGCATATACATGCCCGCATTTGTATTCCTTCTGAATACAAATGCAAAGAGACAAAATCTACAATGTCTAATACTAGGACCCGGCTTAAACCAAAGCCCGCTAGTATTATCCGTCCGATCACGATCCGTGCAATACCACACGTATCTGATCGAACCCTGCCATATCTCCATACGGCCTCTACAGCGTTTCGCCCGAAACTTGAGAAACTGGTCTGTGGGAGACTCTAAAGACTCTTCAACACCTTAGTTGTGGATTTAACCACTAGCACGTCAGAGGTATTAGCCTATACGTAACGGGCTACCAGGTATTGACCAAAAGGGACGTCTGTGAGCGAACTCATGCTGACACCCTACTGAGCCTGTCAGTGACAATATCCGTACAGTCCGGTCCGTTCGTCTATGAGCATCGTATGGCGGGCCTAGGGGGTTGGTAAAAGTCAGACCCCCAAAAGCGGTACAAGTCGTGTCGGAGTGCAGCCCAGAACACCCTGAGATACTACTGGAATACCTACTAGTAAATCTTCTGCCTTGGCCAAGGACTTTTCATGTACTGGCTCTCCTAGACACAGCGTGACCTCACCCCCAATACCGGGAGAGACGAACCCCTGCAGATCCGCTCACTGCCTCCATGTGGCTCGGGACTGTACCCAACTAAAACCTGTTTGCACTTCTCCTTTGAGCGTGGCAGGGTAGTAATCAAAGCACAGTAGGAACTCACACGAGACAAATGACGATCTCAGGTCGATGAACTAACCTGTACACATGTCACCAGGGAACTGCTATCTGAAATCAGGTATAATCCCAACTAGCAGGTTCCCGGCGAGTCCTGTCCGGTGTACTCATAACCCAATGAGCACCTGTATACATCTTAGGTGAACCAACTGACACTAGTGGCTTGTGAGACCGGCCACCGCCCCTCGTCGGGGTCTCGACTGTATACACTAGTCTACTCTGGTGTATCGATGTCCTGTCTTGAAACTCCCACGACTAGGGACCATTTAAGGATGTGCTTATAGACCCCAGCTCCTACGTATATGATCGCCCTCATACTGCTGGCAGTCAAGCAAGAATCCTAGGGGCTCTATCAACGTGCAATAGTGACCTGTAGGGTCACCTAAAGCAGTACACGATGATAAAGATAAACCAGATAGCATACTATCATCTTGAGTAAGACTGTCCTACCGGGATAGGTCCTCCCTCAATCATTGCAATCACGTGCCTGTGATCCAATAATTGACTCTGAGGGCACTATCTCCAACAATCTCCCACTTGCACTCAAGGCTAATTATTGCGATGTCGCATACTCACAGCCCGTGTGATACCGAACACCCAACTCCTCTACTAATCAGTCTCACAAAGCCTGTTTGCGAAACTATTATGTACGAGGAATATCCTCAGTGAGTGGATCCGCTCTGATGTTTCTTTCTATGTCTCTCTATATCTCAAGTTCGCGGAGAAAGCCGTCTCCCAAAATGAGCAATACTTTTCTTAGAATGTCTGGATATCTGATGGGACCTAGCTCATAAGTGAACTCATAATCCAAACTTCTTAGACTGTATCGTCAACTGAACTTAATCAGTATCCTGCGCCATTCTTCCCTCAGTATCCACCTGGACCACCTGTCCAAAATACTGCCCATCGTCAGAGGGAAAACTATAACTCTGACAGTCACTCTGTCATCCAGGTCATCTTGGAAGCCTGGAATGATAACTCTCTCCCAAAGGAGGCTGCAGTTATCATTTCCCTAGAACATCCACTTATGTTCTAAAACTGCTTCCGAATGTTTCTCCAGGATTGGATCAATATCAACTTATTACACCTACTGCAAAAACAACATCTGGTGTGGTACTTGATATCTCATGATTGACTCAATTTCCTAAGCAAGTGATCTGCCAATCATGTACATCCCTCTCCCCTTTAGTCTGTAAGACACCTTTAGAGAGGGTGACTCCATCACTTGCAGGTATACTACCGTGCCAGGAGTCGTCCATTCTAAATACTCATAGAATGCTGTCTAAATACCCAGATTGGGAAACTACCCAAATCTAGATCTAAAACCATAGATCTAGTAACCATAATGTCTGATATAATATCCAAGTCCCATGTGGAGAAACCACTGTGTGACAACCAAAGTATAACCGATCGTCGTATAGGAATATCACTTCCTACTCTGTGTATGTCATCCAATACCAGGACATCACACCCTACTACCTTCTTAACAGATCCATCCCCTATTCTGATGAAGTCAAACCTATGACTGTCACATCAGAAATAGATGATCTATCTCCGCTATATCTGCTTTAGTCTATAAATAGACATAAGCCAACTGTCCACCAATGCTTCCGCTGGTCCCACTGACTACGACAACCCTCTGGCAGAGTCATATAGACGTACACTTCTAAAGCTAGTTTAGAACGACGCTATACTCATCCTCCTGCCGAGTCTCACAGTCTGGAACAATAGCAATGGCAAGTCTGGGTAAACAAGAACCTCCCTGCCACCGTCCTTGAGCATACCGAACTACCTCTCGGGTGCCTGAGGTTACCCACCATAGCTGTGGAGTGGTTAAAGGAATGTCAAACCAGATTGAATATTTAGGTTCTTATCAAATCTTCAGTAATCGTTTGCGGTTCTGGAATCACTTCCAGTTCTACCATACTCCCACTACTGTTTTCTGAAAAAATCCATTTTTATTAAAACTGTGGCAAGTCAAGAACAATATCACTATTGATCTTCCAGATGGTGGAATATCAACCCTCATCATAGCCCGGGTCAACCCACAAACAGCCATTACAGAAACGTGCCTTGAGTTATCCAGAGTCTGGTTTTAAGCATAAGCTGGACAACTCCCCGTACCTTAACAATTTCAAGATATGAACTGTTCTATATCCAATATAGAAACAGAGGCACTGATTTAATTGAACCAGATTCAAAACATGCAGCTGTCTCTAGTGCATGTCAACTAAATGAAGAGAGGCCGATCAGCGACTTAGGAATACTTCCAATTATGAGTAACCTGAAAGAGAAGCAAGTTAATCATTACTATCAACTGAATACCATACATAAGTATCTATATCTTCGATCACCTTGAAGAATCCCGATACTTGCAATACCTGGTTCTCTACTTTATTCATATACCTATAACTTCTCAAAATTTGGACCCTGTGTTTCTACGAAACACCTGTCTAAAAACTAGAGAAATCATAAGTAAACCCAATATAGTACGAAGACCAACCCCTCTGTCCTCAAGGACACTGGACAACATACAATACTCTGTATAAGTCCCCTGAGTCTAACAACTCATTCACTGTGTGTCGTAGGTTGAAAACTGTACTTATGGTTAAGAAGAATTACACCGTTGTTCAATGCTCCTTACTTAACCATCCACTGATATAGGTAAATGTCATAGACGTAATTTCAAAAAGGTACATCTCACTCTATAAAAATAGACGTACAGATATATCAATTTGAAATTGGTGCATAACAACGGATATTCAAAACCAAATATTTGTCGTCCGGCAAACAACCCAGACGATTTCCTCAAATATCACCAATTACAACGAATTCCGATATAATGAGGATAATCACCTAATTCCCAATAACTTACTCCCACTCATCGTCTGTAAAACCATACAGATGTGAGAATCATACATGGTAAATACATACCCTGGAGCAAGTGTCTAATCGGGAAATCAGTTTTCTTTTAACAGTACACAGTGAAACTGAAACATTGAAATGTTTCGATGGGGTATCCTGGTATTCCTAGTAATGCCTCTTCCATTATCCAGATTCACAACTATAACCGTATAATTCTTTGCCATCTCTCCAAAGCCCTTTATATGTCTTTAGTCATTACCTTCTGTACACCCCTTTAGGCCAAATGGTTTTCTTCCTTTCCTACCGTTCGGCACCAGCCTATGGTTTGGAAGAAGACTATCCAATAAGCATAATGGGTGTACTGTCCTAATCCTAGGAGCACTCACAATGCGAGAGAAGGTGAAGATAAAAGACAACCGAATAAACCTTATTCCTATTTCTCCTGAACCAGAATCCATCCCCGAACTGGAACAAGTTCCTTTCGAGTTCGTATATAACCATATGATGGAGTATCCAAATAAACTGTGGATCTTCATAGTGATACGGAGTGTCCTGGAGAAATACAAAGGTGATTTAGGATTGGCGAAGAAATACTTGGTTTGGTCGTGAATAGCAGTCGCAATTTACTTTGCCCTCTTACTAATCCCTTTCTTTGTCTTTATTTAATACCTTCTGTACACCATCGTTAGGCTAATTGGTTTTCTACATTCCCTACCGGTCGGCACCAGCCTAAGGTTTGGAAGAAGACTATCCAATTTGCTTAATAGGTGTACTATCTCCTAAACCAAGATGTACTCGCAACCTGAGAGAAGGTAAAAGGAAAAGACAGCTGAATAGTCCTATTCGTTTTCTCCAAAACCGGAAACCATCCTCGAATAAATTCCTTCGAGTTCGTATATAACCATACGATGGTTTTGTCCAATGGAAGTGGACGTTCGTAGTAAAACGGGGTGTCCTGGAGAAAAGGGTAAAAGTAGGAGTGGCAATGAGGTTTGCAACTCTGACAATCCAAAAACCAGTGTTAAAGAAGGTTCGGTTAATTTTGGTCACTGAGTCATAGTCTAGGGTCTGGTCATGGTCGCTGCCAAAGAGAGAGAGAAAAGAAACACTCAGCGTGCACTCTAACCAAGATCAGAATGGTTATCACTTTATCTAATCAGGAAACCTCCTACTGTAACGTCAAATTCTTCCCCAAACCTGAAAGAAGAATTAGTCGGGTCACCCGAGGAGTAAACCAACTCATCAGTGGGAATCGGGATCCAACTATCATCGCATGATAACGTGACGGAATCCGCTCACGTTATCACACTCCAGAAGGTATGCGCATATCTGGCAAGTTTCAGTTTCTTTAGAAACTCCCGATGTGATTTTTGCCCCATGCTCTTATGACCTTGACTTTGGCCAACATATCATAAGTCACATGTCAAGTTCTACCCGTCATTGTCCACGTTAATTTGAACCCACCCGTACATACCCTTGACTTTGGCCAAAATAATAGTACGACTGTCCCAAACCAACGCATCTATCTATGCAACATATGCATACCCAATAGCTACCAATCACTGTGCCTTGACTTTGGCCAACATACACAGCTTGAATACTTATTGACTATTCATATGAAATGACGGAGGGCTACGAATGGTTTCTGGCGAAAACCTTTAACGTAATGAACTTGATATCGTTGAAGGAACCGGATAGCTTTTTAAAAAATATAGTGACAAAAACCTTTGCTAAAGAGGTCACTCCCGGTGAAGGGATCTCGGCTCTTTCCCCGTGGAATGAGGTGCAGGATATTCCAACTGAATACCACGATGCAAAGCAAAAGTAAACGACTATAGTGAAGTTATTGCCCTGACGCAAACTTCTGTCCAAGGGGTCACTCCCGATGAAGGGATCTCGGTCTTTGCCTTGTCGACTGAGGAGCAGGATATTCCAACTGAATACCACGATGCAAAACAGAAGAGAACGTCCTTGCAGTAACAGCTTTTTGAAAAGTGCTCCAACAATATCAGAATAGGTTTGTTTATCTTGCATTGATCCGAATCAACGCAGTCCCATCAATTGATCACACTACAAAAGAACGAAAATTATGATCTACGTATATGCCATCCGCATTCGCCACTGGGTCCCGTCATCACCCGTTAGGTTACTTAACTAACGACAGAGCGGGGACTGGACTAGCGCGGATGCAAAACATATACAACATCTACTAGTATATATATCAATATATAATATTTGCTCAAGGCGTGATAAAATGCAACATCACAGAAATGTAATAAGCATCACAGAAAAATACAGATATCTGGGATCCCCGGGTTTCACAGAGCCGCTGCTGAAACCCGACGTTCCCCTGGTCGTGTGGATAGCCTGTGCAATGAGATCCTAGACCCCTACGGGTGCGGAAAGTTACCCGCCAAAACCTGAAGCGAGGTAGCCCCCTTCAGCAACGTGAATGGACCACCCAGCACTTCACGGAATCCGGTAACTTAGGCACCCCTCCTTGGGTCAACCTATACCCCCTACGAGTGCGGCGAATAGCCCGCCAATTCTAAAGTAAAGCCCCCTCCGTCTCAATGCCATGAGATGCGGGCCCATTGCCCTCTAAAACCCGGCTATCCGTGCACCCCTCCTGGGGTAATCCTAGTACAGAAAGTAAAATATACATACAACGGGTACATCGACTTCGACTCGGTCGTTCCCCAAAAGAATAATATACAAACAGGCAGTGACGGCAGTCCACATGTTGAACGCTCGCCCCGCAATATCAAATGTACATAAAAAAAACAAAATTGTACTACCATTGCATCCAGGCTATCCCCCACAACCAATCCACAACATCACAGCACAACACAGAACATCAATGTGAATGTCACTTTCGCAAATCCGTCTAACCGGGCTATAGCTGTTAGACAGGATTTACCGATCAAATGGCTTTCACGGTCGCAGATATAATGTAAATACTGTGAACTAACATGTTTAAAATTTTCGATCGATCAAATTTATCCAAGTGGGTCCCAAGCACTACTGTAGCACTCACAGAAAATCTGGGCCCAAAAAGAATATACCAAAACCCCTATTTCCAACCCAAAAGCCCACTGGAAAAATTTGGTGTTGCGTTGACTTTATTCAACCGCGGAACCGTGGCCAAACCGGGGGTTTGGCCGCGTTTCCGCGGCCGTACTATAGCATCACTCAACCAAATTTTTGCAGAATGCTTATATTTGTCTGCATGTGTTTCTGCAACAACCTGAAAAAATTTTGGAGCAAAAAAAAATTCGACAGAAACTGATGCTAGGAAAAATACGGTTTTTGGAATTTTTTGTTCGATCGAATTCTAAACATACTAGAGCAAGCTATATTAGGTAAATGGCCTGGTTATGATACCAATGTAAGTGCACGGCGGCGCCCCGGCCGTCAATCCGACGCCGGAATGCGGAAACGAAACTTTTCAAAAACTAGAAACCGGCACCACCGCGCACAAAAATCCCGGATCGGGCCATTAACCTAACTCTAGCAAACATGATAAAGGGGTAGAATGCTATACCAAGCGATCCGTGTCCTCCGGTCTTCGCCTCCACTCCGATCTCCTCACGGAATCTCCGGTCGTCACCTCCTCGTCGAAACGGGCACCACATCGCCGGGTTCTTTTACGGGCTCCCACCTCTGGACCGAGGCAACTCGAGCACGAAGTTGGCGAGCCGACGTGCCCAAGGAATGCTGTAGATGAAGTGTAGAATCCATTGTCTCTTTGGGGGTTTGAAGTTGCCTTAGGAGGAGGGAAGAAGAGAAAGAGCTTTTGAAATGGCTTATGGATTTTGTAGCAAAGCATAATGTGATATGATAATTTCTCCCACAACAAAAGGAATCCTCCCTTCTACTCTAAAAGTGGCCGGCCCCTTAAGTTAGAATGAGGAGAGAAAAAACTCAAACCATGAAGGGAGGTGATGGTAGTAAAAGCAAAGGGGTGACCACAGCCAAAAGCAGTGATAACAATATCATATCAAATTTAAATCCATTCTAATCTCAATTAATTGCAAGCCATCATGAAAAAGCAAAGATACTAATCAAATCATAATCCCACATAAGCAAGAAACCCCCTCCACATAGGTAATTTGCACAACTGCAAATAACCCCCTCCATCGGAAAAGTCCGGCCAGGAAGGAACAAAGGAATACTGGCCGGAATGGAATGCAAATTGGCAACTTCAGAAAACTGATCCCGTAATAAATTACAGGAAAACCCCGCGACTGCATATACATGCCCGCATTTGTATTCCCACTGAATACAAATGCAAAGAGACAAAATCTACACTGTCTAATACTAGGACCCGGCTTAAACTAAAGCCCGCTAGTATTATCCGTCCGATCACGATCCGTGCAATACCACACGTATCTGATCGAACCCTGCCATATCTCCATACGGCCTCTACAGCGTTTCACCCGAAACTTGAGAAACTGGTCTGTGGGGGACTCTAAAGACTCGTCAACACCATGGTTGTGGATTTAACCACTAGCACATCAGAGGTATTAGCCTATACGTAACGGGCTACCAGGTATTGACCAAAAGGGACGTCTGTGAGCGAACTCATGCTGACACCCTACTGAGCCTGTCAGTGACAATATCCGTACAGTCCGGTCCGGCGAATCCCTGTAGCTATGCAGCCTAAGCCCGATTCCTTTCGTCTATGAGCACCGCATGGCGGGCCTAGGGGGTTGGTAAAAGTCAACCCCCAAAAGCGGTACAAGTCGTATCGGAGTGCAGCCCAGAACACCCTGAGATACTATTGGAATACCTACTAGTAAATCTTCTGCCTTGGCCAAGGACTTTTCATGTACTGGCTCTCCTAGACACAGCGCGACCTTACCCCCAATACCGGGAGAGACGAACCCCTGCAGATCCGCTCACTGTCTCCATATGGCTCGGGACTGTACCCAACTAAAACCTGTTTGCACTTCTCCTTTGAGTGTGGTAGGGTAGTAATCAAAGCACAGTGGGAACTCACACGAGACAAATGACGATCTCAGGTCGATGAGCTGACCTGTACACATGTCACCAGGGAACTGCTATTTGACATCAGGTATAATCCCAACTAGCAGGTTCCCGGCGAGTCCTGTCCGGTGTACTCATAACCCAATGAGCACCTGTATACATCTTAGGTGAACCAACTGACACCAGTGGCTTATGAGACCGGCCAGCACCCCTCGTCGGGGTCTCGACTGTATACACTAGTCTACTCTGGAGTATCGATGCCCTGTCTCGAAACTCCCACGACTAGGGACCATTTAAGGATGTGCTTATAGACCCCAGCTCCCACGTATATGATCGCCCTCATACTGCTGGCAGTCAAGCAAGAATCCTAGGGGCTCTATCAACGTGCAATAGTGACCTGTAGGGTCACCTAAAGCAGTACACGATGATAAAGATAAACCAGATAGCATACTATCATCTTGAGTAAAACTATCCTAGCGGGATAGGTCCTCCCTCAATCACTGCAATCACATGCCTGTGATCCAATAATTGACTATGAGGGCACTATCTCCAACAGAAGTTATGAAGGAGGCTCATTGTTCCGCGTATTCCGTACATCTGGGAGGCACAAAGATGTACAGAGATCTGCAACAACATTTCTGGTGGGAAGGCATGAAAAGAGAGATTGCTCGCTACGTATCGAAGTGCTTGGTTTGTCAGTAAATCAAGACTGAACATCAAAGGGTAGCTGGTTTGTTGCAACCACTTTCGATTCCTCAATGGATGTAGGAACATATAACCATGGATTTCGTGACGGTTTTACCACGGAGTCCAAAGGGCAATTGTCATGCCACGCTTCCCAATGTACGGGTAAAAAGTTATGATGAGGCCCGCTACGTATTTACTCAGAATTAAACACGCTAAGCGTATCTAAGCAATATAATGAATGTACACAAGAAAAAATAACAATAGATGTAACTGAACATCAACTTTTATTTATTAAACATTTCTTTTCAAGTATAACTAATAATGTAAATACAGGAATGGAAAGCAATGCCTAAATAATGACATGAACATGAAAGTAAAGTGAGTACAAGTAAATCCTAATGGTCGTGCTGCTCGGTGGTCTGCTCCAAGTGCTCCTGGCTGGTCTCGAAATCCTCAGAGTCGGGTCCTCTTGACAACATTTCAAAGAAAGAAGAGAGAAGGAATGTCGTCAGCGAACAATCGCTCGGTAAGTCCCAAAGAGAGATAGAAATAGAGTAGACAGATAAAATAGTATAACTAGTAGTGTTTGATTATAATGTTAACGCAGTTGTTTGTAACTTGGTACAGAATATACCAGTGTATACGAGAGGAGTCCAACTTACACCATAGATTTTGGTAACCCGTAGTATAAAGCTCCATCGATAAAACCCCGGAACAACGGCATGAATGTACAGATACGTCTTTTAGTGACCACCTTGTGCCACCTTTAACATGTTTCGTACCAGTCTATCCTTTCAAAACCCCATAATGTCTTATTGTATTGATGTAATGTAATGAATGGTTGTATACGACTTGCCGAAACCATGATATCATGTAAACAGAATGGATATAAATGGATAGTCATGGAAACAGAGTATATCCATGGTTCGGTTCGGTCGAGTCATGTTGATATATATTGAATTCTGGTATAAATGGATTCATGTTGCATTGTAGTTATACTTGAATTGAATTCAAGTCAGATTAATTTCATATTAGATTAAGTCTCTATCTGAGTCAGACACTTTAAAACAAATTGAAGTCCTGAATTAGTTTTGATGTTATCGGTAACTGCTGCACATGGACGGCAGGATTTTTGTCTTTTTCTAAGATAATTACCATATTGATAACACCGTTTTTAGGTTGTCTACCTTAGATAGGCAAGCACCCATATTCTTCGGCTCCCCGAGGCTCAAGAGAACTAGTCCCGCTTAAACCTATGTTTACTGGGGTCCTTATTGTAAATTAATATAACTTGAGAGGGTTTTATGACAAATAGTTTTGATATTTTCAAAATATATCTCAAGTATTTAATTATTGTCATTAGGGTTTTCATAATTGTAATTTTTATAAAAATGAAGTTTTCTAGTGAATAGAATCTAAATTTCATTGTATATGGTATTATAGTGTAATATTGGAATGGTATTGAATTGTAATGGCAGTTTCATGAAATTTGTGATTCTTTTGATTTAGAAAACATGAAATATATATATTGTATTCTTAAAGTAGATATTTTGATAATATATATATATATATATATTTATGAGAAAAATATAATTTATTTATTAAATAGAAATCACATTTTTCTTAAAAATTGCATTAAAAATTCCACCGAGATCGAATGCTCTTTGCAGAGGTCTGCATCTCGCTCTATTAGGCTCGAGGACGTGCGATAACCCGCACCATCCCGATCGGGGTTCCCCAAAATGGGTTGTAGAGACGCATTGTAAGGAATTAAATAATACACTTTTAAAGAAAACGGTTTTTGAATGTTTAGGGTATTTAAATGTAAACTCGTATTTTCCCACAAACTAATGTTCCACAAGTTATCGTGCTATGTCAAGAATGTTGTGATGAGGTAGGTCATTACCTCGTGAGTTTTCTAAAGGTAATATGGTTAAAATGAATAAGCAATGTCGTATGTAAACATGATAGTATTTTACCGTAAAAATGAAATAGAAGTTGCTATACATATTATTTTGAGATGAAACTAGTTTTGAATATTATTTTATGTTTGTTAAACAATATAAGAAGAGATGGTAATTTTTTGTTTAAGAAAAAATTGAGTTTTAAAAGAAAAGAGAACCGGAAGTCGGAATAATTCCGCTTCCGACGAGTTTTGAAAAGTGAAAGTTTTAGACTAGAGATTGAGAAGGGAAGAGGGGACTTACTGATTAGAATTAGAGAGGCTAGGTAGAGGGTGATTTTGGGAACGTCGGGAAGTCGTTTCGTCGCCGGATTCTTCCCGAAACGTCGCCGGAACTTCGACCTTTGCTAACTCCACTCGTACAACTTTGAGCTTAGAATTTTTTTAGAGAGTTTTGATATTATATTTCAGAATGAAAATGGCCAAAGTGTAGAGTTGTATTTATAGGATAGAATTAGGGTTTAGGGTATTAAAATGCATTAAAATTTGGTTTAATGCATTATTTTAATTCTCTGTTTATTTTCAGTAAAAACAAATAGTACTGGGGTTAAGGGGGGCCAAGGGGTGTTAGGGCACAAAAAAATAGAGCATTACCGTTGAGGGGCCTGGCGGCACCGGCCTCTTAGTGAATCTCGCCGGTCCAGTTCCTGTAAGATGGGCTCGGATTTTTGCCACGTGTCCAAGTCGCTTCAATTAGCCTAATGCACATGTTTGATTTCTGTGTGCCTTTTTATTTTACGTATAGTGTATGTGCAAACTTTTGAGCTTCTAAAAGTTTAAAAGAAAAATCAATTAAAAATATATGTGGCTGGGAAGATTCGATCACAGGGGTTACGTCACAGCAGTGCAAAGCTTTACCAATGAGCTACAAGTGCTTTCTTGCTGTTCAAAAGCAAATTAAATTTATAACTTGTGCTCATGCTTAGATACTCCTTTATGTATTTTTTGGAAAAAAAATTCTGGACAGAAGTTTAGATTTGTTACAGCAATAATTTAGTTTGGGTCATTGTCGATCGATTGACCAATGCAGCTCATTTTACCATTTCGAGTTGGTCAGTCGACGGAAGCTTTGGCAGAGCAGTATATGCACGAGATTGTGAGATTGCATGAAGTACCCGTGAGCATCGTTTCGGATTGAGATACTCGATTTCTATCACACTTTTGGATGAGTCTACAGGGAAGTTTGGGAACTTGCTTAAAGTTTAGAACAACTGATCATCCCTAGACAGATGGCCAGTCTGAAAGAACGATACAGACTCTTGAAGATATGTTGAGAGCATGCATGTTAGACTTCAAGGGTTTCTGGGAGGATCATTTGCGCTTGATGGAGTTTTCTTACAATGACAGTTTTCAGGCGACTATACAGATGGCTCCATTCGAAGCATTATGGGTTATAAGTGTCGCTCGCTTATCTGTTGGGACGATATTAGAGAAAGAAAATTATTGGGACCGGATCTTATTGTGCAAACGGTGGAGAAAGTTAACGTGATTTGAAATCATATGAAGGCGGCACAAGATCGACAGAAAAGTTGGGCTAATACTAGAAGATGACCTATGGAATTCATAGTTGGTGATCTTGTATTCTTGAAGATATCACCGACTAGAGGAGCAATTCGATTTGGCAGTCGAGGCAAGCTTAGTCCTTGATTGAGGTAGCTTATCGCTTTACTTTACCACCATCCTTGGTGGGTGTTCATGACGTGTTTCATGTATCTCAACTCCGCAAGTATGTTAGAGATGAGACACATGTCCTAGATCACTCGGAATTGACAGTAAGGGAAGGTTTAACATATGAAGAGCGATCAATGACGAATGTAGATCGATGAGAAAAAGTTTCTCAAGAACAAAATTATCCCACTAGTACTTGTTTCATGGGAGAATTGTTCGCATGGAGAATCTACTTGGGAACGTGAAGACGAGATTCGACAGAAGTTTCCATACCTATTTCCTTAGATCCCTATTTTCTTGTCTTTTCTTATTCCGGGAATTTCGAGAACGGAATTGTTTTATAATTGGGTATAATGTAACACCCTAACACTGTTATTCTATATTTTATTTGGGGTATTTCAAATCTTGCGGCAAATTTCTTTATTATTATTGCATCTGGGTTGCGGATAGTGCAGTTGATAGTTATGGTTATTATCCGACCCGACCCGCATGTTTGAAACCCCATCATGGTTTGAGATTACATCAAATATTTACTAGTACAGAGGATACATGCAAATCTAGATTTTATATACATATATAATATATTTTAGAATCAAAATATCTTTTTGAAATACAAAATAAAATAAAATAACATATTTTCTTATCTAGCCTTGCAGTCATAGTACCCCATATCATGTGGTTGCGCCCATGTATCATGATTCATATCTTAATTGTTAAGCAGACTCGTTTGTGATCGCTACGTATATTTGCGTAGATCCATATTTGGGGATATATGTTTTTATTTACTGGATATCATATTATGTTTTAAATTCTTACGTATATTCTCCATATTGAAAAACTAGATTTTTGAATGGATACGAGTAATATTTGGAGAGATCCGGTATTATCTATAGAATCTAACTATATATATATTCTTTATATATAATATATATAATATTAAATTATTTTAAATATAAAAATCTCTCTCTTCTCTCTCTCTCTCATCTCTCTCTTTAATATATATATATATATATATATATATATAATATAATTATTATAAAACCTATTATAAAACTAAATCTCACCCTCTCTCACCTCCCTTGTTTTCTTTTCTTCTCGTCATCTCGTCGCCGACCGCCTCTTCCCTCTCCCTGCCCTCGCCAAGTCCAGAGAATCTCAGAACCTAGCAATCCAAACAGCCATCTTCTTTTCTGTTCTTGTTCTTTCTTCTGTTCCTTTCCGATTGTCTCGCTGGAGTTGCGCACTTCGCCGACGATCCAGATGACCCAGGCACCGTCGTCGTCTAGCTCGATCACCACGTCACACAGCCAGGTCAAGTCCTGCGTGCGTAAGTTTTTCGTTATGACTTTATTTCGGCATCGGAACGTGACATCCGTATCTCGACGTGAGATCCGATCAGGCAAGTTTTAAACTTGCAACATGCTATTTTTTATATCGATATTTTTATGCTTGACTATAGTACAATTGTTTTAATATTCAGCAAATAGTATCGATTTACAGTTTTATATCATCAGTATGCATCCGTACCGATAATGGTTTATCTAATTTCATGCCGGATCATCACAATATTATTATAATACTATATCAGTTCAGTATTTTATCTAGTTTGCAATATACATGGTAATAGATATAAAACGGTTATTACAGACACACACACACACACATCCTGGCATCAGTTATATTTATCGTGGTTAGATATTGGTTATATTTTTACATTTGGTATCTATTTTGGTTAATATATATTGCATGACATGTTCACGACACACTACCAGACTTGTTACTTGGATCTTTTTCTAATGCCGACAATCCTGATTGTTGTCCTGGTGGACATGACTTGTTGTCTGTATAGACAAGACCGGTACATATATGATCCTGTATTGGCATTAGATTATATTGGCAATACCTGATTTGAACACAGAACCTTGAGGGAAAATGGAAATCAAGAATGTAACCGAAACGTAACTTAAGAGAAATTATTATTGTTTGCCGTGATTCCGGACGTTACGGAATAAATTATTGTTTGCCGTAATTCCGGGCGTTACGGAATAAATTATTGTGCCGTGGTCTCATGGGGAATGAACGGGATATATACAGTTGAGTTACGATGAGGATTATCTTAATTGATTTCAAAACTTGTAGAATAGATAAACTAGAAGCACAGACTTTAAGATACACATCACATACATGTACCTCACTGTCTTATATATGTATTTATTATTTATATGTATGTTCAATCATATCTTGGTTTTTACTAATTTTTTGATATTGTAACGTAATGACGTCTGGGTTTTGCATGGCCCGGTTCCTTTGATATTATCGCAGGCAGATTAAGAGTATTTTAGCAAACAAGCCGAGCAATGAGGAGCTAGATGTTTAGTTTAGTGATACTTAATTTCTTTAATTTCCGTAGTTTTATTTTTATCGATGTGAGCTCATAAGGGACATGATTCAGAGATTATTTTTATTAATTCTTGATTCGTTTTCGATATAAGCATTTCTTGACTTTTATTTACTGTGGCAGATGGACATGTGTTAAATAGATTATATATTTTACTATTTTTGATATCCGACTGACAGCCGTAATGTGACTGTCGAAAGATGAATCTCAGCCACATGTAGCATGGTTGGCTCTGTCACGTACCGTGTTTGCGTATTTTGGGAAGTGGGGTGTGACAGCATTTGTTTGGTATCAGAGCCATAGGATTTAGGGTTAGTCGGGTTTGGTTTTTTTGTAGTTGTGTATCGAACCCAATACACTAACCAGAAAAACCAAAATTTTAGGAACACGTCCTGCCACATTATTGTTTTGTCATTTGAATTCTTGAATCTTATTTTTTCCCTTAACTCTTTTATCTTGACGATATGGAAATGAATTTGCATCTCAACTTTGAATCCTCCTGATTCCTTATTGTTTCTCCCTTCTTATTCTTTCGATTCTGATAGTAGGATTTGGACGACTTGAATGGAGTTATGTGATTGTAACTATGTATCGCGATATGGTTACAATGCGGTACTCTATTTTGGTAACCTGGAATCCTATTTCGATTCATTTTCTTGAGTTATGTACTATCTTGTTTCTCTCGGTTTCATTGCTTACGAATTTGTGTCTTGTCGCGAACTTGAATTCAACAACCACGTTATATCTTTCCCCTTTTTCCGTAGTGACCAGTCCATATACGTTTCGAAGAATAAGGAGAAACACAGAAGAACATATGATGATTGCAGCAGTTCAAGATTAACCCCAACGGGAGCTGGTACAGACTGTTTCAAAGTCGATCAGATGTATGATATTTTATTGAAGAAGTTTTGACGAACCCGTCTCAGTTTATCAGAGTAGTGATTAGTCTAAAATATTGCATATTTGACTGAACATTTTCCATACTATTGTTAAATACTAAAAGGTTATTGTAAATATAGAACATATGTGGGTTTATTTGTAAAAAGATTATTATCATATATTTCTACATTTATAATTAATATAATTAGGGAAAATATATGCATATAATATTTAAATAAAATATTAATAATTAAAATATGTATATCATATCAAATATTTCTAATCAATATTCTTAATATACTATATCATATAAATGGTTAGAATAACATCTCAAAAAAATACCAAATACTACTAACATTTTGATTTAAGATATTGTGCAGGTATTAGCTCAGGTCTAAGGTCCAAGTAAGAGATCCAAGTTAAATCGGGATATCGGAATCGAATCTGCCAAATTTTAGAAGTAAATCGAGAGATTTAGCAACGGCAGAGACTTAGAGCATCATTTTCAGAATCTACATATCATAAGGATCTCCAAATATCAACATGAAATACCAGAAGAAATACCAAAACCTGATTCTACTTGGTTGTGGCGGATCGGCGGCCAAAGGATGTAATATGCGGCGGAACCGCGGCGCAATCAGAGATGTTCGATGTAGAAATTTGTGGATATGATCCTAACTGTATATCATCACATATGGAATCTAGCGTTTCTGGTTTCAAATACTATATAAAGGATCGAAAGCTGTACATTCAAGATCATTATCGAAAAGATCAAGAAATCCAAGAGATCCACGTATCTGAGTGATCATCATCTATTCATCTACCTCCAACAAGAGAGAGAGATCTAGAGCAAACTAGTGTTCTTGTAATCTACTTTCTAAGGAGAATTGTAAATGCAACAGTTGATTAATAAAGATAGTTTTTATTTTAATTCTTTTTGCATTTATTTTCCGCATTTAATTTCTGCACTTATTTTTACATATTACTTTTCTGCATCTTCATTAAGATTTCATTCTTCAACCTCTCTTCTAAATCACTAGCCATGAGCGAGTAATTCCTAGCTTGCTAGGGTTTGTAGGATAGGGTAGGATAATGGATGAAGAATCTTTTAAATTCTTTTAAACATTTCAAAGTTTATAACCTTTAGCAAAATAAATGTTAATCTCATTATCGGACGCGCTACCAATTTATTGACAGTCTTGACCGCGATTTGAGATCGGTTAAACACTTATTTTGTTAAGGGTTAAACATGAATAGAGATCAATGAAAGGACAAGGGTTAGTAGTAGGGAAACCCTAGTTTCCTCCAAGAACCCTAATCTACATTCATCACTGTTGCTTTAGTTTTAAACTATTAAAAGATAAAAGAAGTCATTTTTAATTATTCATCCATTACTACTAAGTCTTAAAAACCCTACAAGCCTTTTTATTATAAATTTTATATCCGTTTTAAAATATAACAACAAACAATCACCCATCTTTCATCAACACGTCTAAACCAAGAAAGGAGTTCACGTTTCCCTGCGGATGACTTGTATTCATCGCGGCTAGCTACAAGCGACACCGTTTTAATTGCGGTATTTACAAAAAAAAACTTATTTCGCACGATAAATCAAATGGCACCGTTGCCGGGGAAACAGTCATAATTTTTTTCTTGTTATTCGGGTTGATTTCTTATTAAAACCGGAAAACAGAAAATAAAAGAGAACCAAAACCGTATCTTGTGTGTCTAACGATTATTGTGCGAGTTTTGCAAGAGAATCTGGAGTAACTGGACTAAGCCAACAGAGAGCCAGAGACATTAAACTTGGACCAAAGGAGCATAGGGGTGCTCTGAAAAACATTAGCAGAAGATCCTTCAAAGTGGCGGCGGAACCGCGGCACTTTGGTGCTGTTGGCGGCGGAACCGCGGCTTCTTGGTAGAATTCAGCCCCCGAAATTCTCAGATACTCTTCTACTATCTTTCTCTCTCCTCTAAAACTCTAATAATCTGATTTTACCTGCAGGATTCTTTGCAAACATCACCGCTAAAAATCTTTTTACGTGTTTTGAATTCGGTTTGTTTTTGCATATTAAAACTGGACTTTAAGGGATAATAAACCCAAATTCAGATTAGGTGGGGATTTCATCAGCCTTCCTAGGCCCCACAAATCACAAACGAGCATACCATCATCCTACATTAATAAAAAACATCTAGACCTATCCCCTAAGGGCATTCACGCTCAATTAGGACAGTGGAGGGTTGTGGGTAATCTATTGCTTATCCGCATTTTTCTTGTGGTGTCTAAGGCAAATGTGATTAAGGAAAGTGGTTGCTTAATTTAGCCCACTATTTCGGTGATTCATATACCGGATACTTCCCACTTACCTGGCACTTACCTGGCCACAAGATTGATAAGGAAGTATTAGAGAATTGATCCTACGACTTGTCCTTTGGAAGTTTAGGAGCGGTCTAGTGACTTGTCCTAGGAGACCCTAGCTCTAGGGATTGATTGTGCATTTTGTGATTTGTTGAGTCAAGCCTCAATTCCGACTATCTTTTCAGAATAAGCTATCAAAAATTCATTATCACACACGCTGCCATATGCAGTAAACCCGTTTAGTGTATGATCGGCTGGACACGGGATTCTAGTGTCCGTCTAGTCCGCATTTTTGCTATCGACTCCGAAGTCGGTGCTTCTTCATCTTCTATTTCTCCTCCACCTACCACATCTCCCGAGATAGATGGATCTCCATTGTATTTTAAAGAAACCACGCTGCTGCCGCCCATAAGTGCGCAGAATCCACCGCACATCTTTCTCCAAGAAAGATGCTATCCTGTGCGTGAACCACTTCCTACTTGTCTGTCTCTTCCACCAGCCAATGGGGATAATTTCGAAATTAAACCCCACTTCATCAACTTGTTGCTCAAATTTCACAGGCTTGAATCCGAAGATGCATATGTTTTCATAACCAAGTTCGAAAACGTATATGCTATCATTAGTACCACCCAACTATCAGTGGATGCTCTGGGATTACGTCTTCTCCCTTTTACCTTGTGCGATCTAGCAGAAAAATTGTTTTATAGCACTGCCGTACAATCTATCGCTAAATAGGATGAATTCGTTATAGCATTCCTTAAGAAATTTTATGCTCATCACAAAACCGCCCGTATTCGAAGCGAGATTAACTAGTTTACCCAATTTCCTAATGAACCATTTTGGAAATGCTTTGAACGGTTTAAAAATCTTGTTGTCCAATGCCCTCATCATGGAATCGACAGATGGAAACTTTGCCGAATTATATATGAGGGTATTAATCCAGCCACGAAACAAATGCTTGAAACCATTTGTCAATGCCATTTCATGTCAAAAGATGATGGTGAATCTTGGCAATTTCTGGAAGATCTCACTGAACAAACATTACAGTGGGAGAGCACTAGACCTACCACATTGTCTTCATCTAGGGCAGGTATCCATCAGCTTGATATTTCCATCGCAGTAAAAGCCCAAATGGCCGCGATACGAAAGAAACTCAAAGCTATAGAAAACAAATTCTCGTCATCCTCCCTAAACCAAGTTTCGCTCCCCAAAACCGTGTGTGGTTGCTGTTTTGACCCATCACATTTAACGGAAGAATGTCCTTTGAATCCTCCATTTCAAGGTCAAGAACAAACCAATGCTTCTTTTCAGCAACGACCTAGAAAAGATCCTTATTCCTCCACATACAATCAGGGATGGAGGAATCATCCTAATTTTTCTTGGAACCAAAACCAAACTCAAATTTAAAATCAGTTCCCAAGCCAAAATAACTTTCAAAGGTTTCCTCCATAGCAACAACAGCCACCATACCAAATTTAGCACCCCTTTCAACTGCAATCTTTCCAAAATCTGGCCAACAACATTGTCCCTTATAATAATTCTTTCCAACCATAGACTAATACTCGAACGGCTAGTACCGAAAAAACATCTGTACTCGAAAGAAACTTAGAAATGTTTATTAAACACTTCACACAAACGGCGGCTAATTTAACTTCCTCTATCCAAACATTGGTGCAACACACTGCTTCCCACAGTGAAAGCATAAAATCTATCAAAGCACAAATTGCACAGATAAATACCCTAATGAGTGAAAGAGAGAAAGGTATACTTCCATCTCAATCTCTACCAAATACAGGCCACTCACAAAGCGCAAACATCACTTTTAACCAACAAAATCATAACGTGAATGCCGTAACTACGTTGAGATCGGAAAGAGTGATAAAGAATAATGTTGGTAAATAAGTCGATGATGATGAATCAGATTAAACCACGGCTACTACTTCTAATCCTACTTCATCTGGTCCACCATCTTCTTTTGAGCCTATTCTCCGTTCTTCACTAGGCTCAAACCCTCAGCCCACTTCCTTGAATAAACTACCACCTCAAACCATCCCAAATCCAATTTTGGGATCCATTCCATTTCCACAAACTTCTACTCAAATGTTGGACCTTATCCTTATTGATAAAGCTCATTTTCCAAACAGGTTGAGGGCTAACAAACCAAATGCACAAATGAAGAAAATTGTGGAAATGTTTAAGAAAGGTAATATAAATATTCCTCTCGTAGATACTATTCAACAAGTTCCGTCTTATGCAAAAATCCTTAAGGACTTGTGCACTAGGAAGAAGAAAACTCAAGTGCCAAAAAAGGTTTTCTTAACGAGCAATGTGAGCACTGCTTTTACCCAACAATTGCCCAAGAAACGTAAGGACTCCGATTTTCCTACAATATCTATAACTATTGGGGATAAAAATATCAATCGCGCTCTACTCGATCTAGGTGCTAGTGTTAACTTGCTCCTGTATTCTGTTTTTGAGCAATTAGGTATAGGAGAGTTGAAACTTGCGCACTACACTCTCCAGATGGCTGATCGATCTATTACCAACCTTAGGGGTGAGCTAGAGATTGTGTTAATCAAAGTCGTAGAATTTATATTCCCTGTGGATTTTATAGTTTTAGATACATAGCCTGTG
The DNA here is from genome assembly GCA_030015575.1 of Agapanthus africanus. Taxonomy (NCBI): domain Eukaryota; kingdom Viridiplantae; phylum Streptophyta; class Magnoliopsida; order Asparagales; family Amaryllidaceae; genus Agapanthus; species Agapanthus africanus. The sequence goes on along the minus strand of CM057341.1, from coordinate 95,998,437 downwards.
GTGAACCCACCGAACCAAATCCCGGTGATTCTTAGTCGCCCTTTTCTAGCAACTTCCAATGCTATGATCAATTGTCGTAACGATTCTATGAACCTGTTCTTTGGGAAGATGACAATTAAGCTTAACATTTACAGGATAGGAAGTCAACCCTCCGAACCTTCTACTCATCTAATTGATATATGTTCTGTCAACGAGATAGCTTCCGATAGTTGCGAAGCTGAGAAACTTTACGATAATGATCTCGATGCCACTAGAACGTCACTGTTTGATCCAGATATTTATACGAGTGAGGACCCTTCCGTCGACAAGTCCATCCTCGAGTCCGAATCCTTTAACTTGTAGCAAAAGTTAGTCGAGCTTTCCGAGTTAATCTCTTACGTTGGTCATGAATCTCTTAAAGAGTCCGAGTATCATTCCTTTTACTTTACCTTCTATCGTCTCTCCACCGACACTAGATCTCAAGCCATGGCTGTCTCATCTTAAATATGCATATTTAGGTGAGAATGAGTCCTTAACCGTCATCATATCAGCTTCTCTAGCTTTAGAGCAAGCTTTTTTGTCAGTCTTAAGATCGAATCGGCAAGCTTTTGGTTGGAAAATGGCAGACATCAAAGGGATTTGTCCCTTGATTGTTGAACATCATATACATTTGATGGATGAGGCCAAACCAGCCCGAGACCTATAAAGACGATTGAATCCCGTCATAAAAGAAGCAGTAAAGAAAGAAATCGTCAAATGCCTAGATAATGGTATAACTTACCTAATATTTGATAGCCAATGGGTAAGTTCTATTCATGTAGTCCCTAAAAAGTCTAGTATCACCGTCATAACTAATGAGGCTAATGAGTTGATTCAAATATGCAACCAAACTGGATGGTGGGTATGTATTGATTATAGAAAACTCAATGCCGCAACAAGGAAAGATCACTTCCCTCTACCTTTCAATGACCAGATGTTAGAATGGTTAGCCGGGCATGAATACTACTGTTTCTTGGATGGATACTCCAGTTATAACCAGATTCCCATCACCGAAAATGATCAAGATAAGACAACTTTTATGTGTCCTTTCTATACTTTTGCTTATAGACGCATGCCCTTTGTGTTATGCAATGCTCCCGCTATATTTCAGTGGTGTATGATGGGGATATTCTCGGACATGGTCGAGAATTTTCTGGAGATATTTATGGATGATTTCTCCATATTTGGGGACTCTTTTGAGGAATGCCTAAGTCATCTTGACAATGTTCTTACCCGCTGTAAGGATAAGAATTTAACTTTGAATTGGGAAAAATGTCATTTCATGGTTCAAGAAGGTATTGTCCTTGAGCATATCATTTCACGAAAAGGCATTGAGGTAGACAGAGCTAAAATAGATGTCATCCATAACCTTCCTCCTCCCAAATGCGTCAAAGATGTACGATCCTTTCTTGGTCATGCATAATTTTATAGGCGATTCATTAAGGACTTTAGCAAAATTTCTAGTCCCTTAACTCTTCTCTTGGTCAAGGATACAATATTTCACTTCGATTCGGATTGCGTGGCTGCTTTTGTATCACTTAAAAGTTCCCTCACTACAGCCCCTGTTTTGTCATCTCGGACTGGAATCACCCTTTCGAGCTTATGTGTGATGCATCCGACTTTGCTATTGGTGCAGTCTTAGGACAACACATTGATAAGATACCATATGTAATTTACTATGCAAGTAGAACCTTGAATGATGCCCAAATGAATTATACAACTACCGAGAAAGTACTCTTGGCAGTTTTATTTGCATTAGAAAAATTCAGGCCTAATTTAATTGGCTCTCCAGTTGTAGTTTACACCGATCATTCCGCCCTATGACATCTTTTATCGAAGAAGGATGCTAAATCTAGGCTAATACATTGGATCCTGTTGTTACAAGAATTTGATCTTGTCATACGAGATAAGATTGAATGTGAAAACGTCGTAGCCGGCCATCTTTCTTGCCTTTCTTCTTCGCCAACGTTGACCTTACCAATAAACGATTCATTTCCTGACGAACATCTCTTGACCATATCCTGCGAACCTTGGTTCGTGGATATTGTGAATTATTTAGCAACGGGACTTCAACCCAGCGAATGGTCAAAACAAGACAATCAGCGATTTCTATCCAAGTAAAACACTTTTACTGGGATGAACCTTATCTGTTTAAGTATTGTCTCGATCAAATCATTCGCCGATGTGTCCCTAATAATGAATTCAAGAATGTAGTTTTTCTGCCATAATCAGACATGTGGTGGTCACTTTGGTCCAAAAAAAACGGTGGAGAAAGTTTTGCAATGTGCCTTTTATTGGCCAACTTTAGTTAAAGATGCATATGATCATTGCAAGACTTGTTCACGATGTCAACACATGGGTTAGATTTCATGGAGAAATGAGATGCCGCTCCAATCTATGTTGGTTGTGGAGATATTTGATGTTTGGGGAATTGATTTTATGGGCCCATTTCCTAACTCTTTTGGGAATTTATACATCTTATTAGCGGTTGATTATGTTTCTAAATGGGTGGAAGCAGTACCGTGTCGCACTAATGACAACAAGATTTTTATTAAGTTCCTTAAAGAAAATATATTTTCGCGATTTGGACACCCTCACGCTATAATTAGCGACAATAAGTCGCATTTCTATAATCGATCTTTCGAGATTTTGATGCGGAAATATTTAATCAACCACAAGCTTTCTATGCCCTATCATCCACAAACGAGCGGGCAGGCTGAGATCTCTAATAGACAGATCAACAAATTCTAGAGAAAATGGTTTCTAAGAACCGTAAAAATTGGTCCACCAAATTGACGGATGCTCTTTGGGTATTTCGTACGGCATATAAGACAGATCTTGGTATGTCTCCATACCTACTAGTGTTTGGGAAGTTTGCCACCTTCCTGTCGAGATCAAACATAAAACAATGTGGGCTATTAAAGAGCTTAATTATGATTTTGATCAAGTAAGCAGCTATCGGAAGCTGCAATTAAATGAGCTAAGCAAACTTCATGATGAAGCTTATGATAATAAGGTTATAGTAAAGAACCGGACTAAAATGTTCCATGATAAAAACCTTTTGAGAAAAACTCACACCGGGACAACAAGTCCTTCTTTATGATTCCCGTCTCCATCTTCATCTAAGTAAGCTAAAATCTTGTTGGAAAGAACCTTTTGTGGTGCGGTATGTGTACCCGCATGGAGCAGTGGATATAGAAAATGTTAAAGATGATTCTATTTTTAAAATAAATGGTCATAGATTAAAACCATATTTTTTCGCTGATCCAGCGGAGAAGCTCCTGTTCCCTACAGGAGCCGCTTTATCACAACTAACATTCTTCCGCCTTACCTCCATATTTCGGTAACACTGTTTCATCTAAGAATGGTGGTGAGTAAAAAAGGATATAATTGAATATCTGTTCATGCCAAAGAACAAGTTTGGGAGTAGTTTTTCATTTAACTATTATTTTCCTCCCTAGTCTACAGGTTTATGCGCTCAAAGAACAATATCAATAAGGGCACTACTGCAAACAGGTTTGGGGGGAGGTTTGTATTTACTGAAATATCATTTGGCACTAGGCACTATGTATAAAAATATGCATATTATGAATGAATTTTTTTTGGAAATAAAAGTTAGAGGTGAAAAATACATATGAAAGAGGGGAAAAGATTTAAGAAAAGCAAGAAAATTTGATATTTTAAAATGAAGCTAGTAATAGGTAGCCATGAGCTGTTGTCCTAAGGGTTAGTAAGATGAAAGGAATCACTAATTTGAGAATAGAAATAAGTCGTAAAATAGTCTCTATTCTTGAGTCCAAATATCTGAAGTTGATACCCTACTATACGCACTTGTATACATCTTGAAACTTGGGATAGTAGAAGATACCTTGAAATGCTCTTGTCTAAAAGCTTAAGTATGAAGGAAAAAAATATATATAAACAAAAATATAAACGACACATAAAAATATAAAATGGTGAAGAAAAATGAACACTGGTTTTGTAATTACTTAAGGCGGCATAAAAAAAATATAGTGAGGGCGCTTTATCACTTAGTGTTTTAGACCAACTGGTTTGGGAATCACTGCTAAACCTTAGGTGTTGCAAGACTAGAATATTGCTAATTATGCCTTAATTAGTCAGCATATTTGGTAATTGGTTGGTTGGTACTTCAAGAAATATTAACGGTCGCATGAAGAATGTGTAAGCAATTCCATTTAAAAATATTCACCGACTAAAAAGTACTAAGGAGGATGGACAAGAGTATGATAGTTTGAATTGAATTCTCTAAGTGTAAAGATGTCTTTTACAGACACGTAGGGGTATATGATCGATATTTGGAAGAAAGGTAGAGAGGAAGACTAAAGAAGATGTTTTATTGAGGGATGATATGATTTCTGACATCTTTTCATAACTATTAAGATAGGGCTCATGGCAACTAAAAAGCTAGCGTAGTTTGAAGATTTATTTTCAAGTACTTCCTTTTATATGTTCTTAACTTTAAATGTAGCTTTCATCTTCTTTCTTTTTATTATGGGATTTTATGGGTGTAATCCGCTGAAAACCCTCAGGAGACAACACTCCTCCTACTAGTGATACTTTGAGATTTAAAGGCTTGTTACACGTGCTCAGTGTAATCGTGTTGCCTACGAAAGTGTGCTTTTTAGGTTTTTTTTCTCTCTAATAACTAGTTTGTTCGGGACGATCAAAATTAAGTTTGAGGGTATTTGATTAGTCTAAAATATTTCACAATTGAATGAACATTTTCCTTATTATTGTTAAGTACTAAAATGTGTTTATTGTAATATAGAATATATGTGGGTTTATTTGTAAAAAGATTATTATCATATGTTTCTACATTTATAATTAATATAATCAGGGAAAATATATGCATATAATATTTAAATAAAATATTAATAATTAAAATATGCATATCATATCAAATATTTCTAATCAATATTCTTAAAATACTATATCATATAAATGGTTAGAATAATATCTCAAAAATACCAAATACTACTAACACTTTGATTTGAGATATTGTGCAGGTATTAGCTCAGGTCTAAAGTCCAAGTAAGAGATCTAAATTAAATCGGGTTTTCGAAACCGAATCTTCTAAATTTTAGAAGCAAATCGAGAGATCTAGCAATGGCAAAGACTCATAGCATTATTTTCAGAATATACATATCATAAAGATCTCCAAATATCAACATAGAATACCAAAAGAAATATCAAAACCTAATTCTACTAGGTTGCGGCGGATCCGCGGCCAAAGGATGGAATATGCGGCGGAACCGCGGCGTAATCAGAGCCGTTCGATGTAGAAATTTATGGATATGATCCTAAATGTATATCATCACATCTTGGATTCTCCGCAAGAAAGTCAGCTATGGCCCGACCTTTTACTGCTTTAAGGGGTCAATACGTTACTGAGAACCCCATCAGGAGGAGGGCCCATTTGGCAAGCCTTCCTGTTATATGGCCTCTGATATTAGATATTTGAGAGGATCCACCTTTGATATAAGATGGACCTCGTATGCTAAAGCATAATATCTGAGCTTTGTTATTGCAAATATCAGCGCCAGGCAATACTTTTCGATGGGGGAATAGTTGTTTTCTGCCCCAAGGAGAACTCAATTTAAATAGTATAGAGCTCTCTCCTTTCTTTGATCGTTCTCTTGTGCCCACAATGCACCTAGGGAACTTTCATGGGCCGTTGTATATAGGATAAGGGGTTTTCCCTTAACTGGAGCAGTCAGTACCGGCGAATTTTGCAAGTTTTGTTTGATTTCGTCCAATACACTTTGGTACTTTTGATCCCAGATGAACGGGGTCCCCTTCTTCATCAACTGACTGTAGGGACGGTATTTCCCGGAAAGGTTAGCTATGAACCGCCGGTTATACGCAAGCTTTCCTTAGAGAGACTGCAGCTGTTTGAGAATTCTTAGTATGTGCATTTCCATAATCGCCTTGATCTTTGAAGGGTCGATTTCGATACCCTGGTGACGCATGATGAATCCTAGGAATTGGCCTAAGGAAACTCCAAGCGCACATTTTAGAGGATTCATTTTCAGATTATACTTCTGAAGACATTGGAACACTATTTTTAGATGTTCCCAATGTTCTTCGTGAGATTTACTGTTTACCACAAGGTCTTCGATGTAGTATTCAACAATCTTATGGATGAGATCATCGAAGATCTTTTTCATAGCCCTCTGGTAGGTAGCGCCAGCGTTTTTCAGACCGAAGGGCATCCCCTTATAACAGAATATGCCCAGTGGGGTCAGGAAGGCGGTATGCTTTTGGTCTTCTGGATGCATTCTTATTTGGTTGTATCCTGAAGATCCATTCATGAAGGAGAAGATCTCATGGATAGACGTGTTATCGATCATCAGCTCGGTAACAGGTACTGGGAAATCATCCTTCGGCCAAGTCTTGATTGTCCCATTTTTCTTCATCACTGGAACAATGTTAGCGATCGAGTCGGGATATTGAACTTCTTAGATGAAGCCGGAGTCGATTAGTTTCTTGACTTCAGCGTTGATGCTCATCTCAAGTTCGAATCGCATCCTTCTTGGCGCCTGTTTGATTGGCTTTATACCCGGTGATATAGCCAGTTTATGTACTGCCACCTTTGGATCTTGACCCGGCATTTCAGAGTAGTTCCAGGCGAAGCAATCTTTATACGGCATGAGCACATCTTTTAATGTGGCCACCTATTTTTTAGATAGCAGTTCACTGATGAACGTTGGTCTCGTATCATTTTCTGTTCCTAAGTCAATTTTTCTTAGGTTTTCTGCCGTGGTGTATATCCCATCTCCCAGCTCTTTTAGAGTTGGTGGAAACTCTGAGATCACACCTTTCTCGTCTTCATTTGTGAAGCACATGTGGAGGTCATCCATAGTCTTGTGCCCTCCCTCTTTTGAGAGTGTTATCATATGGCAGGTTCGAGTTTGCTTCCATTCTTGATGTTGAGATGGTCCTATCCCCACGGTATAGATCCTCTTTGACTCATGTTTTTGCGGCGGGGTTACCCTCCAGCTGTTGGATAAAGCGAACATGCCTTATTGATACTGGTCTTCTACCCAATCTTTAAAGGTGAAGCAGTCTTCAAGGGGATGACCTATTACTCGGTAATAGGAGCAATAATCTGGATGATGGACTTCATTTATTTATTTGGGGTGCCGAGACTCCGGAAGCATCATCTTTTGGTGCTTCATGACAAGGTTGAATATTTTCCTTGTCTTGTCTTAAGGGAAAGAATATTCCCGACCCATCTTCATTATAAAGGACGGGTTCCAATCGAGTTTTTCTCGATTGCACGGGGTCATGGATCCGCTTTGTTGTTTTTGAACGTTGTTTGTGTTCTTTGCCCTGTTTTTGCCACCATTTCGGGGATTTCCCTTTTTGCGAGAACATGTAGCGGGACGGGGGTGAAGAGCATTATAGTCTATCTTCTCTATAGATTGCTGGCTGAGACGCTGCATTCTGGCCTTTCATAAATGGTCATTTCGCGGCCGTGATTATTCCGACTCGTTTGACAAGCTTCTTTTATTAACTTGTCAATCTGTTCTTCAAGCGATGGACTCAACGTTTTTAGAACAAGATCTCGCTCTGGTTTGATGTCACAGCTATTTGGAAGAGCGTCTTTCACTTCACTGGAGCCATTTACGACGTGGCAACTGTGGATCTGCTCCCGTTTCTTAGACTGAATGTATCCGAGCCCAGCTCCATCTTCCCGTTGGGCATCTTTCGCTGAGTCCCGGGAATATCCCAAATCTTTTTGTAGAATTGAGCCAGTCGAACAGTTTGTTCGAAGGGTACATATTGGCATCTTAACAGCCTTTTCAATCCCTCCACATAGTATCTTGGCAGATGGATGGATTGAAGCCTGTCGAGTGCAAAATCGGTATCATTCTAAACTTCCTTTTCTACTTTGGTATCCATAAATTAGTAGAAGAGGATCGCTTTTTCACCTCTTCGCTTGGGAAGTATGTAGAAAGTGTGCATTTGTTGTACGCTGTATGTAAAAAGCACATCAAGTTCCTTATAATGCCGAGACGGAGCCATTGTGATTTGCAGAATCTAATCTGCTCCGGCGAAGGTTTGCATTGACGGGCAGAAGGAGCACACTGCATTGACCTCGTCCTCAGAGTCGCTGCCAAAGAGCAAAATAGGAGTAGATGGTCCGGGATTATTGTTTTATTTTTGGGGTTTCCCCGAGCAGACTATTTCTTCATCTTCCTCAGAATCGCTCCCAAAGATCGGGATAATGGCGACAGACTTCTGTTTATTCTCCGGCTTGTGACACCTTTCGGTATCCTCAAAGTCTGGTAGGAACTACTTTAAGTCTTCATATTTCCGGACTTCGTTTACGGAGAACAGATTCAGCTCTCCCGTGACGGTGTACTCCGAGCCGTCCTTGAAATACTATATACACTGATGTTGTGTAGAAGGGATGATGTTGTACTCGTGTAACCAAGGCCTGCCGAGAAAAGTATTATAGAAAGTCTTGGCGTCAATGACATGAAATTTGATGTCAGTAACGAGCAGACCGAAGCATAACGTCAGTATTACGGACCCAAGTATCCGGGATGACTGTGAGTCGAACCCGGAGATGGTAATTTTATCTCAGGTAAGGTGCTGAACGTTCATGCAAATTTCCTTCAGCACTCTCATATTGAGAATGTTGATGGAAGATCCGTTGTCGACAAAGTTTTACTCTATCTTGATATCGTGGAAGTGCCCATTGACGTATAACAGACGATTATGCTCGTACGTGCCGAGGAGGAAATCTTCATCACTGAATATAATGTCAACCGTTTAGACCTCTACCACCTCATCCTTCATCTTATCTTCTGCGAAGAAAGCTTGGAACTGATCGGGCTTTTGTAATGCCTTGATCAGGGAATCTCATGCCTCTTTGGACAGGAGGAGAGCTTCCAATATGCTCAGTTGCGAGGGTATTTTCCCCAGATGTGCCAGGTCGTTGTAATCCACCTTGTTTTTCTTAGGTGTATCTTTTTCCGCGAGCTCTTTGACTGCTTCTTCATCGAGGACGATCTCCTCGGGGATTTTTCCTTTCCTTTTGCCCTTTTTGTTCGAAACTTTGTTTGGAGGTCCGAGTTTTCTTTCATGCAGCGTGCGGTTACGCAGCTGAATATTTTCGTGGTTCTTCACATCCTCTTCTTTTTTGGAGGTGGAGTCTTTAAAGAGAGTGATGAGGGGTATTTCGTCCTCAGAATTGCTCCCGAAGGTAAGAACTTGGGGTTTTTCCCCTTCCAAATTGGTATCAACCATATGACAGTTGCCGGTCATTTCTTCATGCGCGTTTGTCGCACTATTTTGCCGTCGACGAGCACGAGTTTCGCGCTTCATCCTCTTGAAGTGTTTTTGATGGGCAACGTATCCTTGCCACCACTTCTTGAAGGCACTGCATTCCTCGGTGTGGTGGGTGAACCTTCGATGATATAAGTAGTAGTTTGGGTATGCATCTTCTCCATTGAGGCATATGACCCCGGGAGTGTTCCTTACGAAAGGTTGCAGCTTCATCCCCATTGACAGAGCTTTGGCGAACCGCTTCTCTGTTTTGATCCTGGTCTTATTTGTAGCAGGTGTGTTTTGGTTTGGTTGTAGTACTTTATGACTCATCCTTACCGCAGCTTCTTTGTCCTGACGCTGACTCTTAACCCTTTCGTATATGGCTGTCTCGCGTTCTCGGTCAACTTTGCTTTTTTGAAAGGTTTTATTTAACAGCCGATCGATCGGGTCTTCTCGTAGTTCCGGTGATTTTAGCGCCGATTCTACCCCCAGTTTCTCTGCGTTGTTTTCTGACGTCGAGAGAGCCTCTTCGTCATATAATGACGAAAGGGAGACCATGTGGCAATTTGCTACATGGTCTTTGGTGTCTTTTGATGAGTCATTTTCCTCATCGTAGTCACTATCTTCATTCTTAAGAATATGCTTGAGTAACTCTTCGAGCATGACTGGTGTCCGCGCCTTCTAGTTATACTCCTCCAGTGCATCAATGTATTTTTGTAGATCTTTGCGCTTGTCGTCATACTCAGCATGCTGCACAGGCTTATTGGTTTTCTTCTTTTACTTCGAAAACTTTGAAGGCTTGACCAGGGGGGTTTTCCCTCGTCAACAATTTTCGGTGTGGGACGTGGTTTTAGCATCCCTTCGATGATTTCGAGTTCAAGTGGACCTTTTTACCTTACTGCCAAACATGCTTGTAGATCCTTCAGCATTTTTTTGGTTTTCGTTGAAAGAACGACTTCCCATTGAGTTTCTTCTACGAATGAGCATGATTCCCCCAGCGCGTTCAACTTTAAGGGAGTATGCTTCTGGGGTGATTTTACCCTTCGGTTATCAGATAGCGTGAATTTCCCCTGTTGATACTGATCTTCGACTCAGTTTTTGAAGATGTAACAATCTTTAATTGGGTGGCTTACCATTCTGTGATAGGAGTAGTAGTTAGGGTTGTTGATATCGTCGGGTTTCGGTGGATGCCGCGGGTTTAGCAATGTGATGAGTTTATTACGCATTGTCAATTTGAACAGTCTCCTCATATTGTTGTGGGGAAACGAGTAAGCGCGTCCTAGTCTTTCTTCGAAGGACGGGCGCGGACGCGCGTTATTTTGGCGAGCAGCCGATGTTGGGCCGCTCGGTTGTTGTTGCGTATTGGCAACGAAGGCTGCTTTCCCTTTACCCTTGGTATTTCGAGAGTCCTTATTTGAGGAGGAAGGCCAGTGGCCCGTCTAATCCATTTGAGCCAGTTTATCTATCAGAGCCTGGAAGGTAGTTGTTTTGAAAAATGTCATGAACTGGGACACAGTCTTCCGAGAATAAAGGGTCCCGATGAACATGCCCATAGCTGGGGATTCTTCAATGCGCTATTCGCATTTAGACCACAGGTTCCTCCATCAGATTGTGTATTGGACCCAGGTTTCTCCTGATTTAACCATGGCATTAATTAGTGCCGTGATTGGAGTACGTTCGCTCACGCTGGCCAAATGCTGCGTGAACAACAGTTCTATCTCTGTGAATGTTTTTACGGTGTCATTTGGGAGCTCCGATTACCATTCAAAGGCTGTTTCTGACAGGCTGCCAAAGAACTGGCGAAGCAACAGTTTGTCGTCTCTTCCAGTGTTGCCGCACAGAGCTTTGAACTGCGCGACGTGCGGGTGAGGGTTTCCTGTCCCTTTGTATACATGGAATTTGGGGATCGTATATCGCGGCCGGTACTTAATTTGATCATACCAGCCTGGACATAGTAAGGGTTCTGACGATTTGGACAGCGGTTTCATTAGCTTGATGAACTCTTATTTATTGAGCAATATAATCATCAAGGGCGGCCTTGGAGATCGTTTCCTCCTTGGCTGCTGATAAGGCCGGGGGAGGGTTTGATATTTCCCCTCTATCATCCTCGACGATTATCGGCGGCTCTTCGGCCGGGGTTTCTGGCTGGATCATTATTCTAACCATGTCTTGGAACAAGAGAGCCATCTGCTTTATATTAGCAGCTTGCTCAGCGTCTTCCTTGTCCTTTCTCTTGATCACCCTTCGCAGAAACTCTGTATCGGTCTCCTGCGTGCTTTTCAGCTTCTTTGTTTGGACTTTCTTTCTATCCGGTAATTCCTGCCATTTTGGTCAGCATTTCCTGGAGCATCTGTTATTGCTCCTGAGCCTTAGTCAGCGACCGAGTTTGCGGTCAGTGACTCATCGAAACACGGCTTTCTTCTTTTCCCAAATCCATATAGATTGTATGTATTGTTATGCCCCCGGCCTTGGGGTGTTTAAGTCTATTGCCTTTGGAATTTTCCACGGGCGATATAGTTTTTTCCAACCTCTTTCTTTTATGGGAGATTGGAGTTGAAGGAGCCGTTATGACAGGCGCCTGCTTAGGAGAAGTCCTTTGTTGTATGGCGGAGGAGTGATCTTTTTCTTATCGAACCTTCGATTTCTTCGGTCAACGAGAGTAGTTCTGGTCAATCACAGAGTCCTGGACTTTTCTCCAGACCCTATGAATTTGCGAGGAGAGCCGCTGATGAGGCTGCTACGGCTTTGCCAGCACTGTAACTTCTGCAGGTGGGGGGTGATTTCTTTAGCACCGCTGTTGGAGAGTTTTTGCGCACCCTCTTAAGAAATTCAAAACTGTTTCTAGTTGGAACAGCAGCGTCGACTTCCACCATTGGAGCTGGTGGAGTCAGTCCAGAGAGGGAGTTTCCCCCAACTTCTCTCACTCTGCGCCAATGGCAACGTCGAGCATGCCTTGTTGAAGGGACCGCCTTAGTTTTGGAAGTGGATTCATTAAGCCTCTGGTTTTGCTGAGGAGTTGAAATTGGCGTCAGCTTATTGAAGAACGACATCCTTGCTAAAGTTTGAGGAGGGCTGGACAATCCTTTGAAGACCGACTTTCTGATGGGTGAAGCACTTTTGATGGCTTCGCCTGTAGTAGGAGTTGGGAGAGCTAGCCGTTTTAGGGTAGCCCCTTCAGGTATCACGAGCTTGTTTATGGGCCCATTTATACTTTTGCTTGCCTGTTGAGGACTGAGATGCCAGATTTGGACGGCCCGTTGAGAGGGGCCGTTGTGGTTGCCAGTCGATCGAAGATCGACTTTTTGGGAGCTTCTTTTTGCGGCACTGAGGCACCGAAACTCACCAGTGGGAGCATGGTCCCGAAGAACAATCCAGTAGTGGCTTATGTGACTTGCCCTACTGGCATTGAAAAAATAGAGACCGTGTTAGGCCCATAGCCCACTCTTTCAGTTAGGGTGGAGCGAGAGTTGCTGTTGCATGAAGTGCATTGGGAAGCTATCGATTTCTCAGCACAGGAGCAAGACACCAAGTTTTAGTACCTCGAATCCAAGGGCAACCATAACGAACCGTGATTTTGTTCGCGAAACACGATACAAGAAGTGTGGAGCGGAAAAAGGAAAAGGTCTCACCGGGCGTGCCGGAAGACCGGAGACGAACTGGGATTGATCGTCTTGCCTAAATTTGGGGGCAAATGCTATTTGGACTTATCCATCCACCTCTCTGAAGATACTAAGTTGATTTATGGCACCATATATCGGAGGTTTGGATAGACGTGACCGTTGTAGCGGACTTCACCAGATGCCCCCTGTAGGCGCAAGCCCTACAGTTAATTGAGGGGGGTTTTATTGTGGGAACGCTCTTTCTTGCAGGCGTAAGCCCTGCAGTTAATTACGTTATCGCGTTGTGATAACCACTTTCTCCTGCTCCAGCAGTTCACTTCATGTCGTGTGTATTTTTATTTATTTTGGTTGGCCGTGGATTGTATACGGAGACTACTTTATGTCGTGCCCTGTAGAGCGCGGATTAGTCCAAAAATATATATTTTAGATTTGTGTTTGTTTTATTTAAGGGCCGTTAGTCTAGTTTGAGACTAAGATCAACTTAGCAAAATTTTGAAGATCATTTTTATTTAAGATCCAACAACAAAGCATTTAGAAGAAAACTTTTCAGAGAGACTTAGCCAATTTGGGCTCTGCCTATTTATCCCCCCTTTTTTTATAAAAAAGTGCTAAGCACTTGTTTGAAGCTCTGGCGCCCATATGGGTATCATGTGAAGCCTTCAGTTATAGTGATAAGCACTTTTTTTATATGGCGTCCACGTGAGAAACACGTGCGGCGCTGAGCGCTGCCCAATCAATGCTGAGCACTCAGCTTTTTTTGCTGTATATGAAGTGCTAAGTACTTTTATAAGGTGTCCTCATGAGGAGCATGAGAGACGCTGCCCAATCAGTGCTAAGCACTCAGCTGTTTTGGCTGTATGTAAAATGCTAAGCACTTTTATTCAACGCTCATGTACATTTCACGTGAGGCACTGGCCTTTTGCTTTGTGCGCTCGCATGTTTTTCACGTGAGACGCTGAGTTCTATTGGGAGGGCGCCCACGTAGGGAACACGTGAGGCGCTAATTTTTGTTGGGAGGGCGCCCACGTGGGAAACACGTGAGGCGCTAAGTTTTTTTTCTTCAGAGATTGAATCTCTGTTAATGGCATTTTGACTATTAATGATCACCAAGATCTTTGTTTTGAAGATATAGGATCAGGTTTTCTTTAAGAACTAAGTTTTTATAAGAACTAAGTTTCTTTTAGGGTTAAACCCTTTTTTCCGAGGAATTAAATTTCCATAGGATAGATTCTTTTCCTTTTATCTTTCTTTTTAACGTAGTTCTTTTCTGAATCTTTGATTCTCCAGAACAAGATCTTCCCGATGAGAATTAAATTCTCAACTTGTGGAAGACCTGTCTTGTGGATGTCAGATACAGAGAAAGAACTAAGTTCTTAAGAAGGGTTAAACCCTTGGGTATGCTGTGAAGGTAAAGGAGATGTTTTGATCTCTGTGGTTTCTTTACTTAGGGGTTGAGAGGAAAAAGATCTTCTTCTCTATTGAGAATAAAATTCTTTTTTGCTTTTGAGAGCCTTCTGTATTATTTTTGTAGAAGCTTATGGGGACTCCCTCTAATGTCTGTGTTTTGAGACTTGAAGTCTCGGATTCTTTATATAGTGGAGGCAAATTGTTAATTTATTTTTGAGAAAATCTCTTATTGAGAGATTCTAATTGATTTATTTGGTCTAAAAATTTCTTAGGGGAATTTTACCCACTGTTGGATTTTTGATCCAAGAGTTTCTGTTTTACAAAATATGTTTTCTTGTTTTTAACAAGATTAGAGAAATATTTTCCCCATATACAGAATTTTATTGTGTCAAATGGTGAATTTTAATCACCATTGGATTTTTAATTTAAGGGCTCTCTATTATACAGAGCACATCTTTCTTTGTTTAGAAAGATATAGGGAAATATTTTCCAACCTCATTGGATCTTTGATTCAATAATTTTCTGTTCATTTAGAACGATTAGGGGAATATTTTCCCTTAATAGAATTTTATTCTATTATTTGTTGATTTATCATCACCATTAGATATTTGATCCAACGGCTCTATTTAACAGAGAGTATCCCAATTTTTAGGGAAATATCCCCATATAGAATTTTATTGTACTTGATTTTACTTGGACGTCGGCGCTCATGTGTTGTGTATGTGTGCGCCACTTAAGAATTTAATTCTTATTTATGATAGGCGCTCATGTGCTTTGCACATTGGCGCCCACGTAAGCTTCACGTGCAGCGCCATCATAGAATTCAACCCTAAGAGGTTGGCGTTGGCGCTGGCGCCCTCGTGGGGAGGAAGTGAGGTGCTGCCTCATTAAATTTAACAGAGCTTAGCTCTTTTATTATGTTTAAATATTAGGGGAATATAGATCTGAAGCCCTCTCATGAGGCCGACGGGTAGCTTCCTGCCCAACCAACTCATAGCGAGTAAATTCCTGTTTGGCCTAAACTGTGGATCCCAAGTCCTCGCGCGGGTAGAATCTGCTTGACGCCGAGGCATACCCATCCATAGCGAGCAGATTCCTCCTCGGCTTAAACTGTGGATCTGAAGTCCTCTCATGAGACCACTGGGTAGCTTCATGCCTAGCCAATTCACAGTGAGTAGATTCCTACTCGGCCTAAACTGTGAATCCTAAGTCCTCGCGTGGGAGACTCCTGCTCGGTGCCGAGATACACCTGTTCATAACGAGTAGATTCCTGCTCAGCCCAAACTAGGAATCATAAGACCTCATATGAGACCGGTGGGTAGAATCCTACTCAGCACACATACTTGAAGTAGGCAGACTTCTGCGTAACACAAGTAAAGAAAGCTTGTCTACAATCGACGGTTCTTTTTCCGCTCGAATCACCTCGTCTTCGGGGGAAGAGGGGTATAACCGAACTATGCAAAGTTTCTAGAGTTTCCGAAGGGATAGCTGGCTATGTAAACCTGAAAAAGTCTATCCTGGATTTTCAAGTGTCGCTTCGCCTGCAGTACCTTGTCTCCGAGTGCGCTCCAACCTAATGTTCGCTTGACTCATATTATCTCGTCTCCAGGGTGAAGAGGGGGCACCGATCTATCTACACTTGGAAAACATAAATGAAAATTTTCAAGCAAACACATTACAAATGAGCAAAAAGGTCATATACACTACAGATGAGAAAAAAATACTTCATTAATTTCAAAAACTGATGTACAAGGTATTCAGACTCCTCAGCTTTACAAAAATGCCCAGAGGCTTAAAGAAGGAAAAAAATGGAAAATAAATAGAACAGGCCTCTCCTCACGATGACCCGCTCACCAGTCGTCGCCGCCAACCTCTTAAGCCTTCCCGGGAGCGACCGGGGCATCCTCCAGCGCCACAGCTACATTAGACTGTGAAGGAGGAGCAGTAGCAGTGTCACGCCCCGCTTCCCAGTAGACAAAATCGGTGATGTGGCAAGCCCGCAGTATATTTATCCAGAGAAGGTCATTCCTTAAATGAATATACTAAGCGTATTGAAACAATAATACACAATAAAAGAATAAATGGAGACTGTAAAAATTTTCAATAAATATCTTTATTTACATTCAAACTTGAAATATTTACGGATACAAGAGTTCAACTGAAAAGTAAATACAATAACAGAAATGCCTAAACAGGTTGCATACATAAACTGGAAGAACAGGATAACTAGTTTAAGCCTGAGCTGCGATTTGGTCGTACTCCTCCTCTTTTGTGTCCACCTCCTTCGTCTCTACGGTATCTGACGAACATTCTCGTCAGCGAACTAGCGCTCGGTATGTCCCAAATATGGGGTAAAAGTGAAAAGTGACAAGTATAGAATAATCATGAAGTAATGTATATGACAAGTAAAACTATATGGAAATAAACATCGGTATATGTACTATAGGTCTCTATATGGTCTCTATGTCAACGTAAAGTTCCAAGTGTGAATATCAATGCAACCGTAGAAGTATTCATGAGCTCAAAAGTGGGGTCTCAGGAGCAAAGAAACACGGACCCATTTCATGTGTTAGTATCGGGACTCTAAATTGTGGAGAAGTCGACCTGACTGAGATTCGAGTAAATAGAATTCTAATAGGTCAATACGGAACTCCTAAAGTTCCGTTGGATTCACACCTGAAACTATCCCCTACACGCCGAGTATAATATATTATAACTGTTAGATACCCTTAGTTGATTTTCTTAGTTGATTATAACATGTCATGATCGAACCATAGATTGCAACAGAGAATAATGTAGTCGAGTGGGTTAAGTAAAATGTGTGTCATGTCAATTGCAATCTCAGGTCGAGTCAAGTTAGTTCGAGCAGAATGAGTTCGAGTTAACGTTCAAGTTTAGGTTCTAGTTTGTATTCGAATTATAGTCATTTCATATTACTAGGTTTAACTTTGAAGATCTTAAGTTCAAGAATAATCAGACAACTGCTGCACATGAACTGCAGGATTTTTATTTTTTTCCACGACGTTTGCCATTGATAACTATGTTAATTTGTAGTGTTATCTAACCTGGATAGGCAAACACTCACTTTCTCCAAGTCCCTGCGACTCAAGAGAAATGATACCGCATAAAACTATATTAATATAGGGTCCTTAAAAATTTATTCTTGTTGTTTATTATGTATTTGTATTTCTCAAGGGGCTTTTTTGTAAAATGTTTTAATATGGTTTAAGAATAAACCTCGATGGTGATTTAGAATATTAAAAGTTTTTTTTGAAAATGTATTTTAGTTTTAATGGTATTTTAGTGATGAAACCTAGCTTTTAGAACTTCATGGTATTTTCATGAAAACTACTACTTTTGGAAATTTGATGGTATTTTATTAAAAATTTTATCTTTCATTTAAAAATATATTTTTCACAATTTGTTTTCGTTGAAAATACGGATTCATAATTTTATATAGTTTTCTAAAGTTTAATTTGTTTAAAAAATTCGTATTTCTTTTAAAATCGTATTTTTATTTCCTTTCGAGACCGAATTTTTCATGAGGAGTTATATATCTCACTCTACTATTCCAAGAACGTGCAATAATCCACGCCATCCGTAAATGGGTTCTCCTAAAAGGGTTGTACAGTCGTAATTGCAAAAGATTTAAACATAGCGATAAAAACATTTTATAAAAATAATGGTATTTTAATGTAATTTGTAATCTTCAAATTAAACTTATATTTAAAATATCGTGCTATAAGACCATAGAATATGTGATGGGGTAGGTCGTTGCCTCGTGAATTTCCTATAGGTATATATTACTAGGTTTCGATAAAAAGGTTACTTTGTGTTATTTATTTGAAAAGGTTCGATACATGTTTATTTTGCGTGGAATTTTCATTATATTAAAAGGTAACTGGTGTGAATGATATTTTTAAATTGATATTAGAGGGATTAAGGTGAAAGGTTAAGTTAGCAAGGGTGATAAAGATTTCTAAAAGAAATTTATTTAGACCAACTCCACTTTCGTCGGTAAAGTTTTAGAAAGCAGGTTGAGACGAAATGAAAGAGAGGAAAGAGACTTATGGTTTGTGTAGCATTGAGAAGTGAGTAAGAGAGATAGAGGGGGTCTTTGTGGTGTCGCGGTGTCATCGGGAATGGCTTCGGTTTTTGATCGAATGAATTTGGACCACTAACTCCACTTAACTAGTCTTAATCTTTCTTGAACATAGAAATTTTTAGAGAATTTTGAAATGATTTTCAGAATATGGGAGAGTTAGGAGATGGGATGGTATTTATAGGGTAAAAAATGAGAGTGTGTGAAATAAAAAATGAATTAAAAATAGATTCAATGGTGTTAATGGAGGAATTGAAAGGTCTCTGGTTGAAATCAGAGAAAACAATAATAAAATAGAGTAGAGGGGAGTTGAAGGGATGCACGGGCGAAGCACGGAGTCATTTGGAGGCATCTCAACCACCGGTGCCGGCCTGGAGGCGATTTTGGGCACTCAAGATTTGAGCACCCGTCTCGAAATTCACGCCATGTGTGTTATTTGATCTTAACTCCTCATTTATCCTGTTTGATTTTTGTAAAACTTTTCGATTCAACATGTATTGCATGTGCAACTCTTGGGCTTCCAAAAATTAAAATGAAAAAATATTAAAAATTATTGGGACTGATGGGATTCGAACACGCAGGCTATGACACAGCAGTAGAGAGTCTTAACCAGTGAGCTACGACTTGTTTCGTATTTTTATTGAACAAAATTAACTTATAACTCCTAATCATGCTGAAATATCCTTTCTATACATTTGAAAAGGTTACATTTGTATAAGGATTTCAAAGTCGTTACATTCTACCCTCCTTATAAGAATTTCGTCATCGAAATGTACATAAAGACTAATTTTCAAAAAGGCGAGAGTATTGTGCACGCATATCGTCTTCCTGCTCTTAGGTTGATTCTTCTGGCGAATCCCTTCTCCACATCACTTGGACCAAATCACCTACTTGTTCCGTAATATCTTCACCATTCAATCCAAGATTTCAATTGGTTGTTGCTCGCAAATTAAATCGGTCAATACAATGAACTCTGAATGATCAGGTATATGGCTGGGGTCGCTCATATATCATCGTAGCTGGAATATATGGAATATATTGTGCACTCCTTCCAATAGGGTGCTAGTGCCAAGTGGTACGCCATTTCTCCAACTCGTTCAAGTATGTCGAACGATCCGATGTACCTTGGGCTAAGTTCACCCCGTTTGCCAAGATGTATCACTCATTTATTCGGAGAGATTTTCAGAAACACATGCTCTCTAGGTTGGAACTCCAGATGTCAACTCTTTGCATCTGTCCAATGCTTCTGTCAGTCCTGAGCTATGCACATCTTCTCCCCGATCATGCAAACTACAACCACAGTTGCCACGATCATCTCTGGTCCACGGAGTTCACGGTCTCTAACGTCATCCCAACTCTGCAGGGAATGACACTTATGTCCGTAGTGTGCTGCGAATGGCGCCATCCCAATGCTTGCCTGGTAGCTGTTGTTATAAGAAAACTCCACAAGGTGTAGGTGATCTTCATACGAACCTCCGAAATCCAGCATACAGTATCTCAACATATCTTCATGGATCTGAATTGTTCGCTCGAACTGTCCATCTGTTTGGGGATGATACGTCGTGCTGAAATTTAGACTCGTTCCTTAGCTATCTTAAGGACTCCGCCAAAATTGCGATTAGAATTTAGTATCTCGGATAGAGACGATGCAGAAATGCACCCCATATAATCTTACGATCTTCTGCATGAGTTTCTGGGTATCAAGACAAGTATGATACATCTTGAAGGTTGAAATCCTTACTTTAGATTTTTACACACTTCCATGTACTTTCTTGCTAATGTCTCGGTTGATTGGCCAACTCCGAATGGAATAAAGTGAGCCGATTTGGTGAGTCGATCCAAAAAAACTCAAACTGCATCATTACCTTTCATGCTGCCAGGGAGAGCAGTCACGAAGTTCATGGTAATGTGCTGCCATTTCCATTCTGCAATTGGTAACGACTGAAATAGACCAGCAGTTATGTGATTTTCAACCTTCACTTGTTGAAAGATTAAGCACTTTGCTATGCTCCTTGCTATTTCTCGCTTCATTGCATGCCACCAGTAGTGTTGTCATAGATCTTTGTACAATTTCGTGTCATCAGGGTATACAAAGTAAAGAGAGCCGTGAGCTTCTTTCTTCAACTCTTCACGAATAGGGTCGACCGATACGCATAAACGGCTCCCATACCGAAAGAATCCATCTTCGTGGATGATGAAGTCGGTTCGAAGATCATTTTCTACTTGTTCTCAGATCTTTTGTAATTTGGCATCATTTGTTTGAGCTATCTTGATCTGATTGATAATAGTGGACTGAAGTTATAAGTTAATCAAGGATGATGCATTACCTGGCACAACTACTTCAACCATAAGTCCATGCAGTTCTTGCTGTAACTTCCACTGGGCGGTGATGTTCATTGCTAATGGCCGGCGGCTAAGTTCATCGGGAACTACATTCACCTTTCCAGGATGATATTGTAGGTTGATGTCGAATTATGCAATGAGCTCTAGCCATCTTCTCTGTCGTGTGTTGAGTTCTTTTTGAGTAAATACATACTTCAGCTTATTGTGGTCAGTGTATATATCCACTCGCTCTCCCAAAAGGGAGCGATGCCAAATCTTGAGTGTGAAGACCACGGCTGCCAATTCCAAGTCATGTGTTGGATAGTTGCGCTTATGAACCTTTAACTGTATTGATGCAAGAGCCACAATCTTTCTATACTGATGCAGAACACATCTTAATCTTTTATCGGATGCATCACAATGTATGTCGAACCGCCAGATCGATCTGGTATTATGAGAATAGGTGCAGAGGTTAACCTCGACTTGAGTTCTGCGAAAGCATTCTCACATGCTTCTGACCACACAAATGCTTTGTCTTTACATGTAAGTTTTCTCGGGGGTGCTGCGATCTTTGAGAATTCTTCGATGAAGCGAATGTAATATCCTGCTAAGCCCAAGCAGCTTCTTATATTTTCACCATCTTTAGTGTCAGTCACTCGCTGACAGCTGACACTTTAGCTGGATCCACAGAGAGTCTTTCGCTAGAAACGATGTGTTCGAGAAATCTAACTTAGTCTAGCTAAAATTCACGCTTGTTGTATTTGGCGTAGAGCTGATATTGTCGTGGTGTCTCCAGGACAATGCGTAAGTGCTTGGCGTGTTCTTTCCGATTCTTTAAATACACCAGGATATCATCGATGAAGATAACAACAAACCTGTCTAAGTACTCTCGGAAAACTTGGTTCATCAGATTCATAAAAATGGCTAGTGCATTGGTCACTCCAAATGGTATTACTGGATATTCATAATGGCCATAACGAGTCCTGAATGCGTCTTCGGAATGTCAGATTCCTTGACCTTCACCTGACGATATCCTGAACGAAGATCTAATTTTGAGAAAACATAAGATCCACCGAACTGGTCGAAAAGGTCATCGATGCGAGATAGAAGATACTTGTTCTTAATTGTCATTTCGTTCAGTGCTCGATAATCTACGCACATCCGGTAGGTACCTTCCTTCTTCTTAACTAGCAGCATCCGAGATCCCCAACTTGAGGTACTGGGTTTGATCCAACCTTTCTTCAGGAGTTTGTCTAACTGAATACGGATCTCCTTCAATCCCTCCGGACTTAATCGGTATGGAGCTTTCATTACAGGCGGTGCATCGGGTTGTAAATCAATCCCAAACTCTAGAGCTCGATTGGGAGGCAAACCTGTTATGTCTTCAGGAAATACATCCTCAAACTCTTTAGCAACCTCTGGTTTCGATCCTTCCGCTTGCAATGCCGCAATCTCTGCCTTCTTTGGTTTTGCTTGGTAGATGTTAGGCTCTAAAGTCCGTTCTCCATTTTTGAAATAGAACACCGGGTGATCTGGTATTTCAAACACTATCCTCTTTTGGCGACAGTCGATGGTAGCAAAGAAAGTTCCCAGCCAGTCCATTCCCATGACTACGTTGAAATTCGGTATGTCCAATACCTTGAAGTCCGCATAGAATTCTCAACTGCAGACGACTACTGGACATGGATCATATCCCAAGGTTGCTTTTAGAATGTCGTTCATTGAACTGACATTCCAGCTGGATACGAGTGGCTCAACTGGGATCGCATGAGTTCTTACGAACCGTTCGACATGAAGCAATGTGATGCCCAAGTGTCGAAGGGCGCGAGTGCAGATAGGGTGGCTACTAAGATTGTACCTAAGTCGCATGTGATTGATTTAGGTATAACAAATATAGATGGCTAGGATTTAAAATAACTTGAAAGGAAAGAAGGATGAGATTTTATCAGTGATAACCTGACCCGTAGCTTCGCCCTCTTCGATCGACATAGTGAAAGCTTGGCATCGTGGCACGTTCCTCTGTGCTTGGTTAAACAGTCAACGTTGAGGTTGAGCAGTCTGTGTATGAGGAGCCGGAGCTGGTAGAGCTAACCAGGTAGGAGGAGCTTAGATTGCTGATCTATCTGGAGGGTTATTAGTCCCTCAGTTCTGGGGATATGCTCCAACAGTGTGAGTAGAAGACCCACAGATTAAGCACAATTTTTTTGCCCTATGATGGTTTTTCACTAGATGCCATGTTCTTTTGCAGTAGTTGCAAAAATCTGGTTTGTTGTTGGCGAACGAACCTCCTGGCCTCTGAGATGGTCTATTGAAAGCTGGCCTGGAAGAGACGCCTCCTGTGATCTAGTGTAAATAGCGTTTCACACCGGCCAACTGCAGCCTGCCCTTCTTCTTCACAACTGCATCATAACGTCGGGAAGCCTTCAAAGCAAGCTCGTGGGTTGGGAAATCCTTTGTAGCAAGTGCAGCTCAGGGGTTTCAGGGTCCAACCCCTGCTGGAATCATTGTTCCCGGATCTCGGCAGTGGGAATGGGGTGCGCAGCGAACCTGTTACGACCTTGTGTTAGCATTGTTTAAGTGAGATAGGAAAATTTAACTTGAGACTATAGCTTACTTGCAGAGCGTGGTAAACTCAGCATCAAATTCATCCACAGACTTGACCCACATCGAGCCTTGCTGTAGATGGATGAATTATTGCTCCATGTCAAAGCAGGCAGTATCCGGAAAGTACTTTGCATCAAATAGGTCTCGGAATGTTTTCCACTTTATTGGTTGTTCGAGATGGCTCTCCTCTGCCTTCCACCATACCCTGGCATTATCCGTCAGTTGCAACTTAGCAACTCATACCCAAGCTATATCTGGCTCTTGAGCCGCTACTAGGTCATACTAAATTGTTTGAGCCCATTCCTCCGCTTAAAGCGGGCTCTCTTAACCCGAGAAGTTCTTTGGATGTAGTGCTCGAAACAGCTTAACTCCGGGTGTCTCGGCCTCAGGGCGAGCAAGTCCTTGGTGCATGAGAGTTGTCTGCTCCCTTTGTCCCTCTAATCTCCTGATAGCCTCAAGAAGTACCATTTGCTTATTGATAGGCGTTGCAACAGTATGTGGTGGTGGTAATGTAGGCGGTGGAGTGTTTTCGTTGACGTTGGTGTTGGTATTGTTCGGAGAGTCCGTCACCTTGATATGAAAGATATGTTAGGATAGATTCTAGGAATTTGAAATGCAAGGAATGTAAATATTTATTAAATTCATTAATTCTTTTGGTATTTTTTATTAAAACTTCATGCAGAACTGACCTGTATGGGCCACCAATAAAATCTGTCATGCCCCGCTTCCCAGTAGACGGAAACGGTGACGTGGCAAACGCACGGTATATTTATCCAGAGAAGGTCATTCTCTAAATAAATATACTAAGCGTATTGAATACACAATGTAAGAATAAATGGAGACTGTAAAAAATTTTCAACTAATATTTTTATTTACATTCAAACTTGAAATATTTACTGATATAAGAGTTCAACTGAAAAGTAAATACAATAACAGAAATGCATAAACAGACAACAAACATAAACTGAAAGAATATAATAACTAGTCTAAACCCGAGCCGCGATCTGGTCATACTCCTGTTCCCTCATAAAAAAGAGGGGGGAGAAAATTCTCCATAACTCAAGCCTCACGTGTTAAACACGTGAGCGCCTATATGCAAAGTATATAGGCGCTGCAATCAAACAACTAATGTGCTAAATAAGCCTCATATGTTAAACACATGACCGCCTGTATGCTTTGCATAGAGGCGCTGCAATCAAACAATTGATAGGCTAACTAAGCCTTACGTGTTAAACATGTGAGCGCCTATATGCGAAGCATATAGACGCTGCAATCAAACAACTAATAGGCTGAATAAGCCTCATGCGTTAAACATGTGAGCGCCTATATGCAAAGTATATAGGCGCTGCAGTCAAACAACTATAGGCCAAATTGGCCTCACGTGTTAAATACGTGAGCGCCCATATGTAAGGCATATGGGTGCCAAATTAGAGGAGCTAAATAAGCCCCACGTGTTAAACTCGTGAGGTCACCTCCTTACGTAGAATTAAATTTTACTCAATGAACCGTTAGATCAAGGATCCAATGGTAGTTAAACATATAATTAAATTCTATTGAGAAGGATATTTTCTGTTAAATAGAAAGTTAGTGGATCAAAAATCTAATGAGATGGAAAATATTTTCCATATCTTTCTAAACAAAGAAATATTGTGCTCTGTTAAATCGAGCACCCTTAGATTAAAAATCCATTGGTGATAAAAATATCATCGTTCAATAGAATTTTATTCTGGGAGAATATTTCCCCAATCTTGTTAAAAAAACAAAAACAACATATTCTGTAAAAACAGAGACACTTGAATCAAAGATCCAACAATGGGTAAAATGCCCCAAATCAATTTTGAGACCAATTAAATCAATTGGAATCTCACAATGAGAGATTTTCTTAAAACCGATTAACAATCTGCCTCCACTATATAAAGGACTCAAGACTTGAAGTCTCATATAGAAAAAAAAACCCATACAAACTTCTGCAAAAAAAATACAGTTAGCTCTTAAAAGAACAGAGAATTTAATTCTTAAAGAAGAAGACTTTCCTCCTTAAAACCCTAGGTAAAGAAAACATGAAGCTCGTAATCCTCTCTTACCTATCTGAGGGTTTAACCCTTAACATAAGAACTTAGTTCTTCCTCTGGTTGAGATTTGCAAAAGCAAATCTCCCCACAAGTTGAGAATTTAATTCTCATCGAGGAAATTCTGTTCTTCAGATTCAAAACTTAGGGGAAAAGAACTAGGTTAAAAAGGCGGAGAATGAAAAGGAACATATAGGAATTTAATTCCTCCAAAATTATGGTTTAACCCTACACACTAGTAAAATAAGGGGTTGCCCCTACGGATAATGACATCCGTAGGGGCAATTTAAGTTTGGCCCTACAGATTAGTCCGTAGGGCCAAAAGGTTGCCCCTACGGGTCCTCACATATTAATTTAAAAATATTAAATCTTAAATTGTTGTGTGCCCCTACGGAGCCGCAAACCAAACACCTACGGACTTATCCGTAGGGGCAACTAAATAGAGATTTAATTAAAAAGGCACGGATCGATCTCTACGCTGATCATTTTCTTCTGCGCGCGCGAACCCAAATTCCTCCCAAACCCTCGTTCCCGTCGATCGATCGTCGATCTCGTCATCCCCACCGCCGGCCGATTCGTCGTAGTCACCGCCTGCGCCTTTCGTCGTCGCCAGCGCCGGGTCATCTCTGTTTTCATCGTCGCCTTCGATCGATCGTCGCCTTCGATCGATCGTCGCCTTCGATCAGGTAAGG
Source organism: Agapanthus africanus (assembly GCA_030015575.1). Lineage (NCBI taxonomy): Eukaryota > Viridiplantae > Streptophyta > Magnoliopsida > Asparagales > Amaryllidaceae > Agapanthus > Agapanthus africanus. The sequence goes on along the minus strand of CM057341.1, from coordinate 95,972,303 downwards.
AAATCTTCAATTACTCAAATTTTTGATTGTTTTAGGGTTATGGTTCATTGTTTGGGTACCGATGAGGCATCGGTTGGGGTTGGGGTTAGGGTTGGGGGTGGGGCTAGGGCTCTGGCTCGGGCTGGGGTTCGGCAGGGGGTTGGGGTTGGGGTTAGGGTTAGGGTTGGGGTTCGGCTAGGGCTGGGGTTAGGGTTAGGGTTATGGTTGGGGTTGGCGTTTAGCTGGGGCTGGGGCTGGGGCTGGGATTGGGGTTAGGGTTAGGTTGGGGCTAGGCTGGGCTGGGGCTGGGGTTAGGGTTAGGTTGGGGTTGGGGTGGGGCTGGGATGGGCTGGGGCTGGGGCTGGGGCTAGGGAAGAATTCGTGGAGTCATGAGGAATTAATGTAGTCTCTGACGATGTTGCCCTAATTTCCATAGAGACATGAGGAGACATGGGAAGAATTCGTGTCTTTCGTGTTGTAGATATAGAATCAAGTAGCTAGCTATAGATTGATTGCTCAAAAATTAAAATTGTATGCATTCATGTGGTGGTTGTAGTTTGTGGCCAAATAAATCTTTGCATGCTGCCATTGGCAAGTCTTTGTCCAACCAAAACATGATTCAACATACCGAGCTTGTGGTACCAGACCATTCATAATGCAAAAAAAGACACATTTCTGATTTGAAGAAAAGGAAAGGCAAGATAGGGATTTAGTTATGGATTTTACTTGGACGCCAGAAAACTTTTCTGACACCGTGTACCCAATTTTCCTACACACACACCCCTTCACACATGAAGGTTGGCAGAAGATGTTTTTCTGGTAACATCTTCAGCATCATCGAGACTTAATTGCATTTGAAAGGAGGATATATATTCTTTCAACTTAAATTTATATTATATTCATCTTGTTTATTGATTTCTTTTTTATGTTGCAGGTATGTATCTCAATCTCAAGTCTAATGCATCTTAGTTCTTTAATGCTCAATTTTCAAAGGAGCTTAGTTCTCCATAGGAGCTTCGTTCTCCAAGATAGGAGCATGCTCCTCCCCATAATGCGCATATGCGCAAGCGCCGCGTTCACTACGTGCAACGCACGTGTGCCCGCCATGCGCGCACCACGTGCAATGCACGTGCGCACCATATGAGAATATTTAATAATATTAAAAGGAGCTTAGTTCTCCATAGGAGCTTAGTTCTCCAAGATAGGAGCATGCTCCTCCCCATAATGCGCATACGTGCAAGCGCCATGTGCGCTACGTGCAACGCACGTGTGCCCGCCATGCGCGCACCACGTGCAATACACGTGTGCACCACATGAGAATATTCAATAATATTAAAAGGAGCTTAGTTCTCCAAGTTAGGAGCCTGCTCCTCCCCATAATGCGCATATGCGCAAGCGCCATGTGCGCTACGTGCAACGCACGTATACCCGCTATGCGCGCACCACGTGCAATGCACGTGCGCACTACATGAGAACATTTAATAATATTAAAAGGAGATACGTTCTCCGTAGGAGCTTAAGTCTAATGCATATACACGGATATTCTCCTTTGTCAGTAACTATCCCGTTCTTATATTTCTCAATATAGTAAGCATAACCTACAATTTATATGTTATACAGTCTAACATGGCCCATGAGTACGTCAGAGCTAAGGACTGGATGTATGTGGATTGGAAACAACGTATGAAACCTAAGTTTGTCGCAGGAGTTGCTGCTTTCCTTGAATTTGCACGCGTACATAATAAGATCATAATAGAGAAGATTCTCTGTCCGTGCAATAGATGTGGCAATAAGTACTGGCAGAAGGTAGAATTGGCAGAGCTTCATATTGTAAAACATGGGTTTACTAGACTTTATACAACTTGGAAATATCACGGGGAAGGAGAAGAATGCAGTACTGTGGCAGAAGAAGTAGAACACGATAATGCGGCAGGAGAAGAAGAATTCGGTAATACGGCAAAAGGAGAAGGCAGTAATTTATTTCCATCAGAAGAAATGAAGGATATGGTAGAGGCTGCCCTAGGTGATTCTATTCGTACCGAAGATGACATTCCTTCCGGTCAAGGACTTCGTGTGGATAAATATGAAAATTTCATGAATGATGCTAGGAAACCAATTTATGAGAATGCGAAGTATTTCACCCTCTCATGGTTCGTCCAACTTTTCCAGATTAAGTGTCTAAATGGATAGAGCAACAAGTCATTCACAATACTTCTTTCGTTCTTGAAAGATTCTATGCCTCCGGGAAATAATGTGCCCGACAGCTGGTACGAAGCCCAGAAGATGATGTATGATTTGGGTCTAAAGTGCGAGAAGATTCAAGCATGTCCTAAAAATTGCGTGTTGTACCGGAAAGAGAATTCAGATTTGAAAGAATGTCCAACATGCGGAGAGGCCAGGTAGAAGACGAAAGATTTTGATAAGAAGCCTGATATACCGTGAAGATAGCACGATACTTTCCCATAACACAGAGGCTACAGAGGCTATTCAGGTGCAAGAAAACAGCCGAGGCAATGATTTGGCATCACCGTGCTCCTCCAAGTGAAGATGGAAAAATGAGCCATCCAAGAGATTCACCGGCATGGAAGATTTCGATAGGAGGCACGCAATGTTCAGTAGCGATCCTCGCAATGTCCGGCTCGGACTGGCTACTGATGGCTTCTGCCCATTCAACTATATGGCTGGAAGTCACAGCAAATGGCCCGTTGTAATGATAATTTATAATCTGTCGCCTTTGTTGGCCATGGACCAATCATACTTTATGATGCCTCTTCTTATCGACAGACCAAACTCACCGGGGAACAATATCGACGTCTATCTCCGACCTCTGATCGAGGAGTTGAAATCTTTGTTCGTTGATGGTGTAGAGACATATGATGCAAACACAAAGACAACCTTCATACTGCGTGCGGCTTTAATGTGGACAATTAATGACTTTCCTGCGTATGGAATGCTATCAGGTTGGTCCGTACATGGTCATAAAGCATGTCCTCATTGCCATGAACACACAACATCGAAATTCTTGAATTTTAGCAGGAAGGTTTGTTATTGCGGCCATCGACGTTTCCTGCCTCCAGACCACCCATATAGGTTAGACACAGTTCACTTTGATGGTCATCAGGAGCTTCTTGGACCTCCATCCCCATTGTCCGGAGAGGACGTGGCTGCTAAATGGGATGGTTACAATAACGTGACCTTCGGGATGGATCCGACGAAACAGGTCAAACCACCATATTGGAACAAGTTAAGCATTTTCTTCGAGCTTCCGTACTGGTCTACAAATTCAGTGCGTCATTGTCTGGACGTCATGCATATAGAGAAGGGAGTATCAGAGTACATACTTAACTTGCTTCTTTGTAAAGACGGGAAATCTAAAGACAACATGAATGCTCGGATGGATTTACAAGAGTGGGGAATAAGAAGTGAATTGCACCCTAGACCGGTAGCGGGTAAAACGGGCAAGTTTGTACTTCCCAATGCCGCTTATCATATGTCACAACCGGAGAAGAAAAGATTCCTGCAGGTGTTGAATGATTTGAAAGTCCCCACAGGTTTCTCAGGATCATTCAGCAAGAAAATAAAAATTGTGAAGGGCAAGATCGATGGGCTGAAAAGTCATGATCACCATGTTATCTTGGAGCACCTTCTTCCCTTAGCCCTCAGGACTTCTCTCCCCGACTCGGTTGGTCTAGTAATCAACGACCTATGTTGTTTTTTCATAGAGTTGTGTGTTAAAACACTGGAGGTTGTGACACTGGATAAACTAGAAAATTCTATTGCGTTGATACTTTGCAAGTTTGAGCGTATTTTCCCACCGTCATTCTTCGATATCATAATACACTTGACGGTTCATCTTGCAACTGAGGCGAAATTAGCCGGACCGGTACAATATCGATGGATGTATCCCGTCGAGAGGTACGTGTAATTTTTCGTTTCGCGCAATTTATAAATTTATTGTTGTCCTGTATGCCCGTATTTATTTATTCAACATATTCTCATTAGGTTTCTCTACACTCTTAAGAAGTATATACGCAATAAAAATCGACCAGAGGGTTCTATCATGCAAGGTTATCTTCTTGATGAAGCAACCACATTTTGTTTCCGCTATCTGGACGAGAACATTGAGACAAGGCTTAACCGACCATGAAGAATTCAAGACGGGCCATATGGTAAAGCCGAGTATAAGAGGGTAGACACTATATTTATCAACAAGATATACCGGTTTATCTTGCTTAATTGCGCATGTCTTGAACAAATTAGAGAGTAAGTTCTTTTGGATTAATTGTTATATCTGTGTTTGTGTGTGTATGAAATGATATAATATTAATGTCACAATTATTTGTCGAAAACAGAATTCATTTTAACGAGGTACGTAAGAGGCATCCTGATTGGAACGAAGAACGTTTGGAAAAATACCATCAGGATAATTTTTGTGATTGGGTCACAGATCATGTAAGTTATTCGAATAACATTTTATTGCTATCGGTTTTAATCTAAACTTGTATCGTTATGTATTTGTCGTAAAATTTGTTTTGTTAGATCCACGATCCGAACTTGTCTGCATCATTTGAGAGTGATTCAAGATGTTTAGCTCAATTTCCTTGTATGGAGGTTGCATATTACAAAGGATTTGGTGTCCTTGGATACAAATTCGAAGTTAAGGACATAGAAACATTTAGAACCACTCAGAATAGTGGGATTGCGACGGTAGGATCGGACGGTGTGATTTACTATGGGTACTTAAATTGTATACTCGGCATCCACTATCCCGGACGATCAGAACCCTTTTGTATATTCCAGTGTACTTGGTACGATCCGCGAACCGATACGGACAGGTGGAGAAGCAGTCTTGGGACTTGGAAAGATGAATATGGATTGACCAGTGTGAACACACTTCGATTTTACGGTCAGGAAGATCCGTTTATCTTTCCGGACCAAGCGTTCCAAGTATACTACTCACAGTGTTTGAAGCATCCGGGGTGGAGTGTTGTATGCCAATGGAAACCCAGAGTGTCTACGATGTCCCAGAATACGAGGACAGCGATGAGGACGAAGAAGAGAGAAGGCTTAAAGTGCTCCGACCGTCTGTTTCAAAAGACGGGTTGTCTTCGGCCGATCATGAAGTTACATGGGTTAGAAATGACATCGACGATGAAATCCAAGTAGATATGTATAATGCGCCCACGAAACGAAAAAGTTTATCAGTAATGTTATATTATTACTTCACATTTTACGCTCTATACATATATAGCCAATACTTTTAATGATTGTCTAATGCGCCCACGAACCGTTTATCTAGATTTGATGACGATGTCGGGAGCAGCGAGGGGCGGCAGGAGCTCCAGCCGCGGCAGAGGCATAGGCAGAGGCAGAGCGGTTCTGCCGCCCGGAGAGCTCCGTAGGGAGCTTCAGAGGGCCGGTCTTGCACCCAGATCGGAGACCCCTTCGGATACCTCCTTCCGTGTGGATTTTGCCACATCTCCAGGTATACTGCACGCATATCCATTTTGAATGTAATGTTACAGATATTCATGCCTATTTATGTCAAAATTACTTATATTGTTAATGTTTGATTGTCTAGTTGTTGGTGATGCGTCCACATCTGGGACAGAGGCCACCCCCGCTCCTCCAGGTATGTTTATATATCATATAGTGTATGTATATTGATTTAGAATGCTATATCATAAATACACACATTCCTTTTGCTCTTACTTAGCAATTTTTATTATTGTCTAGCTGTAGGTGGTGACACCACCGCACCTGCGGGTATGTTTATATATCCTATAGTGCATGCATATTGATTTAGAACGTTATATTATTGATCTACACATTCTTTTTGCAATTACTTATATAATCTATTTTTAATTATCTAATTACAGGTGGTGCGTCCACATCTTCCGCAGGGGCCACTCCTGCCGCTTCCATACCATCCGCATCATCTGCAGGTTAGTATGAATAAATTTAAAATATTTATTCATTTTACATATGCTCTATAGAATAAATATGAACTTCATGGAAATTTAGCGTCGATGTTTATTTTCTAGTTGGAGGGGATGCGTCCGCATCCGGGACCCCGGTTGTTCCTCACCGGAGGAACTATCGTCCCGCTCGTGCTGCTGCCCGGGCCTAGGCTCGTGCGATAGTCACCGGAGGTATATATCACACTTGAATTTTTGTTTAACCTTGATTTCTTAATATAACTTTGTCTTATTATTGATTGTCTTAATATTTCGTGCAGACGCAGGGCCTCCCTATTCCCAGAGGGGGACTCGAGGCCCGAATCAGTCACATAGGCTGAGGCCTGACAGAGCTAGGGGGAGGCAGCATTCCCCCTTTTTTTACCCTTGACTATCGCTATACCAGTCCTCATGCCGAGAGGTTCGGCCGGTATTTGGGGGACGAGAGCCGGCTCGTGAAGAACTATCCACTTCACGTTGAGTGGGACGAGCAGCACCAGCGCTCATTCGCCCTCTTCTTTGATCAGGCTCGGGTATGTATTAATATATATTTTCATTTGATCTATCCAATATATTTATTATTAACACTTGCAATCTAATAACAATATTTTTTTTTGTATTTTCAGTTGGATTACGATTTTCAGCCTGTAGCCGACCCTAATCACCAGGGGAGGGTGCTCGATCTTCATGCTCTGTACAATGGCCTGATGAAGAACATGCAGGCCAAGGTCCGATACAACAGGAATGAGCTGAAGGCCGACTGCTACTCCCTGTGGATGGCGACCCCCGAGGTAGAGAGAGCGGCCCTCCTATCTACTCCGGCATTTGCGAGAGTCGACGTAGAGACATGGCCTCTATTGTGCGCTTATTTCGACTCCCAACGCAAACAAGTATGTATTTTAAATGTAATTCATTATTTATGATATAATTTATTTCTTTGTGTTTCTTAATTAGAAAACTAAATGTTAATGCGTTGTGCAGAAACAGGCCGCTTAGAATACAGAGAACAGGAAGTCGGCGAAGAGGGGTCGCCCCACTTACACAGGTGGCTCGAGGAACATTACTCGAGCCATGGAGTTATCGATAAATTACAATAGACCGACCTTCGTGATATTCTGCAATATTAAGAGTTATTTTCTAATATTTCTAATATTAAGAGTTACTTTCTAATATTGCAGACATCTCGGACCGTGGCGTCAGGTGGTACACCGAGCGTGCTGTCCGCATATCTTGCCGTCCACGGCACCTCGACAGATCCCGCCACGGGCGAGCTTCGATATCCCGACGTCGCTACCCAGGAGTACTGCGTAAGTGTTAATATTTTTTCTACCCAAATTTGAAATTTTAGTTTTGGAAGGTTCAAGTTTAAATTTTATACTTATACTTTACTGCTTAATGTGGGTGTAGGAGCGGGTAGTTGAGCAGGCCCAGGCCTCGGGGATCGATTTTACCGGACAGAGCGATCCGAGGCTGCTGACCCCAGTTCTGGACGCCACACACGGAGGGCACCACGGAGGTTGGGAGAGAGGCCGGGGACTGGGCCCTAGCAGGGCCCATATGAGGTTGGACTCCACCCCGGCGGTTACTTCCTCCGTCTCCAGTGACCGACGTGTCCATCAGGAACTGGAGAGCTTGAGGGCCACCGTTCAGGAGTTGAAGGAGATGCTGGTATGTATACTACTTTATAGTAAAATATCATGTCATATTATATAGATATCAACATATCCATAATTAGTACGTAGCTTGAGCTTATTTGGTTTTAGACTTAAGTTTGATTAATCATACATACAGATGTAATTAAAATAAACAACAAACTAGATATCCAAACGGTGTTTCGAAATAACTTAATAATGATACGAATTCGAATAATACACAGTTCTTACACGCTTATTACACACGTTAGGTCCAGACGCGACAGGGTACATCGGCGGAGCCTCCACATGCATCTCCTTCGGCTGCGGCTCCGCAAGCCACTACATCGGCTGCGGTTCCGCAGACAGCTCCTATATCTCCACCGCCCGCTCAGACTCCCGCAGCCGCGGCTCTGCAACCGACTACCTCGACGGCGGCTGCGCAGACCACATCGCCAGCTCCACAGGCCGCTCAAACTCCCGTCCGCGCCGAATTGCAGAGTTTATTGACCGAGGAGCAAGCGCGCGTTATTCTATCGTTATTCAGAGGTGGAGCTGGACCGAACTAGGGTAGCTTTTAGGTTCTTATTTTTTGAAACATGTATTTATTTATATCATACACATTGTACTACATTTTGAAACGATATTGATATTGGTTTATATTTATATCATATTCAGTTTTTGGGTTTTTTTTGTATATTATATATATGCATGAGATGTGATTATGAATACTGTGATATATGTTGTGTGATGATTAATTTTATATTTGATTGGTGTATATATTATTGTGCACAGGGCGGGAAAAAATCAAGCAGCCCATTTTTTTAAAAAAAATACAGATAATATGTACCTACGGATTAATCCGTAGGTACACATGTTGCCCCTATAGTTATATCCGTAGGGGCCAAATATCAGCAGTAACTGATATTTCCCTCCTGATTTCAGTACCAGGGGGTTGGAAGTGCCCCTACGGACATATCTGTAGGGGCCACTGCCTCGCCCCTACGGCATTATCCGTAGGGGCAACATATCAGGATTCTTGATATTTTGCCCCTACGGATAGGTACCTACGTAGATATCCGTAGGGGGTAGTACTTGGCCCTACGGTCATGTCCGTAGGTACATTTAATATATTAAAAAAACCGTAAATAATATAAATTTTTTTACCCTACGGCCTAGTCCGTAGGGGCAACAGTACCTACACAGAAATCCGTAGGGGCAAGAATTTGCCCGTAGGGACAAGTTCAGGGCTTCAACTTGCACCTGCGGCCTTTGCACCTACGGGGTATTTTTTCGCCCCTACGGATTTATCCGTAGGGGCAACCCTTATTTGTAGTAGTGACATAGAGAACTTAGTTCTTATAAAAATAAAAGAACTTAGTTCTCCAATAAAAAAAAATGATCCAAGATCTTCAAAACAGAGATCTTGATGATCATCAATAACTAAAATGTCATTAACAGAGATTATCATCTCTATAAACAAAAACTTAGCGTCTCACGTGGAACCCATGTAAGAAAAATTAGTGCTTAGCACTATCATAGCGCCTCACGTGCTCCCACGTAAGTGCCTAAACCAAACAAAAGAATAGCAAAAACGCATCACGTGCTTCCCACATGAGCGTCCAAAGAATAAAAGAAAACTTATTTGGGTTGATTGGGCAGCCGCCAAATAAAACAACCCAGCACCCCAAAATAAAGAAATCACGTGAAATACACGTGAAACAAAAAAAAGAGACTGAGTGCCTCACGTGATTCACACGTGAGCACCAGAGCTCTAGCCAAGTGCTTAGCACTTCTGTCTAAAGAAAAAAGGGTGAACAAACAAAATCCAAAACAATGCTCAGCACTCACGTATTTCCCACGTGAGTGCCAAATAAAGTGCTTAGCACTCTATGATCAATCAAAATGACTAAAGTGCTTAGCACTGAATGGGCTGTGCCCATATCTGAGTGCCTCACGTGTTTCACACATGAGCGCCATAGAACATTAGTGTTTAGCACTAATCCAGCTCCCTACGTGAAACACATGTGAGCGCTGCATGTCTTAGTGCTTAACATTGCTGGGTAAGTATAGAAACCCAATCTCAGCCCAAATTGGCTAAGTTTTCCCGAGATAAAATCTCTTTGATTTTAAATCAACCGAGCTTATATGCTCGTGATTTCCAAACCGATCTTAGCCTCAAACATGACTAATGATCTCTCATTAATGATATCCAAAAAAATACTCATCCCATATCTTCTAAGAGAATCTTAGTCTCAAATAAGGCTAATGATTCTTAGATGGTCCACCATTATTTTTCCCTAAAATACGGGATTTGGTTTAAAGGTACATCTCTCCACACCTCTGATATATGTTATTGTAATTTCCCAACATCTTCAGAGAGGTAGCGGGTCCCGACAACCAACAACTCCTTCCATCCCATATTAATGCACTTCCAAATTGATGTGCACACTTCAATTTAGACAGCACCCTAAATTGAGTGCATTCCATATCACCATCGTTCACTCCGCCATGTAACAAATACACGTGTGCGCAAGATGAATAATGGACCGAAATGTCCTTAAACTAACATTCGTCCCCAAAAAAGGAATGTTGGACCGAAATGTCCATAAACTAAAATTTCGACTTAAACATGGCGCTAATGGACCGAAATATTCTTAAACTAATATTCATCCCGAAATACAGCGATAATGGACCGAAATGTTCTTAAACTAACATTTGTCTCCAAAACGGGAATGTTGGACCGCGATGTCCTTACACTAATATTCAACCCCAAAATGGGAATGTTGGATTGAAATATTCTTAAACTAATACTCGTCCCCAAAATGGGAATGTCGGACCAAGATGTCTCTAAACTAACAATAGATTGAGATGTCCCTAAATTAATATTCGCCCCAAATACGAAAATAATGGACCGAAATGTCCGTACACTAACGTTCGTCCCAAATAGGGAATGTTGGACCGAAATGTCCCTATACTAAAATTTCGCCTCAAATATGGCGATAATGGACCGTGATGTCCTTAAACTAAAATAATTGGGCCCAAATCCTCATACGTTTTAAGTCGATCTTAATCTCAAACCAGATTAACGGTCCTTGAATAAACCTAAGCCCAAATCTAAAATATACGGATTGGGACTAATCCGCGCCCTACGGGCGACGACATAAACTAATCTTCGTATACAATCCACGGGCAACCAAAACAAACAAAAACACACACAACATGAAATGAACTGCTGGAGAAGGAGAAAGTGATTATCGCAATACGGTAACGTAATTTACTGTAAGGGTATGCGCCTGCAGGGAAGAGCGTCCCCACAATCAAAAACCTCTCATAAAATGAGGGGGAATCTGATAAGGTCTGCTACAATGGTCGCGTCTATCCAAACTTCCGATATATAGTGCCATAAATCAACTTGGTATGTTCGGAGAGGTGGAGGAATAAATCCAAATAGCATATGCCCCCAGATTCAGGCAAGACGATCCATCCTGGTTCGTCTCTGTCTCCGGCGGTGGACAGATTTTGGCACGCTCGGTGGGACCTTTTCATCATTCCATTCCACACTTCATGTGTCGTTGTTTGCAAACAAAATCGCGGTTCGCTATAGTTTCCCTTGGATTCGAATTACTAAAATTTGGTGTCTTTCTCCTGTGCAGAAAAAATCGATGGCTTCCAACTGCACAGCAAACAACAGCAACATTCGCTCCACCCCAGCTGGAGGAGTAACCTACGGGCCCAACGCGGCCTCTATCTTTTCAATGCCAGTAGGGCAAGTAACACAAGACACTACTGGATTGTTCTTTGGGACCATGCTCTCACCGGTGAGTTTCGGTGCCTCAGCGCCGTAAGAGGAAGCTCCCAAGAGGTTGGACTTCGATCGACTTCCAACCACAACGGCCCCTCTCGAAGGGCCGTCCAAATCTGGTGTCTCGGTCTTCAACAAGCTGATCAAAAGCTCGAATGAGCCCACAAAAAGGCTCGTAATAGCTGAAGGGGCTTCCCCAAAACGGATAGACCTCCCAACTCCTCCTACGGGCGAAACCGTCAAAAGCGCTTCCCCTATCAAAAGATCGGTCTTTGACAGATTGGTCGTTCTTCCTCAAACCCTGCTAAGGACGTCAGTCTTCAATAGGTTGATGCCAACAACATCCCCTCAGCAAAGGTGGGGGCATGAAGAAGCCGCCTCTAAATCTAAGGCGGTCCCATCTGCAAGACATGCTCGACGTCGCCACTGGCGCCGAGTGAGAAAAGCTGGGTGCAACTCCTCCTCTGGACATACCCCACCAGCTCCAATGGTGGAAGTTGACGCTTTTATTCCAACCGGGAACAGTTTTGATCTGCTCAAGAGGGTACGCAAAAACTCTCCAACGGCAGTGCTAAAGAAATCGCCCCCGCCTGCGGAAGTGTTCATAACAGAATATTGCATTTTATACCGCCCATTCTTACGCTCGTTTGTTTATAGGTAGGTGCTTTTAAATCCGTGTTTGTTACATATTTACAGATTACAGGTTTCCAGTCCAAATATTGCAAATCAAGACAAAATCTCCTCAGTTACGCCAAAATACAGAACATCTGTCACAGCAGATAAAAGCCGGGTTCCGGTCATCCAAATCCGTCCAGTGCTGAGTACCAGTTCCAGAGACAAGACATATGACAGTGGTCATTCGTGTTTCGGACAAGCACAGAGCACGAGGGGGGCTGCACAAGAATCAATAGGTGCGCGGAGCTCGAGGGAGATAGAAGTCAAAAGTAAAGAAAATAAAGCAAACTTGGAATAAGAAATCTGAAAATATTCTGGAAGATTTTGTGCAGTTTAAAGTTAGCAAACACGAGGAAACATGAAAACAGGGAAGCACCCAAAATACGACCACCCAAATCCACTATATGGCCGCGGTTCCGCGGCCAATAGGGGGTCTAGGCCGCGGAACCGCGTCCATATAGTCTCCTCGATGTGTCATTTTTCAGGGGTAGTTTGGGGACTTCATATTGAGCCAGATTCTTGCCCTAGGTTTCCAGTTCCCCTCCTATAAATACCCCAGTTCTGAGCCAAACCAAGGGTGTAAAATTCTTAAGCCTCTTTTTGCTAGTTTTAGTTTTCTTCTTCTTCTTCTTCATCTTTCCTCCATGAAAATGTAGTGAGAGCATTGAGTGGATGTTAAATGAAGATGAGGGTTTTTGTATCATTGTTTTGTTTAGCTACCCCTTGAGATCCTTGGTTTCTCTTGATCTTTCAACCTCTTCATTGAGCTTGAAAGTTTAAGGGTTTGTTATTGATTTCAAGGGTTGTATCTTCTTGTGGAATTTGTGCTTCATTTTGCCTTGGGTTTTTAGCTCTCTCTTGATCTTGCAACCTCTTAATTGAGCTTGCAAGTTTAAGTTTGGGTTATTAAACCCATGGTGTGCAACTTGTTCCATAGTTTCTAGTTCTCTTTCTTGCTTATTTCTTTCTTGCTTTTTATTACTTGCTTTACATTCATGCTTTACTTTCTTGCACTTTAAATTCCATGCACTTACTTACTTGTAATCTTTTATTTTATTTATTTATCTTTTTGTTCTCTCCTTTTTGTTCGTTTTGTGAATGGTTGTGATTGTTGTTCTTAAGAATCAATACGATATTGTAAGTTAACATTTCTTTGCTCATTTTCTTTTCCCGTTATTTTCCATTGAACTCCACCCAAACGATACGCAAGCGCTCCGTTAGGCACCCTACCCTAACAAGGTAACGGTGATTCCTAACCGCGACCGGTTGCGTTCGGCTTGGCCGGAGGCGAAAGCAAGAGACAAGAACGGAAGGACAAGGGCAAATGAGCCGGATTCCACGAATACCGAGCTTAAATCCCCTAATCCACGTTGTTGCCGATTGCTCTAGCTTCAATTGGTCAAGACTCGGCTCAAAGGTTTTGAGTACGGATTTCTTTAGGTTACATTTTCGTATCTTTTCTTAACAACTTTATACTTGCATATAAAACACATAGGTTAGTTTGAACAAACACATACAAATTCTTTATTGACTCGTCTAAAACTCGAACGGACATACAACCATCTCCCTGTGGATCGACCCGTGCTCAACCGGCTAGCTGCATAGCGACACCGTCCTGATCGCGGTAAACTTTAGAAGTTTGACCATCCGACACGCCAAAAGCGTGCGATCAAATGGCGCCGTTCCAAATCAAACCTACCCATTTCAAATTGAATCCCACAACTCCTGTGTTGAAAGTCTATCAAGTGTCCCAACTGAATTATCAATTGAAGATAGAATGTTTGATGAGTTGTGCGACTTTGCAGTATTTGATTTACCTGATTATGAAGGGACCTTGCCAAGTGAAACCACACCCAATCCTTTTGACCTCTACACCTCCATCTTAGAACCAGAATTGATTGAAATCCATGCTTTTGATGAAGTGTCTGAGAAAATTGATTTTCACTTGATTGAGGATATCGACGCTGGGGATATTTCGGATGATGAATCCGCAGTTTTGGATGATTTTGTCTCTCCAATTCATCTTCCCGAGTCATTAAATGTTTTTCCCGAACCCCATATGCGTCTGGATTTTGAGGATAAATGCATGGATGTGCTGAATTTTGAAGAAAATTTTGAGGATATTTTTGAGGATGAACCAGTTTTGCTTGATGAGTCGGATTTTCCAATTCATTCTGTCCCTGTCATTGACTGTGTACACCCTCCAGAACCCTTAACCGATACCCTTCCTCAACCACTTCCCTCCATCCTTTCCATCGTTCCGACCTGGCAAGAAACCGTCTCATTTTCACTTCCTGTGTCTGGTTTACCAAGTTCGGCGTACCCATGGTTTCTCACGAATCTTGAGGGATTTGACCCCATTTCTCGACGAGTTAATATATTGGCACAATCACTTTTCACCCATCGGTCATCACAAATTGTGCTAATCTATTCACTCCATTTTCACCCTCAAGTTCGTACTCCATTTCTTTTTCCCTTCTGCCGTTCTTCTTCTCATATACTGAGACCGTATCCCGCTTCTATCTCCATACGGTCTCGCGTATTCTCCATCTCTTTTCTCTACGCCTTCTTTCACCAACCACTGCTTTATCACGATAAGATTTTTGAATGGTTGGTGTTAACTTTTGGCCTGTGTAAGGCCTTGTATAGCTTGATACTGTTCTTTTCCCCCTATTCCTGAACTTCAACGCTTAACAGTGGAAACACTGTTTCACTTAAGTTTGGGGGGAACCTTTTTGTGTATATATTTTTGGTTTTCTTTTTTTTCTTTTTGTTTTGTATAAAATTTTCTTTTGGAGAGAGCCGACAATTTTGACCCTCTTGGTTTAGCCTGACAGTGAGGGCACTGTCAAGTTTAAGTTTGGGGGTGTGCTCGGTAAGCTTTCTTCCTTCGCATTCATTTGTATATTTGGCATTTGCATACCTTATTAAAAACCCACAAAAATCAAAAAAATTCCAAAAAATATAAAAACTTTGTAAAGTTAGCTAGTGGGAGAACTCAGATTCAACATTTCGACGGTTTTGTTTGATAAGATAAGAATAACTAAATCTTATTTTTAGATTTTGAAAACCTGAAAGATAACTCTCCTTTGAAGTTAACTATAGCTGATATACGTCTTTACATCACACTACACGTGTCGTGAGTTTTGGAAATTAGATGACAAGTCTTTTATGTCTAAAAACTTTTAAATGGATAAATGATTTTCTGAGGATCAAATAGGTTTGTTCTGAAATAAGTAATATCAAGAATAGTTTATGAAGTGAAGTGAATATGAAGGGATATTATTGATGCCTTAATTGGAACTAGTTCTGAAAAATAACACATCTAGAACTTGATTGGAATGATTACACACCGAATCCACTAAACACGTCTTTTATCCAAAAAAATAATTGAACTGACGGTTATATCTCCGTTCGTATTAAATCATCATGATTTTCACGCCAAATTGTCTTTTGTTTTTGGACCTAAGTAACTTGAGTAATTAAGTCCGCTGGGGTGTTTCTACACCTAATGCCCTAAAGCCAACTGGGTTGGGTGCATTGTCCCAAAGCTCGTTAAGAAGCCTAGAAAGTCCAGTTTAAAACAAAAGTCAAGCAAGTTTTCTCTCCGAGTTAAAATTCCTAACGGTTCTTTGTGTGAGAATAATCTTGACAAAAGACAGGTTTTATAAAAAAATATTTCTAGCGGAGATATGAAGGTTTTATTCTATGATAAAAACTATTGCACGTTCACAGAGATGTGTATGAAATGAAAACAAGAAAAAGGTGGAGTGAAAAATAAGACCTAGTTTCCTGTTAGGGAAGATAGAAATTCTGAAGTTGAAACTTTACTGGAAAACGAAACTTGAAAAATGCTTAACTCTTTATAAAACTTATGTGATCCTTTTAAAATTTTCATCTGGGCTTTATTGTATGACATGATGACTTTATTTGGCCCTTCTGGAACTTAACGACACTATTTGCACTGCACATAAAGACATATAAAATCTTAAGTTAAATAAGAAGCGAGATGTGAAAAATAAAGGTTCGATAGTCTAGACTTAGGATAATAGAATTGTTATTTTCTGAAACAAAACATTAGGATTTGAATCATAGTAATTTCGCAAAACTAGCTTGACCGGATTTTATGGGTAGTATCCGCTGAAAACCCTCAGGAGACAACACTCCTCCTACTAGGGACACCTAGAGGTTTAACGACTTGTTGCACATGCTCAGTGCAATCGCGTTCCCTGCGAAAGTGCGGTTAGTACTTTTTTGTGAATAATTGGTTTTGCTCGGGACGAGCAAAAGTTAAGTTTGGGGGTATTTGTTCATAACAGAATATTGCATTTTATACCGCCCATTCTTACGCTCGTTTGTTTATAGGTAGGTGCTTTTAAATCCGTGTTTATTACATATTTACAGATTACAGGTTTTGTAAGACCCGGTCCTTTTATACGCCTAAAATCCGTATTTCCTTTTTAAACCAAATTTTGTTATTTAATTATTTTAATAAAAACCCACTCCCTATATTTATTCCCATTTAATTTCCTATTAAACCCTAATTCTAAATTACATTCGTCCCAAATTATTTCCACCAGGCCGGCCCCTTTATTTCCCTTACTTTTCATTCCCTTTAGCCCAGCAGTCCCCGGCCCATTTCATATATATTTTCCATTGTTTTTTTCCCTTAAATTATTAACCCAAAAATCCCTGGCCCGTTCTCTTTTCCCCTCTAATTCTTTGATTTAAATTGCTAGGCCCGGCCCAAATTCCCACTCCTTTTATTCCCATTCATTTTCCAAAAAAATCCCTTGGCCCGGCCCGCTGTTTCCCATATTCCCTTTATTTCTTTTATTTTCTTTTGGCCCAGCAGCCCAAATTCCGGCCCGCCCCTGTGCTTCTCCCTCAACGGCTACTTCTCGCGCGCGTTTCCTTCGCCGCCTCCCTCGCCCTCGCCCTCGCTCGCGCGAGCGTTGCCCACGACGCGCACGTTTTCCTTGCGACCCGCTCCCCTCGTCTCCCCATCTCTTCTCCCTCGCTTCCATCATACCCATCACCTCCTCACCTCCCTCAACCAACCCACCACGAAACCCACGGCACCCCCTCAAATCTCCTCACCTCCGACGACGACGACCCCTTCGGAGACCCCCATACTTCTTCCCTCACACTCAACTCACACCTCACGAGCACCCTGCACACCAACCCATTTCACCGAGCCGACCATCACCTTGCACCCCGACGACGGCGACCTCTCCACCACTCTCTCCGACCACCCTACGACCTCGTCGTCATCTCTCAGATCTCCCCCTCTGTTCTCTCCTTCTCACTCAGTCTCTCTTCCCTCTCTCTCTCGTGTCCCTCTCTCTCTAACTCCCTCTGTGTCTCTCTCCCATTTCTCCCTCTCTCTAGCACTCTCCTTCTCTCCCTCACTCCCTGCTCCACTCTCTCTCTCTGCGCCCTTCTCTTCACACACTCTCTCTCTCCCTGCTCTCTAATTCTCTCTATCTCTAACTCTCTCTCAATCCCTCTACTACACTTACTCAGTTCCCTCTCTCTCCTTCACTCTCAGCTCCCTCTCTAACTCGTTTCTCTCTCTCTTTCTCACTGAACTCTCTCTCCCTCTAACTCTTCACTCACTGTATATCTCTCCTTCCCTCTTGCACTCTCTCTCTTTCACTCCCTACTCCCCCCTTACCTCTCAGTCCCCTGTACATCTCTCTCTAAACCTTTCTCTCTGGCCTTCCCTCACTGTCTACACACCCTCTCTGCCTACTCCCTCCCTCCAACACACTCTCAAACCCCCTCGGCTCACCCTCTCTCTCTAACTCTCTCAAAACCACCCAAAACATATGTTTCCCTTACAAACCCTCACTGCGGCCATTGCCGGAGCGACGCCGCCGACCGTCGTCAACCACAGTACACTCACGGAAGATCATCAAGCAACCCACAACCTCCAGCAACCGTGTAACGACTCCGGGCAACTCCGACGCAAAATCCGTGTCTCGATCCAAGCTCGCGCAAATCCGTTTCACGGCGTGCATCACGCGTTGATGACGCCGCTGCTGCCGTGCATCGCCTAGACGCCTCCAGGCAAGTCTTTTACTTGCTTACATGCTATTTTATATAAGTTATAATTGTTAAATGCCTAGATTATAAAGTTACGAGTCTAAAACTATTATGTGCTGTATCTGTTCGATGCTTGTTCGCTTAGGAAAACATTATCAAAATTGACGGAACTAAATAGTGTAGGTTGGCCCGTAGGGCTGTGAACATAGTGTGTGAATTCTGTTGGATGATGTAATCGATAACGACTAAAACAACTACCCCCAAGTTTGATCGTAAAACTGTAATTCTGTTGCACTTGAAAATAGTTAAATTCATCATAAATCATATACATATTAGAATGGTGCGTTCGAGGGCTTAAATCGAAGCTAACTCGACGAACTTTAACCCTATACTAGTTTCCAGACATTCCTGTACCTAAATCGCGATGATAATTGTATCGGAGTGCGACTCTGGACTGCAGTCCAGAGCGACTCAAATTGTGCTTGCTGTCCCGTAATGGATACCATAGGATTTCCTTAACTCGTAGGTTGCGGAACTCCTCTGCTTATTGTAGGTAACTCTGATAGCTAGACAACACGATTGGTCTCATTCTTTTTCGTTACCGTTTGATATTTAAACTGTAATTTAGAAGATCGGGACGCATAACAGTCCCAACAAAATCAGAACTGACATATTAGTGTTAAATAGACTGTAACTCCTAACGTACAGACGCGATTGAAGATCCGTTTGTTGCGTTGAAAACTTTACTGAAAACCCTAGATTTCATCCAACTGTAGCGTCGCTAAATTATGATCCCAACAGGGGTTAAAATGCGTTGCGAAATGGATTCCTGATTCTGAAACCGGATTTCCAGCCGCGTGCGCTTAAAATGAAACAGTTATAACTAATGATCCTGAAACCCGATTGGCTCGAAACCAAATTAGATGGATAGATAACTGAACATATTAATTACTACCTGTTTGTCATTTCGCCAAATTATATACATATGTTTCATGATAAATCGTGCAAGTGAAAGAATGCGGTTTCATAACATCCTCACCATGTTTATATACTTGTTCACGCATCATATCATACCCATGTCATTGTATTGATAACCTAGTGACATCGTGCATTTACCCAGTGTTAGATTTTAGTGTTGATTGTGGCAAGTACGTCAGTGTTCGTGTATTCGTGATTAAGTGAAAGTGATACGTACTTGTGCACAATCAGTGTCCCTTTTATTCTATTGCATTGTCGACGTCTGTGGGATGCGTGTACGTGTGACTGTAAGTGGTATGGGACACTTATGGAAGCGCTTGCACGGATGTCACAGATAAGGCATCCGACACTGCCATTTATCTTAGGTATTAGTCGGGACGTGCTTGATGGAGGTCCTGCCTCCAGTTCTCGCGCAGACTTGTCACGGATCGATTAGTATTTAGGGTTATGGTTAGCGTTTGATGTAGACCACGGGGTGTGGGGTAGTTCAAGTGTGAATTCAACAGAATCTCGGGAGTCCCATGCCGGCTTATATATTTAGGGAGTTATATGCAGATTTACAGGGTATGTGCTATATACACCGTGATACATTCGTTACATGTTGGGCCCGTGGTCCCTTGCCCTTGGGTTCTACCCTTGGGTGGAGGACACTCGCGAGTGGTTGACTCTCACACTTGGACTGACGATAGGCTTATTGACCTGTGCAGTGAGACTTAGAGACTGATAGGGTTACTGTCGTTTACATTCCTTATATACTGTGTTGACATACATGACATATCGTTATACTGCTTTACTGCTCCGCTGCATTTATCTCTGCTCATTTATATTCATGCTGTTATTGATTTACTGTTATTCATATCCTTCACCACTGTTAGAACTGTTACTTGATTATATGCATTATATTGCTATTGTGTCGCTCTGACGACCTGAGTATGCATGCTCAGTGTGAGGAGAAGATTTAGCCTGGATCAGAACTAGACGTGCTTCACAGACTTCTTGACTCGCCTTCCCGAGTTACTTTCATTTGTTCCACTTCAGGTCAGTCTTTACATTGTTCCTTTCAGTTACTGCATTTTCCCATTACCTGCGCATCATTTACTGTTTACCATGAAAAGCTAGAAGCCGAAGTGTGACTACGGCAGGACTTTTCCTTGACCGTAGGAGCATGGCTGGCCTTGTCTACCCCTCGTATTCTGTATTTTGGGAAGCGGGGCGTGACAGGTTTCCAGTCCAAATATTGCAAATCAAGACAAAATCTCCACAGTACGCCAAAATACAGAACATCTGTCACAGCAGATAAAAGCCGGGTTCCGGTCATCCATATCCGTCCAGTGCCGAATACCAGTTCCAGTGACAAGACATATGACAGTGCTCATTCGTGTCTCGGACAAGCACAGAGCACGAGGGGGGCTGCACAAGAATCAATAGGTGCGCGGAGCTCGAGGTAGATAGAAGTCAAAAGTAAAGAAAATAAAGCAATCTTGGACTAAGAAATCTGAAGATATTCTGGAAGATTTTGTGCAGTTTAAAATTGGCAAACACGAGGAAACATGAAAACAGGGAAGCACCCAAAATACGACCACCCAAATCCACTATATGGCCGCGGTTCCGCGGCCAATAGGGGGTCTACGCCGTGGAACCACGGCCATATAGTCTCCTCGATGTGTCGTTTTTCAGAGGTAGTTTAGGGACTTCATATTGAGCCAGATTCTTGCCCTAGGTTTCCAGTTCCCCTCCTATAAATACCCCAGTTCTGAGCCAAACCAAGGGTGTAAAATTCTTAAGCCTCTTTTTGCTAGTTTTAGTTTTCTTCTTCTTCTTCTTCTTCATCTTTCCTCCATGAAAATGTAGTGAGAGCATTGAGTGGATGTTAAATGAAGATGAGGGTTTTTGTATCATTCTTTTGTTTAGCTTCCCCTTGAGATCCTTGCTTTCTCTTGATCTTTCAACCTCTTCATTGAGCTTGAAAGTTTAAGGGTTTGTTATTGATTTCAAGGGTTGTATCTTCTTGTGGAATTTGTGCTCCATTTTGCTTTGGGTTTTTAGCTCTCTCTTGATCTTGCAATCTCTTAATTGAGCTTGCAAGTTTAAGTTTGGGTTATTAAACCCATGGTGTGTAACTTGTTCCATGGTTTCTATTTCTCTTTCTTGCTTATTTCTTTCTTGCTTTTTATTACTTGCTTTACATTCATGCTTTACTTTCTTGCACTTTAAATTCCATGCACTTACTTGCTTGTAATCTTTTCTTTTCTTTATTTATCTTTTTGTTCTCTCCTTTTTGTTCGTTTTGTGAATGGTTGTGATTGTTGTTGTTAAGAATCAATACGATATTGTAAGTTAACGTTTCTTTGCTCATTTCCTTTTCCCGTTATTTTCCATTGAACTCCACCCAAACGATACGCAAGCGCTCCGTTAGGCACCCTACCCTAACAAGGTAATGGTGATTCCTAACCGCGACCGGTTGCGTTCGGTTTGGCCGGAGGTGAAAGCAAGAGACAAGAACGGAAGGACAAGGGCAAATGAGCCGGATTCCACGAATACCGCGCTTAAATCCCCTAATCTACGTTGTTGCCGATTGCTCTAGCTTCAATTGGTCAAGACTCGGCTCAAAGGTTTTGATTACGGATTTCTTTAGCTTACATTTTCGTATCTTTTCTTAACAACTTTATACTTGCATATAAAACACATAGGTTAGTTTGAACAAACACATACAAATTCTTTATTGACTCGTCTAAAACTCGAACGGACATACAACCATCTCCCTGTGGATCGACCCGTGCTCAACCGGCTAGCTGCATAGCGACACCGTCCTGATCACGGTAAACTTTAAAACTTTGAACATCCGACACGCCAAAAGCGCGCGATCAGGAAGCCACGATGCAGGAAAAGACGAAGCTGCCCCATCAGCTGCTCTCCTCATAAATTCACAGGGTCTGGCGGAAAGTCTAGGACTCTGTGATTAACTAAGATTACTCTCCTCGGTTGAATAAATCAAAGGCTCGGCAAGAAAAGGACCATCCCTCTGTCATACAGCGAGGGACTTCCACTACACAAGTGCCTATCATAACGGCTCCTTCAACTTCGACCTCCTACAAAAGGAGGAGTCGGGAGAAAATCCCACCATCTGTGGCAACTTCTAAAGGCGATAGACCCAAACGCCCCAAGTCTGAGGGCATGGTCGTGCATACGGTCTACATGGCTTCCGGGAAAGAAGAAAGCCATGGTTCCGTAAGACATCACCGCAAACTCGATCACTGACAAAAGCTCAGGAGCAATAACAAAAGCTCCAAGAGATGCTGACCAAAATTGCAGCACTTACTGGGCTGGAAGAAGCCCGGACACAACAGCCGAACAGCGCCGGGAGCAGGAGACTGATACAGAATTCCTGCGAAGGGTGCTTGAAAGAAAGGATAAGGAAGTTGCTAACATAAAGAAGATGGCTCTCTTGTTCTAGGATTTGGTTGGAATGATGATCCAGCCAGAACCCCCAGCCGAGAATCCGCCGATAATTATCGAGGATGACAGAGGGGAAACATCAAATCCTCTTCCGGCCTTATCGGCAGCCAAGGAGGAAATAATCTCTAAGGCTGCTCTTGATGATTATATCACTTAACAAATACGAGCTCATCAAGCTAATGAAGCCGCAGGCCAAATCGTTAGAACTGGGCGACCGTATCTAGACTGGTATGACCAAATTAAATACCTGCCGGGATATACGATCCCTAAGTTCTATGTGTACAAGGGAACAGGTAACCCACACCAGCACGTTGCGCAGTTCAGAACTCTGTACGGCAATACTGGAGGCGAAGACAAACTGTTGTTTCTCCAGTTCGTTGGTAGTCTATCAGAGACGGTCTTTGAATAGTACTTAGATCTCCCAAATGACTCCGTGAGAACATTCACGGAGATGGCATTGCTGTTCACACAGCGGTTCGCCAGCGCAAGTGAGCGCACCCCGATCACGACATTAATCAATTCCAGGGTAAGGCTAGGAGAGACCTGGGTCCAATATGCGATCCGGCGGCGAAACTGTAACATTTCAGAAAAATAAAATATTATTTTTGGAATTTAAATAAATAAAATAATAAATTCTATGGATATTATGAAAATATAGATATTGGTTTTAAAGAAGTAGTATGATTATATACTTATAAATTGAAAATTAATTGGAAAATTGATATAAATTATTGATTTTAAAAGAAATTATGGATTTGGGCATTTTACAAATTATTATACAATTATTTGTATACAAGGTTAATACTAAACTCGATTAATATTTTACTAATTATGCATTAATCTTATTTACGTACATGGCATGTAAAAAATTATGTTGTAAAACACTTGTTACATTTTTGTGTCATGAACTATGGCTTCATTTTGGTTTTATAAATGTTTTTGTTTTTGAAAAGAACAAGGAATTTAAAATGAGAGATATTTTGGAGAGAGGGGGGACCATGAGACCATGAGGTATGGGCATGGGTGAAGATGAGAGAGAGGGGGGGTTATTCTTGACCTTAGCCTCCACTTCATTTCCTTCTTCACTTCATTCCTCCATTCTTCTGCTCATTCATCTCCTTCTTCCTCCACCTCCTCATCCACCTTGCAATACCCCCAAAACCACACTAAAATACCATAATCCCTTCACAAAAATTGATCACTAGCTCACTACAAGCATGATGGAAGAAACAAGTCAAGGTTTTGAGCACTTTGGGCAACCCAAGAATTTTCTTGAGTTGCCAAATGAGGTATATGCCTACACTTCAAGCTAAGTTATTAGTTTTCATAACACCTTTTTGTAGTTTAGAGTTAAACTAATATGGTTTAGTGATGTTTGAAAATTCCAAGATGAGATTTAGGGTATATTATGAATTAAAAAGGTGTAATTAAGGTTTAGTGGTGACCACAACCCCTGTAGTGATAGAAATCCTGACCAAAACCCGAAGTTGCAGCCCAGCATTCTGTCCTACGATCGAGCACCTTGAGAAAGTTTAAGCCATTTCGACCTACTTTAGAGAACATCGAGGGGAAGCAAGAAACCTTCTCTGGGACTTCACCCCAAGACCTGAACTTTGAATTTGCCGATATCGGATTTTTGTTGGATTTGTGATGATATTCTAGAATCTTCTATAACCCGGGAACCCTAAAAATTTGTCACGACCCGCAGGGTACGGAACGTGACTGGCACTTAAGTTTACGAAACGTCTAAAGGCGTCCGTAAAATAAGTAAGCCAAAGCCCAGAAAACAAAACCAATTAAGCAAAAGAGTGAAGAAAACCCAAACATTTGAAAGCAAGTTTATCAAATAAGTCATGTAAAACCCTTTTTAAAAACAATACCTAATTTTCCCGAAAATTTCGGCAGAGTCTCCTTTGTAAATACTGGCCCCCAAAAATGGGTACAACAAAATATATACATGAATCCAACAAAATAGGGCATCCCCAAGCGGGAGCTAGCTCTTCGCCATAAGGCGGTCACAAATCCCACGCAATGTAAATGACAATAAGCATAATAATCATAAGGAAGCATGAAAAAAAGTAACATGTCGGCTCAAGTGAGCTCGACCCCAAAATACAGCATAAAATCCACAAACCTCACAGTCTCATCTCTAGGTCAATATACAATAATCTGGTAGAAACAGTAGATGGAGTACACTAGATGCAAAGAATATACAAGGTGGTACAAAAATATTAACATAACCCACCTATGAGCAAATCTCGAGTCCAGGCAAAAGAGGCAAAAGAAGCAAGCGCACCCGCCGCTACTGAACTGACGGAGCGGACCTGCAACAGGCTATGGCACAACGGGGGTGAGTTGCCAACTCGTGAGTAATAAATAACATTTACACAGGCTATCGAATGCATGCACACAAGCATCCTAGCATCTATATACAGGTAAGGCAGGACATAATGGCGAGTATGTATGCAATATGGATATACTAGCAGGTGTGTATACAACATCAGTGTACGAATATGTATGCAACATGAATATCTGAGGTCTCAATAGGTTTATATATAAAAATATTTTATCAGATGTTGTTTTTGAAACTCTTTTAGAATGCCAGCAAATGTCAATGAATCGACGAAAACCGGTGTCCAGCAACGACACCCCAAAAGCTGTCTCAAATCTCATAAATGTATCGCTGGCCTCAGCCGTCCGGCTGACCCATCTCAAATATCAATATCTCATCATCTAGCGGCCACGGTCGGTATCCTCTGGATATCCGCCGTCCCAAACAGTCACCGGTAGGTAATCCGTCCCCTGCCAGGCTCAACGTCATCACCACATTCCTCTTGCCCCGGGGTACCTTACCGGGCCCACCATGTACCCGTGCCGGTTCCTCCACTCCTCGACACGGATTTCCAAAGCCACAGCAAACTCATGGTGGACGACACTTACATCACTAGAAAACCGCAATTTACATGTTTTAAAAATATCATAAGTTTGGAAATTTTGCGGCTTTCCCCCGAAATCCAGCAATATCATAAAATCTCAAGAAATCCTCATAAGTGCATATATCAGTGATAATGAATGCATATGATATCAATAATCAAGTTGCGATGTGTGATTAATGGATTAAGCATGAACAATTAATATGATGAAGTACATGCACATGAATAGCAATTCTACGGTTTCATTTTAAGGAATTAAAGGCAATAGCACCAGTTTAAGTATCAATTAGTAAAAGGTTTCAATTTAAAAGTTATCTAGTGTGGTGGCATGGCAATTACCAGGGTGTGTGTGTAAACATGAATAGTGCTCGTGCTGCATATAAAGACCTGGTAATGGTGCATGTGTCCTACAATTGAGTTTGCGTATATGGGTATAACATATTGATCTAATTGCAGCAATTATCATGCCAGTATTATTATTCTAATGTCACAAGTGATTATCCAATTTACTATTTTCCAGTTTACTAAATCTATCGGGCGACTTGCTCCATCCAAACGATCGTCCCCCGTAGATGTTAAATCTACTCACCGGGATCCCTGGCTAGCTGTGTCCGATCACCGCCTTTCCCTTTCGCGCCGCGTCTGACGTTTCCGCGACCGAACCTGGAATTTACATCAGTACCAAATATAAGGTTACATATCAAGAACGGCGCAAAACCCCCAACGAAACTACTAAAGTTCGCTAGCTAGGTACAACGTGCACAAAGTGCGCGGAACACACGCGAAAATCGCAAAAACTGCCAAAAACGCCGATTTGGGTCACCCGGCAAAACAAAAACCCGACTACCCAAAAACCGCACTCACGCATCCTAAAAGTCGTAGGACAAGCCATTACAATCATCAAGATATCAAAAATAGTCCATCACATAATTTATATAAAAATCTAGTAAGCATATACATTCCAAAATTCGGTGCAAAAATCGCCGATTTGCGACAAAACGACTACAATAAAGCATACTCACCCAAGCACACTACAAGCAATCCACACCCACTAATTACAACACATTAACCATGCTCCAAAAACTATATTCCACAACCAAACCCTTTCTTGATTTTTATAAATAGCAATTGCAAATCAAAATCCACACTTGAAAAACTTAATTTAACACTACAAAAGCCCACTTAAGGAAATTGACCTCTTAGGTTAGGTTAGCAAAACACTAGATAACAATTTAGGTTTAAATCAATTTAATAATGCTTTCTAAAACTTAATCAACTCACTAATCAAGTTTCAAATATCAATTCCATACAAAAACCTTCTCTTGAAAATTTAAAACAACAATTTACAACTAAAATCAACTTCTAAAATTACCTAAATTAGCATAATTAAAGACTACATAACAAGGTAACCATATAGATTAGTTCACTAACAACTAGATTAACTAATAAACAACTTAATTAATTATCATGGCTTCAAAACCCTAATTTAAACAAACTACTCTTTTAAACTAGATTAGAAATAAGCTAACTTTTAACACTAACCATACAATTAAAGGAATTTTTTAGCAAAAGAAAGCAACTTGATGAGAATTATACCTCTTGATCAATGGATCAAGCAAGAGAATTTGCTCCAAGGAATGGCTTCCTAGCTCCAAGATTCAAGCAAGAATGGCTAAGGATAATGATAGCATAAGGATTTTGTTTGGATTTTTGGAATTAATTCATGGATTTGATGTATTTTCTTGAAGGAAATTGAAGAAAAATGCAAAGAAAAGAGATGAGGAAGAGGGGTGCAGGTTTCGGCCAGGTAGGAGGTATGGGGGAGGGTGTGGGGTGAGTGGGAAGGTCAAGGGTCAAGTTCCAAAGTCAATGTATCATACTTTATCCATTATAAATTAAAATAAATCCAAAAAACCCCTTAATTCAACTCAAGAAACAACTAAAGAAAAGAGATCAGAATTTTCTGGACTTGGTCATGGTTGGGCTGTCCTAGGGCTGAGGGAAATGAGAGAGGGGTTTTATAAAAGAAATTTTATGCAAAAAGGCCCCCTACAACTCAAAAATTGCAAGTTTTAGCTCAAAATTCAATAATTTCGTTTCAAATCATAAAAATTTGAAAAAAAATCAAAATAAATTATTAAAAATTCATGTTATCACTAGATTATAATTATCATAATTTTAGAGATTAAAATTAGCCCGGAAAAATTTGTATTTATCGCTTAATTAATGTATTTTCTTACCGGCTTAAAATAATATTAAAAAATTGAAAAATAGGGAAAAATTTTTAAATGACCAAATTTTCATAAATAACTCATTAGCTACTAAAAACAAGTAATTATCTATCCATTTAAGGTATAATTAGCCCTAAACTGCAAAATATCGAGAAAGACGGTTTTCGGAAAAATACCGAATTTTCACCGAATTTCAGGAAAACACCAAAACGACTTTTCAAGACGCTACAAAATTATTTAGCGATCACAGAGAGATGGGAAGGCAAAATGGAGCATACCCTAAAGACCAGAGACCCCGACACCTATTCTTGGCCGCAAATATATCCCATCTGGCTACAATTTGTAGCCTGGGCATGAGGGATATGTCTCGTGCTTAGTCCATGGCTCCTATATCTTGTAATTAGACTTGAGTTTGATATTTGGATTTTGACTCGGTCGATTGACGTTTGTACGTTGACGTTGAGAGTTGTTGGTTATTCTTGCATGTGCAGGCCATATGTTTTAACCTATGTGCACTCCATGTGCCATATCGGTTTTTCTGTTGGATTCTGTTTACAATACCACATGTTGTAAATTGTAGGTACCTCTGCATGGACTTCGGGATGACAAGAGAGAGTAAGGCGTCATTGACTTCGGCAAGAGAGGATCGAAGGTGAGTAGATGTATATCTACGGGAGAAGTCGGGTGGATGGCGTATAGCACCCCTGCAACCGTAGAATAGGTTTATTATCTATAGTGTGTGTGTGTGTGTGTGTGTGTGTCACGTCCCGCTTTCCAGTGTACGGTGAAGGGGACGCGACTAGACCGCTACATATTTACTCTGAAGTAAATACACTAAGCGTATCTAAGCAATATAAATGTAAATGCACAAGAGACAAGATATAATAAAACAACAACTTTATTTATTCATATTTTTTTACAATACATGGAAAAGTAAATACAACTGAACGAAAGCAATGCCTAAATAGTGGAATAACAGAAATGAAAAATACTGAAAATAAAAATGTGTACAATGAAGCTAGAGCTCTGGGTCGTAGGCAACCTGATCCAAGTCCTCACTAGTAGGCTCGATCTTCTGAGTGTCCAGATCACCTGACAACATTCCAAAGAAGAAAGAGAAGGAATGTCGTCAGCGAATAATCGCTCGGTAAGTCCCAAAGATAAGGGAGAAATAGAATAGACAGAAAGAGAAATGTAGCTTTTAAAGTTGTATTATTTGGTTAACGTTGTTGTTTGTAGTTTGGTACAGAAGGATGCCAGTGTATATGAGAGGAGTCTCTATATGCTAGAGACTAGGGCAAATAGAAGTACAAGGAACCGTTATGCCATGGTACAACAACAACGGAATATAGGTTAGGTGTCTTAATCTTGCAGTTTCGTGCCACTTCTAACACCTTCCGTATCAATCTACCCCTTAAACCCCGCGAAGTATTGATTGTATTATTTGTGTTGTATTGTAAATTGTATTGTCTTGTATAGATGGATGACTTGCCGAAACCATGATATCAGTAAATGGATGTAACTGGAGAATCATATAAATGGAAGTATATCCATGGTTCGGTTCAGTCAATACAGATTGAATAGATTGAATATATGTATTCATGGATTCATGTCGGATTGTAGATTGTACTTGAATCATATTCAAGTCAGATTATTTATATAGAGACTCGGTCTGAGTCAGACAATTTGAAAAGAAATTGAATCCAGAATTAGGTTTTGGTGTTATCGGTAACCGCTGCACATGAGCGGCAGGATTTGTATCTTTTTCAAAGACGATTACCGTATTGATAAAACCGTTGTTAAGTTATCTACCATAGATAGGCATGCACCCATATCTCCGGCTCCCTGAGGCTCATGAGACTGGTCCCTCTTAAACCTATATTTACTAGGGTCCTTAGGGTAATTTATAGAACTTGAGGGGTTTTTATGTAAAAATAATTTGTATACTTTTCAAACTACACCCAAGTATTTATTTATCGTCTTTAGAGTTTTCATAGTTATAGATTTTATATTTGTGACATTTCTAGTGAATAAACATATTTTTCATAATACATGGTATTTAATTGTAATATTGAACTTGTATGGATTTCATGGTATTTTAATGTAAAGTGATTCTTGTGATTTTTAGAAAAAAAATTGGAATATTTATATTATCACAAAATAGATATTTTAATGATACATATATATATATATATATAATTTTACTATATATGGTATTTCTAGAAATCTCATTTTCTTAAGATCTTCGTATTTTAAATCTCTCGAAACCGTATGCTCCTTGCAGAGGTTTGCATCTCGCACTACTAAGCTAAGGGATGTGCGATAATCCGCACCATCCCAGTCGGGTTCCCCAAAATGGGTTGTAGCGGCACTTTGCAAAGATTTATAAAAATACGAATTCTTATAGAAAACGGTTTTAATAGTTAGTGGTATTTACATGTAAAGTTTCGTTTTCCCGTATTCTATATTCCCGAAAGGTATTGTGTTATGTTGCATATGAGTGTGTGAGGAGGTAGATCATTACCTCGTTATCTACTTAAAGGTATATCAAGATTATGATGTTTTTAATGTCGAAATTAAACTATATGGTATTTTAGTGAAAAAGTACGATAAAAATTGAAATAGAAATCCTTTTGATATGGAACTTGTTCAATATGACTTTTTAATATTTAATAGTCAACATGTAAAAGTTTAGTATGATTGTATTTAAGAAAAGGTTGAATTTTTAGGAAGAACCGAATCGGAAATCGGATTAACACCGATTCCGTCGGGTTTTATTAAAAGAAGTTTTAAGGCTAGAGAATAGAAGATGGAGGTGGGACTTACGGGTTTTCAGATTAGAGGAGAGGAAGAGGGAACGGTAAGAGGCGCCGGTGCGTTGTTTCATCGCCGGGAGCTCCTAGGGTCGTCGTCGGAAGATCGTCGGAAGATCGCCGAAGTTTCGCCCCTTTGCTAACTTCAATTGCACACTAAAATTTCTAGAGATTTCTTGAGAGATTTGATCAGAATTTTGGAGTGAGGGCGGTGTGTTTACGGGTTGTATTTATAGGGTAAGGATAGGGTTTAGGGTAGGTGAAATGGTGAATTGAAAATTGTATTAAAATGTATTAAAAATGTATTAAAATGGAGTAAATAGGGTTTTAAAGGGGCTCTATTACTGTGTAGGACAATTAAAGTATACAGGGGTACTGGGAAGACCAAAAGCCACGACTTTCATGTTGAGGACTCGGTGGTCCGGCCGAGTCCGGCCGACGGCAGCGGCCTGAGTCGGCCGAGTCGCCGGCCGATTCGGCCGATTCCGGCCGAGTCCGGGGTGCAAAGTGTTCCCCGTCGCTTGGTGTAGCCCCTGGGTTAGTTAGTTTTATTTGTGCAGTAGGGTTTTTACGAGTTATGCACGTGTAAACCTTTGGACTTCTAAAAGTTTGAAAGAAAATAATATTAAAAAAAATGTTGGGTATGGGATTTGAACTCTGGTGCTTTGGTTCAGCAGAGCAAGATCTTACCAATGAGATACAAGCTCCTTCTTGCTATTAGAAAGCAAAACAATTACTTATAGTAATCACAGTAAATGCAAATACCCCAAGTATACATTAACTTTTAAACAAATTTTTGTACACTAAAATTGGAGTTGTTACAGTTTACCCTCCTTACAAAAATTTCATCATCAAAATTTACAACTTTTATTTTAAGAACTAGTTTACAAAGAGGTGAGGATATCTTGCACGCATCTCATCTTCCCTTTCCCAGGTTGATTCTCCTGGAGTATTTTTTCTCCACATCACTCGAACCAAGTTGACTTCCTTATTTCGAAGTGACTTTACTTTTCTATCCAGGATCTCCACAGGTTGTTGCTCACAAGATAAGTCGGGCTGTATAGTGAGCTCGGAATGATCAAGAACATGGCTGGGGTCACTCACATATTTTCTGAGTTGGGAGATGTGGAACACATTATGCTTTCCTTCCAATGCAGGTGGAAGTGCTAAGCGGTATGCCACTTCACCGACTCGTTTGAGTATGTCGAACGGTCCAATGTACCTTGGACTTAGCATACCCCGTCTTCCAAATCGGATCACTCCACGGTTCGGAGATATCTTTAAGAATACGTGATCTCCTTATTGGAACTCCAAGTGTCATCTCTTTGCATCAGCCCAGTGCTTCTGTCGATCTAGGGCTATGCGCATCTTTTCTCTGATAGTACGAACCACATCAACAGTCGCTACTATCATCTCAGATCCAAGAAGTTCCCTATCTCCGATGTCGTCCCAACTTAATGGCGATCGACACTTCCTTCCATATAGTGCTGCAAAAGATGTCATTCCTATGCTTTCTTGATAGCTGTTGTTGTATGAAAACTCCACAAGATGTAGGTGATCTTCCCACGATCCTCCAAAGTCTAACATATACGCTCTGAGCATATCCTCCAAGATCTGAATAGTTCGCTCAGACTGACCGTCTGTTTGTGGATGATCAGCCGTGCTGAAATTCAAACTTGTTCCCAAGCTTGCTTGCAGACTCTGCCAAAATTGTGATCGAAACCTGGTGTCACGATCGGAGACAATGCAGAGCGGTACTCCATGAAGTCGCACAATTTCCTCCATGTACTTATTTGCTAATGTCTCAGTTGATTGGCCAACTCAAAATGGGATGAAGTGAGCCGACTTTGTGATTCAATCCACAATGACCCATACCGCATCGTTACCCTTTGTGCTGCGAGAAAGTGCAGTCACAAAATCCATTGTGATGTGTTGCCACTTCCATTCTGGGATAGGTAACGATTGAAGTAGTCCAGCTATCCTGTGATGTTCAGCTTTTACCTGCTGACACACCAAGCATTTAGCGATGCTTCTAGCTACTTCACACTTCATTCCATGCCACCAGTAATTCTGACATAGATCTTTGTACATCTTTGTACCTCCAGGGTGTACTGAGTAGGGAGAGCTGTGAGCTTCTTTCATTAACTCTTCCTGAACAGGATTTTTTGGTACACATAATCTGCTTCCGTATCTCAAAGATCCGTCTTCATGGATGATGAAGTCTGTTCTGAGTCCATTCTCCACTTGTTCTCTGATCTTTTGCAACTTAGCATCACTTGCTTGAGCTGTTTTGATCCGATTGATAAGTATTGATTGAACTTATAAATTCATTAAACTTGAAGCGTTACCTGGCATGACTACTTCAATCTCCATCTGATGCATGTCCTGTTGTAGCTTCTACTGAGCGGTGAGATACATTGCTAATGGTTGGCGACTAAGAGCATCTGTAACCACATTCACCTTCCCTGGGTGATATTGCAGGTTGATGTCAAAGTCCTCCATGAGTTCTAACCATCGTCTCTGCCGCATATTCAATTCTTTCTGAGTAAACACATTTTTCAGACTCTTGTGATCTGTGTATATGTTCACTCGTTCACCAAGAAGATAATGGCGCCAAATCTTGAGAGCAAACATGACGGCTACCAACTCCAAATCATGCGTCGGATAATTGCACTCATGAGTCTTCAGCTGTCTTAAAGCATAAGCCACAATCTTACCGTGCTGATGTAGAACACATCCTAATCTCTTACTGATACATCACAGTGCACTTCGAAACCTCCAGACTGATCCGGTATAACGAGAATAAGCGCTGATGTCAACCTTGACTTGAGTTCTACAAAAGCTTTTTCGCATGCTTCTGACCACACAAATTCTTCATCTTTACGTGTGAGCTTGGTCAGGGGTGTTGCTATATTTGAAAAGCCTTCAATGAACCTTCTGTAATATCCAGCAAAACCTAAGAAACTCCGAATGTACTTTACTGACTTTGGTGTCGGCCATTCACTTACTGCTGAAACTTTCGCTGGATCCATAGAGATTCCTTCGCCTGATACAATATGTCCAAGAAAACCAACTTGATTTAGCCAATACTCGCATTTTCTGTACTTAGCATATAATTGATGTTGTCGTAGAGTTTCCAGGACAATTCGTAGGTGTTCGGTGTGTTCTTTCCGACTTTTCGAATACACCAGAATGTCGTCGATGAAGATGACAACAAATCTGTCTAAGTACTCCCGAAAAACTTGATTCATCAGGTTCATGAATATTGCTGGTGCATTGGTCATTCCAAATGGCATCACTAGAAATTTGTAATGACCATAGCGAGTTCTGAAAGCCATTTTATGAATATTAGCTTCCTTGACCTTCACCTGATGATAACCTGAACGAAAATCTAATTTAGAGAACACACAAGATCCACATAGCTGATCGAATAGATCGTTGATGCGCGGAAGTAGATACTTGTTCTTTATAGTGACTTCGTTCAAGGCTCTATAATCGATGCACATTCTGTATGAACCATCCTTCTTCTTCACAAATAGTACAGGTGATCCCCAACTTGAAGTGCTGGGACGAATCCATCCTTTCGCCAATAATTCGTCCAACTGTGTTCGGACTCCCTTCAAACCTTCCGGACTTAATCGATAAGGTGTTTTGATCACCGGTTGTGCTCCTGGTACTAAATCAATGCTGAATTCAAGAGCTCGATCGGGAAGCAAACCTGATATATCGTCAGGAAACACATCGTCGAACTCTTGAACCACTTCTGGCCTTGATTCTTCCTCTGCTTGAGTTGCTGCAATCACTGCTTCCCTTGGCTTCGCTTTGTATGTACTTGGCTCCAGGGTACGGTCTCCACTTTTGAAATAGAAGACCGGATGATCTAGAATCTCAAATACCACCCTCCTTTGACGACAGTCGATGGTAGCATAAAAGGTTCTGAGCCAATCCATACCTAGAACCACATCGAAGTTTGGTATGTCCAGTACTTTGAAGTCAGTATAGAATGCTCTGTTGCAGACGACTACTGGACACAAGTTGTATCACATTGTTGCCTTTAGATCGCTATTTCCTGAATTGACATTCCAGCTAGATACAAGCGGTGTGACTGGAATCGCATGGGTTCGGACGAACCGTTGCGACATAAAGCTGTGAGATACTCCAGTATCGAACAGTACTAGTGCAGGAAGTAAGACTACAAGATTGTACCTAAGGTATGTGGGATATGTTTTAGGTATAGGTAAAAGTATGTAGATAAGTAGCAAGACTGAAAGAAAGGTTTGAGAAGAAAATGTTACCAGTGATAACTTGGCCAGTGGCCCCAACTTCTTCCACGATCATCATGAAAGCCTAGCGCCGTGGTACATTCCTCCTGGCCTGAGAAGCATTCCTCGGAACATTCCTTTGAGCTTGATGGAACTGACAAGGAGGAGGTGCAGCTTGTGGTCCTTTAGGTGGTGGAGCAGGTAGTGCAAGTCTTGGAGCAGATGCCTAAAGGGTTGGTCGCTGCTGGTCATTGATCGCTGGCTTGGATGCAGTAACTGGGTTTTGTCTTTGGGGACAAGACCCAATATCATGAGCAGCTGAGCTGCAGACTAAGCAAAGAAGATTGGCTCACCAGCAGTCTTTCATCATATGTCCAGTTCTCTTGCAGTAGATACAAAAGGCTGGGCTGGGCCAGTTGTTCGGTACTCCCGGTCGCCTTGGCACAAAAGGTGACCTTGACGAGACTCCTCCTGCCATCTGGTTGATAGGGCGCTTAACTCCTGCAGACTGAGGTCTGCCCCTCGCCTTTACCACTGCCTCATAACGGCGGTCAGCTTTCAGAGCCGATTCATGAGTTGGAAAATCTCATGTGGTCAGTGCAGCCCGGATCTCCGAATCTAAACCTTATTAAAATCGATGGGCGTTGATCTCATCCGTCGGTATTAGGTGTTCCGCAAATCTATTAAAGTATTGTGTTAGCTTTGTTGTATATGAAATATTGAAAAAAATCGAATTATTGAGACATATCTTACCGACTAAGTATGGTGAACTCAGCGTAATATTCATCTACACACTTGATCCACTTTGAACCTTATTGCAGGTGGATGAACTGTTGTTCCATGTCGAACCTGGCAGTCTCAGGGAAGTACTTAGTGCCAAACATGTCGCGGAAAGTCTTCCATTCGATAGGTTGTTCAAGACGGCTTTCTTCCGCCTTCCACCAGACTCGTGCATTGTCAGTGAGCTGAAGCTTTGCAACTCGAACCCAAGCGACCTTTGGCACTTGTGCTGCTGCCGGATCATTTTCGATACTCTGAGCCCATTTCTCAGCTTCCAGTGGGCTCTCCTTTCCTGATAACTGTTTGGGATGCAAAGCCCCGAATTGCTTCACCCCAGGTGCTTCTGACTCTGGACGTTTCATTAAAAGTGCAGTCTGCTGCTGCTGTCCCTCTAGGAGGCTGCGGATTGCTTCAAGCAGAACCGTCTGCTCGTTGAGCGGAGCAGGGACGGCAGGTGTGATTGGTAGTGGAGGTAGAGTGTTGTTGATGTTGGTGCTGGTATTGTTTGGGGAATCCATAATCTTGAATGAAAAATTTAGGTTAGGTCAGATTCAAAGTATATGATTCAAAGAATATGAAATTGTAAGATTCAAGGTATATGAATTGTAAAGAATGTTTTAGTTGCTGGTTCTTTTTTTATATTGCTTAGGTTATTCATGCAGAACAGAACTGCATGATAGTATTCCATACAGCTCTGACCTGCATGGGCCACCAACAAATCCTGTCACGCCCCGCTTCCCAGTGTACGGTGAAGGGGACGCGACTAGGCCGCTACGTATTTACTTTGAAGTAAATACGCTAAACGTATCTAAGCAATATAAATGTAAATGCACAAGAGACAAGATATAATAGAACAATAATTTTATTTATTCACATTCTTTTTACAATACATGGAAAAGTAAATACAACTGAATGAAAGCAATGCCTAAACAGTGGCATAACAAAAATGAAAAGTACTGAAAATAAAAATATGTACAATGAAGCTAGAGGTCTAGGTCGTAGGCAAGCTGATCTAAGTCCTCACTAGTAGGCTCGATCTTCTGAGTGTCCAGATCACCTGACAACATTCTAAAGAAAAAAGAGAAGGAATGTCGTCAGCGAACAATCGCTCGGTAAGTCCCAAAGATAATGGAGAAATAGAATAGACAGAGAGAGAAATGTAGATTTTAAAGTTGTATTATTTTGTTAACGCTGTTGTTTGTAGCTTGGTACAGAAGGATGCCAGTGTATACGAGAGGAATCTATATATGCTAGAGACTAGGGCAAATGGAAGGACAAGGAACCGCCATGACATGGCACAACAGCAACGGAATATAAGTTAGATGTCTTAATCTTGCAGTCTCGTGCCACTTCTAACACCTTCCGTACCAATCTACCCCTTAAACCCTGCGAAGTATTTATTGTATTACTTGTGTTGTATTGTAAATTGTATTTTCTTGTATAGATGGATGACTTGCCGAAACCATGATATCAGTAAATGGATGTAACTGGAGAATCATGTAAATGGAAGTATATCCATGGTTCGGTTCTGTCAATACAGATTGAATAGATTGAATATATGTATTCATGGATTCATGTTGGATTGTAGATTGTACTTGAATCATATTCAAGTCATATTATTTATATAGAGACTCAGACTGAGTTAGACAATTTGAAAAGAAATTGAATCCAGAATTAGGTTTTGGTGTTATCGGTAACCGCTGCACATGGGCGGCAGGATTTGTGTCTTTTTCAAAGACGATTACAATATTGATAACACCGTTGTTAAGTTGTCTGCCGTAGATAGACAAGCACCCATATCTCCGACTCTCTGAGGCTCAAGAGACTGGTCCCGCTTAAACCTATATTTACTAGGGTCCTTAGGGTGATTTATAGAACTTGAGGGGGTTTTATGTAAAAATAATTTGTATACTTTTCAAAATACACCCTAAGTATTTATTTATCGTCTTTAGAGTTTTCATAGTTGTAGATTTTATATTTGTGATATATCTAGTGAATAAACTTATTTTTCATAATACATGGTATTTAATTGTAATATTAAACTTGTATGGATTTCATGGTATTTTAATGTAAAGTGATTCTTGAGATTTTTAGGAAAAAATTGGAATATTTATATTATCAAAAAATAGATATTTTAATGATACATATATATCTTTATATAAAAATAATTTTACTATATATTATATTTCTAGAAATCTCATTTTCTTAAGATTTTTGTATTTTAAATCTCTCGAGACCGTATGCTCCTTACGGAGGTCTGCATCTCGCACTACTAAGTCCAGGAATGTGCGATAATCCGCACCATCCCAGTCGGGTTCCCTAAAATGGGTTTAATAGTTAATGGTATTTATATGTATTTAATGTGCGATAATCGGCACTTTACAAAGATTTATAAAAATACGAATTCTTATAGAAAACGGTTTTAATAGTTAATGGTATTTATATGTAAAGTTTCGTTTTCCTGTATTCTATATTCCCGAAAGGTATTATGCTATGTTTCATATGAGTGCACGAGGAAGTAGGTCATTATCTCATGATCTTCTTAAAGGTATAGCAAGATTATGATATTTTAAATGTCGAAATTAAACTACATGGTATTTTAGTGAAAAAGTACGATAAAAATTGAAATAGAAATCCTTTTGATATGGAACTTGTTCAATATGACTTCTTAAGAGTTTAGTATGATTATATTTAAGAAAAGGTTGAATTTTTTGGAAGAACCGAATCGGAAATTGGATCAACTCCGATTCCGTCAGGTTTTATTAAAAGCAGTTTTAAGACTAGAGAATAGAAGATGGAGGTGGGACTTACGGGTTTTCAGATTAGAGGAGAGGAAGAGGGAACGGTAGGAGGCATCAGTGCATTGTTTCGTCGCCGGGAGCTCCTAGGGTCGTCGTCGGAAGATCGCCGAAGTTTCGCCCCTTTGCTAACTTCAATTGCACACTAAAATTACAAGGGATTTCTTAAGAGTTTTGATCAGAATTTTGGAGTGAGGGGGTGTGTTTAGGGGTTGTATTTATAGGGTAAGGCTAGGGTTTATGGTAGGTGAAATGGTGAATTGAAAATTGTATTAAAATATATTGAAAATTGTATTAAAATATATTAAAAATGTATTAAAATGGAGTAAATAGGGTTTTAAAGGGGCTTTGTTACCGTGCAGGACAATTAAAGTATACAGGGGTACTGGGAAGACCAAAAGCCATGACTTTCATGTTGGGGACTCGGCGGTCCGGCCGGCGGCGGCGGCCCGAGTCGGCCGAGTCGCCGGTCGATTCGGCCGAGTCCGGAGTGCAATGTGTTCCCCGTCGCTTGGTTTTGACCCTGGGTCAGTTAGTTTTATTTGTATAGTGGGGTTTTTACGAGTTATGCACGTGTAAACCCTTGGACTTCTAAAAGTTTAAAAGAAAATAATATTAAAAAATAATGTTGGGTATGGGATTTGAACTCTGGTGCTTTGGTTCAGCAGAGCAAGGTCTTACGAAAGAGCTACAAACTCTTTCTTGCTATTAAAATGCAAAATAATTACTTATAGTAATCACAGTAAATGCAAATACCCCAAGTATACATTAACTTTTAAAAAAAAATTGTACACTAAAATTGGAGTTCTTACAATATATAGTATGCGAGATGGATACTTAGCAAGTAGGGCTCTAGGTGACTCTAGGTTAGAATAGGCATAATTGTAGGAAGGTTTATCCTTAGTTTTTATTCCTTAGTCGTGAGCCGTTCGTTTTATTTCGCTGCACACACACACACACTTAGTATGATATTGTTCCCCTCCGAATAGACGGCGCGATGGACGTCTTGCCTGAAATTCGGGGCAGATGCTAATTGGTGTTATCCGTCCAACTCTCCGAAGATGCCAAGTTGATTAGTGGCACCATGTATCGAAGGTTTAAACGGATGTGTCCGATATAGCAGACTTCGCCACATTCCCCCTCGCTTGAGGGTTTTTTTTATTGTGGGGACGCTCTTCCCTGCAGGCGCAAGCCCCTGCAGTTAATTACGCTACCGCATTGCGGTAACAACTTTCTCCTTCTTCAGATGGTCACTTCGTGTCGTGTGTGTTTGATTTGTGTTTGGTTGCCCGTGGATTGTATACGGAGACTGAGTTATGTCGTCGCCCGTAGGGCGTGGACTAGTCCAAATCCGTACTATCTTAGATTTGGGTTTGGGGGTTTGGGCTTAAGGATACGTTAGCCTCGTTTGAGACTAAGATCGATTTAAACGTTTGTTAAGGATACGTTAGTCTAGTTTTAGACTAAGATCAACTTAACGGGATCGTTTAGATCCAACAAGAGAGCAATTAGGGGAGCCCTGTTGTTTAGTTTAGTGACATTGCGGTCAATAGGTAGTTTAAGGACATTGCGGTCCAATGTTAGTTTTAAGACATTGCGATCAAGGTTAAGAACATCATAGTCCGTGGATTTAAGGACTCCACAGTCCGATGTTAGTTTTAAGACATCACGGTCAAGGTTAAGGATATCATAGTCCGTTGTTAGTTTTAAGACATTCCAGTCAAGGTTAAGGACATCATAGTCCATGGGTTTAAGGACCCCACGGTCCATTGTTAGTGTGTGGTCATCGGGACCCGTCACCTCTTTGATGACGTTGAGGAATTACAACGCCAAATATCAAAGAAGTGAAGAGATGTACCCTTGAACCAAAGTAGATTAAATAGTCTTTGGCACAATGTGGAACCAAGACCAATTAATTATATTATGAGCCCATTAGCCCAGTTAAGTTTGAATTGAGGACTTATGGCCATCTTGGGCTAAGTCCAATCATGTTTAGAATATTGGCCCTCTGTTGGCTCATTGAAGGAGAGGCTTTGCCTCTAGAAACTTAGCCAATTGGGCTAAAGCTAGTGTTAAACACTAAAGACCAACAATGTTGAACACTGGGATTAAGATTAGCAAGTTAGTGTTTAACACTAAAAGATAATCAGTGTTAAACACTAGCAACGGGGCTTTCAAATTAGTGTTAAACAATAAAAAAATCAGTGTTAAACACTGGAAATAGAGATTTTAATTTAGTGTTAAACACTAAGAAATTCAGTGTTAAACACTGCAAATAGAGTTTTTCAATTAGTGTTAAACACTAGGGCGAATCAGTGTTAAACACTGGATACAGAGGTTTCAATTTAGTGTTAAACACTAAGGAAAGAGGGGTCACGTGGTAGCACGTGAGAGCGCCCTGCTTCTCTTTGTTCTGCCAAAAGTATTGAATACTTTGGAGCATCACATGTTGTCACGTGATGGGAATTTAATTGTTTGTCTGTTAAAGCTTCAGCCAAGGGGTCACGTGGTAGCACATGAGAGCGCCCATAGCTTCTGTCTCTTTTGCTTTTTCTTTGTGTCCTTCAGGGGTCACGTAGGGCACGTGAGGCGTTGCCTCAAAGTTCTTTTCTGTGGATCTTTACAGGGGTCACGTGGTAGCACGTGACTCTAGTTCTTTGCATGTTTTAAAGATTTGTTCATCTTTTAAGAATTAATCTCTTCATAGGGTTAAACCCTAGCAATAAACTTTAGAGGAATTAAATTCCTATTTTCTTCTGAAGAATTATATTCTTAGATAGGTTAAGACCCTAATTTCTTTTCTGTAGGAATTAAATTCCACATATATGTAAAGAATTAAATTCTGGCATAGGGTGAAACCCTAATTTCTTCTTTTTTTTAAGGGAATTAAATTCCTGTGATTTTGAGAGAATTAAGTTCTCAACTAGGATTAAACCCTGGTTCTGTCCGTTTTGAAGGAATTAAATTCCTATAACAAAGGGTTAAACCCTAATTTTATCTTAAAGGAATTAAATTCCTATAATTCTATGAAAATTAAATTCTCAAAACTCAGTTCCTCCTCTGTGTTTTAGATCTGCATGGCAGGATCTCAACCCAATGAGAATTAAATTCTCAATTCATGGGGAGATGTGCACTTTGCAGATCCTCAATCAGAGAAAGAACTAAGTTCTTTTATATAAGAGTTAAACTCTTTTAAGAATTAAATTCTCTTTTGAAGCCTCTCTTTTCTTACCTAGGGTTTTTTCTTTTGCATAGAATCAAATTCTTCTTTCTAAATTTTTCAGATTCCAAGGCTCTATCTCTCTCTCTCTGTATATATGTATGTATCCCTCAAACTCTCTCTTTTGGCTCCTATTTATAGGAGAAGGAAAAGAATCAATCTGTTTTAGTGAATCTTTCATTGAAAGATTTGATTTGTTTATTGAGAGATTTGATTTATCTTCATCATTAACCTGGGCTTTTAGATTATTAGGTGAATTTTATTCACCAATGGATTTTAAATCCGAAGATATCTCTTTGTTATTTCAGTTAGATTTAGGGGGAAATCTTTTCATGTCCAAGATTTTTCCATAAATTGGTGATATTTAACCACCTTTAGATTTTTAATCCAACGGTTTCAGATAATCCCTTTTCATTTTGGAAAGATTTGAAATTTCTTTCCTCAGAATTTAATTCTGTCAAAGAATAAGGATTTTATAGCCGGTCACGTGTGGCCACGTGACCGTTGGTCACGTGTGCGCACGTGACCCCTGGTCACGTGTGCGCACGTGATCCCTGGTCACGTGTATGCACGTGACCCCTAGAATGGGCTTCTCTTCTTCTGCGCTCTGTTTTCTGGCCGCTGCTTAACCATCACGTGCCATCACGTAACCACTGGTCACGTGTGAGCACGTGATGCCTCTTCTGAATCTTTTCCTGATTTTTAATCAGGGAACAAATGCCCCCACAGCGTTGTTCTCACGTGTCTGCACGTGAGTGCAACGCTGTCACTTTTGTGACCGTCGGATCTGTCTTGGGAGTAGGGTAGATGCAACGTTTTCCATCCCATCCAATAAATGCCCATGTACTTTCAGAAGAGCCTCCACTTTTGCTCATCTTCTTCCTTTGAGAACTTTTCCCTTGAGAATTTAATTCTCATTCCTCTGAGCTTAGTTCTCTGCTTCAAACTTTTCAGAGTTTAACTCTGATTGAGAGACCCTTTCTTCCGGTAATGATCTTCGAACGATTGAGGAACCCTTATGTATACTTTTCCAAAAACTCTCTGGATTTTAAATCCACACCAAGGGTTTCACCCCTTTTAACATGAACCCATTTTTTTAAGTTTATCACCGAAAATAGAAAACCATTTAATCTTCGAACAGTAGATTTCTTAGGGTTCATTTTCATTTGATCTTTAGGGAGATGATGAGATCCGTTGCCTTTTCCAAGGAATTTAATTCCGTTTAAAGAAAATGTTTCTGGGAATTTAATTCCCTTCTCTTAATAAGGAATTTAATTCCTATGAAGAACTCAGTTCTTCCCATGGAGGCTTCTTAGGGTTTTCTTGCCCTGGGTTGTCCTTCTGTAATCAATGAAGAAGAAGCTTGCAATGATGTCTTTTGTGGGAATTTAATTCCCTTGATCCTGTTTGATTTGTTGTAGAGTCCAAGGTGGATTTCTTTTAGGGGAGTGTGTAAGGTTATTTGAAGTCCCCTGTTTATTTAATGAGAATATTCCCTTTGTCTCATTATAATTGCTTAGCCTCATTATTAACGAGCCGTCAACTTGATTCTGTGGGGCCCATGTGTTTTGTAGCCAATGGTCCCATAAAAAGAGTCTACTGTCGCTTTCTTCAACTATCTTCATATATATAGTTATGCTCATATTTATATATATATATATATATATATATATATATATATATATATTGCTGGCTTCGCTTTAGACAGTTTTCCTTTATTTGATTTTATGTGCGATGGCTTCTGTTCCGTGTTTTCCCTTCACCCGCTCGGAGGCCGCTTCTCCTCAATCACCATCCGACGAGGAAGCGATGGCGATGATCCGGGCTCATGACCCGAACTGCACCAGCCTACTTCTATGGGGAACTTGGTACAGTCATATCATCCGGGGTCGCCGGAGTTTCCTCTGTGAAGTGCCGACAGAGCCCACTTTCCCGTTCTTTCCGATGGACCCTCCGAAGAAGGTTTTCGCTGTGGAAATGCCAAATTGGACTCCAACGGGACGGCTCGAGCCCTCAACAACCGGTATCCCAAACCATCCGGTCCCCGTTATAGATATTCTGGGACGACGCATTTGTCAGGGTGAGGCCCACCCATGGGGACAGATTTATAAGATAGGGCTCACTCCTTGACACTCCACGAGCTACCTCCTCTGGGCTCGCTATATCCTTGCCACCCATCGTGCGCAGCTGCAGAAGATCGGACTCTACCAGGCGATATATGCGTCGCTCTTCTATTATCAATCCCGCATGTCTGGTGGGTTAAG
This sequence comes from Agapanthus africanus, assembly GCA_030015575.1. Lineage (NCBI taxonomy): Eukaryota > Viridiplantae > Streptophyta > Magnoliopsida > Asparagales > Amaryllidaceae > Agapanthus > Agapanthus africanus. Next base: position 95,928,473 of record CM057341.1, on the reverse strand, counting down.
GCGTTCTTGAATCAATGTAATCTCCCCACCAACACTTTTCTCCTGGGGGACAGAGAGGTTTCGATCTCTTTGGGGGAATTTTATGACATCCCGGGGCTGCCAATTCGAGGGACACTTTATGAGGAGTTGCTGCCCTCTAATGAATACGTCTTTGAACCCGAGCCTGCACCGCTTGACGGCTAGTCTGTCGAGAACGCCGTCCACCACAAACGTCCCAGCTTGATCAAGGTGCTAAGTATCTTTGATCGATTGTTCACCGAATCTGAGGAGCAGGGCGTTACTTTCAAGAGCTTCATTGCATGTTTCCTTCGTGACGGCGTCTTGTCGAAGACAGCTCCAAAGTTTGCAAACATTAAAGAACCCTTTGGGTTTAGTCCGAAGAAGCTGTCGACTAATGAATCGGATTTACCGCAATACTACATCCCCATAATGTCGCCGATGTCTTTCGAATCCATCGCAGCTCGCGGCATGGATGAGGAGACGTTCTTCGTTGGGTTTATCAGTGTCTGGCTCAGCTGGTTTGTCATCCCTATGCATCGCCGCTTTATGAGAGCTTCGGTCATCTATTCGGCTCACCGTATAGCTGAGGGAACGCGGCTGGCCATTGGCATCCCGGCATTGGCGCATCTCTATCACGGGTTGGGCGCTGCAGCTAATACTTCCACCCCTGGCGTAGATGTGGTAATTTTTTCACTTCACTACTTTATGTCTTGGATCGAAATGCACGTCTCAGGTGCTTTCGCTATGCATCAAAGGCCCGCATTCTACGATGCCTATAGTTTTCCCCAGCTTATGCGATTGGTGGATGCTTCTGCCGCTGACCCGACTCAATTCGGGGCTATTCGGGCGTTGATTTCTCCTTACGCTACTGCTGGCGGGTTAGTATTTAATGATCGGGTCTTATCTTCTTCCGCGGGTTCAGCCTAGCCGCTTTGGGATCGGTCAATAGATAGCGCGCCCTCTTTGAAGCCCCGGGAGGCCGCGCGTTTATACGCAATCAGACCGGGTTACCTGGTCTTCCGTCAGGATAGCGCGGCCCTCTTCATGCGGTACAATCCGCATCGCTTTGCCCGGCAATTTGGCTACGATCAGGGTGTCCCGTTTGATGCTTTCGTAGTCGCGCCGGTTCCTTCGCTCGTGGCCGTTCGAGATGCCGCCCATCATTTTATGAGGCTGAACACCGGTTCTCAGTTCATGATCCCCGATGGTGATTACATGCCCCGATGCGTGGGGTCGTTCATGGGCTGGTATCTCCATCGAGTCAACCCGATTATTATTGAGGAAAGAAGGGTGCTTCTTGGTCATGGTGCCCCTACTCAGGTTCCGGCCACGGGAGCTACGCTGCGACCACGCACCCCGGTCCGCTTTCCTCTGAGGGATGCCGTTACCGCGCTTATTCCGGGAGAGTCGGGGGTGGATCTTACTCCAACAGCTGGTATGCCCCTGGGTACTCGGTCGTGGGGTAGACGGGCTCCGATAACAGCGCCACCACCCGAGGCAGCACCAGCATCCGTGGCATCGACAATGGCGGTGTCATCCCCAGTTGTGGCACCAAGTGAGGGTGACAGGGATGAGGGTGTTGAGGGCGATGTGGGACGGCACCGCACTAAGGCTCCGCGGGGAAAGAAGCGGTCGTCCTCGGCGACCGCAGGAAGGTTGCTACTAACTTGCTCGACTCTTTAATAGAGTCTGAGCCTATTCTTGAGGATGAACCTTGGCCCTGCAGGAATCAGACGCTGGACTACTTTTCCCGAGTTCGGCCGCCGAGGAGGCCGCACAGTTGGCTGAGGCCATACGGCGTTCTAAGGATGAGTCTTAGAACGCAAGGGTTCCCAAGAAAGCTTAGCCTGCTGTGATCTTCTACGAAGACCCCTCATGGATCCTGCGGCGGTTCATTGGCCCTTTGGAGGAGTGGGGAGAAAGGGCGCTGAAGCAGGCCGCTTCGGAGGATGCTGCGGACGCGCTTTCCTTATGGACTGGCGGCCATGAGTCCACCCTCGAACCCCGGCGTGCACGCCTCCTTGAAAAGGAGAACCGGCTTGAAGAAACCATATTGAAGGCTTCCCTGCGCACTGGTATGTTTTTTTTTTACTTCTTTGCGGTTTTTTCCAGATTGTTTATGCTCGTATATATGTATTCTGATTTCTTCTGTGGATTGTGCTGAGTCCTCGGCGATAGGGGAGGTCCCTACGGGCTTGTTGAAGCTAAAGCCCGTTGACGTTCCCGATCCAGCCTTGCTCAATGTAGAGGGGCTGATGAGGCTGTTCCTCTTGCCATAGAGCCTCCAGTGGCGGTTCCTGATCACGGAGCGCTTGTCCCTTTGGAAGAGGCTCCTTTGGGGGTTGCCGTCCCAACGACTCTCTCTGCGGGCGGCCCAGAGGCTGGAGGAGAGGTAGCCGGGACTACTCTCCCTTTGCTGGAGCCCGAGATCACGGCGGAGGCCGTTGAAGCCGCCATCCCCCCGACTCAGAATGGGAGGAGTGTTGAAGGTAACCTTCAACATTTTAAATTAGCAATCTTTCTGTCTTCTAAAATCTTTTGCTTTCCCAGAATTGCACGGGCTGGCGGCTTCTATCGCTGATTTGTCTCCCCGGCAATCGTTTCAGCGTCTATTGGAGATGGCAGCTCCGCAGGCGATCTCCCCTCAGCGCATCGTCCTTTCATCTGGGCAAGGTTAGTGTCGTTCGCCATTTTTTATTATAGCATTGTCGCTATTTTGCGAAATGACATTGATGTCTCTTACAGTTTTGGAAGCCGACGACGAGGTCGAGGTCGTTGAAGGGCCAGGGGAACCTTCAGCTCCTACTTGCATGACCGTAGGTAAGTGACATTTCATTATAGTCCCACTTGTTCTTTTACTTAAGAGTTTTACTGACATTTTTCAAATCTGAACAACCCTGCCAGCCCCCATAGCGCTGGACTCACGCATCGCCATGCCGCCCAGCCCTTATGCTTTGCGAGCCTCAGAGCGCTTGGCCCAGTTAAGCCTTGTCTCCTTGTCGTCTTTGATCGAGGAGCTTCGTGCTGGCAGCGCAACCACAGCTGAAGTATTTGCCGCCGAAGCCAACGGTTCTCTTCCTTTTCTTGCCACCTACCATAGCGAAGAGGTGGTGCGAGTCTGGGTGGAGTTCTGTCGGCAGGTGGAGGCTTGCTTGCACGCCCTTGAGTGTTCCCGCCTTTCCTCAGAGGCCGTGGCAGCAAAGGCGGAGTTGCGGGGGCTGATAGCACGGTGCGCGTTAAACATGGCATCATGCGAGAAGAGGCTCGGCCAAAAATTCTCGGAAGGGGAGTTGTCCTCTAAGGCATTGAGCGAGCTTCAAACCAGCCTTACAGCCAAATCCAATAAAGCGTATGAACTCTGGTGGGTACTTCAAGAGTCTATCAGAGAGGTGGTGGCTCTTGATAAAGCTGTCGTGTTCACTCACGAAAGGGTCGAGGCTCACAAGGTCACTGAGAAAGAGCTCGAAGGCCGGCTCGCCTCGTATCAGGCCCAGCAGGCTCAGGCAGAGGCTCGTCTTCTGGCGATCCTGAATCATGAAGTTATGGCCCAGCAAAAACAGGATGAGCTAGCAAAATTGATAAATCGCCCACCGGCTTGAAAAACTTGTATCTTTTCCTTTCTTTTTGTACACACTCCTGAATGAGAGTATCTTCTTTTTGTTCATTCATGAATTGTACTTTGTATCCATTTTGGTTTATAAATAAAGACATATTTTTCTTCTCAATGGTGTGTCTTTTTTTATTGAATACGTTCTGCGGAAAATTTTATTGGTCTCCTTGCAGGGTAGCGATGGCTTAGGATTCAAGGTTAAGATCTGCCTCCTAAGACTTTTGAGCTTTATGAGCCGTGAGGGTCTCATAAAGAGTTTTTCTCCCTACAGGTCGAGAGGATCCCGTAGGTGTAAGTTCTCCTTAGGAATCGTGAGGATTCTTAAGTGGGTTTTCCCTTGGGAGTCGTAAGGATCTCACAAGAGAGTTTTCTTTCTTGCAGGTCGTGAGGACCCGCAAGTGCTGGGTGCGTTCGCCCTTATCCGTATCTCACGGGGTCAGGGGTTGCTTTAGGATGTTTTCCAGGGTACCGTAGTTTAAAGACATCGCGGTCAAGGTTAAGGACCTCATAGTCCGTGGGTTTAAGGACTCCACAGTCCAAGGTTAGTTTTAAGACATCACGGTCAAGGTTAAGGACGTCATAGTCCGTGGATTTAAGGACTCCCCAGCCCGATGTTAGTTTTAAGACATCACGGTCAAGGTTAAGGACGTCATAGTCCGTGGATTTAAGGACTCCACAGTCCAATGATAGTTTTAAGACATCCCGGTCAAGGTTAAGGACATCATAGTCCGTGGATTTAAGGACTCCACAGTCCGACGTTAGTTTTAAGACATCACGGTCAAGGTTAAAGACCTCATAGTCCATGGATTTAAGGACTCCACGGTCCGATGTGTGGTTACCGGGACCCGCCACCTCTTTGAAGACATTGAGGAATTACAACGACAAATATCAAAGGAGTGAAGAGATGCACCCTTTAACCAAGGTAAAATCAATCTAGAATCATGATGGTTGATCGTTAGTTTTAAGACATTACGGTCAAGGTTAAGGACATCATAGTCCGTGGATTTAAGGACTCCACGGTCCGATGTTTGCTCTGGATACTTCACACGGGTTCATTGCCGTGCTCTGTGAGGACGAGGCTCCGCTCTGGATGTTTCACACGGGGCCAAAGAGTGACGTTATCCGCGTTCTACGTGACCAGGAATTTTGCACTAGATGCTTCATACGGGTTCACTGCCGTGTTCGGCGAGTACTAGGCTCCGCTCTGGATGCTTCACACGGGTTCACTGCCGTGCTCTGCGAGGACCAGGATCCGCTCTGGACATTTTCCACGGGGTCAAAGAGTGACGTTATCCGCGTTCCACGTGACCAGGAATTTTGCTCTGGATGCTTCCCACGGGTTCACTGCCATGTTCTGCGAGGAACAGGCTCCGCTCTGGACGTTTTCCACGGGGTCAAAGGGTGACGTTATCTGCTTTCCACGTGACCAGGAATTTTGCACTAGATGCTTCACACGGGTTCACTGCCGTGCTTGGCGAGGACTAGGCTCCGCTCTGGACGTTTTCCACGGGGTCAAAGAGTGTCGTTATCCGCGTTCCGCGTGACCAGGAATTTTGCTCTGGATGCTTCCCACGGGTTCACTGCCATGTTCTGCGAGGACCAGGCTCCGCTCTGGACGTTTTCCACGGGGTCAAAGAGTGACGTTATCCGCGTTCCACATGACCGGGAATTTTGCACTAGATGCTTCACACGGGTTCACTGCCGTGCTTGGCGAGGACTAGGCTCCGCTCTGGATGTTTTCCACGGGGTCAAAGAGTGATGTTATCCACGTTCCACGTGACCAGGAATTTTGCTCTGGATGCTTCACACGGGTTCACTGCCATGTTCTGCGAGGACCGGACTCCGCTCTAAACGTTTTCCACGGGGTCAAAGAGTGACGTTATCTGCGTTCCACGTGACCAGGAATTTTGCTCTGGATGTTTCCCATGAGTTAACTGCCGTGTTCGGCGAGGACCAGGCTCCGCTCTGGACATTTTCCACGGGGTCAAAGAGTGACGTTATCCGCGTTCCACGTGACCAGGAATTTTTCTCTAGATGCTTCACACGGGTTCACTGCCGTGCTTGGCGAGGACTAGGCTCCGCTCTGGAAGTTTTCCACGGGGTCAAAAAGTGACGTTATCCGCGTTCCACGTAACCAGGAATTTTGCTCTGGATGCTTCACACGGGTTCACTGCCGTTTTCGGCGAGGACCAGGCTCCGCTCTGGACGTTTTCCATGGGGTCAAAGAGTGACGTTATCCGTGTTCGACATGACCAGGAATTTTGTTGATTGTATCCGCATTTCACGCAGTTGGGATTTGACTTTCGGTGATCTGTACACCGCCGAGTCATGGAACTGGGAATTGCCGCCGTTCCGCTTCGCTTGATGTTGTGTCCGTTGTGACGAGACGAGTGTTGAGACGATCTCTAGGTCACTTGTGGCCCGTCGAGATTTGGCTTCTTCTTACGATGAAACCTGGAAGAGTAGTATGATCCCTTCTTTGTTTGCGCCCCTGGATTGTATACAGGGATTGATGTAACATCACTTGTAGGGCATAAATTTAATTTTTATTTTATCTCTTTTTCCGTGATGCTCTATCATATCAGCTTTTATATCGCGAAGATCGCGATTGCCCCATCATTTCGGCTATTTTTCACGGTGCCATATCATTTCGGCTATTTATTTATTTTTTTTTTTACTCGCTGCTTTTTATTGCGAGCTGCCCAATCATTTCGGCTATTTTTCATGCATACATTTTTACTTACTGATTTTGTCGCAGGTTGCCCCATCATTTCGGCTATTTCGTATGCATGTGTGGCTTGCTGGCTTTTCACTGCAAGCTTGGATTTAGACCACGATTTCGGCATCAGCACCGCTACAACTGGGATATTGCCAGGAGCGAATCATCATTTGCCTCTGTCGATGTTGAACAAAGGTGGCTTAGTAAATAAGGTTAAGGGTCCTGTCGACTAAGACTTTTGGCTTCATGAGCCGTAAGGGTCTCACAAAGGTATTTCTCCCTACAAGTCGTGAGGATCTTGTAGGTGTGTTTTCTCCTTGGGAATCGTGAGGATTCCTAAATGCATGTTCTCTTGTAAGTCGTAAGGATCTTACAAAAGGGTTTTCTCCTTATAAGTCGAGAGGACTTACAAGGGTTGTTCACTATATGAACATATCCCTAGTCACGGATGGGACTCGGTTAGGGAAATGTTTATTCGCGTCCGTGGATTGTATACAAGGGTCAGTATTGAGCCACTTGTAGGGCAATATCGAAGGTTGTGGGGAGGGGGGTTGCTTAAGAACAGGTTCGGGTCTCTGTAACTTAAGACTTTCAAATCTTATGAGCCGTGAGGGTCCCATAAGAGAGTTCTCCTTACGAGTCATGAGGATCTCGCAAGTGTAATTTCTTTTTAGGAATCGTGAGGACTCCTAAGTGTGTTGCTCCCTTGTGAGTCGTAAGGATCTCACGCGGGTAGTTTCTCCTTACAAGGTCGTGAGGACCCTGCAAGTGTCCTTTAACGAGGTTGCGCCCTTTCGGGTTTTCACAAACACTCGCCGGTAGCCCTGCTGTTTTTACTCACGGAGCCCTTTTGGGTTTTCATCCGTGCCCATTTCGCTTATGGACGTACCGTTTTTATTTTTATTATATATATTTTTTTAATTTTTTTTTGTATCGGCTTTGAGACGCTGCAATCCACCGCAGTTTATCGACATCTCGGTCAGCGGCTACTTTTAGGACATAGTGGTCCGTTGTTAGTTTAAGGACGTTTCGGTCCGTTGTTAGTTTAAGTACATTTCGGTCCGTTGTTGAAGAAGACCGGTTACTACTTATAGAGTTCGAGCTTAGGAAGATAGCGAGCGGACATGGTCGTCATCATCTATCATTGACCTAGGCCTTGACCCGTCAAACGTAGTGTTTCTTTAGGAAGCGATCGTTTATTGGCCTAAAAGGTCTTTCACCGTGCATATCCATGAGTAGATATGCTCCACCCTGGTAGACCTTGTCTATGATGTACGGGCCTTCATAGTTCGGCTCGAATTTTCCCCGTTTGGCCTGATTGGGGATCATAAGTCTTTTGACCACTAGCACGAGTTCGCCTTGGCGGAATGTCCTCGTCCTGGTCAATCTTTCATATGAGCGCGTCATCTTTGCTTTGTAAGCCTCCAGATTTTGTTGCGCTATGAGCCGGGTTTCATCAAGGGCGTCAAGCTCCTCAAGCTGAAGGTGGGCATTTTCTTCATCCGTCAGCTCATAGTGGACCGCCACTAGTAGAGAAGGTAGCTCTATCTTAAAGGGGAGTACTGCTTCTGTACCGAATACCAACGTGTATGGCGTTGTGTTCGTGGCCATCTTGAACGTAGTCCGATAAGCCCAAAGAGCTTCTTGCAGTCTCTCGTGCCAGTCCTTTTTGTTTCGGGACACCATCTTCTTCACGATCTTTGTCAAGGTTTTGTTGAAAGCCTCTGCTAGACCGTTAGCTCGGGGATTATAAACTGAGGAATATCTCCAGTCTATGTTGTGTTGTTGTGCGAAACAACTGATCTTATGGCTTCTGTAAGCTGGACCGTTATCGGAGATGATCCGTCGCGGAGTTCCAAACCGATAAATGATGTGTGTCTTGAAGAAATGGAGGATATTCTCCGTCTTCACTTCCTCAGCGGTACTGCTTCTGCCCATTTGGAGAAATAGTCAGTCGTCGCCAAGATAAATCGATGTCCCCTGGACAATGCTGGTTCGATGGGGCCGATTATGTCAGTCCCCCACATTTCGAACGGCCAGCTGGCCACCGTTGGATGTAGAGGATTTGGGTGCTGATGGATAAAGTCCCCATGAATCTGGCATGAGTGGCATTGCTTCGTGTATTTGAGGCAGTCCTGAATCATCGTGGGCCAATAGTAGCCCATCCGTTTAATCTTCAACTTCATCTTCGGACCCCCTTGGTGAGAACCGCAGAGTCCGTCGTGAACTTCCTGAACGACTCTTTTCGCTTCGTCTGGTCTCAGGCATCTCAACCACAGAGAATCAAATGACCTCTTGTACAGAGTATTACTGACGAAGGCGAAAGACAGAGCTCGTTTCATGAGTTGATGTCTTGAGGACGCATCTTCAGGCGTTCGACGGGATTTGAAGTAGTCTACAAAGACTTCTCTCCAATCCTCGGCCTTTTCCTGCTCTTTTATTTGCATAGCCATTTGCTCGGTCGCTCTCTTTTCTTCGGACGACTCCGGAGATACTTCTACCGGAGCAAGGACCCGACGGCTTTGCACAATGATCCTCACGTCATCGAGGTTCTCGTCGGCCAGTTCTTTAGCGAGCTTGGCTAATGCATCCGCTTTGCTATTTTCCGCACGCGGTATGTTTTCCAAAGTGTAGGAAGGGATTTGGGTCAACAGTTGCTACACCTTTTCACCGTATCTCACCAGCTCTGGTTTGCACGTTTGGCAATCACCATTTACTTGACTAACGACCAGTTGGGAGTCTCCGTATATGAGGAGGTTTTCAATTCCCATGTCGATGGAGATTTCGAAGCCTGCTATCAAAGCTTCGTATTCGGCTTCATTGTTCGTCCTCGGTTCTGTTAAGGAGAAAGCAAAGCGCATTATCCCCCCTTGTGGAGTTACGAAGATGAGACCTACCCCCGACTTGATTATAGGGATGCTTTGTCTGCGCTTCTTCATGGAAGACACTCCATCAAAGTAGAGTTCCCACCGGGTACCACTTCCATTGATCGTGTCAAACGCATGTTCGTCTGGCAGCTCGCATTTCAAAGGAGAGTCGACAGGTATTGGATGCTCAGCGAGGAAATCGGCGATAGCTTGGCTTTTCACTGCCTTAAGAGGCTGATAGGTTATTGAAAACTCCATCACGAGCAGGGCCCATTTAGTGAGTCTTCCTGTCAATATGGCTTTTGACATCAGATATTTGAGAGGGTCCACCTTTGATATAAGACGGACTTCATGCGCCAATGCATAGTGCCGGAGTTTTGTTATCGCAAAGATTAACGCCAGGCAATGTTTTTCGATATGGGAGTAGTTGCTTTCTACCCCTAGAAGAACTCGACTTAAATAGTAGAGCGCTCTCTCCTTCCCTTGGTCGTTCTCTTGTGCCCATAATGCGCCCAAGGAACCTTCGAGGGCTGTGGTATAAAGAATAAGAGGCTTTCCCTTTACTGGAGCAGCTAACACCGGCGGGATCTGCAGGTATTGCTGGATCTCGTCCAGCGCGCCTTGGCATTTGTGATCCCAGATGAACGGGGTTCCCTTCTTCATCAGGTGACTGAAAGGGCGGCACTTGCCTGAGAGATTGGCTATAAATCGCCGGATGTACGCGAGCTTTCCTTGGAGAGACCGAAATTGTTTGAGAGTCCTTGGCGGTGGCATTTCCATGATCGCCTTGATCTTCGACGGATCTATCTCAATGCCTCGGTGCTGGACAATGAGTCCTAGGAATTTTCCTGAGGACACCCCGAACGCGCATTTGAGAGGGTTCATCTTCAAGTTGTATTACCGAAGACGTCGAAATACGATCCTCAGATGCTCGAGATGTTCCTCGTACGATTTGCTTTTCACCACGAGGTCGTCGATATAGCATTCGACGATTTCATGTATGAGGTCATCGAAGATCTTCGTCATGGCCCTCTGATAGGTGGCACCGGCGTTCTTTAAACCGAAGGGTATAACTTTGTAGCAGAATATACCCAGAGGAGTCCGGAAAGCGGTGTGCTTCTGGTCTTCGGGATGCATCTTTATCTGATTGTATCCTGATGAGCCGTCCATGAAGGAGAAAACTTCATGAGTGGACGTATTATCTATCATCAGCTCGGTGACCGGCACTGGGAAATCGTCCTTCGGGCAAGCTTTATTGAGATCCCGGAAGTCCACGCATATGCGCACTGTCCCATTTTTCTTCATTACCGGGACGATATTGGCTATCCAGTCAGGATATTGAACTTCTTGGATAAACCCAGAATCGATCGGCTTCTTGACTTCGGCGTTAATGCTCATCTCAAGCTCGAGCCGCATCCTTCTCGGTGCCTGTTTGACTGGCTTGACGTCCGGGGATATCGCCAGTTTGTGGACAGCAATCTCTGGGTCTAATCCAGGCATCTCGGAATAGTTCCATGCAAAGCAATCTCTATGTCGCATAAGCACGTCTTTTAACGCAGCCACCCTTTCTTCCGATAGCAATTCGCTGACAAATGTCGTTCGCGGGTCGTTTGCTGTCCCCAACTCAATCTTCTTGAGGTTATCTGCAGTAGTATATATTCCATCTTCCATCTCTTTTGGCGCTGGTGGAAATTCTGAGATTACCTCGTCGTCATTGTTTTCGAAGCACCAAGGAAGGTCATCCATATTCTCAGGCTCTCCTTTTGATATTGTTATCACATGATAAGTACTAACTCGCTTCCAAGACCGATATGGATCTGGTTCTGCTCTTCTGGCTTTGGGTTCGTGCTTTTGTGGCAGTGTTACACTCCAGCTGCTGGATAGAGCAAACCTGCCTTACTGGTACCGGTCTTCAACCCAGTTCTTGAAGGTGAAGCAGTCTTCGATAAGGTGTCCTATGGCTCTGTGATAAGAGCAATAACCCGAATGAGAGACCCCGTTAGCTTGCTCAGGGTGCTTAGACTCCGGAAGTGTGATCATTTAATGTTTTATAGCGAGATCGAGTATCTTCTTCGTCTTGTCTTGAGGGAAAGAATACGCTCGACTCATCTTCTTCATTAGGGACAACTCCGGACCGCACAATACCCGATCACGTGACTCTTTGATCCTGCGTTGTCGTTGTTGACCTCCTTTTCCACTTTTTGACTTATTTCTGCTTCTGCGTCGGGCCTTTTGCACAGCAGGTGGACAGGGAGGAGCATTTTCGTCTTTTGCAGCCTGTTGAAAAAGACGTTGCGTCCTGGCTTTCTCGTAGATGGCCATTTCGTTATTATGGTCGTCCCGAGCTTTTTGACCCGCTTTCCTGATAAGCTTGTCCATTAGTTCTTCAAATGACGGACTCGGCACTTCGATTGCGGGATCTTGCTTCGGTGCGGGAGCGGCATTTTCTGACAGGGCGTCCTCTTCTTCATCAAAGTTATATATGACGTAGCTACCATGGACTCGTTCCCGTTTCCCGGATCTTACATATCCAAGCCCAAGCGTTTCCATTCTCCGGTTGGGAAATTTGCGCTGAGTCCCAGGGACATCCCAAATCCTGTTATAGAATCGAGCTTGTCGAATAGTCTGTTTTAAGGGTACCCCTTGGCTCTTCAATAGCCTTTTCAATCCGTTTGTGTAATATATGGGCAAACGGATGGGTTGAAACTTGTCAAGTGTAGAATCCGCGCCATGTCAGATCTCTTTCTCCACTCTTGTTTCCGAGGATCGATAGAATAGGATCGCCTTTTCGCTTGGGAGGGACGTAAAATTTCCGCAGCTCTTGCACGCTGTGAGGTTCAAGCGCGTCCAGGTCTTTGTAGTGCTCCCGCGGAACCATGGTGATTTGCAAACTCTGATCATCGCCAGGGGATGCTTGTATTGACGACCGACAGGAGAACACAGCATTAACCTCATCTTCCGAGTCACTTCCGAAGATCAATATGGGGGCAGACGGTCCCGGGTTGTTGCGTCGAGACGGCCCAGCGTGAACTATCTCTTCTTCTTCTTCGGTATCGCTCTCGAAAACAGGGATGGTGGCGGCGGCTTTGTTCTTCGGTTTGCGACACGTTTCTGTATCCTCGAAATCTGGAAAAAAGTACTTTGCATCTTCGTACTTGCGGACTTCGTTCATGGAGAATGGGTTCAGCTCACCTGTTACGGTATACTCGAGACCATCCTTGAAATACTTCATACACTGATGTTGTGTAGAAGGGATGATGTTGTACTCGTGTAACCAAGGACGACCGAGCAAGGCGTTGTAGCAGGTCATGGCGTCAATGACGTGAAACTTAATGTCTGTGACGAGCAGTCCGAAGCGTAATGTTAGTATTACAGATCCGAGAGTCCATGACGACTGGGAGTCAAAACCGGAGATGGTAATTTTATCACGAGCGTGGTGCTGAACGCTCATGCAGATTTCCTTCAACACCCGAACATTAAGGAGATTGACGGAGGATCCATTATCAACCAAGATTTTTCCTATCTTGATATCGTGGCAATATCCAGAGACATATAGGGGACGGTTGTGGTCGCACGTCCCAAGGAGTGGGTCATCGTCACCGAAAGTGATATCGGCCGTATGCACTTCTTCCAGTTCATCCTTCATCCTTTCTTCGGCGAGGAAGGCTTGGAATTGTTCGGGCTCTTGTGCGCCTTGATTAATGAATCTCACGCTTCCTTTGATAACAGGAGGGCGTCGAGAATGCTGAGCTGAGAGGGTAGCTTCCTCAGATGCGCTAGGGTGTTGTAGTCCACCCTACACTTCTTGGGCGGGTCCTTGGCAATCAGCTTTTTTACGACTTGGTCATCTAAGGCGATATCCTCAGTGACCTTTTCCTTTTCCTTATGTTTTCTATTCGCGGGTCCAAGATTCTTTTCCGGGAGCGTGCGATTGCGCAGCTGAATGTTTTCGCAGGCCTCTGGTTCTTTTTCTTTCCCTAAAACGGATTCATTAAAGAGAGGGCCCAGAGCCATTTCTTCATCAGAGTCCCTCCCAAAGGTGATAACTTGTGATCCTCCGGCGTTGACCGTGTAACAGTTGCCGGTAGTTCTTTTGTGCCTGTCGGTTGTACTTCCCTGTTCCCGACGAGTTCGGCGTTTCATGCGCTTAAAATGTTGCCGGTGAGCAACATATCCCTGCCACCATATCTTAAAAGCGTCGCATTCCTCAGTGGGGTGTGAAATCTTCCGATGATATGAGCAGTAATTAGGGTGCCTCTCCGCCCTATTGAGCGTGTTTTCTTCCGAGGGTGGTAGCTTCATTCCCATTGACATGGCTTTAGCAAACCTTTTCCTCGTCTTGAAAATGTTTTTATCCGCATCGAATGTCTTTTGATCTGGCGGGAGTGCTTCGACCTTTTCGTTTAGTCGCTCGCGTTTGGCTCCTTCTGATGCGGCCGTCTCATGCTCCCGATCGGCTTTACTTTTCAAATGAATCTCGTCTAGAAAGGCGACGATCATTTCATCTGTCGGCCATACAAGTTCTGGCTCAGGCTGTGCCCCCAGTTTCTCAGTGCCAGGAGTTTTTTCATCGTCCGTAAACGAGTGGGAGATCACATGACAACTCGCCACATATCCCTCGGATTCATCCGACAAGCTTTCCCCATTATCTTCCTCCTAAAAGACGTGGTTGAGAAACTCTTGAAGTGTGATGGGAGTCCGCGCCTTTTGATTGTACTCCTCCAGCGCCTCAATCTAGTTCTGCAAGTCCGTGCGCTTGTCTCCAGACTTCACTGGCTTCTTGGATTTCTTCTTCTTTTTCTTCGAAGATTTTGACGGTTGGGTATGAGTACTTGGGCCATCACCACCGATCTTTGTAGTTGGGCGCGGCTTCAACATCCCTTCGATGATTTGAGGTTCAAGCGGGTTCTTCCATTCGACTGCCGGGCATGTATGAAGATCACTCAGCATCCTTTTGGTTTTTGCTGAAAGCACGATTTCCCATGGAGCTTCTTCAATGAAGGAACAAGTTGCCCCCGGTGTGTCCGTCTTTTTGGGAGTGTGAGGTTGTGGCGGGTTCACCTTCCACTTTTCGGACAGTACAAACTTACCCTGTAGGTATTGATCTTCAATCCATCCTTTGAAGACGAAGCAATCCTCAATCGGATGGCTTACCGTTTGATGGTAAGGGCAATAATTGGGATTATTTGCCTCACTAGGTTGCGGCGGTCGCCTTGGGTTTGGCAAGTTGATAAGCCTGTTGCGTACCGCCAGCTCGAATAGCCTCTTCATCTTATTCCGCGGGAATGAGTAGGGACGCTTCATTTTCTCATTATAATGCCGCCGTCTTTCTTCCAGTTGATCCCCCAGCTTTGCGGCACTGGGTTGCTGCTGAGCGTTCGCAACGAAGGTTGCCTTCCCTTTACCCTTGTCATTCCGAGGTTCTGGCTTCAGGGAAGACGATCTGTGACCCATCTGGTCCATCTGGGCCAACTTGTCGATCAAGGCCTGGAATGTAGTTGGCTTAAAGAACATCATGAACTGGGAGATAGTTGCATGAGGATCTAGGGTACCCACGAACATGCCCACCACGGGCGCTTCCTCAATGCGTTGTTCGCATTTCGACCACAAGTTTCGCCAGCGTATAGCGTACTGGACCCACGTCTTGCCTGGTTTCATCCTGGCATTAATTAACGCCGTTATCGGAGTGCGTTCGCTGGCGCTTGCGAAACGCTGGGTAAACAGCAGCTCCATCTCCGCAAATGTCTTAATAGAGTCGTTTGAGAGCTCGGAGTACCACTCGAATGCTGTATCCGATAAGCTACCGACGAACTGGCGAAGCAACAGTTTATCATCACCGCCGGTGTTTCCGCAAAGGGCCCTGAACTGGGCAACATGCTGGTAGGGATTGCCTGTCCCCTTATACACATGGAATTTCGGTATTGTATAGCCCGGGGGGCACTTGATCTGATCGTACCAGCTTGGATATGGTCGCCCCATTTTTATGACCTGACCAGCTGCCTCAGTTGCCTGATGGACCCATATCTGCTTAGCTATATATTCGTCCAAGTCAGCTTTGGAGATTGTCTCCTCCTTGGCTGTTGACAGGGCCGGTGGAGGATTTGACGTTTCTCCCATGTCGTTTTCAAGGATGATCGGAGGATCTTCAGCAGGAGGATCTTGTTGGATCATCATTCCCACCATGTCCTGGAACAAGAGGGCCATTTGCTTTATATTGGCTGCTTGTTCAGCAGCCTCTTTATCCTTCTTTTCCAATATCCGGCGAAGGAATTCAGCGTCAGTTTCTTGCTCCTAGCGTTCATCCGAGGACGCTTCGGGGCTTTCTTTTGGCCCAGTGAGTGCGGCCATCGCAGCTTCTGCTGTTGCTCCTGAGCTTTGGTCACTGACCGTGTAAGCGATCTATGACCCGTAGATGTACGGCTATCCTCTTTACCAGACGCCATGTAGACAGTATGGACTACAATGCCCCCGGACTTAGGGCGCTTGGGCTCGCCGCCTTTGGCATTTGCCGCAGGCGTGGGGATTTTCTCCGGCCTTTGCTGTTTGATAGGACGTTTCTTTTCTTCCTGCACCTTCGCCCTTTTCTGCTGATGAGAGTGATCTCGGTCAATTACCGAGTCTTGAACCCTCCACCAGACTTTATAAATTTTGGAGGATAGCCGTTGAGGGGGCTGCTCCAGGTTAGTATCCGTAACTCTCTCCTCAGGTGGAGGAGATCTTTTCAGTGTGGCGGTCGGAGAGTTCTTGCGTACTCTCCTTAGTGGTTCAAAGCTGTTCCCAGTTGGAACAGCAGCGTTAACTTCCACCACTGGAGCAGGCGGAGTTAGCCCTGAAGGGGGGTTGTCCCCGGCTTTCCTTATTCGGCGCCAATGGCGATGTCGAGCATGTCAAGCTGTCGGGACTGGCTCGGTGATAGGGATAATTTCGTTTTGCCCCCTGTCCGGATGAGGCGCTGCTGGTGCCAGCCTCTTGAAGACTGGCGTCTTTTGAGTAGCGGTATCTAATCTGTCAAAGACAGACCTTCGAGCAGGAACGAGAGCCAGAATAGTCAGTCTTGTAAAGACCGACTCTTTGGCAGGAGAAGCCGCCTTGACGACTTCAGGAGCAGAGATGGCTATCTTCTTTGGGATGGCCACTTCAGGTGTTATGGGCTTCTTGGCAGACCCATCGGAGTTCAGGCCCAGTCTAGCGAAGACTGATGAGTTAGAGCTGGACGACCCGTTGAGAGGGGTCGTGGTAGCAGCAAGCCGATCGAAGACCGACTTCTTAGGAGCTTCCGGCGTTGGCACAGGAGCGGTAAAGCTCGTTGGCGGGAGCATGGTCCCGAAAAACAATTCTGTGGTGGCTTGGGTGACCTGTTCCACCGGCATCGTGAACAGGGAAGCCGCCTCTCGCCCGTAAGCTATACCTCCAGGTAAGGCGGAGCGTAGGTTGTGGTTGCAGTTGGAACATCTTGCATAAGTGGACGCCATTGATTCTTTACTTTCTGCAGCAAGCAGAACGCCAAATCTTAGTACCTTGAAACCCAAGGGCAACCATTAGAAAACCGCGATTGGCTCGCGAACATGACACAGGAAGTGTGGAGTGGAAAGAGGAAAAGGTCCCACCGGGCATGCCAGAATCTGTTCCCCTCCAAATAGACGGCGCGACGGACGTCTTGCCTGAAATTCGGGGTAGATGCTAATTGGTGCTATCCATCCACCTCTCCGAAGATGCCAAGTTGATTTGTGGCACCATGTATCGAAGGTTTAAACGGATGCGTCCGATGTAGCAGACTTCGTCAGATTCCCCCTCGCTTGAGGGGTTTTTGATTGTGGGGACGCTCTTCCCTGCAGGCGCAAGCCCCTGCAGTTAATTACGCTACCGCATTGCGGTAACAACTTTCTCCTTCTCCAGATGGTCACTTCGTGTCGTGTGTGTTTGATTTGTGTTTGGTTGCCCATGGATTGTATACGGAGACTGAGTTATGTCGTCGCCCGTAGGGCGTGGACTAGTCCAAATCCGTATTATCTTAGATTTGGGTTTGGGGGTTTGGGTTTAAGGATACGTTAGCCTCGTTTGAGACTAAGATCGACTTAAACGTTTGTTAAGGATACGTTAGTCTAGTTTTAGACTAAGATCAACTTAACGGGATCGTTTAGATCCAACAAGAGAGCAATTAGGGGAGCCCTATTGTTTAGTTTAGTGACATTGCGGTCAATAGGTAATTTAAGGACATTGCGGTCCAATGTTAGTTTTAAGACATTGCGGTCAAGTTTAAGGACATCATAGTTCGTGGATTTAAGGACTCCACAGTCCGATATTAGTTTTAAGACATCACGGTCAAGGTTAAGGACATCATAGTCCGTTGTTAGTTTTAAGACATTCCGGTCAAGGTTAAGGACATCATAGTCCATGGGTTTAAGGACCCCACGGTCCATTGTTAGTGTGTGGTCATCGGGACCCGTCACCTCTTTGAAGACGTTGAGTTATTACAACGCCAAGTATCAAAGGAGTGAAGAGATGTACCCTTGAACCAAGGTAGATTAAATAGTCTTTGGCCTAATGTGGAACCAAGACCAATTAATTATATTATGAGCCCATTAGCCCAGTTAAGTTTGAATTGAAGACTTATGGCCATCTTTGGCTAAGTCCAATCATGTTTAGAATATTGGCCCTCTGTTGGCTCATTGAAGGAGAGGCTTTGCCTCTAGAAACTTAGCCAATTGGGCTAAAGCTAGTGTTAAACACTAAAGACCAACAGTGTTGAACACTGGGATTAAGATTAGCAAGTTAGTGTTTAACACTAAAAGATAATCAGTGTTAAACACTAGCAACGGAGCTTTCAAATTAGTGTTAAACACTAAAGCAAATCAGTGTTAAATACTGAAAATAGAGATTTTAATTTAGCGTTAAACACTAAGAAATTCAGTATTAAGCACTACAAATAGAGTTTTTCAATTAGTGTTAAACACTAAGGCGAATCGGTGTTAAACACTGGATACAGAGGTTTCAATTTAGTGTTAAACACTAAGGCAAGAGGGGTCACGTGGTAGCACGTGAGAGCGCCCTGCTTCTCTTTGTTCTGCCAAAAGTATTGAATACTTTGGAGCATCACGTGCTGTCACGTGATGGGAATTTAATTGTTTGTCGGTTAGAGCTTCAGCCAAGGGGTCACGTGGTAGCACGTGAGGGCGCCCATAGCTTCTGTCTCTTTTGCTTTTTCTTTGTGTCCTTCAGGGGTCACGTGGGGCACGTGAGTCGTTGCCTCAAAATTCTTTTCTATGGATCTTTACAGGGGTCACGTGGTAGCACGTGACTCTGGTTCTTTGCATGTTTTAAAGATCTGTTCATATTTTACGAATTAATCTCTTCATAGGGTTAAACCCTAGCAATAAACTTTAGAGGAATTAAATTCCTATTTTCTTCTGAAGAATTCTATTCTTAGATAGGGTTAGACCCTGATTTCTTTTCTGTAGGAATTAAATTCCCCATATATGTAAAGAATTAAATTCTGGCATAGGGTGAAACCTTAATTTCTTCTTTTTTTTAAGGGAATTAAATTCCTGTGATTTTGAGAGAATTAAGTTCTCAACTAGGGTTAAACCCTGGTTCTGTCCGTTTTGAAGGAATTAAATTCCTATAACATAGGGTTAAACCCTAATTTTATCTCAAAGGAATTAAATTCCTATAATTTTATGAAAATTAAATTCTCAAAACTCAGTTCCTCCTCTGTATTTTAGATCTGCATGGTAGGATCTCAACCCAATGAGAATTAAATTCTCAATTCATGGGGAGATGTGCACTTTGCAGATCCTCAACCATAGAAAGAACTAAATTCTTTTATATAAGAGTTAAACTCTTTTGAGAATTAAATTCTCTTTTGAAGCCTCTCTTTTCTTACCTAGGGTTTTTTCTTTTGCAGAGAATCAAATTCTTCTTTCTGAATTTTCCAGATTCCAAGGCTCTCTCTCTCTCTCTCTCTCTCTGTGTATGTATGTATGTATCCCTCAAACTCTCTCTTTTGGCTCCTATTTATAGGAGAAGGAAAAGAATCAATCTGTTTTAGTGAATCTTTCATTGAAAGATTTGATTTGTTTATTAAGAGATTTGATTTATCTTCATCATTAATCTGGGCCTTTAGATTATTAGGTGAATTTTATTCACCATTGGATTTTAAATCTGAAGATATCTCTTTGTTATTTCGGTTAGATTTAGGGGGAAATCTTTTCATGTCCAAGATTTTTCCATAAATTGGTGATATTTAACCACCTTTAGATTTTAATCGAACGGTTTTAGATAATTCCTTTTCATTTTGGAAAGATTTGAAAGATCTTTTCTCAGAATTTAATTTTGTCAAAGAATAAGGCTTTTAAAGCCGGTCACGTGTGCGCACGTGACCCCTGGTCACGTGTAAGCCCGTGACCCTTGGAATGGGCTTCTCTTCTTCTGCGCTCTGTTTTCTGGCCGCTGCTTAACCATCACGTGCCATCACGTGACCACTGGTCACGTGTGAGCACGTGATGCCTCTTCTGAATCTTTTCCTGATTTTTAATCAGGGAACAGATATATGTGTGTGTGTGTGTGTGTGTATGGGTATGTGTGTGTGTATACTATACATATACGTGTATGATGAGGATATGACATATTATATGGTTCGAGTCGATACGATCGAACAGGATGTCAAAAGATTACGATATGTGATTTGAGATGAGACATCGTTTATGATGCGATATATTAAAGGATCGTTGGGCGTTATACAAATAACATACGATAACATATGACTTGATGATATTATATAGATTGTACATGACCTTAGATCCGTACCCTTGATTATGATTTTGTACGACGATTGATACTGTACGAACTATATGATTTATACATGATATTTGACCCGTACCCTCGATGTTGAGGATGTCGTACGATAGATTTTACCGTACGAGATAAATATGTGATAATTGATCCGCTCTCTTGACTCGAAAATGCCGTACGATGGATATTACTGTATGCGATGTTGTGAGGCTAAATCGCCGACTACTAGATATATCGACTCCGATATGCTTTCGATTTCTATTTATTTTCGACAGTGTTTTAGTTTAGTCTCTTAATACTTAGGTAGATATTAGATTAGGCTTAAGTCATACCTCTTTCCAAAACTAACGAATCGTAGGTATTTTCAAAGGATAACTCGAGAGACGCTGTGGATTTTCAAATGATATCTCTTTTTTTCAAACCACCGTAGCTCCTACTTTTCCAAAACAACGATTCATGCTATTCCAATACTATAACTGTAAGGCTAGTATATAGATATATATATCTTATAATGTTGCATTTACTGTTTATTTCCTGTTATGTTCATTCTGTATATACATGTGTTTTCATTAGCCGTTATGATCTCGCCTGCTAGGACACATGCACAATTACCGATGATGCGTATATTGCACGTACACTTACTTGACGGCTCACACACATCCTCATCGGTAATTGCCCTGCCACGCACACTATAGAAACTGTCATAGATAAGTATATGTTGTACCGCATTCATTATTGATAGTTAGATAACAATTCTGGTACAAATTCACATCATGATTTGCACTATGCATACATTGCTATAGTGATTTATCTCATATGATGTTTTCATGAGATTTCTATTTCGTGTATTTGGGAAATCGTAAAGTACATGTTGAAAACTTGAAATATTTAAATGTGCGGTTTTCCCTTAATATGATATTTCGTTTCCACCATGAGTTTTCTCGGTTCTGAGCTTGTTTTCGAGACCCGATTCGAGTAGATGGATGAGCCGTCTGCGGGTACATGGTGGACCTGGTAAGGTACCTCGAGGCGAGAAGTTCGTTGGGATGACGATGAGCCTGGCAGGAGGAGCATTACCTATCGGTGATAGTTTGGCGCGGCGATATCCTAAGGATACCGACCGTAGTCGTGAGATCAGATGATATAGGGCCGATCCGGATAGACGGAGCCCGAGATATGCGGATTATGTGTCGCTGATGGACACGGTTTTCATGATGTTTTCGAGTGTAGATGCTTAGCACTCAGGTTTTATCATGATTTATTGTGTAGTTGCTGAGCACACATTAGATGATGCATTTATACATGATGTACATGACATGTTACTACATTATGACACAAACACGAGTACTTTGGTTTTGCACATATGCTTATATTATTACTCTTGTTATCACTCGATGTTGCTATATCATTATCATCTTTCTGTATGACGTAGGAGATATTCATACATTTGGTTTCTACTCGGTGATATTTTCTACTCACGAGTTGGCAACTCAACCCCGTTGTTCCACAGTTTCTTGCAGATTTGACCGCACAGGTTTTTCGTAGCGGCTTTGCTGGCACACTGCTTTTCTTCTGGATGATTTGCTTTGGTAAGTGGGGTTCACTTGCATCCTGACCACCATTGTACTTGTATATTTATTTCAGTTCTATTTAGTTAAAAGCTCCATCAACCAGACTTGTATATTTAGTAGACTTAGAATCACAATTGTATATTCTTTCGGACTTAGAGTCACGCTCATGTACTTATTCATTATTGTTTTGGTTTCTTGTTGATGCTTTAGTTTCCTTGCTTTCTTTGTGCCATCTTTCTTCTTGACTAGAAGAACTGGAGCTCCCCAAGGTGAATTGCTGCTGCGAATCTAACCCTTCTCTAGCAATTCAGTAACCTGTTTCTTTACTTCTTCCAACTCCACTGGTACCATCGGATAGTACGCCTTTGAGATTGGCGCTGCACCAGGAACAAGATCGATCGCGAACTCCACATCTCGTTTTAGCGGTAAACCCGAGATGTCCTCAAACACGTCCATGAACTCTCGAACTACAGTTGGCGCTTCCTCCTTATTAACTTCCATTGATGAAAGAACATTATTTGTCGGCCTAGCCCTAAACTCGACTAGCCCGACAGAACTGCTTCCTCCAGCAAAACAAACTCCGGATGTCCAGGAATCTGGAAAATCACTTTCTTTGCCCTACAATCAATGTGAGCGTGGAAAGTACCCAGAAAATCCATTCCCATGACAACAACAAACAAAGGGAAGCACCAGAATTGAATAATTCTAATGCGGGGAAAACATGAACAAGTAGGATACCTGAAACGACTTCACCTGAAGCCAAACACTGAAGAAGATAAGCACGGTAAACGGGAATCAAGCTTGCAATAAAACATGAACTGGAAAGCAAGAGAAGCAAGGCAATATAATGACCATGAAACAAGGAAGTGAATCAAGACTAGGACTCTAAGTTACTTAAATAGAGTACCGCATTGTAACCATGCTGCAGTTCATGGGTACAATCACATAACTCCGTTCAAGTCGCCCAAATCCTAGTATCGGAATCAAAAGAATAAGTAGGGAGAAACAATAGGGAACCAAAAGGTTTCAAGCCGAGATGCAAAGTTGTTTGCATATCGTCAAGACAAGGGTCAAGAGAAAGATATGATTCAAGAATCATGATAACAATGTGGCAGGACATGTTCCTAATCACGGATTTTCTGATTCGTGTATTGGGTCCAATACCCAACTACAAAAGAATCAAACCCGATTAACATAAATCCTATGTCTCTGATACCAAACAAACCCCGTCACGCCCCGCTTCCCAGAGTGCGCTAAGATCGGAACGTGACAGAGCCAACCATGCTACCTGTGACTAGAAAACATCCTTCCACAGTCACATTACAGCTGTCTAGGAGATATCAAGAACAGCAAAATAAAATAACTATCTAGTACATGTCCATATGCCAGAATAAACGAGTCAAGAAATAATATGTGGAAGCAATAAATCCAATAAACAATAACATCAGGAAAGTAAAACATAACTAAACTGGATACTAATTGGATCCTCACTGCTCGGCCTAACGGCAGAAGTACTCCTGATCAGCCTGTGACAAAGGTAGAAGATCTGGGCCATGCAAAACCCAGACATCAGTGCGTCATAATATCAACAATAATATAAGCAACCAGGATGTAATAAGATATGCAGGCATGAATTATAAATAGTAACAAGTCAACATGAATATATAACAGTGAAGTGTATCAGTATATGTGGCGTGCAGTGATCAATCTAAACTGTACTACTGGGTTATCTATTCTAAAGTTTGTTTGAAATCAATTTAATGAATCATCGATGTAACTCAATAGTATCCCGTGGATACCCGGGACCACGGTCCAGATTCTCGGGCTGCATCCGAGACATGCCGCTAGGCACTAAACAAGAAACATGTACAGATGAATGATGTCAGCATCATCATCCCCGGGCTGGCATAGCCCGTAAAACTGATCAGTATAAGTATCGAACTGTCGAGTTACGAGTCAGGTTTCATCATTGATTTCCCCATACCCCGAAATTATGTGTTCAAGTCAGGTATTGATAAATCTGAAGCTAATGGCAACACAGGATCAAGCAGGAACAAGTTTGTCTATACAGACAACAGGATATATCCATCGGGACAACATGTCAGGATTGTCGGCATTAGAAACAGGATCAGGTAACATGTAAAGTAATGGTGTATCAGGTCATGTCAAGTAGTGCACAGTGAATCAAATGGGTGCCCAACAGTACAATATAGCAAGTATTGAATCAGGGTAAAAGTACGGATGTACGATAAAAGCATGGATGCACAAATATCTATCAGAGGTTACATCATGACTATGTAGGATGCATGTTATTAAGCATGGGGTACTAATGTAATAATAATATGAGTCAATATAATATAGAATGCAACTAGGTACATAATTAATGGTATGGATGCACAAATATCGATCAGGGGTTACATTTACAGCTCCAAGTCTAAGTGGGATGCACAACTAAACATTATGTGATGTTATTATTCAAATGGGTGCAGTATATTATAGTATAGCATGTAGCAAGATAAACTTGCCTCGATTGGATCTCACGATGCGGTGTAATTGCCACGAACGATGTCGGTAATTGTCGCGATGCACACGTAGGCGTACAAAACAAAACCATGCTAAGCAAGAACTCGACCACGCTGGCCGGGAACGTCCTCTGGGTCGTCCGGAACGTCGGCAATGGCACGGCTCTGGCGATGATCGGAAAACACGGATCAAGAAAAGCAAAAGGAGAAGAAGAAGAAGAAGAAGAGAAGAGGGTTGTGGTGGTCCTTTGGGTTTGGCTCTGGGTCTGGGACAGAGGAAGCAGAGGCGAGGGGTGAAGATGAGGTAGTGGGTCACCGGCGATGGTGTTTTTCCGGCGAGGTAGTGGATCAAGGTTCTTGGTCGTCGGGGATCTGGGTGTGCAGGGTTCTTGCAGGCTGTAGGGTGAGGGTGATCTGGAGTTGGCTCGGGGTCAAAGGAGGTGCCAAAGGGGCAACGACGGCAATGGATCGGACTCCGGCAAGGTGTGCAGGTGAGGCACAGTCGAAGGCTATGAGAAGATGAGAGAGATTGGCGATGGTGTCGGTGTTCTCGGTTGGGAGAGGAAGATGGAGATGGAGTCGATGAAGATGAAGATGATGGCGATGAGGTGAGGTGAGATGAAGAGGGTGCAGGTGATGGGTTCGAAGGTGGTTAGAGTCGTGGGTTGCAGGGTCGAGGGGTTTGCAGGGTTTGGGAGCTCGGGATCAGGGTAGTGGCGATGAGGAAGAGGCGAAGGGAAGGTGAGAGGGAAGGCGAGGTCGAGGAGATGGAGGCAGCTAAGGTTAGGCGAGGGTTCTCGTCACGGGGTTTTTTAAAAAGAAGAAGAAGGAAGAATTGAAGGAGGGAGGTGAGAGTAGTGGGTGCGGGAGGTGACGAGAATCGAGAATGAATAGGATTCGCGAGAGGAAAGGGAGGGATCAAGAGGAGAGAGAAAAGAAGAGAGAGAGAGAGAGGCAGAGAGAAGAGAGAGAAAAAGAGAAAGAGAAAGATTGAGATGAGAGAGGAGAGAGAGAGACAGCGAGAAAGAGAGAGAGAAAGAGAATGTCAGTGAGAGAGAGATTGATAATTAGTTAGGATTTAATTTTATTTGTAAAAATCTTTTCGTTATATAAATTTTTAAACTGTTAAAATATTAAAATATAATATTAATAAAATTTGATATTCTGGTAAAATACAAACTTACTCCAAAATATGCTTACGTCGGGTCTAAAATTTTAGTTTTAAAATATGAAAAATATACATGTTGACCAAAACTAAAATTGGATATCCGGGTAACGAAAATGCATACCCCCAAGAACGGATGCACGTACGTGCGCATAGCCATCTAAACAAGTCTGTTTCACTGAACGGGACGAGAACAAGATGCGCGGATGCTACCACAGGGTCACGGGTATCAGGCAGGCCATGCAATGTATTTTTAAAATATTTTATGTGACTTTAAATGTTATATTAAAAAAAAGCAGATACCAGATATAATTCCAGTATGCAGTATGTATAATATGAAAGTGTACGGATCCACGTAACAAGCCAGGATAAATCCTAAACAGGAATCAAAACGGGTTTCCAGCAAGCGGGTCGGGTCGGATCTAAATACATATGTCAAGTGCACTATCCGCATCCAAAACACGGTAAATCAAGAAAATACCATAAATAAAGAAATACTCGAATTAGAATTGGTATAAACTGGGGTGTTACAAAGGGCAAAACCCCCAAGTCGAGCCTTCAA
Source organism: Agapanthus africanus (assembly GCA_030015575.1). Taxonomy (NCBI): domain Eukaryota; kingdom Viridiplantae; phylum Streptophyta; class Magnoliopsida; order Asparagales; family Amaryllidaceae; genus Agapanthus; species Agapanthus africanus. The sequence continues at coordinate 95,902,666 of CM057341.1, read as the reverse complement.
AGTCATCGAAGAAAAAGAAGAAGACCAAGAAGCCTGTGCAGCCTGCAGAGTATGACGACAAGCGCACAGACCTACAAAACTATATTAACGTGCTGGAGGAGTACAACCAGAAGGCGCGGACACCGGTCACCCTCGAAGAGTTCCTCATGCATATTATTGAGAATGAAGATAGTAACAACGATGAGAAAAATGGCTCATCAGAAGGAACCAAAGACTATATAGCAAGTTGCCACATGGTCTCCCATTCATCGTTAAACGACGTAGAAACTCTCTCGGCATCAGAAAACAATGCAGAGGAACTGGGGGAAAGATCGGCGCTAAAATCTATGGAGCTGCCAGAAGACCCGATCGATATGCTGTTAAACGAAGCCTTTTGAAAAAGTAAAGCTGACCAAGAACGCGAAATAGCCATATACGAAAAGGTTAAGCATCAGCGTCATGATGAAGAAGATGCAACAAGGATGAGTCATAAAGTACTCCAACCAAACTAAGGCATAGCTACGACAAATAAGAGCAGGATTAAGACAGAGAAGCGGTTTGCCAAAGCCCTGTCAATGGGAATGAAGCAGCCAGCTCTCGTAGGAAACACTCCCGGGGTCATATGTCTCGACGGAGAGGATTCACATCCAAACTACTACCTATATCATCGGAGGGTTACCCACCCCACCGAAGAATGCAGTACCTTCAAAAAGTAGCGGCAATGATACATTGCCCATCAAAAACACTTCAAGAAGATGAAGCGCGAAGCTTGTCGACGGCAAAAAGGTGCGACAGATGTGCGTGAAAAAATGACTGGAAATTGTCATATGGTTGATACCAGTTTGGAAGGGGGGAAACCCCAAATTCTTACCTTCAGGAGCGACTCTGAGGATGAATTACCCCTCAGCCCTCTTTTCAAAGACTCCACCTCCGAAAAAGAAGGGGTGGAGAAGAACTGTGAGAACATTCGGCTGCGTAACCGCACGCTGCCTGAGAAGAATCTCGGACCTACAAATAAAGGTTCGAGCAAAAAAGACAAAGGGAAAGAAAAAATCTCTGAGGAAATTTCCCTCGACGATGGAGTTATCAAAGAGTTTGCAGCCAGGGACCCGCCTAGGAAAAACAAGGTGGATTACAATGTCCTAGCGCGTTTGAGGAAAATACCCTCACAACTGAGTATATTGGATACTCTCCTCCTGTCCAAAGAGGCACGAGATTCTCTGATCAAGACATTACAAGAGCCCAATCAGTTCCAACCTTTCTTCGGAAGAGAAGATGAAAGATGAACTGGAAGAGGTCCACATAGCTGACATTACATTCAGCGATGAAGATCTCCTCCTCGGTATGTGCGAACATAATCACCCGTTATACATCACCGGGTACTGCCACGACATCAAGATAGAGAAAATCCTTGTCGACAACGGATCCTCCGTCAACCGTCTCAACGTAAGAGTGCTGAAGGAGATTTGCATGAACGTTCAGCACTTGGCCCGAGACATAATTACCATCTCCGGGTTCGACTCACAGTCGTCACGGACGCTCGGGTCCGTAATACTAATGCTGCGTTTTGGGGTGCTCGTCACTGACATCAAATTTCATGTCATTGACGCCAAGACTTGCTATAACGCTTTGCTCGGCAGGCCCTGATCACATGAGTACAACGCCATCCCTTCTACACAAAATCAGTGTATGAAGTATTTCAAAGATGGCCCGGAGTACACCATCATAGGGGAGCTAAATCCGTTCTCCGTAAACGAGCTTCGAAAATATGAAGACGCAAAGTACTTCCTACCAGACTTCGAAGATACGGAGAGGTGTCATAAGCCGGAAGAAAAACAAAAATCCATCGCCACTATCCCGATTTTTGGGAGCGATTCCGAGAAAGATGAAGAAATAGTCCACTCGGGGCAACCCCAGAAAGAAAACAACAGGCACGGACCATCTACTCCTATTCTAGTCTTTGGCAGCAACTCTGAAGACGAAGCCAACGCAGTGTTCTCCATCCGCCCGTCAGTACAAACCCTCTCCAGATCAGATCAGAGTCTGCAAATCACAATGACTCCACCTCAGCATTACAATGAACTTGATGCGCTCGACACATACAGCGTACAAGAACTGCAGACTTTCTACGTCCCTTCCAGGCAAAGGGATGAAAAGGCGATCATTTTCTACCGATCTACGGAGACCAGAGTAGAAAAAGAAGTCTGGCATGGTGCCGATTTTATACTCGACAGACTTCAACCAATCCGTCTGCCAAGATACTACGCGGAGGGATTGAAAAGTCTGTCAAGGTGTACCGCTCGAACAAACTGTTCGACAAGCCCAATTCTACAAAAAAAATTAGGATATTCCCAGGACTCAGCAAAAGATGCCCAACGGGAAGATGGAGACAACCGGGCTCAAATACGCTCGGTCCAAAAAACGAGAGTAGTTCCACTGCTGCCGCGTCATAAACAACTCCAGCGAAGGGGAAAACTCTCTTCCGAATGGCCGTGATGTTGAAACAGAGCGAAATCCCTCTAAGAACGTTAAATCTGTCACTCGAAGAACTAATAGACTGGTTTATAAAAGAAGCTTGTCAAAAGAGCCGGGACAATCACAGCCATGAAATGGCCATTTATTAAAGGCCAGGGCGTAACGTCTCAATCAGCAATCTGCGGAGAAAGAAGACTATTATGTTCTTCGTCCCCGGCCAGCTGTATGTTCTCGCGAAAGGGGAAAATCCCGAAATAGAGGCAAAAACATGGCAAGGAACGCAAACAACATTCGAAAATGATAAAGCGGATCCAAGAAGCCATGCAATCGAGAAAAGATCGATTGGAACCCGTCCTTTATAAAGATGATGGGTCGGGAATACTCTTTCCCCCAAGACAAGACTAGGAAAATATTCAACCTTACCATGAAACACCAAATGATGACACTTCCGGAGTCTCGGCATCCCGAACAAATAAACGAGGTCCGTCATCCGAACTATTGCTCCTACCACCGAGCAATAGGTCATTCCCTTGAAGACCGCTTCACTTTCAAAGACTGGGTAGAAAACCAGTATCAACATGGCAGGTTCGCTTTGTCCGACAGCTCGAGAGTAAATCCGCCATAAAAGCTTGAGCTAAAGAGGACCTATACCATAAGGATAGGACCAGCTCAACATCAAGAATGGAAGAAAACTCATACCTGCCATATAATAACGCTCTCAAAAGAGGGAGGGCACAAGGCTATGGATGGCCTCCGCATTGCTTCGCAAATGAAGATGAGGATGAGATGATCTCTGAGTTTCCACCAGCACCAAAGGAGCTGAAAGATGGGATACACACCATGGCGGACAACCTAAGAAAATTTGACTTAGGGAAGGAAATGATCCGAGGTCAACGTTCGTCAGTGAGCTACTATCTGAAAAACAAGTAGCCACGTTAAAAGACATACTCATGCAATATAAAGACTGTTTCGCATGGAACTATTCCGAGATGCCGAGTCAAGATCCAAAGGTGGAAGTATATAAATTGGCCATATCGTCGGACATAAAGCCAGTCAAACAGGCGTCGAGAAGGATACGACTCGAACTCGAGATGAGTATCAACGCTGAATTCAAGAAACTAATCGACTCCGGCTTCATTCAAAAAGTCCAATATTCCGACTGGATCGCCAATATCGTTCCAGTGATGAAGAAAAACGTGACGGTTTGTATCTGCGTAGATTTTCAGGACCTTAACAAAGCTTTCCCGAAGGACGGCTACCCAGTTCCCTAACCGAACTTATGATCGATAACACGTCTACCCATGAGGTCTTCTCCTTCATGGATGGATCTTCCAAATATAACCAAATAAAAATGCATCCGGAAGACCAAAAGCATACCGCCTTTCAGACCACACTGGGCATATTCTATTATAAGGTGGTGCCCTTCGGCTTGAAGAACGCTGGCGCTACCTACCAGATGGCTATGAAAAAGATCTTCAATGACCTCATCTATGAAATTGTCGAATGCTACATCGACATCCTTGTGGTTAAATCAGATCTCACGAGGAACATTGGGAACTTCTAAAAATAGTGTTATGACGTCTTCGGAAGTATAATCTGAAGATAAATCCTCTAAAATACGCGTTTGGAGTCTCCTCAGGAAAATTCCTAGGATTCATCATATGGCACCGGGGTATCGAAATCGACCCTTCAAAGATCAAGGCGATTATGGAAATGCCCACGCCGAGAACCCTCAAACAACTGCGATCTCTTCAAGGAAAGCTCTCTTATATCTGGCGGTTCATAGAAAATCTCTTCGGAGAATGCCATCCCTACAGTCATTTGATGAAGAAGGGGACCCCGTTCGTTTGGGATCAAAAGTGCCAAAATTAACTAGGTGAAATCAAGCGATACCTACAAAATCCACCGGTATTTACTGCTCCAGTTAAGGGAAACCCCCTTATCCTATATACAACAGCCCTTGAGGGTTCTCTAGGTGCGCTATGGGCACAAGAGAACGATCAGGGTAAGGAGAGAGCTCTGTACTATTTGACTCAAGTTTTCCTAGTGGCAGAAAACAACTACCCCCCATCGAAAAGCATTGCCTGGCACAGATATTCATGATAACGAAGCTCAGACATTACGTCTTGGCACATGAGATCCATCTCATTTCAAAGGTGGATCCTCTCAAATATCTGATTGTAAGTGCACGGCGGCGCCCCGGCCGTCGATCCGAAGCCGGAAACACGGAAACGAAAAACTTTGCGAAACTTGCAAACCGGCACCAACGCGCACTATCAACCCGGATCGGACCATTAACCTAGCTACTAGCAAACTCAAAGATGGGTAGAGAGTTATACCAAGCGATCCGTGTCCTTCGGTTTTCGTCTCCACTCCGATCTCCCGCGGAATCTCCGTCCGTCACCTCCTCGTCGGAAAGGGCACCACGTAGTCGAATTCTTTTACGGGCTCCCACCTCTGGACCGAGGCAACTCGGGCGCGAAGTTGGCTAGCCGACGCGTCCAAGATTTGCTGTAGGTTAGTGTAGTAGCTTGCCTCTTTTGGGGTTTATGAAGTTGCCTTTTGTGTTGGAGAAGAGAATGAACTTTGGAGAGGTGAGGGATTTTGTGGAAAACATAGAATGAAATGAGATGAATGAATTCCCTCAAAAAAATGAGCTCTCTCTCTTTTCCTCCTCCCCCTCAAGTGGCCGGTCCCTCATCATGAAAATGGTGGAGAGAATAAGACTAAAACAATAAGGGAGGTGAGTGTAGGAAATGAAAAGAGGTGACCATATCAAAAGGTTATGATAACAATATCATATCAACTTTCATCTCATTTCTAATCTCAATTAAAGCAAAGAGTGGATGGAAAAAGAATCTCATCATGATGCTACCATTTTACAAAGGACCCCCTCCACAAATACTAATTTGTATAATTGAAAATTAGCCCCTCCATCACAAAAGTCCGGCCGGAAAGGAACAAAGGAAAACTGGCCGGAACGGAATGCAAACTGGCAACTTCAGAAAACTGATCCCGTAATAAATTACAGGAGAACCCCGCGACCGCATATACATACCTGCATTTGTATTCCTACTGAACACAAATGCGAAGAGATAAAATCTACACTGTCAAATACTAGGATCCGGCTTAAGCCAAAGCCGGCTAGTAAAAACCGTCGGATCACAATCCGTGCAATACCGCACGTATGTGATCGAACCCTGACATATCTCCATACGGCCTCTACAGCGTTTCGCCCGAAACCTGAGTAACTGTGTGTGGTGGTCTGTAAAGACTCGTCAATACTATGGCTGTGGATTTAACCACTAGCACGTCAGAGGTATTAGCCATACGTGACGGGCCACCAGCTATTGACCAAAAGGGACGTCGATGAGCGAACTCATCCTGACACCCTACTGAGCCTGTCAGTGACAATATCCGTACAGTCCGGTCCGTTCGTCTATGAGCGTCGCATGGTGGGCCTAGGGGGTTGGTAAAAGTCAGACCCCCAAAAGCGGTATAAGTCGTGTCGGAGTGTAGCCCAGAACACCCTGAGATACTACTGGAATACCTACCAGTAAATCTCCTGTCTTGGCCAAGGACTTTTCATGTACTGGCTCTCCTAGACACAGCGCGACCTCACCCCCAATTCCGACAGAGACGAACCCCTGTAGATCCGCTCACTGCCTCCATGTTGCTCGGGATTGTACCCAACTAAAACCTGTTTGCACGACTCCTTTGAGCCGTGGTAGGGTAGTAATCAAAACACAGTGGGAACTCACACGAGACAAATGACGATCTCAGGTCGATGAACTAACCTGTACACATGTCACCAGGGAACTGCTATCTGACATCAGGTATAATCCCAACTAGCAGCTTCCCGGCGAGTCCTGTCCGGTGTACTCATAACCTAATGAGCACCTGTATACATCTTATGTGAACCAACTGACACCAGTGGCTTGTGAGACCGGCCACCTCCCCTCGTCGGGGTCTCGACTGTATACACTAGTCTACTCTGGAGTATCGATGCCCTGTCTCGAAACTCCCACAACTAGGGACCTTTTAAGGGTGTGCTTATAGACCCCAGCTCCCACATATATGATCGCCTGTTAGTTATATGTATGCCCTAGAGGCCATTACTGTACATACGATGTATATTGTAATGGATGCTTGGACATATATAGGGAGGACTTTCTTGCTCGACATGATAGTATGCTATCTGGTTGTACTTTATCTTAACATATACTCTGATTGTCTCTATGATACATGTTGATAAAGCCCTTAGGATATGTACTCGGCTACTGGGACTATGATGAGATCATACTAGTGGGGCCACGGTAGTCGACGAGTACATCCTATAACTGTTCCTAGTCGAGGGTGTATCGAGACAGGGCATCGATACACCAGAATAGACTAGCGTATACGCATCTTGACCCATATGATGGGCGATGGATGATCCCATATCCATCGGTGTTTGACATCAAGGATGGTGTACGGGTGCTCAGTAGAGACTGGGTACACTGGACGGACTTGCCGAGAACTCCCAGATGGTATTATACCATACGTCAGATGGCAGTTCTCCGGTGACACTGGTACAGAGTAGTCTGTTGACCCGAGATCGTCATAGAGTCTTGTGTGATTCCCACTGTGCTTTGATTTCCATCATACCACGTCCAAGAGGGAGTGCAAAAAGATGGCTTTTGGGTACAGTCCCGAATCATATGGAGGCAATGAGCGATAGGAGGGGATTCGTCTCTCCCGGTATAGGGAGTTGATGTTGTGCTGTGTTCGATTGGCTATAACCGGAAATCCCTGGCCAGGGTTGCTGAGATTTACTGGTAAGTGTTATCAGTAGTTTCTCGAACTGTTATAGACCTCATATCGACACGACTTATCAAACTACTAGGGTCTGACGTTTACCACCCCTAGGCGAGATATGCGACATATCAGACGACGAGACAGGACTGTACGGGAGTGTTACTGTTTGGATTCACAGGAGAATGTACAGGCTTGCTTGTTGATCTTCTGAGCGCTCAATACCTGGGTAGCTGTTACGTTTAGCTGACCGCTTGCAGGTTGTGGGTGTTTGATATGATCATCACCTACTGCCGGCGTATTGACGATTCTTTAGAGTCCTACACAGAGGTTTCTTGGCTCAGGCAAAACGGAGTAGGAGCACATATGTGATATGTGCAAGACCGAGGATAATGCGATATGTGATACCGTATTATATTCTCGCGATATTTGATATCAGCCGGGTCATCGGATCAAGTGTTGATTCGATGAATCGGTACTGATAAATATTAGTCGGTTATATGCGATATAGCCGGATTGTCGGTTCAAGTGTTGATTCGATAATTTAATATATAATAATGTATATGATATATTAAATTACATTATCTAATATTAGCTCACTAAAAGATTCTTTTTCTCACTCGGGTAATACATTGATATATATGCGATATATGTTAATTGTATTATTTTATTTTGTTACGATAAATATTATATATGTGATATATAATATTGTAACATGATATGATAACTAATGCAACATGTTTAGTGGAGTTTAAACATGATTAGGGTTTGGATTAGGGTTAAGTCTTCTAGTTGATTCTAGAAGCTTTTCATTTTGTCATGATAAAGATATTTGTGTGTGACTCATCTTTAACCTAACCCAAACCCTAACCCTAGTTAATTCTCTACATGAGTTTTCTTGACCATGGTTGCATTATTTATCATATTAATTCTTTCTATTCATCACAAAAGAAAATCAATCATTATTCATCTTCTTCTTCCTTCATTCTTTCATGAAAAAGCTTTCTAGATTTTCTTCAAGTGATGAATAAATGTGAGAAAAAGATAAATAAAGAGAGCAAAAATCCTACTTCATCATCCTCACCTTCCCTTGCCATTTAGATGAGGGTGTTCACATCATTTCATGAGTGTTAGCTTGTGTTAACGGAACTTCAAGGTAGATCATCTTAGTATCGAAGATCGGAAGCAAAGGTTGCATCTTTCTCTTCGTGGAACCTCTTAAGAGTCCGGAACCCGATGATCGCAGCGAAGGGACCACAACACGGAGCATATGAAGTGAAGGACCGGATCTACAAAGGTTGTAATCCCTCTCACTTAGTGTTAAAGTTGTTAACATGCTAGTTTTCGCCTAATCTCTAGTTTAAAGATCCGTATTCGGCTTGTTCGGCATGGCTAAATTTTTAATCGGGCATGGTTGATGCCTCGTAGACCCTTGTGCGCGTGTCTAGCAACCCTACAGTAGTATCAGAGCCTAGCTAGAGTCTTAGGCGATGCGTAGGCGGAGTTTGAAGTCCGATCAAACGGAAATCCCATTTCCAAAATGCTCTCTGGACTTTTTTCAAAAACTGGGTTTTTTCCAGATTAAAAATTGCTAAAAAATTCAGCAGGGTCTTAGATGAATTACTGTGAAATTCGAGGGGCTAACTCATCTAAAGCGCGGCGGAACCGCGGCATAAGCATGCCTTATGCGGCGGTCCCGCGGCCTAATGATGACGTCATCCCTCCATTTTTGCACAGTAATTTGTCACTTCAGGTAATGGATTTTCTGGGAATATTTAATAATTATTCAAGAGTTGAATATTCTGGGGTGTTTTGGAGCTTCGTTGATTCGATCGGAAATTTCAAATTTTGTCTATGAGGCTTTCCGGATAATTTTTGAATATGTTAAAAAGTTCGACCGGATATAAATACCCAATTTTTCCCCTGTCGGGAAATTTCCAAGTGTTGGATTTTTCCGTAGTTTAACGACGTTCTAAGTAGTGCAAGTAACTCGATGGACCCTCTAGAAGACAACAAACCTTAACTCGATTATGTGACCGTCTTGAACTGCCCTTTGAACCTTAAGGTTTGGGGCAGTACGGCGTGCCACATGTGAGGCGTTGGCTTGACCCTTCTACGGCTGGACCGTTGATACTGAGGCACGAAGTGAATGTTTTTAAACTTATTTCATGTGTTGAGCTGGTTCGGGAAAACTTGGGTGTTTGATTGTTCGATCGGAAAGTTTAACATTTTCTGTTTTATCTGGAATATGATACAATAATTAGAATTCACAAGTAGTTATGAGATAACTGAATGAATGTTATAAACATAGCAGTTTAGTCTCACTTGATCGGTTGCCACGGAATTTTGATGTGATCAAAAGTCCGTCGCAATCACGTAGCGTACGCGGATACTCGCCGGATAAACTTATTAGACAGCTACATCCCTTAGCCCCGACCAAGTGACTGTAGGAGAATCCCGTCGCCGAAAGTATCCGTTCGGATGCTCGCGGTAGCGGTGTTCCTCCTTGGTGCACTTCGTCGACGGTATCGAGGGTGCGGCCGTCTACTAAAGTTTGCGACGAGCACTCGATCAGTTTTTCGGGAATCTTGTTGAATTGCCCGACTTAATATTGAAAAGAGTTTTCGATAATGAGACTAAAATGCGGGGTTTATAATTGTTAGGCATGAGATGTCTAAGGAATTCATTTGGTGAGGCATGCGATGTCTAAAGAGGTTGCGGATTCCAACTGTTATAGTTTTACACTTTTTTTCTGTGACCGTAAGCGTAGTATGTGGTGTATCGCCGGCTTCGTTGCTATACATCAACGACAATCGGGATACGCATACTTGCTTACGTTGATGATATGAGATATTATGTGTTGCTGTGATATGTTATATTGGATCGTCGCGTTTTGAATAGCCGGGGGTTTTATGTGAGATGAGAGTTTTTCTTTTTCATTCATGTAAAATTCATTTGTATGTAATATTCTTTTATTGGGGCACTTCCAGGTTGCGGAAGATGTCACCGTTGATGTATATTATTTACTTTTCCGTATTAGGTAGACCCAAGGCGGGGAGCACAAGTAACCGGGTTCTAGGGTCCAGTGGGAGACCATTTCGAGGAGTCGAGACCGGGTTTCCTAACCCTAGAATTGGCAGTGTTACTTGCCGCTCTCGTAGGGGTCTAGGGATGTGGGTTTGGCTATTAATCGCGACCGTGGAATCCGTGTTTTATACAGGCTCGTATTGAAAACATGGACGTCCTAGTATATCCAATATTTCATATATGTTCTTCTGCTGCAATATTCTGTGATGAGATCATATTACTGCCTGAGACGATGTTTATATTTTATATATATGAGATATATGTTATATTGCAGATTTCGTTTCAAAAGAGATGCTTGTGAAGCATAATAAAATGGGACTTCATTAATGAGATTAATGAAACTAAAAGAAACCTAAGATGTTGTGGAATCGAATTTTCAAAAACAGGTAGCTACAGTTCTTGCTTTGCTCGTGGTGTTCCTTGTAGAACATCCTGCACCTTATTCGATAAGGAAAGGACCGAGATCCCTTTACCGGGAGTGACTCCTTTAGCAATAATTGGCAGATGCTACAAACCTGGTTTGTCTTTTGATTGCTTCTATAGTTCTTGCTTTGCATAGTGATATTTGTGAAATATCCTGCACCTTATTCGATGAGGAAAGGGCCGACAATCCCTTCACCGGGAGTGACCTCTTTAGCAAAACTGAAAAAGCCTCAAAAACACTCCTTTTAAAAATCACTCGATTCTACAACGATATCAAGTTCATTACGCAAGAGGGTTTTCTTAAAAACCTGTCGTAGCCCTCCGTCATTTCAGATAAGTCCTACTTAGTATTCGTGCTACGTTTGTTGACCTCCGTCAAGGCGTAGTGTGTGGTAGCTGACTAGTATTTATCTGCTTATGCATATGATGCAGATTGGATTAGGGTAGTCGTGCGGCCTTGTTGACCTCCGTCAAGGGTCGTGCTGGTGGGTTTAATTCAATCAGGAAATGACGGGTTGAACTTGACTAGTAGCCTATGGTTTGTTGACCTCCGTCAAGGTCATAGGACGCTGGGGATAAAATATTATTGGGAATTTCAAGTGTTGAAATTTGCAATGAGATTGCATACCTTCTATGAGATAGTTGGATCCCGATACCCGCTGCGAGTAAGAGTTACTCCTGGGAGGGTTTTACACATTACAATTAGCCGATCAAGTAGGTGTCTAGAAAGGTGTTAACGGGGTTACGCCTCTGGGAAAACGAGGTTTACTTTAATTAGGTTCGTGCGAAAGCACGGGGGACCTCCCTCACAGTACCGACACTGGCCTGGCTGAAAGATTGGCGAACTTGTAGCGTGTAATTAATCCCGGCTAGTCTTTCCTTTTAGGGTTTGAAGGAAGATTTGATTAAAACAGTGGGAGACATCCTGATTAGATATATTAGATAACCAATCTAATCTTGCAAGAGCATACGCTGAGTGTTTTCTTCTCTCTCTCTCCAGGTAACGACCATATCACGCCTTAATCAAGATAATAAAATGGATATATTGACCGAACCCGCTTGTTATACTGAGCTGGGGAACGTTGGTCCCGCTCCAACTTATAATTGTTATAAGACAGAGCAGGAAAATAGGGAATACCAGATTTCCCGTGCCGCCCAAACGAAGAAAGTGCATGCTGATGCATCTTTTTCGGGTGTGTTCATTACAAAGAACTGTTTCTCAGTATTCTTTACGTCCTAGGTATGAGATACCAGATCAGGATCCCGCATATGTAATCTGTTACATGGGCTACAGAAAGGTAGAGAACTGAGAACGGGTGATAAGTTTCGTGAGACAGAAAACGGTGCAAGTGTTGCAGCCAAGTCTGTTGGTCACTATCATCCTGTATTACCAGAATACATTGATTCTGAACAAATGTTATTAGATACCGAACCTGATATACAAAATCATATCAGTCTCTTTATTAGTAAAGAAGGATATAATTTTGTATTGTTGGATAATGTTTTGAACATTTCCTATATTAAGAGTTGATCGGTTCAGGCACGTTATCTAAAAGCATTGACGTTCTAAATCAAACTACAGATCTTAGTATACGGAACACACACAAGAGGAAGAGTTCAGAAATGAACGGATCCTTCTTGAGGTATTGTAGACTAGGTCATATCAATATGACCCGACTAGCTGAAGTTACATTTAGATGCATATTCAAATTAGTTTGAATTTACATCTTGTGAAACTTGCATGTCATGTCACAAAGATAAGATGACCATAGCTCTGTTTATCGGAAACAGAGAAAGAGTTAGTGAACTCTTGGGATTGATACATGCTGATGTATGAAAGTCCCCTGTCTACATATGCCAGGACCGGTTCTTTGTACTTCATTCCATTCTCTGATAATCTTTCAAGATTCAGACATATGTTCCTATTGAAACACAAGTCCGAACCTTTTGAGATATTCACAGAATATGAGTTAGAAGTAGAGAACCAAAAATACGGGTGAAAGTATTATGTCCTTTGATGTGATCAAGGAGGAGAATACTTGAGCACGGAATTCCTGGACTATTCTAAAGAAGAATGAGATTCTCTCTCAGCATTACTCCTCCGAATACACCACAGCACGTCGGTGTATCGGGGCGGAACAATAGCACCCTATGTGATATGGTGTGCTCTATGATGAGTACTACTGAGTTTCCTATTTCCTTTTGGGAGTTATGCACTTGAGAAGCTACATACCTATTGAATAGGGTTCAAATCAAATCAGTTGCCTACCACTTCATATGTGATGTGAAAAGGGAGGAGCCCATATCTTATGTTTGTTAAGATTTGGGGTTGTCCGGCCTATGTCTAAAAGCAAAATCCGGACAAGCTCGAGGAAAGGTCTGTTATGTAGAACTGGAAAGGTTCCAGCTATACAAACTGCAGCTGATGATTTGGTAGAACCAAAGTATTCAATAGTAACCAATGAACCTCAGCCTCTCCGCCGATCTAGCAGGGTTCCTCAACTACCTGAGAGATACTTCGGTTTCTCTATGACAGTGGGAGCGAGGATTGCATCATGAGATGATGACCCAACTAGTTTCGAGCTGGCCATCAGGAGTGGGAATCTGTAAGAATGGCTGGATGCTTATCGATCTGAGATGGAATCCTTATACACCAACAAAGTATGGACTTTGGTTGCTTTATCTGAAGGGTTAAATCCCCATCAGGAGCGAGTATATCTTGAGAAGATTACTTGGTGTACATGGAAAAGTTGAGACTTTCAAAGCTATGCTTAAGTCCATCCAGATCCTACTTGCCACGGCTACATACCATGACTACGATATCTGGTGGTTGGGTGTCATGACTGCTTTTCTAAATGATGTTTTAGAAAAGAGCGTATATAAGTACACAGCCAGAGGGCTTCGTAGATAGTGGGAGCAGCGGAAACGTGTGCAAGATGTTTTATATGATAAAGCAGGCATCGCGGAGTTGGAACATCTGTTTTGATGTGGTAGTCAAAGAGTTTGACTTCATCAAAATGGTAGATGAACCTTGTATATACAAAAAGGTAGTAGAGAGTATGGTGGTGATCCTCGTAGAGTACGTGGATGACATACTCTTGATAGGGAAGGAGTTTCCTATGCTACGCTCAGTCAATCTCCGCTTATCACAAGGATTCTCCATATAGGATCAAAATGATACCTCCTAAATCCTGGGTTTTTGGATCTATGAGATAGATCTAATTGGATGTTAGGATTCTCACTAGTTATAGTGAGATGGTATCAATCGATCCTGGGGAGAATCACTGGAAAGGTTCCAGGGTGATAAGGACGACTGAATGTCAGTCGAAGGCATTGTCTTCACTCTCAGTGGAGGGACGGTATGTTGGAAGAGTTCCAAGCTAGATACCGTGACTTACTAGACAATTAAAGGCAAGATACATCGTTACCAAGGATACTACAAAAGAGGCAGTCTGGATATATATAAGTTCATGCGATGAACTTCGTTCCTACCATTGTGTGACAATGGAGTTGTGGCTTTAGCCAAGGAACTACCGTCCCATCAGAAATCCAGATATAATTCTTAGGCAGTATCACCTGATCATGAAGATGGTTGATCTCCAGGGAGATCGAGGTTAGGAGAGTAGACGCAGAGGACGACAGCGCGAATCCACTCACAAAGGCCTTTTTCCCAGTAGAGACTTTTATGGGATGGTTGAGTATGAGATACTTCAACCGCAGCTAATTGTTGGGTATGCGATACCATAACAGATGGCCCTAGTGCAAGTGGGAGATTGTTAGTTATATGTATGCCCTAGAGTCCATTACTGTACATACGATGTATATTGTAATGGATGCTTGGACATATATAGGGAGGACTTTCTTGCTCGACATGATAGTATGCTATCTGGTTGTACTTTATCTTAACATGTACTCTGATTGTCTCTATGATACATGTTGATAAAGCCCTTAGGATATGTACTCGGCTACTGGGACTATGATGAGATCATACTAGTGGGGCCACGGTAGTCGATGAGTACATCCTATAACTGTTCCTAGTCGAGGGTGTATCGAGACAGGGCATCGATACACCAGAGTAGACTAGCGTATACGCATCTTGACCCATATGATGGGCGATGGATGATCCCATATCCATCGGTGTTTGACATCAAGGATGGTGTACGGGTGCTCAGTAGAGACTGGGTACACTGGACGGACTCGCCGAGAACTCCCAGATGGTATTATACCATACGTTAGATGGCAGTTCTCCGGTGACACTGGTACAGAGTAGTCTGTTGACCCGAGATCGTCATAGAGTCTTGTGTGATTCCCACTGTGCTTTGATTTCCATCATACCACGTCTAAGAGGGCGTGCAAAAAGATGGCTTTTGGGTACAGTCCCGAATCACATGGAGGCAATGAGCGATAGGAGGGGATTCGTCTCTCCCGGTATAGGGAGTTGATGTTGTGCTGTGTTCGATTGGCTATAACCGGAAATCCCTGGCCAGGGTTGCTGAGATTTACTGGTAAGCGTTATCAGTAGTTTCTCGAACTGTTATAGACCTCATATCGACACGACTTATCAAGCTACCGGGGTCTGACGATTACCATCCCTAGGCGAGATATGCGACATATCAGACGACGAGACAAGACTGTACGGGAGTGTTACTGTTTGGATTCACAGGAGAATGTACAGGCTTGCTTGTTGATCTTCTGAGCGCTCAATACCTGGGTAGCTGTTACGTTTAGCTGACCGCTTGCAGCTTGTGGGTGTTTGATATGATCATCACCTACTGCCGGCGTATTGACGATTCTTTAGAGTCCTACACAGAGGTTTCTTGGCTCAGGCAAAATGGAGTAGGAGCACATATGTGATATGTGCGGGACCGAGGATAATGCGATATGTGATACCGTATTATATTCTCGCGATATTTGATATCAGCCGGGTCATCGGATCAAGTGTTGATTCGATGAATCGGTACTGATAAATATTAGTCGGTTATATGCGATATAGCCGGATTGTCGGTTCAAGTGTTGATTCGATAATTTAATGTATAATAATGTATATGATATATTAAATTACATTATCTAATATTAGCTCACTAAAAGATTCTTTTTCTCACTCGGGTAATACATTGATATATATGCGATATATGTTAATTGTATTATTTTATTTTGTTACGATAAATATTATATATGTGATATATAATATTGTAACATGATATGATAACTAATGCAACATGTTTAGTGGAGTTTAAACATGATTAGGGTTTGGATTAGGGTTAAGTCTTCTAGTTGATTCTAGAAGCTTTTCATTTTGTCATGATAAAGATATTTGTGTGTGACTCATCTTTAACCTAACCCAAACCCTAACCCTAGTTAATTCTCTACATGAGTTTGCTTGACCATGGTTGTATTATTTATCATATTAATTCTTTCTATTCATCACAAAAGAAAATCAATCATTATTCATCTTCTTCTTCCTTCATTCTTTCATGAAAAAGCTTTCTAGATTTTCTTCAAGTGATGAATAAATGTGAGAAAAAAATAAATAAAGAGAGCAAAAATCCTACTTCATCATCCTCATCTTCCCTTGCCATTTAGATGAGGGTATTCACATCATTTCATGAGTGTTAGCTTGTGTTAACGGAACTTCAAGGTAGATCATCTTAGTATCGAAGATCGGAAGCAAAGGTTGCATCTTTCTCTTCGTGGAACCTCTCGAGAGTCCGGAACCCGATGATCGCAGCGAAGGGACCACAACATGGAGCATATGAAGTGAAGGACCGGATCTACAAAGGTTGTAATCCCTCTCACTTAGTGTTAAAGTTGTTAACATGCTAGTTTTCGCCTAATCTCTAGTTTAAAGATCCGTATTCGGCTTGTTCGGCACGGCTAAATTTTTAATCGGGCATGGTTGATGCCTCGTAGACCCTTATGCACGTGCCTAGCAACCCTACATCGCCCTCATACTGCTGGTAGTCAAGCAAGAATCCTAGGGGCTCTATCAACGTGTAATAGCGACTCTTTTAGTCACCTAAAGCAGTACACGATGATAAAGATAAACCAGATAGCATACTATCATCTTGAGTAAGACTGTCCTACTGGGACAGGTCCTCCCTCAATCATTGCAATCACGTGCCTGTGATCCAATAATTGACTCTGAGGGCACTATCTCCAACAATCTCCCACTTGCACTCAAGGCTAATTATTGCGATGTCGCATACTCACAGGCCGTGTGATACCGAACACCCAACTCCTCTACTAGTCAGTCTCGCAAAGCTCGTTTATGAAACTATTGCGTTCGAGGAATAGCCTCAGTGAGTGGATCCGCTCTAATGTTTCTTTCTATATCTCTCTTTATCTAAAGTTTGCGGAGAAAGCCATCTCCCGAAATGAGCAATACCTGTCTTAGAATGTGTCTGGATATCTGATGGGACCTAGCTCAAAAGTGAACTCCAAATCCAAACTTCTTAGACTGTATCGTCAACTGAACTTAATCAGTAGCCTGCGTCATGCCTCCCTCAGTATTGCCTTGGACCACCTTTCCAAAATACTGCCCCTCGTCAGAAGGAAAACTATAACTCTGACAACCTCTTTGTCGTCCAGGTCACCTTGGAAGCCTGGAATGATAACCGTTTTCCGAAGGAGGCTGCCGTTATCATATCCCTAGAACATCCACTTATGTTCTAAAAATGCTTCCGAATGTTTCCCCAGGATTGGATCAATATCAACTTATTGCATCTACTGCAAGAACAATATCTGGTGTGGTACTTGATATTTCATGATTGACTCAATTGCCTAAGCATGTGATCTTCCAATCATGCGTATCCCTCTCCCATTTAGTCTATAAGACACCTTTAGAGAGGGTGACTCCATTACCTGCAGGTACACCACCATGCCAGGAGTCGTCCATTCTAAATACTCTTAGAATGCTGTGTAAGTACCCTGATTGGAAAACCACCCAAATCTAGATCTAAAACCATAGATCTAGTAACCAGAATGTACGATATAAGATCCAATTCCTATGTGGAGAAACTACTGTGTGACAACCAAAGTATAACCGATCGTAGTATAGGAATATCAATTCCTACTATGTGTATGTCATCAAATACCAGGACATCACACCTAGTACCTTCTTAACAGATCCATCCCCTATTCTGATGAAGTCAAACCTATGACTGTCACATCAGAAATAGATGATCTATCTCCGCTATATCTTCTTTAGTCTATAAATAGACATAAGCCCGATGTCCACCAATGCTCCCGCTACTCCCACTGACTACGACAACCCTCTGGCAGAGTCATATAGACGTACGCTTCTGAAGCTAGTTCAGAACGACGCTATACTCATTCTCCTGCCGGGTCTCACAGTCTGGAACAACAGCAATGGCAAGTCTGGGTAAACAAGAACCTCCCTGCCACCGTCCTTGAGCATACCGAAGTATCTCTCGGGTGCTTGAGGTTACCCACCATATCTGCGGAGTGGCTAATGGAATGTCAAACCAGATTGAATCTTTAGGTTCTTATCAAATCTTCAGTAATCGTTTGCGGTTCTGGAATCACTTCCAGTTCTACCATACTCCCACTACTGTTTTCTGAAAAAATCCATTTTTGTTAAAACTGTGGCGAGTCTAGAACAATATCACTATTGATATTCCAGATGGTAGAATATCAACTCTCATCATAGCCCGGGTCAACCCACAAACAGCCATTACAGAAACGTGCCTTGAGTCGTCCAGTGTCTGGTTTTAAGCATAAGCCGGACAACTCCCCGTATCTTAACAATGTCAAGATATGAACTGTTCTATATCCAATACAGAAACAGAGGCACTGATTTAATTGAACCAGATTCAAATCATGCAGCTATCTCCAGTGCATGTCAACTAAATGGAAGGAGGCCGATCAGCGTTACTCAACTTAGGAATGCTTCCAATTATAAGTAACCTGAAAGAGAAGCAAGTTCTCTTAATCACTACTATCAACTGAATACCATACACAAATATCTACATCATCGATCACCTTGAAGAATCCCGATACTTGCAACTCCTGGTTCTCTACTTTATTCATACACCTATAACTTCTCAAAACTCAGACCTTGCATTTCTACGAAACACATGTCTAAGAACTAGAGACGTCATAAGTAAACAGAATATAGTACGAGGACCTACCCCTCTGTCCTAATGGACACTGGACAATATACATTACTCTGTATAAGTCCCCTGAGTCTAGTGACTCATTCACTGTGTGTCGTAGGTTGAAAACTGAACTTATGGTTAAGAAGAATTACACCGCTGTTCAATACTCCTTACCTAACCATCCACTGATATAGGTAAATGTCATAGAAATAATTTCAAAAAGGTATATCTCACTCTATAAAAATAGACGTACAGATATATCAATTTGAAATTGGTGCATAACAACGGATATTCAAAACCAAATATTTGCCGTCTGGCAAACTACCCAGACGATTTCCTCAAATATCACCAATTACAATGAATTCCGATATAATGAGGATAATCACCTAATTCCCAATAACTTACTCCCACTCATCATCTGTAAAACCATACAGATGTGAGAATCAAACCCGGTAAATACATACCCTGGAGCAAGTGTCTAATTGGGAAATCAGTTTTCTTTTAACATTACACAGTGAAACTGAAACATTGAAATATTTCGATGGGGTATCCCGGTATTCCTAGTAATGCCTCTTCCATTATCCAGATTCACAACTGTAACCGTATAATTCTTTGACATCTCTCCAAATCCCTTTATATGTCTTTAGTCATTACCTTCTGTACACCCTCTTAAGGCTAAATGGTTTTCTTCCTTCCCTACCATTCGGCACCAGCCTATGGTTTGGAAGAAGACTATCCAATAGACATAATGGGTGTACTGTCCTAATCCTCGGAGCACTCGCAATGCGAGAGAAGGTGAAGATAAAAGACAACCGAATAAACCTTATTCCTATTTCTCCTGAACCAGAATCCATCCCCGAACTGGAACAAGTTCATTTCAAGTTCGTATATAACCATACGATGGAGTATCCAATAAACTGTGGATCTTCGTAGTGATACGGAGTGTCCTGGAGAAATACAAAGGTGATTTAGGATTGGCGAAGAAATACTTGGTTTGGTCGTGAATAGCAGTCGCAGTTTACTTTGCCCTCTTACTAATCCCTTGCTTTGTCTTAACTTAATACCTTCTGCACACCATCGTTATGCTAATTGGTTTTCTTCATTCCCTACCGGTCGGCACCTGCCTATGGTTTGGAAGAAAACTATCCAATTTGCATAATAGGTGTACTATCTCCTAAACCAAGGAGTACTCGCAACCTGAGAGAAGGTAAAAAGGAAAAGACAACTGAATAGTCCTATTCGTTTTCTCCAGAACCAAAAACCATACTCGAATTCCTTCTAGTTCGTATATAACCATACGATGGTTTTGTCCAATGGAAGTGGACGTTCGTAGTAATACGGGGTGATCTGGAAAAAAGGGTACAGTAGGAGTGGCAATGAGGTTTGCAACTCTGACTGTCACGCCTCGCTTCCCAGTGTACGGCGAAGTGGACGTGACGAGGCCCGCTACGTATATACTCAGAAGTATATACGCTAAGCGTAACTAAGCAATATAAAGTAAATCACAAGAGACGAATAATATAGAAATAACAGCAACTTTATTAATAACATTCTTTGTACAATGCAATAAAAGAAAATACAACTGGAATGAAAAGCAATGCCTAAACAGTGGCATAACAGAAAATGAAATAAACTGGAAAGAACAAGGTACAGTATCTAGAGCTCTGGATCTTCCTGGAACTGCTCCAAATCTTCACCGGTGGGCTCGATCTCAGCTTGGTCCAACGCACCTGACGACATTCAAAGAAGAAAGAAATAGAATGTCGTCAGCGAACAGGTCACTCGGTAAGTCCCAAAGAATAAAAAGAATGAGAATGACAGAGTAACAGTATTTCCTAACTATTATATTATTGAATCTTATGGAACATTGTATAACGCTGTTGTTTGTAGCTTGGTACAGAAAGATGCCAGTGTATACGAGGGGGATCTCTATATGCTAGAGATCAGGGCAAAAGGAAAGTACAAGGAACCGTTATGTCACGGTACAACAGCAATAGGATTCAGGTTAGGTGTCTTAATCTGACCACCTCGCGCCACCTTTAACACCTTCCGTACCAATCTACCCCTTAAACCCCGTAGTGTTTTAACCGTATTGTAGTATTGGAATATGTAAGTTGGATGACTGACCAAAACCATGATATCAGTAAACATGTTGCAACTGTATAATCAGGTAAATGGAATATCAGGATAATGGATGAATATCCATGGTTTGATTCAGTAAAAAAGAATATATTGTTAACTGGATTCAGGATTTCATGTATTCAAATTGTATTAGAATATAAAAGAATAAAGATTGACTTGAATCATATTCGAGTCAGGAATAGTCAGACTCTAACCCGAGTCAGACTAAAAGAAAGATAATTTGAAGTTCAAATTAGCTAGGGGCCTTATTGTAATTTGTAAAACTTGAGGGGGTTTTATGTAAAAAGTACTTTTGTATAGTTTTCAAAATACACCTCAAATATTTAATAATCGTCTTTATTGTTATAATGAATGTGAATTTTATTTGTGTTATTCTAGTGAATATATCCTAATAAAAGTATTAATTGTTTTATCTGAAATTCATGGTATTTTAGTGTAACTTTTAATCTTGTAATTTTAGAAAAAATGTGGAAACTTATATTATGATAAAATAGATGTTTAAATGATAATTATATATATATTAATACATGAATAATTTTATATAAATATTTTATATAAAAAAATCTCATTTTCTCTAAATATCGTATTTTGAACCTTTCGAGACCGAATGCTCCTTGCGGAGGTCTGAATCTCGCACTACTAGCCTGCGGGTGCACGATGAACCGTATTATCCCTAACAAGTTCCCCAAAAGTGGGTTGTAGCGGCGCTTTGCTTAGGTTTAACAAATACTTTTCATTTGGGAAACAGTTTTATAAATATGGGGTATTTATTTGCAAAAAGTATAGTTTTCCGTATTTTAGTTGTTAGGGTTTCCTAAGCCAACTAGACTACTTCTAAGGTCTAAACGATGAGTCATTAAAGGCCTCAAATCGCCTCTTCAGCGTCAATTGCGGCCAGGTAAATGGGAAGGAACCACAGTCGTGGGCCTAATTAAAAACCACTAGCCTTAGACACACTTGCCTAGTCACCACAAGACAGTTTAGATAAACGATCGATGTCCATGACCAATCGTGCTTTCATTTTATTAAAAGATTTTATCTAGAAATGTTTACAACTTAAAGCTTTCAATAAAGGTTATAAAGATTAGGGTATTTTAGCGAAAGGTCCTGTAATTTCGTATTCTGTATTTTGATATTTATCAATTAGGGTTATATTGAGTGTGTGTAGAGATAGGTCATTACCTCGTGACTTATTTTAAGTTTTGGTGAAGTTTAAAGATAAAACATGCTATGTTAAACTTAAAGGTATTATAGCGCAAGAATACGGTATTCGAAAACATTATCATTTTATGTGTGAAATTTCATTCAAATTGGGTTCTACAAGTTTAGTGATCAAGATAAACCTATTTAGGAGTGAGGGAATTAATTAAACTAAGAAAAATGAACTTCATGGTATTTTTATAAAAAGAATACGGTTTTGCAAAGAAGCTATCATTTCATGTGAAAAAGTTTGATTAAATTGGTTTATGGGTGATTAATAGTCAACAGGAATATGGGTAGATAATATGTATTAGGTGACAAGTGGAAATTTATAGAAAAACCGAATCGGAAATCGGTTTGTCCGATTTCCGTCAGGTTCCAAAAAGTCGTATTTTTACACTTATAGAAAAGAGAGATAGAAGGGATGGGACTTACGGTTTGGACAAGCTAAGGAAGCTAAGGGATGTGGTGGTTGTCGATTCGTCGAAAACGGCGAAGGTTCTGATCCGGTCGCCGGAATCCGTCGTCGATTTCAGCAGCGCTTCGCTTCTCGCTCTTCGTACCGAGTTTTCGAGAATTTGATAGAGTGGACTTAGAGTTTTGAGGTGAAATGGTAGAGGGTAGGGGTCTTTATATAGGGCTAGGCTAGGGTTAGGGTTTGGATTAAAAAATATTTTAAAAAATGTAAAAATTCATTAATTTTGGTCTCAAAAGAGGTTTGATGGAATATCTGTAACAGTACAAAAAATTTAGACATGCAGGTGAAAAGACCCAGTCAACACGAAAAATTTTCGTGTTGACGACTCGGCCGACCGGCGGCGCCGGCCGATTCGGCCGAGTCAGGGCTGAGTCGGGTCTCGATGGGTGGGTCTTGGTCTGGGGGAGATTTTGGTATAGTTTATTTTTTATAATTCGCAATAAATTATAAGTTATGGCTGTTTGACCGTTTGACTTCTAAAAAAAATTAAAACAAAATGATATAAAAATTATGTAGGGCATGGGATTCGAACTCTGGTGGCTTGGTTCAGCAGTGCAAGGTGTTACCAATGAGCTACAAGCTCCTTCTTGTAATTATTGTAAGGAATTAGATACTTAAATTATTTCCAGCAACATCAATACTCCAAGTATACACTATATTTAAAGCAAATTTTTGGTATACAAAATTGGAGTTGTTACATTCTACCCTCCTTACAAAAATTTTGTCCTCGAAATTTACAACTTTTATTTGAGGACTAGTTTACAAAAAGGTGCGGATATCTTGCACGCATTTCATCCTCCCTTTCCCATGTGGATTCTCCTGGAGTGTCTTTCCTCCATATTACCCGGACCAAATTAACTTCTTTGTTCCGAAGTGTCTTCACTTTCCTGTCCAGGATCTTCACAGGTTGTTGCTCACAAGACAAATCGGGCTGTATCGTGAGCTCGGAATGATCAAGTACATGGCTGGGGTCACTCACATACCTTCTGAGTTGGGATATGTGGAACACGTTACGCACTCCTTCCAATGAGGGTGGAAACGCTAAACGATATGCCACCTCACCGACTCGTTCGAGTATATCGAACGGTCCAATGTATCTTGGACTCAACTTTCCCCGTCTTCCAAATCTGATCACTCCGCGGTTCGGAGAGATTTTCAGGAATACATGATCTCCTGGCTGGAACTCCAAGTGTCGTCTCTTCGCATCAGCCCAGTGTTTCTGTCTATCTTGGGTTATGCGCATTCTTTTCCTGATAATACGAACCACATCAACGGTCGCTACTATCATCTATGGTCCAAGGAGTTCCCTATCTCCGATGTCGTCCCAACTTAATGGTGATCGACACTTCCTTCCATACAATGCTGCAAAAGGTGCCATTCCTATGCTTGCTTGGTAGCTGTTGTTGTACGCAAACTCCACAAGATGCAGGTGATCTTCCCACGATCCCTTGAAGTCGAGCATACATGCTCTGAGCATATCCTCCAAGATCTGAATAGTTCTTTCCGACTGACCATCTGTTTGTGGATGATAAGCCGTGCTGAATTAAAGACTTGTTCCCAAGCTTGCTTGCAGACTCTGCCAAAATTGCTATCGGAACCTGGTGTCACGATCGGAGACAATGCAGACCGGTACTCCATGAAGTCTCACAATTTCCTGTATGAGTTCATGGGTATCAGAGATAGTACATTATGAAGAGTTTAAATCTTAATTTAGATTATTACCTCCATGTACTTCTTCGGTAATGTCTTAGTTGATTGGCCAACTCGAAATGGGATGAAGTGAGCCGACTTTGTGAGTCGATCCACAATGACCCAAATCGCATCGTTACCCTTTGTGCTGCGAGGAAGAGCAGTTACAAAGTCCATCGTGATGTGCTGCCACTTCCATTCTGGGATTGGTAACGGTTGAAGTAGTCCAGCTGTCCTGTGATGTTCAGCCTTTACTTGCTGACACACTAAACATTTTGCGACGCTTCTGGCTACTTCACGTTTCATTCCATGCCACCAATAATTCTGCCGTAGATCTTTGTACATTTTGGTACCTCCACGATGTACTGAATAGAGAGAGCTGTGAGCTTCTTTCATTAACTCTTCCCGAACAGGACCCTTTGGTACACACAATCTGCTGCCGTATCTCAAAGATCCGTCTTCATGGATGATGAAATCTGTTCTGAGTCCATTCTCCACTTGTTCTCTGATCTTTTGCAACTTAGCATCGCTGGCTTGAGCTGCCTTGATCTAGTTGACAATAGTTGATTGGACTTGTAGATTCATCAAATTTGAAACATCACCTGGCATGACTAGTTCGATCTCCATCTGATGTAGGTCTTGCTGAAGCTTCCACTGTGCGGTGAGATTCATTGCTAATGGTTGGCGACTAAGAGCATCAGGTACTACGTTCACCTTTCCTGGATGATATTGCAAGTTGATGTCAAAGTCCGCCATGAGTTCTAACCATCTTCTCTGCCGCATATTCAACTCCTTCTGAGTAAACACATACTTCAGACTTTTATGATCTGTGTAGATGCTCACTCGTTCACCAAGTAAGTAGTGGCGCCAAATTTTGAGAGCAAAAATGACGGCTGCCAACTCCAGATCATGCATCGGATAATTGCGCTCATGAGTTTTCAGTTGTCTTGAATTATAAGCCACAACCTTACCGTGCTGATATAGAACACATCCTAATCCCTTACCGGATGCATCACAATGTACTTCGAATCCTCCAGATTGATCCGGTATGACGAGAATAGGTGCAGATGTCAGTCTTGACTTGAGTTCTACGAAAGCTTTCTCGCATGCTTCTGACCACACAAATTCTTCATCTTTTCGTGTGAGCTTGGTCAGGGGTGTTGCTATCTTCGAAAAGCCTTCAATGAATCTTCTGTAATATCCAGCTAAGCCCAAGAAACTCCGTATATCCTTCACTGATTTTGGTGTAGGCCATTCGCTAACTGCTGAAACTTTTGCTGGATCCACAGAAATCCCTTCTCCTGATACGATGTGTCCAAGAAAACCAACCTGTTTTAGCCAAAACTCGCACTTGCTGTATTTGGCATAAAGCTTATGTTGTCGAAGAGTTTCCAGGACAATTCGTTAGTGTTCCGCATGCTATTTCCGATTCTTAGAATATACCAGGATGTCGTCGATGAAGATGACAACGAACCTGTCTAAATACTCCCAGAAAACTTGGTTCATAAGGTTCATGAAGATTGCTGGTGCATTGGTCACTCCAAATGGCATTACTAGAAATTCGTAATGTCCATAGCGAGTTCTGAAAGCTGTTTTGTGAATATCAGCTTCCTTGACCTTCACTTGATGATAACCTGAACGAAGATCTAGTTTAGAGAAGACACAAGATCCACTTAGCTGATGGAATAAATCGTCGATGCGCGGAAGTGGATACTTGTTCTTTATAGTAACTTCGTTCAAGGCCCTATAGTCGATGCACATTCTGTATGAACCTTCCTTCTTCTTCACCAATAGTACAGGTGCTCCCCAACTTGAAGTGCTGGGACGAATCCATCCTTTCGCCAGTAATTCATCCAAATGTATTCGAACTTCCTTCAAACCTTCCGGACTTAGTCTATACGGTGCTTTGATCACTGGTTGTGCTCCTGGTACTAAGTCAATACTGAATTCAAGAGCTCGATCGGGAGGCAAACCTGATATATCGTCAGGGAATACATCGCCGAACTCTCGAACTACCTCCGGTCTTGATTCTTCCTCTGCATGAGCTGCTGCAACTACTGCTTCCCTTGGCTTTGCTTTGTAAGTACTTGGCTCCAGGGTGCGATCTCCACTCTTGAAATAGAAGATCGGATGTTCTGGAATCTCAAATACTACCTTCCTTTGACGACAGTCGATGGTAGCATAAAAGGTTCCAAGCCAGTCCATTCCTAGAACCACATCAAAATTTGGTATGTCCAGTACTTTGAAGTCAGCGTAAAACTCTCAACTGCAGACGACGACTGGACACATGCTGTATCCCATAGTTGCCTTTAGAACACCATTTCCGGAACTGACGTTCCAGCTGGATACAAGCGGTGAGACTGGAATTGCATGGGTTCGGACAAACCGTTGCGACATAAAGCAGTGGGATGCTCCAGTATCAAACAGTGCAAGTGCAGGTAGTGAAGCTACTAGGATTGTACCTAAGGTATATGGGATAGGTTTTAGGTATAGGGAAAGTGTGTAGGTAAACAAGACTGAAGATAAGTTTGAGAAAGAAAGTTTACCAGTAATGACTTGGCCAGTGGCCTCCGCTTCTTCTACAGACATCATGAAAGCCTGGCGCTTCGGCACATTCCTCCTGGCCTGAGGAGCATTCCTCTGAACGTTCCTTTGAGCTTGATTGAACTATCGAGGAGGTGGTGTAGCTTGTGGTCTCCTGGGTGGTGCAGGCAGTGAAAGTCTGGGAGCAGGTGCCTGAAGGGCTGGTCGCTGCTGATAAGTATTTGCTGGCCTGGGTGCAGCAACTGAGTTCTGCCTTTGAGGACAAGATCCAATATCGTGAGTGGCTGAACCGCAGACTAAGCAGAGTCGGTTGGCTCGATGGCAGTCCTTCATCATATGTCCAGTTCTCTTGCAGTAGGTGCAAAAGGCTGGGCTAGGACGATGAGTTGGTACTCCGGGTCGTCTCGGCACGAAAGATGGTCTGGACGTGGCTCCACCTGCCATCTGGTTAGCAGGGCGCTTGACTCTTGCAGACTGAGGTCTGCCCCTCTCTTTTATGACTGCCTCATAACTGCAGGCAGCTTCTAGGGCTTCCTCATGAGTCAAAAACTTTGCTGTGGATAGAGCAGCCTTGATCTCTGTGTCCAAACCTTGCTGAAAACGATGGGCTCTGATCTCATCCGTCGGTATCAGGTGTGCCGCGAATCTGTTTAAAGATTGTGTTAGCTGTGTAGTATGTGATATTTAAAAATTGAACTATTGTGACATATCTTACCGGCTCAACATAGTGATCTCAGCATCGTATTCATCTACCGATTTCTCCCACTTTGATCCTTGCTGTAGATGAATAAACTGCTGCTCCATAGCGAACCTGGCAGTCATAGGGAAATATTTCGCGTCAAACTTCTCGCGAAATGTCTTCCATTCCGCAATGCCAGGGTTCAGAAAGCCCTCGCAAGAGGCAACCGGGCAGCTACCCTGCTCAGTCACCCCCGGCTGGTGGTCGATGCTAGCATTGACAGAGGTCAAAAGATGGCACCTCACCATGGTGTAACACCCCAGGTAGAGTTGGGGCTGAATACCACCTACCCCGTGAGAAGTGAAATGTTATCCGATATCGAGGTGGGGATGTAACCGATACGGATGCACATGGGGACCCACCAGAACAATGGGGATTATCGAATTCCATTCCAAAAGAGGGCACGATCTGAACTATAACTGGAATGATACCACTCTTATAACACAGAGGCGCCTTTTGGATGAATCGGAACTCCGGAGTTTGAAAAACTCCGTAGTTAAGCGTGCTTGAGCCAGAGAAATTCTGGGATGGGTGACCTACTGGGAAGTAGCCCCGGGATCATTCAAAGGGACAAAACCGTGCGGTTTCGGCCAGAGCGGACAATACCATCTGTGTTTAGAGGTGGGTCGTGACAAATATGGTATCAGAGCCGGTCCCTCAATAGTAGGTATGTAGTTCGAGGACGAACCATTGTTCTAAGTGGGGGGGAATGTAACACCCCAGGTGGAGTTGGGGCTGAATACCACCTACCCCATGAGAAGTGAGATGTTATCCGGTATCGAGGTGGGGATGTAACCGATACGGATGCACACGGGGACCCACCAGAACAATGGAGAGTATTGAATTCCATTCCGAAAGAGGGCACGATCTGAACTATAAATGGAATGATACCACTCTTATAACACAGATGCACCTTTTGGATAAATCGGAACTCCGGAGTTTGAAGAACTCCGTAGTTAAGTGTGCTTGAGCCAGAGAAATTCTGGGATGGGTGACCTACTGGGAAGTAGCCCCGGGTTCATTCAAAGGGACAAAACCGTGCGGTTTCGGCCAGAGCGGACAATACCATCTGTGTTTAGGGGTGGGTCGTGACACATGGAGCCACCAAGTAGGCGCCTACTCACGCTCGGCTCAAGTACGATGAATAGCGCTCTGCCCGTCACCCGCAGAGGAACCAAAACCCCAGCGAGGGGCCCATGGGGATACCTTCTCGGCAGCGCATGGCATGCTCGTCGGCAAGTGATCAAAATCAACCCGACGGGCGATTGCTAGACAAGTGGCAAACCTGAAATGAAAACACAACGGTGCAAGCAGAGGTATTGTTTCCTGATTTAAAATCAGGAAAGCCTACGGAAGAAGCATCACGTGCTAGCACGTGACCAGTAGTCACGTGGTGGCACGTGACAATTAAAAACAGCGGCAAAGGCAGATTCAATTCCCTAATTAAATCGAAGAAAAGGTTTCAGAAAGGGTCACGTGCTCACACGTGACCGGGGGTCACGTGTTGGCACGTGACGGTTGAACAGCGGCCGGAAGACAGAGCTCAGAAAGAAGAAGAAAGCTCGTTCCAGGGGGTCACGTGCCTACACGTGACCAGGGGTCACGTGGCCACACGTGACCGGCTTTCAAAGCCTATTTGTTTAACAGAATTAAATTCTGAAGAGATCATTCAAATCTTTCCAAAGGAAAATGATTATTTGGAACCGATTGGACTAAAGATTCAAATGTGATTAAATATCATCTATTTATGGAAAAATCTTGAACTTGGAAAGATTTCCCCTTAAAATCTAATCGAAATAACAAAGGAAAATCTTTGGATTTAAAATCCAATGGTGAATAAAATTCACCTAATAATCCAAAGGTCCAAACGAATGGTGAATACAAATCAAATCTCTCAATGAAAGATTCACCAAAACTAATTGATCCTGCTTCTTCTTCTATAAATAGGAGCCAAGAGATACACAGAAAGATATACAGAGAGAAAGAGACAGGAAAAAAGAGAAAATAAAGCCCTAAGACTTTGGAAGAATTGGATCTTCTGCAGAAGAAAACCTTAGGTAAGAAAAGGAAGGCCTCTAAAAGAGAATTTAATTCTCAAAAGAGTTAAACTCTTATATTAAAAAGAAGAACTTAGTTCTCTCTTTAGTAGAGAATCTGCAAAGTGCACATCTCCACATGAATAAAGAATTTAATTCTCATTGGGTTGAGATCCTGCCATGCAGATCCAAAGCATAGAGAGGGAATGAAAGTTTGAGGATTTAATCCTCGCA
Organism: Agapanthus africanus; assembly: GCA_030015575.1. Lineage (NCBI taxonomy): Eukaryota > Viridiplantae > Streptophyta > Magnoliopsida > Asparagales > Amaryllidaceae > Agapanthus > Agapanthus africanus. The sequence continues at coordinate 95,872,729 of CM057341.1, read as the reverse complement.
GAATTATAGGAATTTAATTCATTTGAGATGAATTAGGGTTTAACCCTATGTTATAGGAATATAATTCCTTCAGAATGAATAGAATCGGGGTTTAACCCTAGTTAAGAATTTAGTTCTGTTAAACAGGAATTTAATTCCCTTAAGAAAGAAGAAATTAGGGTTTCACCCTATGACAGAATCTAATTCCTCAGAATATAAATTAGGGTTTAACCCTATTAAGAGTAATTATCTAAAGAAAGAAGGAATTTAGTTCCTTTAAAGTTATTATTAGGGTTTAACCCTATGACAGAACTCAATTCTTCACATATATGAGAAATTTAATTCCTACAGGAAAATCAGAGTTCAACTCTATCAGAGAATATAATTCTTCAGAAGACAATGGGGATTTAATGAAGAATTTAATCAGAAATTGCAAAGAGGCAGGGTCACGTGCTACCACGTGACCCCTAGAAAGATCCACAGAGAAGGGCTTTTGAGGCACGTGACCCACGTGACCCACGTGACCCTTGGCAGAAGCTTTAGCACACAAACACTTAAATGCCCATCACGTGACAGCACGTGATGCTCCAAAGTATTCAATACTCTCGGCAGAACAAATAAAGGAGAAGGCGCCCTCACGTGCTACCACATGACCCCTCTTACCTTAGTGTTTAACACTAAATTGGAACCTCTGAATCCAGTTTTTAACACTGTTTTGCCTTAGTGTTCAACATTAATCGAAGAGCTTTTCTTGCAGTGTTTAACACTGAATTTCTTAGTTTTTAACACTAAATTAAATCTCTGTTAACAGAGTTTAACATTAATTCTCTTAGTGTTCAACACTAAATTAAAATCTCTGTCACTAGTGTTTAACACTGATTATCTTAGTGTTTAACACTAATTTAAGATTTCTGTTGCCAGTGTTTAACACTGATTTGTCTTAGTGTTTAACACTAATTTGAACCCCCTGTTGCTGGTGTTTAACACCAACTATCTTTTAGTGTTAAACATTAACTTGTTCCCAGTGTTCAACACTGCTGGTCTTTAGTGTTTAACACTAACTTTAGCCCAATTGGCTAAGTGGATAGAGGTAAAGCTTCTCCTTCAATGGACCAACAGAAAGCCAATATTCCAAACATGATTGGACTTAGCCCAAGATGGCCATGAGTCCTCAATTCAAACTTAACTGGGCTGATGGGCTCATAACATAATTAATTGGTCCTGGTCCCAAACTGGGCCAAAGACTGTTTAATCCATCTTGGTTTAAGGGTACATCTCTTCACTCCTTTGATATTCGGCGTTGTAATTCCTCAACGTCTTCAAAGAGGTGACGGGTCCCGATGACCATACACTGATACGGACTGTGGGGTCCTTAAACTCATGGACTATGACGTCCTTAACCTTGACCGAAACGTCTTAAAACTAACAACGGACTATGGCGTCCTTAACCTTGACCGAGATGTCTTAAAACTAACATCGGACTGTGGAGTCCTTAAATCCACGGACTATGACGTCCTTAACCTTGATCGAGATGTCTTAAAACTAACTTTGGACTGTGGAGTCCTTAAATCCACGGACTATGACGTCTTTAACCTTGACCGCAACGTCTTAAAACTAACATTGGACCGCAATGTCCTTAAACTACCTATTGACCGCAATGTCACTAAACTAAACAACAGGGCTCCCTTAATTGCTCTCTTGTTCGATCTAAACGATCCCGTTAAGTTGATCTTAGTCTAAAAACTAGACTGACGTATCCTTAACAAACGTTTAAGTCGATCTTAGTCTCAAATGAGGCTAACGTATCCTTAAACACAACCCCCAAACCCAAATCTAAGACAATACGGATTTGGGCTAGTCCACGCCCTACGGGCGACGACATAACTCAGTCTCCGTATACAATCCACGGGCAACTAAACACAAAATAAACACACACGGCACGAAGTGACCATCTGGAGAAGGTGAAAGTGGTTACCGCAGTGCGGTAACATAATTAACTGCAGGGGCTTGCGCCTACAGGGAAGAGCGTCCCCACAATCAAAAACCCCTCAAGTGAGGGGGAATCTGACGAAGTCTGCTACATCGGACGCATCCGTTTAAACCTTCGTTACACGGTGCCATAAATCAACTTGGCATCTTCGGAGAGGTGGACAGATAGAACCAATTAGTATCTGCCCCGAATCTCAGGCAATGTCCTGGCCGTCTTTCGGAGGGGAACAGATTCTGGTACGCCCGGTGGGACCTTTTTCTCTTTCCACTCCACACTTCGTGTGTCGTGATTCGCGAACCAATCGCGGTTCGCTAATGGTTGCCCTTGGGTTTCGAAGTACTAAGATTTGGAGTTTCTTTTGCTGCAGAAAGCAAAAGGATCAATGGCTGGCAACTGCTCGAGCTGCTCCAACTGCAAATACAACCGACGCTCCGCCTCACCTGGAGGTGTGCCATATGGACCGCAGGCTGCTTCCCTATTCACTATGCCTGTGGAGCAAGTGACTCAAGCTACCACCGGTCTATTCTTTGGGACCATGCTCCCGCCGGTGAACATTAACATCCCAATGCCCGTACCGGAAGCGTCAAAGAAGTCGGTCTTTGATCGACTTGCTACTCCCACGTTCCCTCTCAACGGGTCGTCCAGCTCCTCGGTCTTCGCCAGACTGGGCCAAAATTCCTCTGGGCCTATAATGAAGCTTGCAATCCCAGAGAAGATTATTCCGAAGAGGACAACCATCCCTGCTCCTAAAGTCGTCAGGGCGGCTTCTCCTACCAAAAAGTCGGTCTTCACAAGATTGGCTGTTCCAGCTCCTGCTCCTGCTACCCAAAGGACATCGGTCTTTAACAGGCTGACACCAGCAGCGACCCCCCACCTATACAGGGGGCAAGACGAGGCTATCACCCTCACCGAGCCGACTCCATCAGCCCGACACGTTCGACGTCGTTACTGGCGCCGAGTAAGGAAGGCCGGAGGCAACTCCCATTCGGGGCTAACTCCTCTAGCCCCGACGACAGAAGTTAATGCTGCTGTTCCAACTCGAAACAGCTTCGAGATGCTAAATAAGGTGCGAAGGAATTCTCCTACTGCGGTGCTAAAGAGGTCTCCCCCTCCACTGAAAAAGGCTGCGGAAATAGAGCCAGAACAGCCCCGATCCCCTCAACGGCTGTCTTCCAAAATCTATAAAGTCTGGCGGCAGACCCGAGACTCGGTGATCGATCCAAACTTCTCCCGCCAGCACAAGAAGCTGAAAATCCAACAGGAAATCAGTCATTACGCTAAGCCACAGAAAGCTGTCTGGGTGCCCACCCCAACGGCCCCCTCAACTTCCACTGCTCATAAAAAGAGGAGGCCGGAGAAGATCCCCGGGACTGCAATGAGAGCTAAAGGTGCTGAGCCCAGACGCCCTAAGGCTGGGGGCAGGATGGTCCACACTGTATACATGGCGTCGGGGAAAGAAGACAGCCGCATATCAATAGGTCATAGACCGCACACGCGGTCAGTGACCAAAGCTCAGGAGCAACAGCGAAAGCTCCAGGAAATGATGATCGCAATGGCCGCGCTTACTGGGCCGAAAGAAAGCCACGAGGCGTCCTCGGATCAGCAACAAGAACAGGAAACCGACGCCGAGTTCCTCCGGAGGATACTGGAAAAGAAAGATAAAGAGGCTGCAGAACAAGCGGCCAACATAAAGCAAATAGCCCACTTATTCCAGGACATGGTGGGAATGATGATCCAACAAGACCCACCTGCTGAGGATCCTCCGATCGTCCTTGAAGACGACAGGGGAGAAACGTCAAATCCACCACCGGCTCTCTCAACGGCCAAGGAGGAGACAATCTCTAAGGCTGACTTGGACGACTATATAGCCCAGCAAATCCGGGTTCATCATGCGACTGAGGCAGCTGGTCGAGTCGTAAAAACGGGGCGACCATATCCGAGCTGGTACGACCAAATCAAATATCCGTCGGGTTATACAATACCAAAATTCCACGTGTATAAGGAGACCAGCAATCCCCACCAACATGTTGCCCAGTTCATGGCCCTTTGCGGTAACACCGGCGGTGACGATAAACTGTTGCTTCGCCAGTTCGTGGGCAGCTTATCAGAAACAGCGTTCGAATGGTATTCGGAACTCCCGAACGATTCTATCAAGACGTTCGCTGAAATGGAGTTGCGATTCACTCAGCGATTCACAAGCGCCAGCGAACGCACTCCAATAACGGCATTGATCAATGCCAGGGTAAAACCGGGCGAAACGTGGGTCCAGTATGCTATACGCTGGCGAAATTTGTGGTCGAAATGCGAGCAACGCATTGAGGAAGCGCCCGCGGTGGGCATGTTCGTGGGAACCCTAGACCCTCATGCAACTATCTCCCAGTTCATGATGTTCTTTAAGCCGACCACATTTCAGGCTTTGATCGACAAGTTGGCCCAGATGGACCAGATGGGTCACAGACCGTCTCCCCCGAAGCCAGAACCCCGGAATGACAAGGGTAAAGGGAAGGCAACCTTCGTCGCGAATGCTCAGCAGCAAACTAGTGCCTCAAAGCTGGTGGATCAGTTGGAAGAAAGACGACGATATTATAATGAGAAGATGAAGCGTCCCTACTCATTCCCACGGGACAAGACAAAACGGTTATTCGAGCTGGCAGTACGCAACAGACTTATAAACTTGCCAAATCCAAGGCAACCGCCACAACCCGCTGAGGTGAATAACTCCAACTATTGCCCTTACCATCAAACGGTAAGCCATCCGATTGAGGATTGCTTCGTTTTTAATGGATGGATTGAAGATCAATACCTCCAGGGAAAGTTTGCACTGTCCGAAAAGTGGAAGGTGAACCCGCCACAGCCGCATACTCCTAAGAAGACGGACGCACCGGGGGCAACTTGTTCCTTTATTGAAGAAGCTCCATGGGAAATCGTGTTATCAACTAAAACCAAAAGAATGCTAAGGGATCTTCATGCGTGCCCGGCGGTCGAATGGAAGAACCCGCTTGAACCTCAAATTATTGAAGGGATGCTGAAGCCGCGCCCAACTACAAAGAGCGGTGGTGATGGCCCAAGTACTCACGCCCAACCGTCAAAATCTTCGAAGAAAAAGAAGAAGAAATCCAAAAAGCCCATGAAGCCTGGAGACAAGCGCACGGATTTGCAGAAACAGATTGACGCGCTGGAGGAGTACAATTAAAAGGCGCGGACTCCCATCACACTGCAAGAGTTCCTCAACCACATCTTTCAGGAGGAAGATGATGGAGAAAGCTCGTCGGATGAATCCGAGGGATATGTGGCGAGTTGTCATATGATTTCCCACTCGTCTACGGACGATGAGAAAGCTCCTGGCACTGAGAAACTGGGGGCAGAGCCTGAGCCAGAACTTATATGGCCAAGAGAGGGAATGATCGACGCCTTTCTAGACGAGATTCGTTCGAAGAGTAAAGCCGATCAGGAGCGTGAGATGGCTGCATCGGAAGGAGCCAAGCGCAGGCGACTAAACGAAAGAGTCGAAGCACTCCCGCCAGATCAAAAGATATCCGATGCGAATAAAAACGTATTCAAGGCGAGGAAAAGGTTTGCCAAAGCAATGTCAATGGGGATGAAGCTACCACTCTCGGAGGAGAACACGTTCGATGGGGCGGAGAGGCACCCTAATTGTTGCTCATATCATCGGAAAATTTCCCACCCTACGGAGGAGTGCGACGTTTTCAGGATATGGTGGCAGGGATATGTTGCTCACCGGCAACATTTTAAGCGCATGAAACGCAGAACTCGTCAGGAGCAAAGAAGTACAACCGACAGGCACAAAAGAACTGCTGGCAACTGTTACATGGTTAACGCCGGAGGGTCACAAGTTCTCACCTTTGGGTGCGACTCTGATGAAGAAATGGCTCTGGGCCCTTTCTTTAAAGAATCCGTTTTAGGAAAAGAGGAAGAACCAGAGGCCCGCGAAAACATCCAGCTGCGCAATCGCACGCTCGCGGAAAAGAATCTCGGACCCGCGAATAGAAAAGATAAGGGAAAGGAGAAGGTCACTGAGGATATCACCTTAGATGACCAAGTCATGAAAGAGTTGGCTGCCAAAGATCCTCCCAGGATGGGTAAGGTGGATTACAACATCCTAGCGCACCTAAGGAAGCTACCTTCTCAGCTCAGCATTCTCGACGCCCTCCTATTATCAAAGGAAGCGAGAGATTCATTAATTAAGGCGTTACAAGAACCTGAGCAATTCCAAGCCTTCCTCGCCACAGAAAGGATGAACTAGAAGAAGTGCGCACGGCCGATATCACTTTCGGTGACGAAGACCTTCTCCTCGGGACGTGCGACCACAGCCGTCCCCTATACGTCTCCGGATATTGCCATGATATCAAGATAGGAAAAATTCTGGTTGATAATGGATCCTCCGTCAATCTCCTTAATGTTCGGGTGTTGAAGGAAATCTGCATGAGGTACAGCATCTCGCTCGTGACAAAATTACCAACTCCGATTTTGACTCCCAGTCATCACGGACTCTCGGATCTGTGATATTAACATTACGCTTCGGACTGCTCGTCACGGACGTCAAGTTTCACGTCATTGACGCCAAGACCTGCTACAACGCCTTGCTCGGTCGTCCTTGGTTACACGAGTACAACATCATCCCTTCTACACAGCATCAGTGTATGAAGTACTTTAAGGATGGTTTCGAGTATACCGTAACAGGTGAGCTGAACCCATTCTCCGTGAACGAAGTCCACAAGTACGAAGATGCAAAGTACTTTTTGCCAGACTTCGAGGATACAGAAAAGTGTCGCAAGCTGGAGAACAAAGCCGCCGCCACCATCCCTGTTTTCGGGAGCGATACCGAGGAAGAAGAAGAGATAGTTTACGCTGGGCCGTCTCGACGCAACAACCCGGGACCGTCCGCCCCCATGTTGATTTTCGGAAGTGACTCGGAAGATAAGGTTAATGCCGTGTTCTCCAGTCGGCCGTCAATACAAGCACCCTGTAAATCCCCGTTCCCATCTCAATAAAAGTTTCTAATTTTCCATATTTCCCCGAGTGTCCCTTTCTTTTTCCCTCGTATTTTTCTGTGGGAAGTTGGTTGCTTAAATTCCAATATTTATAATTTCCCAAACCCTAAATGTCAAAACCCAAAATTTAAAACCAATTTGGAAAACCAAACACAAACCAAAATTTAAAAAAACAAATAAAATATTTTACTAAACCCCAGCCCACTAATAAAATAAAATATTAAAGAAAATAAAACATTAAGCCCGACCTCTCCCATATTCCTCAGCCCACTCATTTTTTTTAAATAAAATCTCTATTTCAATCCCCCGGCCCACTCTCTCCCCTCAGCCCACAAAATTTTTTTAAAAGGAATTTTTTTAACGCCTCAGCCCAGCCCACTTCTCCAGCCCGCCTCCTCAACACCCGAACCGCTTCTATTCATCTCCCTTTTCCTCCAACGGTAACTTTCCTCCTTTCCCGCTCGTGACCGCCTTCTCCGCCGCAGCTCGCGCCCACGCCCACGCCCCGTTCTCGCAACGGTTCACCCACGACTTCAACCCTCATTCATTTCCTCACGCCCTCACCTTTCTCTTCTCCGTCATTTTCAAAAATCTCCTCACCTCTCTCCATTCACGAAAACCCACCGAGCGCCATAGTCCCTCACTCCACCGCCGGTGACAACCCTCAACAACTCCTCGACAACCCCTCGGCGACCCCCTTTCATTCTCCCTCATCCTCTATGACTCCCCCGACCCAGTACACCCGAGCCCCCTGCACACAAATCCCCTGTACACCCAACCCGTCACACTCGAGCCGACCACCACCCTGCCCCCTCAACGTCGGTGAGCCCCCGCTGACCTGAAGCATCCGTCGACCTCTACACACTCAGCATCTCCTCCTCCAAACATCCAGAACCCGAGCCCCACTTCTCTCTCCCTTCAATATATACAAAACCACACACACACCCCGACACCCACTGCAGCCCATCACCGGAGCGACGCCGTCGACCGTCGTCGACCCCAGTGCACTCGCAGAGGACCACCAAGCACCCCTCAACCTCCAGTGACCGTGCAACGACTCCGGACAACTCCGACGCAAATTCCGTATCTCGAGCCAAGCTCGCGCAGATCGGTTCACGACGAACATCACGCGATCGGGACGCCGCTGCTGCCGTAAAATCCCGAGACAATTCCAGGCAAGTGTTTTACTTGCTACCTGCTAAGATAATTGTGATACAAACTTGAATCATTTAGTTTATAAATTACCGATTCCCGATATAATATGCGACCTATGTGTTCGATACTAGACCCCAATGAAAATACTTGTTTAATTTGGCGAAAACCGATGTTTTCTGTTGTCCCATATGATGAAGAATAACGTGTATGAATCTCACTAGAAAATACGATTGTTAGTGACTAAAATTGATACCCCCCAAATATGCCGATAAAACTAGAATTTTTCCGTATCTGAAAACGATTAAAATCACTGTAAATTATGTGCATACTGGAATGATACGTTCGAGGGCTTAAATCGAAGCCGACTCGACGAACTTTAACCTTATGTAAACTTCTAATGATTTCTGTTCTTTAACTGCGATGATATTTAGATCGGAGTGCGACTCTGGACTGCAGTCCAGAGCGACTCTAATTACTGTGTACTGTCCCAAAATGTGTGTCACTGTGTTTCCTGAAGTCGTATGTTACGGAACTCTGAAGTAGATTAAATATAATTCTGTTATCTAAACAAAACAAGTGGTTCCATTCCGTTTCATTGCCGTTTGCTATTTTAAACTGTAAATAAAAGGGCAGAACGTATAACTGTCCAGAACAGATTCAGAAATGACACACTGAGGTTAAACTGTGTATAACCTTCGACGTACAGACGCGATTGAGGATCCGTCTATTGCGTTGAATACTCTATTGAAAACCCTAGATTTTATTCAACTGTAGTATTGCTGAAATCTGAACCCAACTGGGTGCAATTCGTGTCACGAAACGGACGTTCAGTTCTGAAACTGAATTTCCAGCCGCGGGCACTTAAAATGGAACAGCTGTATCTTGAAAACCGGAATCCCGATTGAACCGAAACTACTTTTGATGAATTTCTGACTGAGTGTTCTATCTATCTTACTTGTATCATTTTGTTGAATTCTTAACACATGAATTTATGCAATTTTTGTAAGATAATGACATGCATATTGATTCATAATACACTTAGCTTAATGATGGCATACATACATACATCATACCTCACTTGCCATAGACTTAGTATTAGTGCGTGTTAGAGTCAGTGAACATTGCATTATCGTGTGTGATTGATGTTGGTTTAGAAGTGACAAGTACACCAATGGGAAGTGAATATTTGTGACAGTGATTGATACAGTGGACAGTGATAAAACCGTGCCTTTGGTATACTTGTTCACGACTAAATCAAGATTATAAATAGTGAAAACCTGGAGATAAAGGGGAAATCGAAGTGGAAAGAGAATCGTATTTCGCGGGACCATGTTTTAGAGGATGATCATTCGAGCAGTGATATATATACTAGGTAGGATCTAGCGATCCGGCTGACAGGGTTATGTCCCGAGCATGTGGGTCGTTGTCTCGGGTATGTATGAGACTCCTGTTAAACATGATCCTCCTTCCACTATACGATTTCAAACATGACCTAGAGACCGATAGGGACACAGAGCATATTCTGCATCATATAGTGACATAGTGATTACTCGCATTGTACTTTCACTAGTATTACCCGTTTTACCCATTTCATCTTATTATATAATATTGTTATTGTGTCGCTCTGACGACCTGAGTATGCATGCTCAGATTTCGTGGAAGGACCAGCACAGGAGACGGATCTACCTTTCGAGTTCACGGAGATATAGTCTGGTGTACTTCCTATCTTTACTTCTTTTCATAAAAGTGATCGTGAGATTGGACTTGGTTAGTAATTGTTCTTGTTATCTATAATTTGTGAACAATGGATTTTAATGTAATAAATTAGTGATGTGATTCCTTTACTATTGTGCTTTATTTACTGATTACCATGTAATGCTAGAAGCCGAAGTATGACTACGGCGGGATGATTCCTTGACCGTAGGAGTATGGCTGGCCTAGTCACCCCTCGTTTTCTGTATTTTAGGAAGCGGGGCGTGACATGGTTTAGTTGGTATCAGAGCCGTGTTTAGTATCAAGGGATAACATTAACTATACTGTATTACGTTATTCTTGTTTCACTACTCTTGATTTTCATCCTTGAATCTGATCCTATCCTTTTGAATCTTCCAGTGATATGACGTCCCCGAACGACCCCTCCTCGGACTCCAGCTCTCAGGACCGCACGGAAAGAATACTTAGTGCACTGACCACTCTCGCAGAAGCTCAGGAAAGGAAGACAGATTTACTCGCTGAGGGACTCAGGGCGATTACCGCCGCAGGAGGACCCTCCGCACTTATTACCGCCCCCGAGGGCGCTACTCCACCAGCTTATCATGCTAGGGCTGGTACCGTATCCGACTTCCGACGGTTACATCCAGCTGCATTCATAGGGTTAGCTGAACCCCTTGAGACCGAACAATGGCCGGTGAACATGGAGAACCTACTGACAGCCGCCAGGGTTCCAGAGGAAGATAGGGTGGACATGATAAAGATACAATTGGAAGACGAAGCCCGTACATGGTGGTCGGTGGAAGAAAGCAGGCTAGACAGACCGATTGAATGGGCCAAATTTAAGGAATGTTTCCTAGATCATTATTTTCCTTCCACAGCCAAGACAGAAATGGAGGAAAGATTTATTCTTTTGAAGCAGAATGGACGCCCAGTGGACGTTTATGCGGCAGAGTTCAACCGTCTGAGCCGTTTTGCTCCATACATGGTCATCTCAGAGGCCACCAGGGCCAGACGTTTCCTTCAGGGTTAGATTTCGAGTTGCAGCAGTTGATTGCATCGTTGGATTTGCAGACTTTCGCACAGGTACTCAACGCGGCGAGAGTTCAAGAGCAATTGATTAACAAGTTCAAGAGACCCCCAGTCGTTCCAGCACGTACCCACGCGCCTTCTCGAGGAGCCATACCGGTTCACAGGCCAGGAACGACACAAATAAAGCGCCCGTTCGTACCACAGCATCGCCCCCAGAGACAGGGCGTAGTTTGCGGCTTTTGCGGTAGAGGTGGGCATACCCAGAAGGACTGTCGCCGTGCCAAGGGACAGTGCTTGATTTGCGGATCCAGTCGGCACAAGATTAACAGTTGCCCTGAGCGAGCAGAGATACAGGGAGGTTCTGGACCGCCACAGCAGAGGCCACAGGAACAGAGGCAACCCTTTACAGGTCGGGGTCAGGGACGGGCTTTCTCCTTGACCGCCGAGCAGGCAGAGGCGTCAGGAGACGTTGTTACAGGTACTCTACTTGTACATTCCTTACCAGCTAGAGTACTATTTGATTCGGGAGCATCGTATTGTTTCTTGTCTGAGCGTTTCACTAATACACACTCAATACCACATGAACCATTAACCAAGGGATGGGAAATTCATACGGGTAATGGCATTATAATATCTAGTCGAGAATGTAGATCATGCCCGGTTGTAGTGTGTGGCAGGGAATTCTATGCGAATTTCCTTCTGATTGGGACAGGCAGTTACGACGCAATTCTCGGGATGGATTGGATGAGCACTTTCCATGCAGTTATCGATTGTCGTGCAAGGAAGGTGATCTTCCGCATTCCCAATCACCCGGAGTTTACTTTCGAGGGAGGAAGCGAATCTTTGGAGCCAGCTAAGTACAGAGCCAAGCCCAAGGAGCTGACAGCTATGGAGATTGATAAGAGCCCAGTCCCAGAAATTGTTCGGGACTTTCTGGACGTATTTCCTGAAGAACTACCAGGTCTACCACCTCCTCAAATCTTGGAGTTCTCAATCGATTTGACTCCAGGTACAGCCCCAGTATCCAGAGCCCCATACAGAATGGCACCAGTTGAGTTAGCGGAATTGAAGAAGCAGGTTGAAGAACTATTGGCGAAGGGATTTATTCGGCCAAGCGCTTCACCGTGGGGTGCACCAGTTCTGTTAGTAAAGAAGAAGGATGGATCGCTGCGAATGTGCATAAATTATCGGGAACTGAACAAGGTCACAATAAAGAACAAGTACCCAATCCCACGCATTGACGACCTATTCGATCAGCTAAGTGGAGCCAAGGTATTCTCGAAGTTGGACCTCTATTCTGGATATCATCAAATCAGAGTAGCAGCCGAGGATGTATGCAAGACGGCTTTCAGGACCCGATACGGACATTGCGAGTTCCTTGTGATGCCGTTCAGTGTTACCAATGCCCCAGCAATATTCATGGACTTAATGAACAGGGTGTTCGCAAAGTACTTGGACACGTTTGTCATTGTGTTTATCGACGACATACTTGTCTACTCGAAGACCTGGGAAGAGCACGCTGAACATTTGCGCACGGTACTACAAATTCTTCGGGAAGAGAAGCTGTATGCGAAGTTAAGCAAGTGTGAATTCTGGCTCGACAAGGTTCAGTTTTTGGGACATATCGTTTCGGGCGAAGGCATCTCGGTGGACCCGGCAAAGATAGAATCTGTCAGAGATTGGCCAACGCCGAAGTCAGTGGCCGAGATCAGGAGTTTTCTGGGATTGGCAGGTTATTATCGGAGATTCGTCCAAGATTTCTCAAGAATCGCTGAACCATTGATGAGGCTGACACGGAAGGACGTACCGTTTACGTGGGCAGAGGAGTGCACTCAGGCATTTGACACACTGAAGCAGAAGTTAACCACGGCGCCTATTCTTACAGTACCAAATAATTCCGGTGGTTTGGTGATACACAGTGATGCCTCAGGGAAGGGTTTAGGCTGTGTTCTAATGCAGCACGGCCGAGTGGTTGCTTACGCCTCTCGACAACTAAGAAACTACAAGAAGAACTACCCTACGCATGACTTGGAGTTAGCTGCGGTAGTCTTTGCGTTGAAGATTTAGAGGCACTATCTATTGGGTGAGAAAGTGGAGGTGTACACAGATCATAAAAGTCTGAAGTACGTTTTCACTCAGAAGGAACTAAACATGAGGCAACGCCGATGGCTTGAGCTGATGGCAGATTATGATTTAGACCTTCAGTATCACCCGGGGAAGGTGAATGTTGTACCAGATGCGCTCAGTCGCAAGCCAGCGGTCATGATGTTGACCGATCAGAGGAGCATTATTAAGGACTTTCAGAGACTTGAACTTGAAGTCGTTACGCCGAACGCACTCAGTCAACTTTGGCAGCTACAGGTGCAATCTTCTCTGGTGGATCGCATCAAAACTGCACAAGCTGATGATCCCCGATTGCAAAAGTTCAGAGAGCAAGTGGAAGCTGGACTGAGAACGGACTTGATTATACATGAAGATGGCTCTCTGAGATTCGGTAGCAGACTCTGCGTACCTAAGGGAGATGTTCGAGAAGAAGTATTGGCTGAAGCACACAGTTCAGCTTATTCTGTGCATCCGGGAGGTACAAAAATGTATCAGGACCTAAAGCGGCACTTTTGGTGGAACGGAATGAAGCGTGAAATTGCGAGGTTCGTATCCAGGTGCTTGGTATGTCAGCAGGTGAAGGCGGAACATCAGAGGACAGCAGGATTGTTACAACCACTGCCGATACCTGAATGGAAGTGGGAGCACATTACTATGGATTTTGTGACGGCCTTACACGGAGCCCTAGGGGCAATAAAGCCATTTGGGTTATCGTCGATCGCCTCACAAAAGCTGCACACTTTCTACCTTTCCGAGTGGGACAGTCGACAGAATCACTAGCAGAAAGATATATGCAGGAGATTGTACGACTTCACGGTGTTCCAGTCAGCATTGTGTCAGACCGGGACACCAGATTCTTGTCGCACTTTTGGAAGAGCTTACAGGAGAGCTTGGGTACCCGCCTTAAATTCAGCACAGCTTATCACCCATAGACGGATGGACAATCCGAGCGTACGATTCAGACGCTCGAGGATATGTTGAGAGCCTGTATGTTGGACTTTCAGGGTTCCTTGGAGGACCATCTGCATCTAGTCGAGTTCTCTTATAACAATAGTTATCAGGCTAGTATTCAGATGGCTCCTTTTGAAGCACTATACGGGCGGAAGTGTCGATCCCCAATATGTTGGGATGATGTGGGAGAACGAAGATTACTGGGCCCCGAACTCATTGTTCAGACAGTCGACAAGGTCCAAATGATCAGACAGAGCATCAAGACGGCTCAGGATCGACAGAAGAGTTGGGCAGATACCAGCAGGAGGGCACTAGAATTCGAAGTCAGAGATCACGTGTTCTTGAAGATTTCCCCTACTCGTGGAGTTATCAGGTTCGGAGGTCGGGAAAAGCTCAGTCCCCGCTTTATCGGACCTTTTGAGGTGCTAGAGCGAGTAGGAGAGGTGGCCTATCGACTTGCCTTGCCTCCATCGCTAGCTGGTGTGCACAATACCTTTCACGTGTCTCAGTTACGGCGTTATGTTCGGGATGAGAGCCATGTCCTGGACCATTCGGAGCTAGTTTTGGGTACCGATTTATCGTATAAGGAGCAGCCAACTACCATCCTCGACCGCAGAGAGAAAGTGCTGAAGAATAAGGTCATTCCTTTAGTCCGAGTGTCTTGGGGCGGTCGTTCCCCAGGAGAATCCATCTGGGAGCGGGAGGAAGATATCCGTGATCGTTATCCACATCTCTTTGTTTAGTACATTGTTTCCTTGTATCCTTGTTAAATTTCGAGGACGAAATTTATGTAAGGGGGGTATGATGTAAATCCCCGTTCCCATCTCAATAAAAGTTTCTAATTTTCCATATTTCCCCGAGTGTCCCTTTCTTTTTCCCTCGTATTTTTCTGTGGGAAGTTGGTTGCTTAAATTCCAATATTTATAATTTCCCAAACCCTAAATGTCAAAACCCAAGATTTAAAACCAATTTGGAAAACCAAACACAAACCAAAATTTAAAAAAACAAATAAAATATTTTACTAAACCCCAGCCCCAGCCCACTAATAAAATAAAATATTAAAGAAAATAAAACATTAAGCCCGGCCTCTCCCATATTCCTCAGCCCACTCATTTTTTTTAAATAAAATCTCTATTTCAATCCCCCGGCCCATTCTCTCCCCTCAGCCCACAAAATTTTTTTAAAAGGAATTTTTTTTACTCCTCAGCCCAGCCCACTTCTCCAGCCCGCCTCCTCAACACCCGACCCGCTCCTGTTCATCTCGCTTTTCCTCCAACGGTAACTTTCCACATTTCTCGCTCGCGACCGCCTCCTCCGCCGCAGCTCGCGCCCACGCCCACGCCCCGTTCTCGCAACGGTTCACCCACGACTTCAACCCTCATTCATTTCCTCACGCCCTCACCTCTCTCTTCTCCTTCATTTTCAAAAATCTCCTCACCTCTCTCCATTCACAAAAACCCACCGAGCGCCATTGTCCCTCACTCCACCACCGGCGATAACCCTCGACAAGCCCTCGGCGACCCCCTTTCATTCTCCTTCGTCCTCTACGACTCCCCCGACCCAGTACACCCGAGCCCCCTGCACACAAATCCCCTGTACACCCAACCCGTCACACTCGAGCCGACCACCACCCTGCCCTCTCGACGCCGGCGAGCCCCCGCTGACCTGAAACATCCGTCGACCTCTACACACTCAGCATCTCCTCCTCCAAACATCCAGAACCCGAGCCACACTTCTCTCTCCCTTCAATATATACAAAACCACACACACACCCCGACACCCACTGCAGCCCATCGCCGGAGCGACGCCGTCGACCGTCGTCGACCCCAGTGCACTCGCAGAGGACCACCAAGCACCCCTCAACCTCCAGTGACCGTGCAACGACTCCGGACAACTCCGACGCAAATTCCGTATCTCGAGCCAAGCTCGCGCAGATCGGTTCACGAAGAACATCGCGTGATCGGGACACCGCTGCTGCCGTAAAACCCCGAGACAATTCCAGGCAAGTGTTTTACTTGCTACATGCTAAGATAATTGTGATACAAACTTGAATCATTTAGTTTATAAATTACCGATTCCCGATATAATATACGACCTATGTGTTCGATACTAGACCCCAATGAAAATACTTGTTTAATTTGGCGGAAACTGATGTTTTCTATTGGCCCATATGATGAAGAATAACGTGTATGAATCTCACTGGAAAATACGATTGTTAGTGACTAAAATTGATACCCCCAAATATGCTGATAAAACTAGAATTTTTCCGTATCTGAAAACGATTAAAATCACTGTAAATTATGTGCATACTGGAATGATATGTTCGAGGGCTTAAATCGAAGACGACTCGACAAACTTTAACCCTATGTAAACTTCTAATGATTTCTGTTCTGTAACTGCGATAATATTTAGATCGGAGTACGACTCTGGACTGCAGTCCAGAGCGACTCTGATTACTGTGTACTGTCCCAAAATGTGTGTCACTATGTTTCCTGAAGTTGTATGTTATAGAACTCTGCAGTAGATTAAATATAATTCTGTTAGATAAACAAAACAAGTGGTTCCATTCCGTTTCATTACCGTTTGCTATTTTAAACTGTAAATAAAAGGGCAGAACGTATAACTGTCCAGAACAGATTCAGAAATGACACACTGAGGTTAAACTGTGTATAACTTTCGACGTACAGACGCGATTGAGGATCCGTCTATTGCGTTGAATACTCTATTCAAAACCCTAGATTTTATTAAACTTTAGTATCGCTAAAATCTGAACCCAACTGGGTGCAATTCGTGTTACGAAACGGACGTTCAGTTCTGAAACCGAATTTCCAGCCGCGAGCACTTAAAATGGAACAACTGTATCTTGAAAACCGGAATTCCGATTGAACTGAAACTACTTTTGATGAATTTCTGACTGAGTGTTCTATCTATCTTACTTGTATCATTTTGTTGAATTCTTAACACATGAATTTATGCAATTTTTGTAAGATAATGACATGCATATTGATTCATAATACACTTAGCTTAATGATGGCATACATACATAAATCATACCTCACTTGCCATATACTTAGTGTTAGTGCCTGTTAGAGTCAGTGAACATTGCATTATCGTGTGTGATTGATGTTGGTTTAGAAGTGACAAGTACACCAATGGGAAGTGAATATTCGTGACAGTGATTGATACAGTGGACAGTGATAAAACCGTGCCTTTGGTATACTTGTTCATGACTAAATCAAGATTATAAATAGTGAAAACCTGGGGATAAAGGGGAAATCGAAGTGGAAAGAGAATCGTATTTAGGGGGACCGTGTTTTAGAGGATGATCATTCGAGCAGTGATATATATACTAGGTAGGATCTAGCGATCCGGCTGACAGGGTTATGTCCCGAGCATGTGGGCCGTTGTCTCGGGTATGTACGAGACTCCTGTTAAACATGATCCTCCTTCCACTATACGATTTCAAACATGACCTAGAGACCGATAGGGACACAGAGCATATTCTGCATCATATAGTGACATGGTGATTACTCGCATTGTACTTTCACTAGTATTACCCGTTTTACCCGTTTCATCTTATTATATAATATTGTTATTGTGTCGCTCTGACGACCTGAGTATGCATGCTCAGATTCCGTGGAAGGACCAGCACAGGAGACGGATCTACCTTTCGAGTTCACGGAGATATAGTCTGGTGTACTTCCTATCTTTACTGCTTTTCATAAAAGTGATCGTGAGATTGGACTTGGTTAGTAATTGTTCTTGTTATCTGTAATTTGTGAACAATGGATTTTAATGTAATAAATTAGTGATGTGATTCCTTCACTATTGTGCTTTATTTACTGATTACCATGTAATGCTAGAAGCCGAAGTGTGACTACGGCGGGATGATTTCTTGACCGTAGGAGCATGGCTGGCCTAGTCACCTCTCGTTTTCCGTATTTTGGGAAGCGGGGCGTGACACACCCCCTGGCGATGATCAGAGTTTGCAAATCACCATGGTGCCGCGGGAACACCACAAGGATCTCGACGCACTTCAAGCTCACAATGTGCAGGACCTGCAGACGTTTTAGGTCCCTTCCAGGCGAAAGGGTGAAAAGGCGATCCTATTCTACCAATCCACGGAAACGAGAGTGGAGAAAGAGATATGGCATGGCGCGGATGCTACACTCGACAGGCTCCAACCCATCCGTTTGCCCAGATATTACACAAATGGACTAAAGAGGCTATTGAAGCGCCAAGGGGTACCCTTAAAACAGACGGTTCGACAGGCTTGATTCTACAACAGGATTTGGGATGTCCCTGGAACTCAGCGCAAATTGCCCAACGGGAGAATGGAAGCGCTCGGGCTTGGATATGTGAGATCCGGGAAACGGGAACGGGTCCACGTGTAGGGTGTTTTTCGTCACCCCATTGAGATGGGAATACGCGCGCGCTTGTCAGGCGTACTACAGATTCCCCCTGCCTAGGGTAGGCCGGGGTTTAATGATTGTGGGGATCCGAATCTCCGACAGCCGCGGACTAAGCTGCCGTTAATTACCCCCCCCCCCCCGCCTTTGGGGCGAGGGAACCTCCGATTAACGGGTTAAAATGGTCATGCGAACTCAATGTGCAGTGTGCGTGTGTTTTGTTTTGAAAGGGGGTTTTGGATATATCGGGAGCCACGCAGAGTTTTTACGGGGGTCCCGCTATCCGGATAGCGGGCTGGGGGTCAAGGGGGCTGGCAGCCCCCTTGCGGGGTTCGGGGCAGCGTCCCGGCCCGAAAATTATTTTGGAGGGGGAGAATGTGGCGGAGTATGTATATGTGTGAATTTGTATACATATGTATATGTATATGTATATACATAAAAAGAGGGGGAAAAGGCATCCAAGGGATGCGTGGGGCAGCACCTTGGGCGCTGTGCGCTTAGGTGCTGTGCGCTCAGCGCGCTGCGCGCGCCACGTGTCGGCACGCGGGCGCCTTGCGCACTTGCGCAAGCGCGCAGATGCGCAAGCGCGGGCGCCACGTGTCGGCACGCGGGCGCCTTGCGCACTTGCGCAGGTGCGCAAGCGCGCGCGCCACGTGTCGGCACGCGGGCGCCTTGCGCACTTGCGCAAGCGCGCAGGTGCGCAAGCGCGCGCGCCACGTGTCGGCACGCGGGCGCCTTGCGCACTTGCGCAGGTGCGCAAGCGCGCGCGCCACGTGTCGGCACGCTGGCGCCTTGCGCACTTGCGCTGTGCGCCGGAGAGGCACAAGAGGCTTTTAGCCTGAAAAAAAGGGATTTCTCAAAGGAGAAATCAGAGAGGAGTCGGGCTCCTGAATGTGTTTTGGGTTTAATGGAAGTGGTTCTTCTTCTTCCTCCTGTCGCTTGCTGGATCTTGAAGATCAAGAGATGTGAAATCTCAAAATCTCTCCTTTTTAAGATCTGATGACAGATCCAAGTTCCCCTTTGTGGGTTTTGTGGTGGAAAACTATTTAGTTTTGAAAAAAGGAAGAGTAAAACTCTTGATTTAATTCAAAAGAAAGAAGAAGGTTTTGGAACCTTGAAGAAGGAGGAAAGAGCTCAGCTCTGAAACTTTTTTTGGAGAGAGAAAAAGTTGTTGAGATATTTCATTATCTTTGCCTTTATAGGCTATACACTTTACACATAGCCCCTTGGGCTTCACAAAATGGCATTTTGCCTATCCCATGGCTCATGTGCCATTTCTTTTTGCACATAAGCCATGGGCTTTACAAAAATTTGGCTTTATGCCTATTTTTCTTACATTTATCCATAAAATAAAATAAAAGAAATACAACAAAATTATTTATTAGAAAATTTTTATCTTGGCATGGGGGGAGGCCGGCCGCTTCATGTTCGGGCTCGACCCGGGCATGGGCCTACTGGATCTGGGCTTGGGCCCACTTGGCTTGGGGTCGACTTTGATTTTGACTTGGTCAACCGGGGTGTAAATTTTTACCCCAACAAATTGCCCCCCATCAATAAATGCACACCACATATGTAGGTCGTGTGCATGAAATTGATGGATCTTCTTTCACGTGGAGGCGGCTTGATTTGGTTCCCACCTTTTGGGAAGCTGGCACTGCCCTTTTTACGACATGAACGGTCGTTGCTTGACATGTCTCTGAGACGGAGTGTCCGTGATAGACGTTTTCCTGGCCCGGAGTGATCTGGTTCCCGCTTTGTAGGAATCCTGTGCTGCCCTTTTTACGACGTGGACGGTCGTTGCTGCCCTTTTAGCGACGTGGACGGTCGATGCTGCCATTTTTGCGACTTGGACGGTCGATGCTGCCCTTTTAGCGACGTGGACGGTCGGTTCTGCCCTTTTTGCGACTTGGACGGTCGGTGCTGCCATTTTAGCGACGTGGACGGTCGGTGCTGCCCTTTTTGCGACGTGGACGGTCGTTGCTGCCCTTTTAGCGACTTGGACGGTCGATGCTGCCCTTTTTGTGACTTGGACGGTCGGTGCTGCCCTTTTAGCGACTTGGACGGTCGGTGCTGCCCTTTTTGCGACGTGGACGGTCTTTGCTGCCCTTTTAGCGACTTGGACGGTCGATGCTTGATTTGACTTGCTCTGCTTCTTGCAGTGTCAGGGGTAGACTTGACTTGCTCCGCTTCTTGCGGTGTCGGGTGGATGTTGACTTGTTGATTTTGATTGGGTTGACATCAGCATCGCTATACTGGAATATGGTACCAGGAGCGAACCATCATCTGTCATGGAGAGGATTTTGGGATTTTGGTTTTTGTTTGGCATCTGCATTGCTGCACTGGAATAATGCCAGGAGCAACTCATCATTTGCCCCGAGAGAATTTGAGAATTGATGGCTTAGGAGGCAGGTTTAGATCCCTATCACCTAAGACTTTTCAATTTTATGGGCCGTGAAGGTTCCATAAAAGCATTTTCTCCCTACGAGTCGAAAGGATCTCGTAGGCGTATTTTCTCCATAGGAGTCGTGGGGACTCCTAAGTGTGTTGCTCCTTTGTGAGTCGTAAGGATCTCACGCGGGAATTTCCTCCTCCAAAAGTCGAGAGGACTTTGAGAGTGCATTTCATCTTCTTTTCACGAGTTTGCGCCCTTTCAGGTTTTCACAAACTCGTCGGCAGTCCTGCTGTTTTTACTCACGGAGCCCTTTCGGGTTTTCCTCCGTGCCCATTTTGCTTGTGGACATACCCCCTTTTTTTTTAGTGGGACTTTGAATGTGGTCTCACCGGTAGGACTTAGGAGAGATTGGGATTGTTTTACGCCCGTGGATTGTATACGGTTTTGCAGGATGTATGATCCAGACCGTAGGGCCAGAAAGATTTCAGGGATTTGTTGGCGTCTGCATTGCTGCACTGGAATGTGGTACCAGGAGCGACTCATCATTCGCCGTTGGGGTATGGGATTTGGAATTTGGTTGGCGTCTGCATCGCTGCACTGGAATATGGTACCAGGAGCGACTCATCATTCGCCATTTAGGGACTTGGAATTTGGATCTTGTTTGGCATCAGCATTGCTGCACTGGAATAATGCCAGGAGCAACTCATCATTTGCCTTGGGAGGACTTGGGATTTGGGTTTTTGGTCGGCATCAGCACCGCTAACACTGAAGCGAAATGCCAGGAGCGACTCATCATTTGCCGTTGCCCGTTGGGGAACGATGGCTTAGGAGATAGGTTTGGGTCCCTACCACCCAAGGCTTTTCAATTTTATGGGCCGTGAGGGTCCCATAAAAGCATTTTCTCCCTACGAGTCGTAAGGATCCCGCAGGTGTATTTTCTCCTTAGGAATCGTGAGGATTCCTAAGTGTGTTGCTCCTTTGTGAGTCGTAAGGATCTCACGCAGGGGTTTTCTCCTCGCAAGGTCGAGAAGGCTTTGCGAGTGTATTTCATCTCTTTTCACGAGTTTGCGCCCTTTCGGGTTTTCACAGACTCGCCGGTAGTCCTGCTGTTTTTACTCACGGAGCCCTTTCGGGTTTTCATCCGTGCCTGTTTTGCTTGTGGACATACCGTTTTTTTTTTGTTTTTTTGTTTTTGTTTTTTTTTTGCCGCTGGTGGGACTTTAAAAGTAGTCTCACCGGCAGGATTTGGGAGAAATAGGGGTCATTTATGCCCGTGGATTGTATACGGTTTTGCAGGATGTCTGATCCAGACCGTAGGGCCGATGTGCTCAATTCGCCTGCGACTTGGAGCATTCATGTGTAGTATTTCTTGAGATATCGGCCATTGATGGGTGGCATGGGCCTTTCTCCCTCGGCACTTATTAGTTGGTAGGATCCTCCGTCGAACACTTTCTCGATGACGTATGGTCCTTCCCAGTTCGGCTCGAATTTTCCCTTGGCATGTCGATTGGGGATGATCGGTCTTTTGAGGACCAACACCAATTCACCTTTCTTGAAAGCGCGGAGACGGGTTATCTTGTCATAGGCCCGTGACATTTGGGCTCGGTATAGCTCCAGATTTTGCTGCACCGCGAGCCTCTTTTCTTCGAGGGCATCGAGTTCTTCAAGTCGAAGGAGCACGTTTTCTTCCTCCGTCAACTCATGTTGGACGGCCATTCTTAAGCTTGGAACTTCAACTTCGAGGGGGAGGACCGCCTCCACTCCGAAGAGCAATGAGTAGGGAGTGGACTGAGTTGGAATACGGTGTGTGGTACGATATGCCCACAACGCCTCGTGAAGTTTGAGATTCCAGTCTCTCTTGTTGGCTGAAGCATTTTTCCTCAGGAGCTTGCATAGAGTCTTATTGAAGGCTTCGGCTAGCCCGTTGGCTCTTGGATTATAGATGGAGGAATATCTCCAGTCTATCTTGTGCTGAGTAGCGAACCTTGAGACATTGAAGCTCTTGAAAGAAGGCCCGTTGTCAGAAATGATTCTTCTTGGTGTACCGAAGCGGTATAGAATATTATGCTGGAAGAATGTCAGAATATCCTTTGTCTTAACTTCTTTTAGCGGGACAGCTTCAGCCCATCTGGAGAAGTAGTCTGTCGCGGCCAGTATAAACCGATGGCCTTTGGATGACGGAGGATCAATTGGGCCAACAATGTCGGTGCCCCAGACTTCGAAGGGCCACGACGCCACTGTAGGATGCAATGGATTGGGATGCTTGTGAATAAAATCACCGTGAATTTGGCAGATATAACATTTCTTTGCATGCTCTCCGCAATCCCGTATCATGGTGGGCCAGTAATACCCAAGCCGTTTGATTTGAAGTCGCATCTTGGGGCCAGATTGGTGAGCACCGCAAACGCCCGAGTGGACATCTTTCATGACCTTTTGGGCTTCGGCCAATGACAGACACCTGAGCCATAGTTGGTCGTATGACCTGCGGTATAACGTGTCATTTACAAACACGTATCGGATAGCTCTTTTCTTCAGCTGAATCCTCGCAGATTTTTCTTCGGGCAGCTTGTCGTATCGGAGGTACTCTATGAAGGGTTCTCTCCAATCGGGCTCGTCTTGGATGATCGAAGCTTCTTCCGCAGGACTGCTCTTCTGTTCCGCACTTTCCTCTTCTCGTAGAGAGACTGGGGGTAGAATTTGCCGGCTCCTGACTGTGATCAGAATTTCTTCCATGTCAGGATCAGCCAGCTCCTTGGCCAAGCGAGCGAGTACATCAGCCTTTCCGTTCAACGCTCTAGGGACTCTCGTTAGTTCGATATGAGTGAACCGTTTCATGAGTTCCACCACCCTACCTCTGTACCGAGCTAACTCGGGTTTGTATATCTTATAGTCGCCGCTTACTTGGTTGACGACAAGCTGGGAGTCACCGTAAACTCGTAGCCGAAGGATTTCCATTTCTATGGCGAGTTCCAAACCAGCTATCAGAGCTTCATACTCAGCTTCATTGTTCGTTCGAGGCTCGGTGAGAGCAAAAGAACATCGTAGGGTTCCCATTGATGGTGTGATGAACACCAATCCTATCCCTGCTTTTATCTCCGGGACGCTTGATTTACTGGAGGTCTTTATTGACGAGGCTCCATCGAAGTAGAGCTCCCAACATGGCTCATCTTCCTCGAGGTGCAGCACTTGTTCATCGGGTAACTCACAATTTAGCGGCGACCCTTCTGGTATGGGATGAGCGGCGAGAAAGTCTGCAATAGCTTGCCCTTTTACTGCTTTCTGAGGGGTATAAACTATGTCAAACTCAAGTAGCATGACAGCCCATCTTGCCATCCTGCCGGCTAGGCTTGCTTTGGTCATCAAGTGTTTGAGCGGGTCGACCTTGGAGATCAGCATAACCCGATGAGCCAGCAGATAGTGCCTCAGCTTCTTCACAGCAAATATCAGAGCCAGGCATTGCTTTTCGATTGGGGAATAGTTGTGTTCCGCCCCGACTAGAGTTCGACTGAGGTAGTAGAGGGCATTTTCCTTTCCCTCCTCGTTATTCTGGGCGAGGAGCGCACCGAGTGACTCATCTAGCGCGGCAGTGTAGAGAATCAACGGTTTATTTGGAATGGGAGCAGCCAGCACTGGAGGGTGCAACAAGTATTGTTTGATGCTTTCGAACGCTGCTTGACATTCGGCATCCCAGATAAAAGGAGCTCCTTTCTTCATGAGCTTTGAGAAGGGCCTACATCTCCCCGATAAATTTGAGATAAACCTCCGTATATAAGCAAGCTTGCCTTGAAAAGATCTTAGCTGCGTCAGACTCTTCGGAGGGGGCATCTCCATGATGGCCTTTATCTTTGATGGGTCAACTTCGATCCCTCGATGTCGGACTATGAAGCCCAGGAATTTTCCCGATGACACGCCAAAAGCGCACTTCAGAGGATTCATCTTCAGATCGTATTCCCTCAGTCTGGTGAGAACGGTCCTGAGATCTTGGATATGATCGGCCTTGGCTTTAGTCTTGACGACCAGATCATCAACATAGCATTCGACGACTTTATGGATTAGGTCATCAAAGATATTAGTCATTGCCCTTTGATATGTAGCACCTGCGTTCTTCAGTCCGAATGGCATTACCTTATAGCAATATATTCCGATCGGGGTTCGAAATGCTGTGTGCTTCTCATCCTCAGGCGAAATCTTGATCTGGTTATATCCAGACGAGCCGTCCATAAAGGTGAACAGTTCGTAATTTGAGGTGTCATCGACCATCATTTCCATGACCGGTAGCGGGAAGTCGTCTTTAGGACATGCCTTGTTAAGGTCCCTGAAATCGACACAAACTCGGATCTGCCCATTTTTCTTCTTCACTGGGACTATGCATGCGATCCAGTCTGCATATTTCTCTTCCCTGATGAAGCCGGCATCGATGAGTTTCTTGGTTTCCTCGGTGACCTTTTCTTCCAACTCCCTTCTCATTCTTCGAGGAGCTTGTTTGACTGGCTTAGCATCGGGAGATATAGCCAGCTTATGTACGGCTACCTCAGGGGAAAGGCCAGGCATTTCTTTGTATGTCCATGCGAAGCAGTCGACGAACTCACGCAGCAGGGCAACTATCTGCTCTTTCATTTCCTCTGACAAGAGTGAGCTGATGTAGGTCGGCCTTGGATTATCGGGCGTTCCTAAGTCAATCTCGGTTAGCTCATCAAAGGTTGCTTGTCCGCCATCTTCGAGCTCTTGAGGAGCTTCTTCTGGCTCGGCTATCTCGTCATCATTATTCGATCCTCCGCTGGCCTCACCAACATGGATCATGTAGCACGCTTTGGAATCAGGTTGAATGTAGCCTATGCCCTGTCTATCTGGAATTCGTCCATCGATGAGTGCTCGAACCTGGGGCGGATACCATAGCCCTTCGTAAAACTTTGCTTCGGACTCCGTTTGATATAACCGGCATCCGCACTTCTTAAAGTATTCCCGCATCTCGGGCGCATAGTATCTGGGATTGAGGACGGCTCTTATGCCTCTCTCATAGGGAAGGCACGCGACAGAAAGATCGTCCGGGTGCACAACGGGGTTGGACCTGTAAAACAGGATGCCCTTCTGTCCATTTTTCCTCCCGGGCACGTAGAAAGTTTTCAGCTGGTCCACGGTAGAGACTGACAATGCGTCGAGCTCTTTGCACATCCGTTCCGGCACCCTTGTGATGGCCAGGGACCCTTCAGCGACTTCGAAGGTCTCTCGTAGTTTCGCTTGCTGCATGGGGGGCCGATCTGCACAGCTGTTGCACGGCAGGTCCTCTTCTTCTGACTCTTCAGTGTCACTGCCAAGATGAGGGCGGACTTTGCTGCTAGACGGGCCTTCAGTAACAGATTCGTCTGTATCGCTGCCGAAATGAGGGCGAGTTTTGCGAAAGGACGGGCTTCCAGCGTCAGACTCATCAGTGTCGCTGCCGAAATGCGGGCGCACTTGGGTATTTTTGCTTTTGAAAGTGATAGCCGGCGCAGATTTGCTTTTGAGTCTTGGGGCCGTTCTATCCTCAGTCAGTTGTGGCTTAGCATTTTGGTGGTTCGTAAAGTACCGAGAATCTTCATATCGGACTTCATGCACACCGAACGGCTGGATGTCTCCGTCAATGCGTCTTTCTTCGCCATTTTTAGTATACTTCATGCATTGATGGAGAGTTGACGGAATGATGCCGTAATCGTGGAGCCACGGCCGCCCCAAGAGAATCTTATAAGACGTGTCGGCGTCGATCACGTATATCTTAGGTTCAGTTTGCAGTTCCCCGAATTTGATTGGCAAAGCTATAGACCCCAGAACTTGCTGGCAATTTTGGTTGAAGCCTTGAATGACAATCCTTTCCCTTGACAGGTGTCGGACGTCCATTGACAAACTCTTCAGAGTTTGCAAGTTCATGATGTTCACTGAGGACCCCGGATCAATCAATATGCGATTAATTCGATCTCCGTCGCTGTACCCGGTCACGTAAAGTGGCCGATTATGCTCAGCCGTTCCCAGTAGCAAGTCTTCATCCTTAAATGTGACTGCGGCGGCATGCAGAGCATGCTGGGCTTCTTTCATATTAATTTCCGCAAAGTGAGCCTGATACCGCTCGGGGTTTTGTAGAGCGTGAATGAGAACATCTCTAAGCTCCTTAGATAGGACCAAGGCGTCGTAGATGCTCAGGAGAGATGGAAGCTTCCGGAGATGCGCCAAGACATTATAGTCCACTGAGGAAGGACTTATGTTTTCATCAGCCGGTTCTCTGCCATCTTCTTCATTAGTGACTTGTTTTTCTTTCCCTTTTGGGGCGTTGCCCTGATTTGGCGGTAGAGCCCTGCCGCTTCTGAGCTGGATTTGATTGGTCGTTGTGGAGAGCTCCTCGTCCTCTTCGGGAAAACAGAGATCATCCTCGGAGTCGCTGCCAAGATGGATGGCGTAGAAGGTCACTACTGGGATCTCTTCATTGGAGTCTTCTTCTAACTCCTCCAGAATTTCAGCCGCTTGTTCAGGGAAGAACTCCTTCAATTGAATCAATGTTCTTTCCCTTTGTTCATATTCTTCGAGGGAATCGATATATTTTTGAATGGTCGATCTCCCTGTAGACTCTTTTTCGCGCCTAGCTGCACTTTTCTTCTTCTTGAGCTTCTTAGATTTTGAGCCTGATGGAGCCGCATTGGCAGCTGGACTGGTAGGCTTCTTCTGCCCTTCCCATTCCGCCCTGGGTTCTTTCCGAAGTAGCTTTAGCATCTTCTTCGTCTTATTAGATATGTGCGTACTCCACGGAGGCCGCGATGAGTCAGTTTCGTTTGTCAGGGCGGCGGGTTCGGCTGTCTGCTCCCAGAAGGCTTCAGCTTCCGTCTGTATAAAGTTGGCGGTTGCAACTTGATTGTTCACCAACACGCTTTTGGATAGCTCGATCTCTCCAGCCTTGTACTGCTTCTCGACCCAGTCTTTGAAGATATAGCAATCCTCGATCGCATGGCTCACTACTCGGTGGTACGGGCAATACAGAGGATTGTCGGTCATTTTTGCTTCTTGGGGTCTTTTCGACTCCGGCAGTTGTAGGCCGTTGTTCAAGGCATCTTTAAATATCTTGCGAACCTTGTCCCTTCTGAAAGAGTAAACCTTATTCTTTTTCTCGTCTAGGGTGGGCCCATCTCCTCCCAGCAATGGCTTTCGAGACCGGTTAGTTTTGGATTCGGCCGCCCTTCGCTTTTCTTCACTGTCGGACGCATTGAAGACATTGGTACTGCTGGAACTACCGCTTCTACGGTTGTCGTCCCGCTTGCTTTTCCAAGTTTTCTCTCTCTGAGAGTCCGGCGGGGACTCTTGCTTTGAGCGTTCCAGCATTTGGACTTTCTTGGTTAGCTCCTGAAATGTCTTGAGGCCCGCTGTACACAAGAATGGGACCATCCAATTGCTGAGGTTCCCAATGAGAAGGCTGACGGACTGGTCCTGCTCCAGCGGCGGTTCGCACTTGACCGTGAGATTACGCCATCGGGCGATAAAGTCAGTGTTGCTTTCATTCCTCCCCGGCTTGGTCCTCACAAGGTCGGCAATGGAGATTTTATCACTGACGCTCATGAACCTTTGCCGGAATAGAGACTCCATTTGGGCAAAGGTAATGATGGACCCGTCTGGTATGCTCGCGTACCAGTCGAAAGCGACACCGGTCAGGCTGTTGACAAACTGACGAAGAAGGAGCGCGTCATTGCCCCCTGTATTTCCGCACGATGCTTTGAAGTGGGCGACGTGCTGATTTGCATTCCCCGTTCCATCAAATCTTCCGAACTTAGGAATGACGTAGCCGCTTGGGAACTCAATCAGATCGTACTGCGCGGGGTATGGCCGCCCACTACTGCCGATTTCTTTCTGAGCTTCAGCTTCGGCCACCAATGTTTTAACCTTGCTGGTGACCAAATCCATTATCCGATCCTGTGTTAGCGGGATAGTGCTATCTGGGGCCAAGGCGTCCCCAGAAGCAGAGTGTGGCCGGCTTTCATGTGGCTCGACCAGTCTTGGGCCCGAAGGAACAGGCATTGGCTGCCTCGGATTGTCCTCACCCGGCTGATTAGTAGCGGCTTGCGCTTGATTAGGAGGCGCTCGAGCAATTTGAGCCGTAAGCTGCATCACCACATTCGTTAAGTCGTCAATCTTCGAATAGAGCTTGGCCATCTCTTTATCTTTGCTCCTGAGCTGTTTTCGAAGCTCTTGAAGCAGCTCTTGCTCCGCAGTCCTAGGGCGGAAAGTCGGCTCTTCCTCGCTGTCCGAGCTTGACTCTTCATGGACCGAGGGGTCTATCTGCCTATCATCCTCATCGAGAGGGTTTTCTTCATCCAGCAGGGGCGGCTGTTCTTGGGCGGCGGCAACCACATTTAGGCTAGATTGGGCTTGGGATGTGGTGGCCCCGTCCTTGCTTTTGCTGCGAAGGTTGTCGCTGGGGCGCCCGCCCGCCATATAGACCGTATGGATGATATATCCGGCCGTCTTTCTATCATTGGCAGTTGATTTCGTGGATCGCTGTCTTGACCGCCTTGTTTCGGTAACTGGTAGTCGATTGAAGGCGTCTGGCTTAACCAGTTTCTTGAAAGGTGCTGGCGCTTCTTTTCTGGGTTTTCCCCGCTGCTTTCGTGCGGCACAGAGTGCTTCATAGACTCTTAATGAGACAGTGTCATACTTTTTCTGTTGGGGCCGGGACACGTCTCTTTGCGGCACTGTTCGGACCGCTGTCTTCTTGATTCTGGCGGTCATGGCATTGTTCTGAACCCACTTTAGAGGCTTGAAGGAATTGCTGATTCTTACGTCCGACTCAGCCGTCGTCGCGGGGCAACTCTGCACTTGGAACTTCACACGATTCCATTTGGCCGAAGCCTTAGCCCTTTTGTTGGCTCGATACCTGAGCCGCTTCTGCCTTAACTTTTCTGTTCTAAGCACCTTGCAGACTTCGGCTTTTTGGGAAGACGCCGCATACCGGTTGATGGAGGGCCTTGGAGATACGCCCGATTGTGCATTTGTTGGAGTCATCGCCTGAGCTCGTCCGCAACTTTTAATGTTGCCCTTCACATCGGAAGTCTTGCCCCCAGCTAGAGCGCCAGGGACTCGTTCAGACACCATCTTAAGTTTCGGTTGTGGTGCCTTGGCGATCACGACATTCGGCCTCTTACCCCTTGAGACCGGCTTGGCCACCTGTTCCGCTGGGATCTCTGCCAGATGAGCGCTTCCGGCAGGGTAGATGATGACAGAGCCAAACTGGCGGGGCGGTTCCTCCCATTGTCGACTGAGGCTTGCGGGGAGAACCACACGAGCGTTGATCTTGACCACGTACGGAATCGGGGTTGCTTTGGAAGTTGAATTCGTCTGGGAAGACATTGTCGTTGAAGGTTGATTGCTGCACGGAAAAAAAAACATCATTTCAGTATAGGCAATCGATATGTATATTGATTGAGTTCGTATGAACGTTTAACCCGAAATATGGGAGGAGAGATTGGTCCCACCGGGCGTGCCAGAATCTGTAGGGCGTTTTTCGTCACCCCATTGAGATGGGAATACGCGCGCGCTTGTCAGGCGTACTACAGATTCCCCCTGCCTAGGGTAGGCCGGGGTTTAATGATTGTGGGGATCCGAATCTCCGACAGCCGCGGACTAAGCTGCCGTTAATTACCCCCCCGCCTTTGGGGCGAGGGAACCTCCGATTAACGGGTTAAAACGGTCATGCGAACTCAATGTGCAGTGTGCGTGTGTTTTGTTTTGAAAGGGGGTTTTGCATATATCGGGAGCCACGCAGAGTTTTTACGGGGGTCCCGCTACCCGGATAGCGGGCTGGGGGTCAAGGGGGCTAGCAGCCCCCTTGCGGGGTTCGGGGCAGCGCCCCGGCCCGAAAATTATTTTGGAGGGGGAGAATGTGGCGGAGTATGTATATGTGTGAATTTGTATACATATGTATATGTATATGTATATACATAAAAAGAGGGGGAAAAGGCATCCAAGGGATGCGTGGGGCAGCACCTTGGGCGCTGTGCGCTTAGGTGCTGTGCGCTCAGCGCGCGCGCGCGCCACGTGTCGGCACGCGGGTGCCTTGCGCACTTGCACAGGTGCGCAAGCGCACGCGCCACGTGTCGGCACGCGGGCGCCTTGCGCACTTGCGCAGGTGCGCAAGCGCGCAAGCGCGGGCGCCACGTGTCGGCACGCGGGCGCCTTGCGCAGGTGCGCAAGCACGCGCGCCACGTGTCGGCACGCGGGCGTCTTGCGCACTTGCGCAAGCGCGCAGGTGCGCAAGCGCGCGCGCCACGTGTCGGCACGCGGGCGCCTTGCGCACTTGCGCTGCGCGCCGGAGAGGCACAAGAGGCTTTTAGCCTGAAAAAAAGGGATTTCTCAAAGGAGAAATCAGAGAGGAGTCGAGCTCCTGAATGTGTTTTGGGTTTAATGGAAGTGGTTCTTCTTCTTCCTCCTGTCGCTTGCTGGATCTTGAAGATCAAGAGATGTGAAATCTCAAAATCTCTCCTTTTTAAGATCTGATGACAGATCCAAGTTCCCCTTTATGGGTTTTGTGGTGGAAAACTATTTAGTTTTGAAAAAAGGAAGAGTAAAACTCTTGATTTAATTCAAAAGAAAGAAGAAGGTTTTGGAACCTTGAAGAAGGAGGAAAGAGCTCAGCTCTGAAACTTTTTTTGGAGAGAGAAAAAGTTGTTGAGATATTTCATTATCTTTGCCTTTATAGGCTATACACTTTACACATAGCCCCTTGGGCTTCACAAAATGGCATTTCTCCTATCCCATGGCTCATGTGCCATTTCTTTTTGCACATAAGCCATGGGCTTTACAAAAATTTGGCTTTATGCCTATTTTTCTTACATTTATCCATAAAATAAAATAAAAGAAATACAACAAAATTATTTATTAGAAAATTTTTATCTTGGCATGGGGGGAGGCCGGCCGCTTCATGTTCGGGCTCGACCCGGGCATGGACCTACTGGATCTGGGCTTGGGCCCACTTGGCTTGGGGTCGACTTTGATTTTGACTTGGTCAACCGGGGTGTAAATTTTTACCCCAACACCACGGTAGCTACGCTATATATAACTTCGATGAAGAGGAAAACGCCCTGTCGAGCGATGCTAACCCCTCGTCAAAACTGGATCCCGCAAGCGAAGTGCCGAGTCCGTCGTTTGAAGAACGAATGGATAAGCTTATCAGGAAAGCGGGTCAGAAATCTCGGGAAGACCATAATTGCGAGATGGCCATCTACGAGAAGGCCAGGACGCAACGTCTATTTCAACATGCTGCAAAAGACGAAGATACTCCTCCCTGTCAACCCGTTGTGCAAAAGGCCCGACGCAGAGGCAGAAGTAAGTCAAGAAGCAGAAAGAGGAGCCGACAACAACGACGCAGGATTAGAGAGTCATGTGACCGGGCATTGCGCGGTCCGGATGTGTCCCTCATAAAGAAGATGAGTCGAGCGTATTCCTTCCCCCGAGACAAAACGAAGAAGTTACTCGAGCTCGCTATAAAACATCAAATGATCGCACTTCCGGAGTCTAAGCACCCTGAGCAAGCTAACAAAGTTTCTCATCCGGGCTATTGCTCTTATCACCGAGCCATAGGACACCCTATCGAAGACTGCTTCACCTTCAAGAACTGGGTCGAAGACCAGTACCAGCAAGGCAGGTTTGTTTTATCCAGCAGCTGGAGGGTAACGCCGCCACGAAAGCACGAACCCAAAGCCGCAAGAGCAGAACCAGATCCGCATCAATCTTGGAAGCGGATTCGCACCTGTCACATGATTACAATATTAAAAGAAGAGCCCGAGGACATAGACGACCTTCCTTGGTGCTTCGAAAACAATAGCAATGAGGTAATCTCAGAATTTCCACCAGCTCCGAAAGAACTGGAAGATGGCATACATACTACTGCGGATAACCTCAAGAAGATTGAGTTGGGGTCGGCAGACGATCCGCGACCGACATTCGTCAGCGAGCTGCTATCTGAATAAAGGGTGGCTGCGTTAAAGGACGTGCTTCTACAGCATAGAGATTGCTTCGCGTGGAACTATTCCGAGATGCCAGGATTAGATCCAGAGATTGCGGTGCATAAATTAGCAATATCTCCGGATATCAAGCCAGTCAAACAGGCACCGAGACGGATGCGGCTCGATCTTGAAATGAGCATTAACGCCGAAGTCAAGAAACTAATCGATTTCGGGTTTATCCAGGAGGTACAGTATCCTGATTGGGTCGCCAACATCGTCCCGGTAATGAAGAAAAATGGGACGGTGCGCATATGCGTGGATTTCAGGGATCTCAATAAAGTCTGCCCGAAGGACGATTTCCCAGTACCGGTAACCGAGCTGATGATAGATAACACGTCCACTCATGAGGTTTTCTCCTTTATGGACGGTTCATCAGGGTATAATCAGATAAAGATGCATCCCGAAGACCAGAAGCACACCGCCTTCAGGACTCCTTTGGGTATATTCTGCTACAAGGTGATGCCCTTCGGTTTAAAGAACGTCGGTGCCACCTATCAGAGGGCCATGACGAAGATCTTCGATGACCTTATACATGAAATCGTCGAGTGCTATATCGACGATCTCGTGGTTAAAAGCAAATCATACGAGGAACATCTCGAGCATCTGAAGACCGTATTTCGACGCCTTCGGCAATACAAGTTGAAGATGAACCCTCTCAAGTGTGCATTCAGAGTTTCTTCAGGCAAATTCCTGGGATTCATCGTCCGACACCGAGGCATCGAGATAGATCTGTCAAAGATCAAGGCGAACATGGAAATGCCTCCGCCGAGAACTCTTAAACAGTTGCGGTCTCTCCAAGGAAAGCTCGCATATATTCAGCGATTTATAGCCAACCTCTCGGGCAAGTGCCGTCCTTACAGCCACCTGATGAAGAAGGGAACCCCGTTCGTCTGGGACCAAAAATGCAAAAGCGCGCTAGACGAGATCAAGCAATACCTGCAGAACCCGGCAGTGCTGGCTGCTCCGGTCAAGGGAAAGTCCCTCATTCTTTATACGACCGCCCTCGAAGGTTCCTTGGGCGCATTATGGGCACAAGAGAATGATCAAGGGAAGGAGAGAGCTCTTTATTACTTAAGTCGAGTTCCGCTGGGGCCAGAAAGCAATTACTCCCCTATCGAAAAACACTGCCTGGCGTTAATCTTTGCGATAACAAAACTCCGGCACTATGCATTGGCACATGAAGTCCGTCTTATATCAAAGGTGGACCCCCTAAAATATCTAATGTCAAAGGCCATATTGACAGGGAGACTCGCTAAATGGGCCCTGCTCTTGATGGAGTTTTCAATAACCTATCAGCCGCTTAAGGCAGTGAAAGGCCAAGCCATCGCCGACTTCCTTGCTGAGCATCCAGTACCTGCCGGTTCTCCTCTGAATTGCGATTTGCCGGACGAACATGCATTTGACGCGATCGACAGCGGTGATACCCGATGGGAGCTTTATTTCGATGGAGCGTCCTCCATAAAGAAGCGCAAACAAAGTACCCCAATGATCAAATCGGGGGTAGGCCTCATCTTCGTAACTCCACAAGAAGGGATAATGCGCTTCGCTTTCTCCTTAACGGAATCGAGGACAAACAATGAAGCCGAATACGAAGCTCTGATAGCAGGCCTCGAGATCGCCATTGACATGGGAATTGAAAACTCCTCATATACGGGGATTCTCAACTGGTCGTTAGTCAAGTAAACGGCGACTACCAAACGTGCAAACCGGAGTTGGTGAAGTACGGTGAAAAGGTGCAACAACTGTTGCCCTAAATTCCCTCCTATACTTTGGAAAGCATACCACGCGCGGAAAATAGCAAAGCGGACGCGTTAGCTAAGCTCGCTAAAGAACTGGCTGACGAGAACCTCGATGACGTTAAAATCGTGGTACAAAGCCGTCGAGTGCTCGCCCCAGCAGAAATATCTCCGGAATCATCCGAAGAAAAGAGAGCGACTGAGCAGACGACCCTACAAATAAAAGACCGTGAGAAGCTGAGGACTGGAGGGAAGTCTTCATAGACTACTTTAAGTCCCACCGAATGCCCGAAGAAGCGTCCTCAAGACATCAGCTCATGAAACGAGCTCTATCTTTCGCTTTCGTCAATAATACTCTGTACAAAAGGTCATTTGACTCTCTGCGGTTGAGATGCCTGGGACCTGACGAAGCAGAAAGAGTCGTTCAGGAAGTTCGTGACGGAATCTGTGGTTCTCATCAAGCAGGCCCGAAGATGAAGTTAAAGATTAAACGGATGGGTTACTACTGGCCCACGATGATCCAGGACTGCCTCGAATATGCGAAGCAGTGCCACTCATGCCAAATCCATGGGGATTTCATCCACCAGCATCCGAATCCGCTACATCCAACGATGGCTAGCTGGCCATTCGAAATGTGGGGAACTGACATAGTCGGCCCTATCGAACCAGCATCGTCCAGGGGACATCGTTTCATCCTGGCGAAGACTGATTACTTCTCCAAATGGGGAGAAGCAGTATCGTTGAGGGAAGTGAAGACGGAGAATATCCTCCACTTTTTCAAGACGTGCGTCATTTATCGGTTTGGAACTCTACGGCGGATTATCTCAGATAACGGACCAGCCTACAGAAGCCATAAGATTAGCCGCTTCGCGCAACAGCATAATATAGACTGGAGATACTCTTCAGTTTATAATCCACGAGCTAACGGTCTGGCCGAAGCCTTCAATAAGACCTTGACAAAGATCATAAAAAAGACGGTGTCCCGAAATAAGAAAGACTGGCACGAGAGACTGCAAGAGGCTCTTTGGGCGTATCGAACTACGATCAAGACGGCCACGAACACGACGCTATACGCATTGGTATTCGGTACGGAAGCAGTACTCCCCCTCGAGATAGAGCTACCTTCTCTACGAGTGGCAGTCCACCACGAGTCGACAGACGAAGAAAATGCTCACCTCCGGCTTGAGGAGCTTGACGCCCGCGATGAAACCCGGCTCATAGCGCAACAAAATCTGGAGGCTTACAAAGCGAAAATGACGCGCTCGTATGAAAGTTTGACCGGGCCGAGGACATTCCGCCAAGGCGAACTCATGCTAGTGGTCAAAAGGCCTATGATCCCCAATCGCGCCAAGCGGGGAAAATTTGAGCCAAACTACGAAGGCCCGTACATCATAGACAAAGTCTACCAGGGTGGAGCCTATCTACTCATAGATATGCACGGTGAGAGACCTTTCAGGCCAATAAACGGCCGCTTCCTAAAGAAATACTACGCTTAAGGAGTCACAGCCTAGGTCAATGATAGGTGACGACGACTATGTCCGCTCGCTATCTTCCTAAGCTCAAGCTCTATAAGTAGTAGCTGCCCCTCTCAATGACGGACCGAAACGTCCTTAAACTAACGACGGACCGAAACGTCCTTAAACTAACGACGGACCGAAACGCCCTTAAACTAACGACGGACCGAAACGTCCTTAAAACTAATAACGGACCGAAACGTCCTTAAACTAATACCGCAGCATCCTTAGGCTGACGAGATAAAAAAAAGGAAGAAAATAAAAGGAATGAATAAATAAAAACGGTATGTCCATCAGCAAAAAGGGCATGGGTGAAAACCCGAAAGGGCTCCGTGAGTAAAAACAGCAGGGCTACCGGCGAGTGTTCGTGAAAACCCGAAAGGGCGCGACCTCGTAAAAAAAAAGAAGAAAATAAAAAGAAAGAAAAAAACGGTATGTCCATAAGCAAAATGGGCACGGGTGAAAACCCGAAAGGGCTCCGTGAGTAAAAACAGCAGGGCTACCGGCGAGCGTTTGTGAAAACCCGAAAGGGCGCAACCTCGTTAAAGGACACTTGCGGGATCCTCACGACCCTGTAAGGAGAAATCACCCGCGCGAGATCCTTACGACTCACAAGGGAGCAACACACTTAGGAGTCCTCACGATTCCTAAGAAGAAATTACACTTGCGAGATCCTCACGACTCGTAAGGAGAACTCTCTTATGAGACCCTCACGGCTCATAAGATTTGAAAGCCTTAAGTTACAGAGACCTGAACCTGTGCTTAAGCAGCCCCCACAACCTTCGATATTGCCCTACAAGCGGCTCATACTGACCCTTGTATACAATCCACGGGCGCGAATAAATATTTCCTCAACAAAGTCCCGCCCGTGACTAAGGGTATATCCCTATGGTGAACAACCCTTATAAGTCCTCTCGACCTATAAGGAGAAAGCCCTCTTGTAGGGTCCTTATGACTTACAGAGGAACATACACTTAGGAATCCTCACGATTCCTAGGGAGAAAATACACTTACAAGATCCTCACGACTTGTAGGGGGAAATACCTTTGTGAGACCCTTACGGCCCATAAAGTCAAAAGCCTTAGTCGACAGGACCCTAACCCTGTTTGCTAAGCCACCTTTGTTCAACATCGACAGAGGCAGATGATGATTCGCTCCTGGCCATATCCCAGTTGTAGCGGTGCTGATGCCGAAATCGGTGTCTAATTTCAGGTTTATAGCGAAAAGCCAGTAGGACAAACGTGCATACGAAATAGCCGAAATGATGGGGCAACTTGCAATAAAAAGAAGCAAGTAAAAATGTATGCACGCAAAATAGCCGAAATGATGGGGCAACTCGCAATAAAAAGCAGCGAGTAAAAAATAAAAAATAATAATAAAAAAAAATAGCCAAAAATGATTGGGCACCGCGAAAAATAACCGAAATGATAGGGCAATCCCGACCTTCGCGATATAAAAGCTGAAATGATAATAAGGAAATGAAATAAAATAAAAAAATTTATGCCCTACAGGTGATGTTCCATCACACCCTGTATACAATCCAAGGGCGTAAACAAAGAAGCGATCATACTTCCCCCCAAGTTTCATCAAAGAAAGAAGCTAGATCTCGACGGGCCGCAAGCGACCTAGAGATCATCCCAACACTCGTCTCGTAACGACGAACACAACTTCAAACAAAGCGGAGCAGCAGCAACCCCTAGTTCCATGGCTCGGCGATATACATATCACCAACAGTCAAACCTCCATCCCGTGAAATGCGGATATAAAGAGCAAAATTCCTGGTTACGTGGAACGCGGATAACGTCACTCTTTGACCCCGTGGAAAACGTCCAGAGCGGAGCCTGGTCCTCGCAGAGCACGGCAGTGAACCCGTGTGAAGCATCCAGAGCAAAATTCCTGGTTACGTGGAACGCGGATAACGTCACTCTTTGACCCTGTGGAAAACGTCCAGAGCAGAGCCTGGTCCTCGCAGAACACGGCAGTGAACCCGTGTGAAGCATCCAGAGCAAAATTCCTGGTTACGTGGAACGCAGATAACGTCACTCTTTGACCCTGTGGAAAACGTCCAGAGCGGAGCCTGGTGCTCACCAAGCACGGCAGTGAACCCGTGTGAAGCATCCAGAGCAAAATTCCTGGTTACATGGAATGCGGATAACGTCACTCTTTGACCCCGTGGAAAACGTCCAGAGCGGAGCCTGGTCCTCGCAGAACACGACAGTGAACCCGTGGGAAGCATCCAGAGCAAATTCCTGGTTACGTGGAACGCGGATAACGTCACTCTTTGACCCCGTGGAAAACGTCCAGAGAGGATCCTGGTCCTCGCAGAGTATGGCAGTGAACCCGTGTGAACATCCAGAGCGGATCCTAGTCCTCGCTGAACACGGCAGTGAACCCGTGTGAAGCATCTAGTGCAAAATTCCTGGTTACGTGGAACGCGGATAACATCACTCTTTGACCCCGCGGAAAACGCCCAGAGCGGAGCCTGGTCCTCGCCAAGCACGGCAGTGAACCCGTGTGAAGCATCCAGAGCAAACACCGGACTGTGGAGTCCTCAAAATCCACGGACTATGATGTCCTTAACCTCAACCGTAATGTCTTAAAACTAACGATTAACCACCCTGATTCTATATTGATTCCACCTCGGTTTAGGGGTACATCTCTTCACTCCTTTGATACCTGGCGTTGTAATTCCTCAACGTCTTCAAAGAGGTGACGGGTCGCCGCAACCAAACATCGGACTGTGGAGTCCTTAAATCCACGGACTATGACGTCCTTAACCTTGACCGTGATGTCTTAAAACTAATATCGGACTGTGGAGTCCTTAAATCCTCGGACTATGAGGTCCTTAACCTTGACCGAGATGTCTTAAAACTAACATCAGACTGTGGAGTCCTTAAATCCACGGACTATGAGGTCCTTAACCTTGACCGTGATGTCTTAAAACTAATATCGGACTGTGGAGTCCTTAAATCCTCGGACTATGATGTCATTAACCTTGACCGAGATGTCTTAAAACTAACATCGGACTGTGGAGTCCTTAAATCCACGGACTATGAGGTCCTTAACCTTGACCGTGATATCTTAAAACTAACATCGGACTGTGGAGTCCTTAAATCCACGGACTATGACGTCCTTAACCTTGACCGTGATGTCTTAAAACTAACATCGGACTGTGGAGTCCTTAAATCCACGGACTATGATGTCCTTAACCTTGACCGTGATGTCTTAAAACTAATATCGGACAGTGGAGTCCTTAAATCCTCGGACTATGAGGTCCTTAACCTTGACCGTGATGTCTTAAAACTAATATCGGACTGTGGAGTCCTTAAATCCACGGAC
This sequence comes from Agapanthus africanus, assembly GCA_030015575.1. Taxonomy (NCBI): domain Eukaryota; kingdom Viridiplantae; phylum Streptophyta; class Magnoliopsida; order Asparagales; family Amaryllidaceae; genus Agapanthus; species Agapanthus africanus. Next base: position 95,833,393 of record CM057341.1, on the reverse strand, counting down.
TACAACGTCCTTAACCTTGACCGTGATGTCTTAAAACTAACATCGGACTGTGGAGTCCTTAAATCCACGGACTATGATGTCCTTAACCTTGACCGCGACGTCTTTAAACTACGACGCCTTGAGCAACCCCTGACCCTGTGAAACACGGATAAGGGTGACCACATCTAGCACTTGCAGGTCCTCACGACCTGTAAGGAAGAAAAACTCTCGGGTGAGATCCTTACGACTCTCAAGGGAAAACCCGCTTAAGAATCCTCACGATTCTTAAGAAGAACTTACACCTATGGGATCCTCTTGACCCATGGGGAGAAAAACTCTTTATGAGACCCTCGTGGCTCATAAAGTGCAAAAGTCTTAGGAAGCAGATCTTAACCCTGAATCCTAAGCCATCGCTGCCCTGCAAAGAGATCAAGATAAATTGTCCGCAAAACACATTCAATGAAAAGAGACACACCGTCGAGAAGAAAATTGTATCTTTTATTCATAAACCAAAATGGATACAAACTACAATTCATGAAAGAACAAAAGAAGATACTCTCATCTATGAGTATATACAAGAAGGAAGGCAAAGATACAAATATTTCAAGCCGGTGGGCGATTTAGCAGCTTGGTCAGCTCATCCTGCTTTTGTTGGGCCACGGCCTCATGATTTAAGATCGCCAGAAGACGGGCCTCCACCTGAGCCTGCTGGGCCTGATACGAAGCGAGCCGGCCTTCAAGCTCTTTCTCGGTGGCCTTATGAGCCTCGACCCTCTCACGAGTGAACGCAGCAGCTTTATCAAGAGTCATCACCTCCCTGATAGACTCTTGAAGCACCCGCCAGAGTTCATACGCTTTGTTGGCCTTGGCAGTAAGACTCGCCTGAAGCTCGCTCAGCGTCTTAGAAGCCAGCTCCCTCTCCGAAAATTTACGGCCGAGCCCTTTTCTCGCACGACAATATGTACGTCACATGTCGCTCTATCAGGCCACGTAAACTCACTTTCGCGACCGCAACTTTGGAAACGGGACATACACGCTCAAGACCGTATAAGTGGGCTCCCAGTCGACAGCAATGATCAATTTAAAACGCGCTCACATTACCTGGTATGAAAAGCGACGAGAAAATTTCCGACGTTTATCCTAGCGAGCATGTGTTCGCAATTGTATGAACATCCAGAAAAGAAATAATATTCGAAGTTTTAATGTGCCTGCGACATGATGATAGTGTTAATGATTAAAGAAAGTTCTCATAAGAAGAACACAAAGTTTATTTATGCAAGCGAAAACATACATGCGAGTACCAAGCCTACGTGAAAGTTCAGCATAAAGCATACAAAAAAAATTTAAATATACTACGCCAGCGAGAAAAGGTCACCGAACATGGGATCGGTAGCGCAAGGGTTAACAAAGCAAAGAACAAAATTCTCCATCTCTCTCTCTCTGCTTTCTCCAACACATCAAGTGACGGTTCTCGCGAGGAGTCGCTCCCCATCGATTGGAACCATGTTCGTCTGCGAAAGCAGACATAATAGCTCGTCGGGCCCTTATTTGGCTCAACAGGTGAATCGAGCAATCCTTCAAAACCTGAGTAATCAGGCACGCTTCGTGAAAGCCTTCGAGCTTCTCTTCAGCCGCATCAAGTATCGCCAGGGTCATCTCCGCTGGGTGAGGAGGGATGTCGGCAAGCACGACCGTGAGAATCATCCGGAGCCAGAGGGACCCCATCGGGAGGGGAGACCCCCTACGGATCGAGAGTTCATACATTGCCGAGTCGCATTCGTTATCGGTAAGGAGTGGATCCACCAATCGGGCAGTAAAGCGGGGGATCATCTCCTCGATAGGAACTTCCCATGGCTGTCGACGAGCATGAGGGCGATTGCAGGCCATGGCGCTCGGTTGTTTCTCAAGACAAATTACACCAAAATGAAAAAAATAAATCTCTCTATGAAGGGAAAAGAAGGCTATGGCCTCATATATAAATAGATGCATTAAGTGTTGAGCGCGGAAAATCTTGCATGATGAAGCTATTTCCAAGGCCCAAAAAAGGAAAGGCATCGAAAATCAGGGGGATGAAACTATTTCCAAGGCTCCTTTTCTGCATCTGATATTGTCCACTAAAAATATGGCATGGAAAAATTTTGAACAGTCCCATCAAAGGACCCCACATGCAGAACACGTGAGACCCAAACTTGACGTGCACTAAAAATGGAATAGCACCATGCATATTAAAAGCATCAACAACAACAATAGCAAAATGATAAAATCCCACAGAAAGCCATGCAAACATAGAAAGGCACGATAAAGCTTATCATTCATGCTTTAAGAAGTCCATACAAAATGAAAAGAAAACGATCACAATGGCAAGACCTCAGACGCGGGGCACGGATTGAGAAACTCAAGCTTGACTTTGTCCAAGATCCTCCAAGCGTTTCGAACTGCCCGAGTATGTTTTTTCTCACGATCACAAGCGTCGGGGTCCTCGCGAATGTCCTCCACCCTCCGATAGGCGGCAAGTATGGCCGACTGCTGAAATGCCTGGTGCAAGAGATCAATGAGGTTGTCGCGCTTTCTTTTCGAGATTAGACTCGTCAGATACACCGAATGTATCTTATCCTCGGCAGCGTCCAATGCCCTGAGCGGCACACCGGTGCAGAAGAGAGGGAGTGCCTCCCAGATCGCCAGCACGATCAGCCTCAGAAGAGAAGAGCGACGAGAGAGTAGCCGATGGTTGTACTCGTCGAAGCGGCTCATGATCTCAGCGCACTGAGCATTGGTGAACTCCTGGTTCTGACCGCGGCCCAGTACACGAATATTCCCATAGGAAATGATTTCGTCAAGACCATATATATGGGCATCCATGATACCTGAAATAAAGGTCATGAGAATTGTTACAAAACTTCTGTCCCATTAATTACAGAAGGACAACCAAGGGCAAAGAGACCCTGGGAAGCCTCCATGTGAAGAAACCGAGTTCTTCATAAGAATCAAATTCCTTAGTAAGAAAAGGGAATTAAAATTCCCAGAAACACTTTTCCTGTGAATGAAGTTAAACTTCATGGATCATCATCTAAACCCTAAGAGATCTACTGTTGAAGGTTAAAATGGTTTCATACTTTGTTTAAAAAGCTTGAAGAAAAATGGATTCTTTGTTAAAAAGGGGTAAAAACCCATGTTTTGGATTTAAAATCCAGAGGAATGTGAAAGTTCATCGTTTGATCAAGGACATTACCTGAGGAAAAGAGACTTTGTGAACAGAGTTAAACTCTGAAAAAGTTTCAAGGCAGAGAACTAAGCTCTGGAAGAAGAGAATTAAAAGTTTGCAAGAGAAGAAGATGAGCAAAGTGGAGGCTATTCTGAAAGGACATGGGTATTTATAGGATGTGATGGAGACGCTTCATCTCCCCAAATCCCTAGAGGAATCCAACGGTCACAAAAGTGACAGCGTTGCACTCACATGCAGACACGTGAGAACAACGCTGTAGGGGCATTTGTTTCCTGATTTAAAATCAGGAAAGCCTACGGAAGAAGCATCACGTGCTAGCACGTGACCAGCAGTCACGTGTTGGCACGTGACAATTAAAAACAGTGGCAAAGGCAGATTCAATTCCCTGATTAAATCGAAGAAAAGGTTTCAGAAAGGGTCACGTGTTGGCACGTGACGGTTGAACAGCGGCCAGAAGACAGAGCTCAGAAAGAAGAAGAAAGCTCGTTCCAGGGGATCACGTGCCTATACGTGACCAGGGGTCACGTGGCCACACGTGACCGGCTTTCAAAGCCTATTTATTTAACAGAATTAAATTTTGAAGAGATCATTCAAATCTTTCCAAAGGAAAATGATTATTTGGAACCGATTGGACTAAAGATTCAAAGGTGATTAAATATCATCTATTTATGGAAAAATCTTGAACTTGGAAAGATTTCCCCTTAAAATCTAATCGAAATAACAAAGGAAAATCTTTGGATTTAAAATCCAATGGTGAATAAAATTCACCTAATAATCCAAAGGTCCAAACGAATGGTGAATACAAATCAAATCTCTCAATGAAAGATTCACCAAAACTAATTGATCCTGCTTCTTCTCCTATAAATAGGAGCCAAAAGATACACAGAGAGATATACAAAGAGAAAGAGACAGGAAAAAAGAGAAAATAAAGCCTTAAGACTTTGGAAGATTTGGATCTTCTGCAGAAGAAAACCTTAGGTAAGAAAGGGAAGGCCTCTAAAAGAGAATTTAATTCTCAAAAAAGTTAAACTCTTATATTAAAAAGAAGAACTTAGTTCTCTCTTTAATAGAGGATCTGCAAAGTGCACATCTCCCCAAGAATAGAGAATTTAATTCTCATGGGGTTGAGATCCTACCATGCAGATCCAAAGCATAGAGAGAGAATGAAAGTTTGAGGATTTAATCCTCGCAGAATTATAGGAATTTAATTCCTTTGAGATGAATTAGGGTTTAACCCTATGTTATAGGAATATAATTCCTTCAGAATGAACAGAATCAGGGTTTAACCCTAGTTAAGAATTTAGTTCTGTTAAACAGGAATTTAATTCCCTTAAGAAAGATAAAATTAGGGTTTCACCCTATGACAGAATCTAATTCCTCAGAATATAAATTAGGGTTTAACCCTATCTAAGAGTAATTCTCTAAAGAAAGAAGGAATTTAGTTCCTTTAAAGTTATTATTAGGGTTTAACCCTATGACAGAACTCAATTCTTCACATATATGAGGAATTTAATTCCTACAGGAAAATCAGAGTTCAACTCTATCAGAGAATATAATTCTTCAGAAGATAATGGGGATTTAATGAAGAATTTAATCAGAAATTGCAAAGAGGCAGGGTCACGTGCTACCACGTGACCCCTGGAAAGATCCACAAAGAAGGGCTTTTGAGGCAATGCCTCACGTGACCCACGTGACCCTTGGCAGAAGCTTTAGCACACAAACACTTAAATGCCCATCACGTGACAGCACGTGATACTCTAAAGTATTCAACACTCTCGGCAGAACAAATAAAAGGGAGGGCGTCCTCACGTGCTACCACGTGACCCCTCTTACCTTAGTGTTTAACACTAAATTGGAACCTCTAAATCCAGTGTTTAACACTGTTTTACCTTAGTGTTCAACACTAATCGAAGAGCTTTTCTTGCAGTGTTTAACACTGAATTTCTTAGTGTTTAACACTAAATTAAATCTCTGTTAACAGAGTTTAACATTAATTTTCTTAGTGTTCAACACTAAATTAAAATCTCTGTCACCAGTGTTTAACACTAATTTAAGATTTCTGTTGCCAGTGTTTAACACTGATTTGTCTTAGTGTTTAACACTAATTTGAACCCCCTGTTGCTGGTGTTTAACACCAACTATCTTTTAGTGTTAAACACTAACTTGTTCCCAGTGTTCAACACTGCTGGTCTTTAGTGTTTAACACTAACTTTAGCCCAATTGGCTACGTGGTTAGAGGCAAAGCTTCTCCTTCAATGGACCAACAGAAAGCCAATATTCCAAACATGATTGGACTTAGCCCAAGATGGCCATGAGTCCTCAATTCAAACTTAACTGGGCTGATGGGCTCATAACATAATTAATTGGTCCTGGTCCCAAATTGGGCCAAAGACTGTTTAATCCATCTTGGTTTAAGAGTACATCTTTTCACTCCTTTGATATTTGGCGTTGTAATTCCTCAACGTCTTCAAAGAGGTGACGGGTCCCGATGACCATACACTGATACGGACTGTGGGGTCCTTAAACTCATGGACTATGACGTCCTTAACCTTGACCGAAACGTCTTAAAACTAACAACGGACTATGACGTCCTTAACCTTGACCGAGATGTCTTAAAACTAATATCGGACTGTGGAGTCCTTAAATCCACAGACTATGACGTCCTTAACCTTGACCGAGATGTCTTAAAACTAACTTTGGACTGTGGAGTCCTTAAATCCACGGACTATGACGTCCTTAACCTTGACCGCAACGTCTTAAAACTAACATTGGACCGCAATGTCCTTAAACTACCTATTGACCACAATGTCACTAAACTAAACAACAGGGCTCCCTTAATTGCTCTCTTGTTCGATCTAAACGATCCCGTTAAGTTGATCTTAGTCTAAAAACTAGACTGACGTATCCTTAACAAACGTTTAAGTCGATCTTAGTCTCAAACGAGGCTAACGTATCCTTAAACACAACCCTCAAACCCAAATCTAAGACAATACGGATTTGGGCTAGTCCACGCCCTACGGGTGACGACATAACTCAGTCTCCGTATACAATCCACGGGCAACTAAACACAAAATAAACACACACGACACGAAGTGACCATCTGGAGAAGGAGAAAGTGGTTACCACAGTGCGGTAGCGTAATTAACTGCAGGGGCTTGCGCCTGCAGGGAAGAGCGTCCCCATAATCAAAAACCCCTCAAGTGAGGGGGAATCTGACGAAGTCTGCTACATCGGACGCATCCGTTTAAACCTTCGATACACGGTGCCATAAATCAACTTGGCATCTTCGGAGAGGTGGACGGATAGCACCAATTAGCATCTGCCCTGAATCTCAGGCAATGTCCTGGCCGTCTTTCGGAGGGGAACAGGTATCTTACGAGCATTCTTCACAAACAGATGGTAGAGCGCGATTCAATGAAGCCAAAGAAAAATTTTATTACTACCAAAGACAAAAGCTTTACAAAGGGTATTTTTTGGGCCTCCCAAGCCTTACAAAATTCAAAAAAAAACAAAATAAACAGAGGAAAACGAGGGCTCTACACCTCGGGGCCAGATATGACCTCACATGGTGGAGGTTGAGGACCTCGAGGTCCTCAACCTCCACCATATGACGCGCGGGGTCCTCGGCGGCTTCCTCGCCAGAAACCTCTTTCCCCTGCTCAGCGGCGTCTGCGATGGGGAACTCGGCCCGGAGATCTCCGTCAGCAAACTCCGGCATCTGAGCCTTAACGGCATCGAGGGCGTCGTGCCAAATGTGGGTCGTAGCCACGGCCAATTCGTCATAGAAGTATTTCAACTTCTTATATCCCTCCACCACCCTCAGTTCAGCCGACTTGGCCGCCTCGGCCGCTGCCCCCAGCTCCTTTCGGAGGGACTTCACCGTCCTCTTTAGGTTGCCGGCGAGCACCTGGGCATCCTCGAGCTTGACCTCGGCAATCACGGCGGCCTTGCGGTGTCGGGCTCCCTCCCGCTTCCCGGCCTCCACCTCGCCTTCCAAGGCAGCAACCCTCGCCGTCATCGCCTCCAGCTCCCGCTTGGAGCTCACTTCTAGCGAGGCAAGCTGGCCCGCAGCCTCCAGCGCCAGGGCTACCACCTCGGCTTCCATACGCAAGGCGAGGGCAACGTGCTGGAGAAACTGGAAGACGCGAAAAGGATCAGAAAGATGAAGGAGGCACCGAATCTCATAATGAACCAAACACTTACCTGCACGGACTCCTGGGCGATGGACGCCAGCTGAGCCCTGAAGGCCCCCCCCGGGAACTCTACCCCCGGCCGAGGTTTCTATCTCATGCAGAAGGCTATCCGCAATGGATAACCCCAATGGCACCACGAACCGGAGGCCCCCTTCCTCCACCATGGTCGGCGAGGACCGGCCCCGGGAAGGTCTCCGGGAGCTCCTCTTGAACGGCTCCAAAGGAGGGCCGATCTCCTCTTCCGAGGCCGGGTCCTCCAGGATCAGGGCCCGCTTCCGGCCCGACACTCTGCTGGGACCCAAGGCGGGATCCGCCCTCGAGCGCTCGCGGGACACCGCCACCAGAGCATTAGGAGCCGGGGCGGGCTTCGCGCAAGAAGGACTGGCGCCCCCAGCCTTCATAGCCTGCCTCGGCTAGCGCATGGAGGCTCTGAGCGAGTCGAAGTCCATGGATCCTGCACGAAACAAATACCCAACAAATCAGCGACACGAGCAAAACACAAGCCAAAAAGCCAGCCTAACTTACCGACGAACTCGACGGGGCTAAGCCCGGCCCAGCTCAAGACCCTCTCAGACAGTAGCACGTCAGGTCGGGGGATGAGCTCCCATGACGCCACTCTCACCGCGGCGGGGTCATCGGACTGGTTCCCCGGCAAACATTTCTCCCTCGACCACTTGGTAGGCACGGGCCAGTCCTCGCCCTCGGGAGGGGGAACGAAGAAAATTTTCTTTTTCCAATCATGAATAAAAGAGGGCTAGGCCACGACCCCGGTCCCGGCAGCGCCCCCCGGCCGCTTCCTGAAAGAGAGATAAACCCATCTCGGGTCGCCCGCTCGACTACCAGAGTGACTTTTGAAGACGAGAGAAGAATCGAGAAGGGAAAGGCTGAAGAGAACCGCCTGTAACTTCAGGCGGATCAAGAACCTGAGAAGGATCCTCCACGAGTTCGGCACTAACTGGCCGGGGGCCAGACCGAAAAAATTCAGCGCAGCGACGACCTCAGGAGAGAAGGGCAGGCGCATTCTGCCCCAAAAAGCTTCCAAGTACATGGCGATTTCCCTGCCCCGTACTTGATCCGCCCTCTCTCCCTCCTTGGCCAGTCGGGCCGTGTAGCGCGAGTGGATGTGGAAGCGAGCCCAAGCATTGGCGAGCTCATCCTTATGCCTCACCCAGCACGAGAAGCCAGGGACCGCATCTGCCGCCTCCTCCCTGGAGGCTGCCCTCGCCTCACGATCCCGGGGAGAGGATTCAACCCCTGCTCTCCGGGGGGACTCATACACAACTAAAGGGACCCTAGAACCTACTCCTACAACATCTACTAACTCTACAAAGGAAGACATCTAACCTTGGAAAAGGGAATCTTCAGGGGCCGAAAACGGGAGAAAGAAGACGAGCGCCGAGAAACCAGGACTTAAGAGAGGGAAATATGAAGGAGTAAGGACCCAAGGGCAAACCCCACCCCCGTTTTATGTTGCAAACGGCCTCATCCAACGGCGCCCGTCATCTCCCACCGAAACGACTCCTCGCGCCCAGCGGTTCCGATCGCTCCACGTGTCGATCCTGCGCTGGACCGCATCCCATCAGACGCCGCCGGACTGCATACGTCGCGTCAGCCAATCGACGCTTGACGCGTGGACCGTCGCTTCAGTTGCAAAGTGCACGAACCGGCGCACCTTCTTTAAATGCAGAGATCTCGCCCAGATTCGCTAGCGGAAAAGACAACTGACAGCCCGAGAGCTCATCCCAACAAAGCCCTAGTAAGGGGCTCACCTCGGGAGGTCTGGCAGTCCACTCCTGACTCGACCCGCTAGCTGGTCGGGAAAAGAGTGGGGGGCTAATGATGATGCTCAATATTGGCGATCTCCGAGATTAGGACACGTGGCGGATGACGTGTCCCAGGACTCAGAAGAAAGGGCCCACATGGGTCGACCAGGCCACCCTGTACCCGACCTACAAGCACAAGCTGGCCCTCCTCGGGGCCCTCCGCAAATTGTCCTTCTCGGCCCCTCAGCTCGTCCCGAGTGGCCGCAAGACCAAGACTCCTCGACCTTCTCGCTCGTCCCCGAGCCCCCCGGCCGAGGCCGTCTTCCTCGGTCCTCCGACCAACTCCACCGCCCACGGGCGTAACCGCCGCTCCGCAAATCTCGCCATGTGCGGATTCTCCGCCAGCAACATCCCACGTTCCACGCCATCACGATCCCCATTAACGGGCGATCCGCTCTCTACGCGGGCGTGACGTCGGAAGCGTAACTGCCGGCGAGATTCTCATGCCTGTTGCTGCATGCCGCCACCGCTATATAAACCCCCATCACTGAGAGGTCAAGTAAGCCATTCTTTACTCTACTAAGCCGTTACTCTGCTCGGATCTCATTACTAACTTGATCGTCGGAGGGTCATCGGTGGTATCAAACCATCCCGGGACTTCTTTGCAGGTGCTCGTCGCCAAACTCCTTACATCACCTTTCTCACCAAAATCCATTGAGATCCAGACGCAACAGATGGTCACCACCAAAATTCACTGGGAGATCAACGGAAGACAACATCTGACGGAGACCTGAAAAGGACCTCCATCACCATGAGATAATGAAAATTTTGATTATACTAGACGAGTTCGAACAACAACTAAACAGCACAAAAACACATTAAGAGTCAATTGTGTCGATCACAAGCGTGGATTAGTGAGTACTTCGATAGTTGCACGCTTACATCTTGTCTTGAATCGTAAAATCTAGAGCAATTAATTAAATTCATCATTTTTTTTTGTTTCAAATGAAGAATAAATTTAATTATGTGTAGAGAACGGTCTATTATACAACATCCTTTTTTAGTATTATATTAGTTTAATTCTTAGATGTGTTCAAAGTTTGTTTTTATGTCAAAGTTGATGGACATAGTGCATAAATTATCTATAATTATCTGCTAACCGCTTAGATAGTAATTTGGAGGCCAATTAGTACCCGTGAACACTTCAATTGTGTCCCCGTCTATTATAATATGACCCCATTATTAAAAACTAAGATGCATGAATGAATGAGATTGATACAAATTTGCATATGATTGATGGATATATACCTCCTACTAGCTTAGTGTCTCAATCCATAATTGACTTCAATCAATTCATTTCTCATGACTAATGGAGACTAATCACTTTACAATTATCCTAAACTAATTTCTTGCTTGCACCACATGCCTTATAAAGCTAACTTTTCATTTTCATTAAAAGAAAATTCGCTAAAACATATAATCTTAGTTAACTTCGATAAATTTATTTCCGAATACAAATTTAACATCTTCGATCGACCAAACTATTATAAGTTAAATTTTATACGTGTTGTTGCATGACCCAGTCTGGAAGGAGGGTTCTGCTGCAACATATAATATGTGTAATATGTGATTACCCACATGGCATTTATTTCTACTCAAAAAAAGAACTTACTAGGATCCTTTCCAATTTGAGAAAGAAAAAGTGATAACTAAACATTAGATTTGAAGGTCATATCTTCATATGTCCAAAAAATTCTCTCAATAAGACGCATGTATCATGCCAATCAAAACGTGAACAAGGCAATGAGATGCTTGTCATACTCTTTAGTCTTAATTATATGGTAGCTAGTTGTCATATGAATGCTATTCAAACTAATTGAGAATGATGGTCGGCATGGTGCTAATTAGTAGCGTTCTAGATTAGAGGTCTTAATTTGCAACTAGATTTTCTTAAGCTCTTGCTTTCTCATTTATTTTCTCTCTCAATTATTTGACGTGCACACTTAACACGAACGAAAGTGATTGAAATTTTGAATATTCAAGCACTTGATTATATTAGACTAAGACATATAACAAGAATGTACTATTTATGCATGCATGCTGTCTAATTAAGAATTTGAGAAATATTCTCACACCTAAGTTTTCTTCCATGTATATATATACCGATATTTACGGAAAGACAAAAAGTTAAAAAAAGAAAGACATGTTTTAATTATCAGTTGATATAAACATAGAGATAGAGATTAGATGGGTGGTGATAGGGGGCTGTGATCCCTCAGATGTTGTCCTCCGTCGATCTGGTAGCGAGCGGTTTTTAACGACTAAGAATTGTTCTGGGGGTTGAGCATGTGGATCTCAATGGGTTGTTGGAAGTTACTGAAGCCGAGCTACCTGCAAGGAAAATCTCAGGGTGGGAGACCACCATAGGACCTTTCGACGATCAAATTAGTGCCGGAGAATAAGAGCAGCGTAGCGACCTATTGGGTTTAGTTCGAATTATCTGAGTCGTCTGAGAGAGGGGTTTATATAGTGGTCGTGTGGAGCGAGCAGGCACGAGATCATCGCCGTCACTTATGCCCATGCGTTATCTTCGCATTAATGGCGGGATACGCCCATTAATAGAGGGACGCGCTAGCGTGGGACGCGGAACGTAGGGAGACGGATATCTCACCCTGACGAGATACGTGGAGCCGTTGCGAGAGCGCTTGGGTTCCACGCTCTCGGTTGATCGGAGAAGCCGAGAAAGCTCGGCCTGTCAGATGGCTCGGAGACGAGCATGGAGGCCGAGGATGCTCGGCCTGTCAGAGGGCTCGGAGACGAACAAAGAGACCAATGAAGCTCGGCCTTTCAGATGGCTCGGAGAAAAGCTGTTGGCTGTTTGCTAGGTGAAGATGGAAAGTACTCATGGAGGTCTATAAAAGGTCGGATGCATTCTCGGAGACAAGGTCCTGATGAATGCCCATAATGCATCTCATTTATTCCACCCCCGTAGCTTTCGGGACACGTCATCCGCCACGTGTCGTAATCTGAGAAAATACCACTTGTGAGCATCATTGCTTCCATCTTGCCCCGAGCCAGCTAGCGCCGAACTCGTGGAGGATTCTTCTCGGATTTCTGGTTCGGTTAAAACTTGATCAGATCCTTTTTAGTTTGACCCTCCTCTTGTATTTTCTTTGCAATAAAAATCACCCCGGTACTAGTAAGGAGGAGCCGAACTGGGTGTATTTTTCGTTTAAAAAACGTAAGGGAGGGACGGCCGGGTCGGGGGTAGTGGTTGTCCCTTCTTCCACTCATGAATGGAAGGAGAAGTACATATTCGTCGGGCCACCGGAGGTCGAGGATTGGCCTGTGCCCACACAGTGGCACAGGGCTAACTACCCGAGGTCAAAGCAATCGACCTCTCCCAAGACGAGGGTTGTGTCCCAGTGGGAACCAATCCAGCGGGCCGACGTCCTGCTTTCCGAGCAGGTACTGACCTGAGCTGGGCTCAGTCCTGCGCGTTTCTTGGGTAAGTTAGGGTTTTTGATGATTTGTTTAGATTTTGCTTAAGTTTCCTTTGCCGTTTCAATGTAGCTGGCCTTTTTCTCCTGTGTTCTTTTTTTTGCAGAGCCCATAGACCGATCAAAAATCATGGTTGCCCTGGCCACGATGGCCCATGGAAAAAAGGTCGGTGGCGCCAGCTCGTCCCGACCCGGTTCAAGCACGGCCCCGAGGCAAACTCCTCCGACCAGGTCTTCCACAGCACCCTCAATCCCGGAGGAGCACCGTGGGGGGTGAGAAGCATGTGCAGGACCCGGCGTCCCAGGTGAGGGAGGAAGAATCTCCCCCCACCGACGAAATCCCCCTTAAAAGATAGAAGCGGGTGGTCTCTCGGCTGCCCCCTACCAGAATCCAAGTGCATGAGGGTGAATTCTGTATTGAGGTGCCCTCGGGGCTATCCGTGGCCAACAGCTTGCTGGCGAACATGGAAAAGGCGGCGGGGACCAAGATTCCCCGGGGCACCATGAAGGATCAAGTGGCCGCGATTGCCCAGGAAGCCGTTCAGGTCGGTAGTGTTTTCTTAAGGAATCACTCAAGTTTTATTTACTCAGTTTCAATTTTTTAACATGTTTGTTGTTTTCCTCAGGTCCTCTAGCACTGCGCTCTCCTCGTCCACATGGAGTCCGAGGAGATTGCCCCGGTAATGAAGAAGGCAGCGAATCCTCCGCGCGAGATGAAGAGCTTCGCCTTCAATTGCAGCAAGCGGAGGAGAAGGTGGCCATTCTTGACTCCGCCGAGGGGCTGATGAACTCCCAGCTGAAGGAGTCTCATCGTTTTCTAAACGAATCCAACCGGGCTATTCAAGCTAAGATGGAGGAGACGAACGACCTTTCCAACTCCATAAAAAGGTCAAGGGGCGCCTTCAAGAAGGGTTATTTGGACACGGCGAAGCTTGCCGAGAGCCGGGTGGCGAAGCTTGCCGAGAGGATTACAAGGCGTTCGATCGGTTTTACTTTGATCTCGCCGAATCCGCGGCCGTCGGGTGGAACAAGGCCCTCGACGCCGTCAAGGAGTCTATGCCGGAGTTTGTCGACGGCGAGCTCTGTGCTAAGTTCCCTCTCGCTGAGGAAGAGCCGCAGGGGGAGGTGTCGAGCTGGCTATGGGAGGCGAGGCTATTGGCGGAAGCGCCGAGCCTGAGGTCGCCGTTTTGGCCCTTGATGGTGGCGTCGAGCAGGGAGAGATCCCGACCAAGCGGGCGGTCTGAGCTATCCCCCCTCTACGATTTTCTTGTATTTATTTTTGTTTTAGATTTTTGTAAGCCTCCGGGTATTTTTGTAAGGCTGAGGAGCCCACATTACCTTTGTACATAATTTTGATCATGAATAAAGTATACTTTTTCTTCGTTCAGATATCTGATCAATCTGCAAGTATTTTAGCTCGTATACTTTTCATTATTCGAATCTTTATTCTGCAAGTATTTTTAGTTCGTAAGTCTCTTTATCTTGCTAACGTAAGGTCGATGTCCTCCCTTTCTCCGGAGTCGAGGTGGTGATCTTGTATCGAGTATGAATCGATTGATAGCCAAGTGTAGGAAGGTCGGTATCCTCCCTTTCCCTGAAGTCGAGGTGGCGATAGCGCCTTAAGTATAAATCGATGGATAGCCAAGTGTAGGAAGGTCGGCGCCACTCGATCTTACCCGGCCGCTTCGTGGTGAGGACTTCGGATCCACGGTGTTTGTTTGGGCAGAAAGCTACCCATTTGTGGATGAGCCGAGCAAGAAGCTACCCGGCCGCCTCATGATAAAGGATTTTGATCCACAGCGTTTGTTGGGCAAGAAGCTACCCGCTGCGGATGGGCCAAGCAGAAATCTGCCCGGCCGCCACATGAGGAAGGCTTTTGATCCACAGCGTTTGTTGGGCAGGAAGCTACCCGCTGCGGATGGGACGAGCAAGAAGCTGCACGACGTTCTCGTGATAAGAGATTTAGATCCACAGCATTTGTTGGACAGGAATCTACCTACTGCGGATGGACCGAGCAGGAAGCTGCACGGCGGCTTCGTGATGAGGGCTTTAGATCCACATCTTTGTAGGGCAGGAATCTACCCCTTTGTGGATGAGCCGAGCAGGAAGCTGCCCGGCCGCCTCATGATGAAGGATTTTGATCCACGGCGTTTGTTGGGCAGGAAGCTACCCGCTGTGGATGGACCGAGCAGGAAGTTGCATGGCGGCCTTGTATAGAGGGCTTTAAATCCACAGCGTTTGTTGGCCAGGAAGCTACCCGCTGTGGATGGGCCGAGCAGGAAGTTGCTCGGCGGCCTCATGATGAGAGCATTAGATCCACAGCATTTGTTGGGCAGGAAGCTACCCGTTGCGGATGAGCCGAGCAAGAATCTGTCCGGCCGCCTCGTGATGAAGGCTTTTGATCCACATCATCTGTTGGGCAGGAAGCTACCCGCTGCGGATGGGCCGAGCAGGAAGCTGCTCGGCGGCCTCATGATAAAGGCTTTAGATCCACAGCATTTGTTGGGCAGGAAGCTACCCGCCGCGGATGGGCCGAGCAGGAAGCTGCTCGGCGGCCTCGTGATGAGGGCTTTAGATCCACAACGTTTGTTGGGCAGGAAGCTACCCGCTGCGGATGAGTCGAGCAAGAATCTGCCAGGCCGCCTCGTGATGAGGGCTTTTGATCCACAATGTCTGTCGGGAAGGAAGCTACCCGCTGCAAATAGGCTGAGCAGGAAGCTGCTCAGTGGCCTCGTGATGAGGGTTTTAGATCCACAACATTTGTTGGGCAGGAAGCTACCCGTTGTGGATAGGCCGAGCAGCAAGCTGCTCGGCGGCCTCGTGATGAGGGCTTTAGATCCATAGCGTTTGTTGGGCAGGAAGCTACCCGCTGCGAATGAGCCTAGCAGGAATCTGCCCGGCCGCCTCGTGATGAAGGCTTTTGATCCACAGCGTCTATCGGGCAGGAAGCTACCCGCTGCGGATGGGCCGATCAGGAAGCTGCTCGGCGGCCTCGTGATGAGGGCTTTAGTAACTCTCTAGTATCTTCCTGAGGCTTCGTTCAACCTCCCTTGACCGGTAAAGCAGGGGAAGGGTGACCGTTATAAGTGACACGTGGCCGTTTCCTATCGGGATAGTGCGATACTCCGTGATTCGCGTCGTTTGTGCGAGTAAATCTCGGCCGTTGGAAGATTTTTGTTGAGGCTATAAATACCGAAGGAAGGTTTCTTTCTTCCTAGTTTTTCATCTTCTGAAGATGACCGACCGCGTGTATACCATCAGGGAGATCGTTTCTCGTGATGATTTATACTTTTACAACCTTGATCGTTCCGAGGAGACGTACGAGGTGGTGATAGGCCGTCTAGAGGGCCATTGTGGGCACCTGCTTCCTCGGCGATCTCCTCTCCTTCATGTGCTAATTTATGCGATATTGTGGACTTTCCCGGGTCTGTACAACATGATGTCTCTGCAGTTAATGAGCGGGGCGTTTAGCAAAATGCACACTATCCACGGGCTTGGCCTGATCTCAAAGAGTAGGCGGGATCGCTCAGTGGATCTTCTTCTTGAGAGTTTCCAACAAAAGTTGGTCGTCACATCTTACTCGGCGGATGGGGATCCTGGAGAGTCCGTGGCTTCTAGGGTCTGAGAGTACCTTCGGAAGGAGCGTGTCGAGGCTGCTTGGGCTTGCTGGGGGAGCTTTCTTCGATGTGCCATCGACAATATTTCATTAATTCTCGCCCTCCTTTGTTGTAATTGTTGTGAGGCGGGGGAGCCCATAATACCTCTTAATAAATACATTTCTCTTTTGTTGAGGTGCATTGTCTCATTTTACCCTTCGGTACATTTTATACTCTCGGTAAAAAAAAGTAGGAGTCTCGAAACAGAGAAAGGAACAAAAGAGGTTTCTTCTGCGAGAGGACCTAGCTTAGAAGACTTAATTAAATGCCAATAGGAATTACATTATTTCAAAAGAGGGTACATGTTTATTTATACAACTTAAGTTTCTCGGGGTTATAAGGCTGAAGAAAATTACGCCGCCGGCCCCCCCGGCGTCCTGCAGGTGGTACGCTCCACCGGGAAAAGCCTTTGTCACGAGGAATGGTCCATCCCACTTCAGGGAGAGCTTATGTAATCTCCCTTGGTCCACGAACTCGTTTCTTCATAATACCAGATCTCCTGTCTTGAAGGCTCTATGTTTAACTCGGACATTATAGTAGTGGGCGGTTTGCTGCTGATATGCGGCTGCCCTGATTTGCGCTCGATCCCGCTTTTCCAGTAGGACGTCCAAGTTGCTTTGGAGCGCCGAGGTGCTGTCTTCGTCGTCAAAATGTTCTACCCTGTAACTGGGCAGCTCAATCTCCGCGGGGACCATCGCCTCGGTGCCGTAGCAGAGGCTGAATGCAGTTTCTCCCGTGGGTGTTTTCTTCGATGGTTGCAATGCCCATAGAACTCGTAGTAGTTTTTCGACCCTGCCGCCCTTCCTTCCTTCCAAGCGGGCTCTGAAACCGCGGATGACGCCTCGGTTGGCTACCTCTGCTTGCCCGTTGCATTGAGAATGTGCGACTGTGGCAAACTTCATCAATATATGGTAATCGCTGCAAAACTCCTTGACTTTATCATTTTCGAAGTTGGTCCCATGGTCGGTAACTATACACCTTGAGATCCCAAATCGAGAAATTATGTTGTTCTACAGGAATTTTATCATATAAGTGGCGTCCGGTTTCCTGATGGGTACGGCCTCTATCCATTTCGTGAAATAGTCCACTGCGACGAGCATGTATCTGTGTCCGCCCATGCCAATGGGGAGTTGGCCCACCATATCCATCCCCCATTATGCAAACGGCCAAGGGGAACTGAGTAACGTTAGCTCGATGGCGGGGAGACAAGGTATGCTACCGAAGACTTGGCAACTCTTTCATCTTCTGACCAGCTTCTCAGCATCCTGGTGCAATCTTGGCCAATAGTACCCTTGCAGTAGAGCCTTTTGGACAAAGGTTCGGGCCCCTTGATGTGCTCCGCCGACCCCTTCATGTATCTCTTGCAAAACGTAGTCAGCCTCATGGGGGTCGATGCACCAGAGAAGAGGCTGAGTGTACGATTTTTTGTTAGTGATATGTATGCCCTAGAGGCCATTACTGTACATACGATGTATATTGTAGTGGATGCTTGGACATATATAAGGAGGACTTTCTTGCTCGACATGATAGTATGCTATCTGGTTACTCTTTATCTTAACATGTACTCTGATTGTCTCTATGTCACATGTTGATAAAGCCCTTAGGATGAGTACTTGACTACCAGGACTATGATGCAGATCATACTAGTGGGGACAGTGTAGTCGCCAAGTACATCCTTCAAATGTTCCTAGTCGTGGGAGTACCGAGACAGGGCATCGATACTCCAAAGTAGACTAGCGTATGCGCTTCTTGACCCATATGATGGGCGATGGATGATCCCATATCCATTGGTGTTTGGCATCAGAGAAGGTATACGGGTGCTCAGTGGAGACTGGGTACACTGGACAGACTCACCGAGAACTCCCAGATGGTATTATACCTCACGTCAGATGGCAGTTCTCTGGTGACACTAGTACAGGTTAGTCTGTAGACCCGAAATCGTCATAGAGTCTTGTGTGATTCCCACTGTGCTTTAATTTCCATCATACCACGTCCAAAAGGGCGTGCAAAATGGTGGCTTTTGGGTACAGTCCCGAATTACATGGAGGCAATGAGCGATAGGAGGGGTTTTGTCTCTTCCGGTATAGGGAGTTGATGTTGCGCTGTGTTCGATTGGCTATAACTGGAAATCCCTGGCCAGGGTTGCTGAGATTTACTGATAAGTGTTATCAGTAGTTTCTCGAACTGTTATAGATCTCATATTGACACGACTTATCAAGCTACTAGGGTCTGACGTTTACCACCCCTAGGCGAGATATGCGACATATCAGACGAAGAGACCGGACTGTACGGGAGTGTTACTGGTTGGATTCACAGGAGAATGTACATGCTTGCTTGTTGATCTTCTGATTGCTCAATACCTGGGCAGCTGTTGCGTTTAGCTGACCGCTTGCAGCTTGTGGGTGTTTGATATGATCATCACCTACTGCCGGCGTATTGACGATTCTTTAGAATCCTACACAGAGGTTTCCTGGCTCAGGCAAAACGGAGTAGGAGCACATATGTGATATGCGCGGGACCGAGAATATTACGATATGAGATATCGTATTCCATTCTCGCGATATATGATATCGGCCGGGTATATGTGATATAGCCGGATCATCGGATCAAGTGTTGATTCGATGAACTGATACAGATTATATTAGTCGGTTATATGTGATATAGCCGGATTATCGGATCAAGTGTTGATTCGATAATTTAATGTATAATTATATATGCGATATATTAAGTTACATTAACTAATATAAGCCCACTTAAAGATTCTTTTTCTCACTTGAATTATACATTGATATATATATGTGATATATGTTAATTGTATTATTTTATTTTGTTACAAAAATATATTATATATGTGATATATAATATTGTAACAAGTTAGGGTTATAAATGCAACATGTATTGTGGAGATTAAACAAGTTAGGGTTTGATTTGGGTTAGCTTTTTCATGAAGCTTCTAGAAGCTTTGTTTTGTTTTAAGCTAAGATATTTTGTGTTGATATTTCCTAACCCAACCCAAACCCTTTACTCTAACTAACTCTCTACATGGGTTAAGTCTTTATTCTTAACTCATGGTTGCAATTGTAACAACAACAATTAATTCATTAGTCACAAAAGGATTTACTTCTTCTTCTTCCTTCTTCTTGCATGAAAAAGCTTACTAGCTTTTTGGTATGTGATAATTTTGAGTGAGATAAAGAAAACAAATGAGAGCTAAATTCCTACTTCATCATACTCATTTATTCTAACCACTTAGATTAGGGTGTTTGCTTTGCTAATACTTGATTAGTGAAGCAAGAGCTTGTGTTTGAGATTTTTCAAGGTAGATCATCTTAGTAGTTGAAGATTGGAAGAAAGTTTGCACCTTTCTCTACAGGAGCCTCTCTAGAGTCCGGGTACTTGATGATCGCAGCGAAGGGATCTCAACACGGAGCTTATAAAGCGAAGGAACGGGCTACAAAGGTTGTAATCCCTAACTCTTAGAAGTAAAGTTGTTTACTTGCTATGTTTACCCTAATACTCTAGTTAAGATCTTGGTTAGGGTTTGTTTAGCATCCCAAAAATTTTAAAGTAGCATGATTGATACTTGCCAAAACCTTGCTAAGGTGCTAAGCTAACCCTACAGTGGTATCAGAGACAAACTAGAGTATTAGGCGTTGTCTAGACAAAGTTTGAAGTCCGATCGAACTCCTGAACCCCGTAAAAACCTAGTTTCTGGAAAAAAATTCAAAAGTTGAAATTTTTCATATTAAAAATACTCAGAAAATCGTGCAGGGAATTTTAAGAATTACTGTGAAATACGAAGCCCTAACTCCCTCAAAGGACCGCGGAACCGCGGCCAAACCATGCGTTTGGCGGCGGTTCCGCGGCCAACTTTCGGAGTTGGGGGCTAATACTTCATGGTTATATTCTTGGGTATTTTTCATGCTTCTGGGAATTTTTAGTTCTACTCAAGTGTTGAGCTTTCTGGGATATATTGGGAACTCGTTGATTCGATCGGATAATTTAACTTCGTTTAAGTTTTCCGGATAATTTAGAACGTGTTAAAAAGTTCGAACGGATATCAATAACTCACTTTTTCCCCTGGCGGAAAATTTCCAAGTGTTGGATTTTTTCCTTAGTTAAAGAACATTCACAGTTGTGCAAGTAACATGGTGGACCCTCTAGAAGAACACAAACCTTAACTCGATTATGTGACCGTCTGAACCGCTTCTAAACCTTAGGGTTTTGGGCAGTACGGCGTTGTCACATGTGAGGCGTTGGTTTGACCTTTCTACGGCTGGACCATTGGTACCGTGGCATATGATGGATGCTTTTAAACTAAGTTCAAGTGTTAAGCAGAAAGGGAAATTTTGGGTGTTTTTTTATTCAATTGGAAAGTTTAACATTGTCTATTTATCTGGAATGTGATACAATATTTGGAATTCACAAGTAGTTATGAGATAACTAATTTGAATGTTATAAATCTAGCAGTTTAGTCTCATTTGATCGGTTGCCACGGGATTTTGATGTGATCAAAAGTCCGTCGCAATCACGTAGCGTACGCAGATACTCGCCGAGTAAACTTAATAGATAGCCACGCCCTATAGCCCCGACCAAGTGACTGTAGGAGAACCCCATCGCCAAAAGCATCCAGTAGGGTGCTCGCGGCAGCGGTGTTCCGCCTTAGTGCACTCCGTCGACGGCATCCAGGGGTGCGGCTTTCTACTAAAGTTTCCGACAAGCATTCGATCAGGATGTCGGGAATCTTGTTGAATTGCCCGACTTGATATTGAAAAGAGTTTTCGATATTGAGACTAAAATGCGGGGTTTATAATTGTTAGGCATGCGATATCGAAGGAATTCATTTGGTTAGGAATGAGATGTCTAAGGAGGTTGCGGATTCCAACTGTTGTAGTTTTACACTTTCTTTTCTGTGACCGTAAGCGTAGTATGTGGTGTATCGCCGGCTTCGTTGCTATACATCAACGACAATCGGGATACGCATACTTGCTTACGTTGATGATATGACATATTATGTGTTACTGTGATATGTTATATTGGATCGTCGTGTTTTTGAATAGCCGGGGGTTTTATGTGAGATGAGGGTTTTTTATTTTCATTCATGTAAAATTCATTATATGTAATATTCTTTTATTGGGGCACTTCCGGGTTGAGAATGATGTCACCATTGTATATTATTTACTTTTCCGCATTAGGATAGACCCAAGGCGGGGAGCACAAGTAACCGGGTTCTAGGGTCCAGTGGGAGACTATCTCGAGGAGTCGAGACCGGGTCTCCTAACCCTAGAATTGGCAGGATTACTTGCCGCTTTCGTAGGGGTCTAGGGATGTGGGTTTGTCTATTCATCGCGACCGTGGAATCCCCGTTTTATACAGGCTCGCATAAAACACGGAAATCCTAGTAAATCCAATATTTCATATGTTATCTTCTGCTGCAATGTTCTGTGATGAGATCATATTACTGCCTGAGACGAATGTTTATATTATATATATGAGATATATGTTATATTGCTGATTTCATTTCAAATGTGATACTTGTGAAGCATAATAAAATGGGATTTCATTAATGAGACTAATGAAACTAAAAGAAACCTAAAGATGTTGTAGAAACTTGTCTCAAAAACTGGTAGCTCTAGTTCTTGCTTTGCATAGCGATGTTCCTTGTAGAACATCCAGCACCTTATTTGATAAGGAAAGAGCCGAGATCCCTTCACCGGGAGTGACCTCTTTAGCGAAACTAGCAGATACTACAAACTCGGTTTGTCTTTTGATTGTTTTTATAGTTTTTGCTTTGCATAGTGATATTTGTGAAATATCCTGCACCTTATTCGATAAGGAAAGAGCCGACGATCCCTTCACCGGGAGTGACCTCTTTAGCAAAACTAGAAAAGGCCTCAAAAACATTCCAATTAAAATCACTCGATTCTACAACGATATCAAGTTCATTACGCAAAGGGTTTTCTTAAAAACCTGTCGTAGCCCTCCGTCATTTCAAATAAGTACTAGTTAGTATTCGTGCTACGTTTGTTGACTATGTTAAGGTGTAATGTGCGGTAGCTGATTAGTGCTTATCTGTATAAGCATATGATGCGATTGGATTAGGGTAGTCGTGCGACTTTGTTGACTATGTTAAGGGTCGTGCGGGTGGGTTTAATTCAATCGGGAAATGACGGGTTGAACTTGACTAGCACTTATGATTTGTTGAGTATGTTAAGGTCATATAGCTGGTAGGGGTAAAATATTATTGGGAATTTCAAGAGTTGAAATTTGCAATGAGATTGCATACCTTCTATGAGATAGTTGGATCCCGATACCCGTTGCGAGTAAGAGTTGCTCCTGGGAGAGTTTTACACATTACAATTAGCCGATCAAGTAGGTGTCTAGAAAAGTGTTAATGGGGTTATGCCCCTGGGAAAACGAGGTTTATTTTAATTAGGTCCGTGCGAAAGCGCGGGGAACCTCTCTCAAAGTACCAGCACTGGCCTGGCTGAAAGATTGGCGAACTTGTAGAGTATAATTAATCCCGGCTAGTCTTTCCTTTTAGGGTTTGAAAGAAGATTTGACTAAAACAGAGGGAGACATCCTGATTAGATATATTAATAACCAATCTAATCTTGCAAGAACATACGCTGAGTGCTTTTTTCTATCTCTCTCCAGGTAGCGACCATGTCACGCCTTAATTAAGGTAATAATATGGATGCATTGACCGAACCCGCTTGTTATACTGCGCTAGGAAACGTTGGTTCCGCTCCAACTTATAATTGTTATAAGACCGAGCAAGAAATAGGGGATTACCAGAATTCCCGTGCCCCCCAAACGAAGAAAGTGCATGCTGATGCATCATCTTCGGGTGTATTCATTACCGAGAATTGTTTCTCAGTATCCTTTACGTCCTGGGTATGAGATACCGGATCAAGATCCCGCAAATGTAATCTGTTACATGGGCTACAGAAAGGCAGAGAACTAAGAACGGGTGATAAGTTTCATGAGTTGGAAATGATGCAAGTGTTGCAGCCAAGTCTGTTGGCAGTTATCACCCTGTATTACCAGAATACATTGATTCTGAACGAATGTTATTAGATACCGAACCTGATATACAACATCATATTAGTCTCTTTATTAAGTAAAGAAGGATATAATTTTGTATTGTTGGATAATGTTTTGAACATTTCCTATATCAAGAGTTGATCGGTTCAGGCACGTTATCTAAAATCATAGACGTTCTAAATTAAAGCACAGTTCTTAACGTATAAAACACACACAAGAGGAAGAGTTCAGAAATGAACGAATCCTTCTTAAGGCATTGTAGACCAGGTTATATCGATGCGACCCGACTAGCTAAAGTTACATAAAGATGCATATTTAAATTAGTTTGGATTTACATCTTGTAAAACTTGCCAGTAATGTCATAAAGATAAGATGACCACAGCTCCGTTTATTGGAAACAGAGAAAGAGTTAATGAACTCTTGGGATTGATACAAGATGATGTATGATAGTCCTGTTAACCCCAATCAGAGCAAAGCTCTGTTCAAATTCCAAGGCGGGAAACGAAGCAACGCTTCTGTTTCCCTCAATCAGAGCAAGGCTCTGTTCTGAAAATTAAAATAAAAAATTAAAGAAGCAACGCTTCAGCTGACTTGCGCTCTGCGCTGCGCGCCACGTGGCAGCGCAGTTACGCTGCACGACACGTGGCAGCGCAGTTGCGCTGCGCGATGCACTGCGTAACACGTGGCAGCGCAGTTGCGCTGTGCGATACGTGTCAAGCGCAGGTGCGTTTGCGCCAAACAGAATTAAAATTCCAGTAAAATCTTTCTGTTCTTGTTAAAACAAGAAGATTGTCTTCTGTAAAACAGAAGCCCTTGGATCAAAGATCCAACGGTGGGGAAAATTCCCCAAATCACTCAGAGAAGGATCTCTTTAACAAATTTAACAAATTGATGGGCACTATATAAAAGCCCCTACACCCCAATTCAAAGAGAAGGAACATCAAGATCAAAAAACAACAACACAAATAATAGAGAGAGCTCTGAAAAATTGTGAAAAGAACTTAAGAAGAGAAAAAAAGGTAAAAACCTTTATAAAAAAAAGAAGAATTTCTTCTGAATAGATCATTGATCTAAGAACAAGATCAATGATGTTCAATAAATAAAAAATAATAACAGTGCCTTGCACTTTTTTATGAACCATTGGTTCTGGAATCTTAAAGATTCTTTTCTTGAATCCAAAATTAGATCAAGTTATTGAACAGTGCCCTGCACTTGCAAAATCTGCACTATTGCGCTCTTGGGTTGGCGCGAGCCACCAGAGAGCGCCACGTGTCAGCTCCAAGACCACTTGCGCCGTGCGCTTTTAAGATAGAGCATTGCTCTCTGAAGTTGGCGCAACTCACCAGAGCGCGCCACGTGTCAGCACGCAACGGCACAGTGCACTGGCGCAGCGCACTGCGCTGTTGCGCTTGCGCTCACCCGAGCATGACACGTGCCATCTCCATATGCGCTTGCGCTCTATAATTGGCGCAAAGCGCCTAACAAGCCACTATCAGATAATTAATGCACTGCAGAAGGGCCAAGCCCAATTAAAAAGGCCTAACAGGACAAATTAAATGCAATGCATTAATTTAAAGAAGGGAAGAGCCCAAATAAAAACAGATGTTGTGCATCATTTATAAAGGGACAGAGCCCAAATTAAAAAGGCCTAGCAGGTCAAAATAAAATGCAGTGCATTATTAAACAGGGGCAAAGCCCTAGCACAGGCCTAATAAGCCGGAATTAAAACGTTGAATATTCTCAACTGGACTTAGCCTAATCATGGCCGTAAGTTCTCAAATTAAATTGACTAAGCAAGACTGCTCTCTTAAATCAATTTACATCCGATTCAAGGGTACATCTCTGAACTCCTCTGACACCATCATTGTAATCCTTCAATGACGTCAGAGAGGTGATGGGTCCCGACAACCACACATCGATACGGACTACGGGGTCCTTAAACTCGTGGACCGAAACGTCCTTAAACTAATATTCGTCCCAAAATGGGAACGTTGGACCGAAATGTTCTTAAACTAATGCTCGTCCCCAAATGGGAATGATGGACCACCATGTCTCTAAACTGGCAATGGACCACTATATCCCTAAACTGGAAAAATAGAGCCCAAATGCTCTTTTGTCGGATCTAAATGATCCCGTTAAGTTGATCTTAGTCTGGAGATTAGACTAACGTATCCTTAACAAAAGTTTAAGTTGATCTTAGCCTTAAATAGGGCTAACGTATCCTTAAGCAAAAACCCCAAACCCAAATCTAAGTAAATACGGATTTGGACTAATCCACGTCCTACGGGCGACGGCATAACTTAGTCTCCGTATACAATCCACGGGCATCTATAAACTAAAAAAACACACACGACATGAAGTGAAATTTCTGGAGAAGGAGAAAGTGGTTACCGCGATGCGGTAACGTATTTAACTGCAAGGGCTTGCGCCTACAGGGAAAAGCGTCCCCACAATCAAAAACCCCTCAAGCAAGGGAGAATCTACTACGTCGGCCGCATCCGTCTAAACCTCCGATACATGGTGCCATAAATCAACTTGGTATCTTCGGAAAGGTAGACGGATAAAACCAAATAGCATCTGTCCCGAATCTCAGGCAAGACGTCTCTCATGTCGTGGCCGTCTTTCGGAGGGGAACAGAGTCTGGCACGCCCGGTGGGACCTTTTCCTCTTTCCACTCCACACTTCGTGTGTCGTGTTCGCGAACAAATCGCGGTTTGCTGTGGTTGCCTGTGGATTCGAGGTACTAAGATTTGGTGTCTTGCTCCGTGCAGAAAACTGAAGATCAATGGCTTCAAAATGCACTATCTGCAACTGCAACTCTCGCTCCATCCCTGCTGGAGGAGTAACTTACGGGCCCCGAGTGGCCTCTCTTTTCAAGATGCCAGTGGAACAGGTAACTCAAGCCACCACTGGGCTATTCTTCAAGACTATGCTCCCTCCGATGAGGTTCAATTACCTAATGACGTGGCAAGAAGCCCCAAAGAAGTCGGTCTTTGATCAACTTACCATTGTCGCGGTCCCTCTCAACGGGTCGCCCAACTCCACTGCCTCAATTTTTAACAGGCTAGGTCAGAGCTCCAACAGGCCCATGAAAAAGCCAGCAATACCGGAAGATGTTATCCCGAAGCGGATAGCTATCCCTACTCCAGTTTCAGGCGAAATTACCAAGGTTGCTTCCCCTG
This sequence comes from Agapanthus africanus, assembly GCA_030015575.1. Taxonomy (NCBI): domain Eukaryota; kingdom Viridiplantae; phylum Streptophyta; class Magnoliopsida; order Asparagales; family Amaryllidaceae; genus Agapanthus; species Agapanthus africanus. The sequence continues at coordinate 95,806,850 of CM057341.1, read as the reverse complement.
CTCGGAAGTCTGCTTTTGACAGGTTGGCCATCCCCATTCAACGGACGTCGGTCTTTAAAAGGCTGGTACCGGTAGATTATGACCAACACCTGGGGCATGAGGAGGTCACCCCTACGGTTAGAACAACTCCATTCGCACGACACGCTCGACGTCGCCACTGGCGCCGAGTAAGGAAGGCTGGGGGCAACTCCCCCTCTGGGATAACTCTGCCAGCTCCGATGGTGGGGATCAATACTGCTGTTCCAACTGGGAACATCTTTGAGTTGCTGAACACGGTGCGCAGAAATTCTCCTACTGCGGTGTTGAAACGAACTCCTTCACCTGTGGAGAATACCCCAGAGAAGAAGCTAGAGCAGCCCCCTCAACGGCTGTCCTCTAAAATTTACAAAGTCTGGCGACAGGTCCAGGAGTCGGTAATTGATCAAGATTACTCCCACCAACAGAAAAAGATAAAGGTTCAGCGAGAAGAAAACCGTCCTGTCAGGCCACAAAAGGCGACAGCCACCTGGGTGCCCACTGCAACGGCTCCTTCAACGTCAATCACTCAAAAGAAAAGGAGGCCGCAGAAAGCCCCTGTGAACATGGCGAATCGTAAAAGCGCTGAACACAGACGCCCCAAGTCTGGGGCATGGTGGCGCACACTATTTATATGGCTTCCGGAAAGGAGGAAAGCCGTGCTTCGACGGGTCACCGACCGCTCACCCGATCCGTGACAAAAGCCCAGGAGCAACAACAGAAGCTTCAGGAAATGATGACTACGATGGCTGCACTTACTGAGCCAAAAGAAAGCCCGGAAGTATCATCAGAGCAGAGTCACGAACAAGGAACCGATGCTGACTTCTTACGCAGAGTCCTCGAAAAGACGGACAAAGAAGCCGCAGAACAAGCGGCTAACATAAAACAAATGGCACTCCTCTTCCAAGATATGGTAGAGATGATGTTACAGCCGGACCCTCCAGCTGAAGACCCTCCAATCATTGTCGGAAACGACGGAGGGGAAATATCTAATCCTCCTCCGGCTCGTTCAGCAGCCAAGGAAGAAACCATTTCCAAAGCCGCACTGGATGACTACATAGCTCAGCAAATACGAGCTCACCAGGCGAATGAAGCTGCTGCGCAAATTGTTAGAACCGGACGACCCTATCCAAGCTGGTATGACCAAATCAGTTACCCTACGGGATATACGATCCCTAAGTTCCACGTATATAAAGAAATAGGGAACCCACATCAATATGTCACTCAATTCAGAGCCTTATGCGGCAACACTGGAGGCGACGACAAACTGCTGCTTCGCCAGTTCATCGGTAGCTTAGCGGAAACAGCCTTTGAATGGTATTCAGAGCTACCTAACGACTCTATTAAAACGTTTACGGAGATGGAACTACTGTTTACACAAAGATTCACGAGTGCTAGTGAACGCACCCCGATAACAGCACTGATCAATGCCAGGATAAGGCCAGGCGAAACGTGGGTCCAATATGCAACACGATGGCGGAACCTATGGTCGAAATGCGAACAACGTATCGAAGAAGCACCTGCGGTAGGCATGTTCATAGGAACCCTCGATCCGCAGGCGACCATATCCCAATTCATGATGTTCTTCAGGCCGACCACCTTCCAGGACTTGATCGACAAATTAGCCCAAATGAACCAGATGGGCCATGGACTATCTCCTCCAAAATCGGACTCTCGAAATGAGAAATGAAAAGGGAAAGCGATCGTCGTCGCCAATGCTCAACAACAGCCGAGCAACTCAAAGCCGGTTGTTCGCCAAAATAACGTGCGTCCACACCCATCCCTCGAGGAGAGACTGGGACGTCCTTACTCGTTTTCTCAGAATAAAACGAGAAGACTGTTCGAGCTGTCAGTACGCAACAGACTCATCAATTTGTCGAGTCCAAAACGTCTATTGCAGCCAGGCGATCTCAATAATCCTAATTATTGCCCTTACCACCAAACGGTAAGTCACCCAATCGAAGATTGTTTCGTCTTTAAGGGATGGATCGAGGATCAGTACATACAAGGCAAGTTCGCGCTGTTTGAAAAGTGGAAAGTAAACCCACCACAGCCACACACTCCAAAGAAGACAGACGCACTGGGGGCAACTTGTCATGTGATCACTCACTCATTGGCGGATGATAAAGAGGCTCCTTGCGCCGAGAAACCGAGGGCGGAACCTGAACCAGAAATTCTGCAGCCGTCAGACGAGTTGATCGATGCCTTCCTGAATGAGATTCGTCTGAAAGTTAAAGCCAATCAAGAGCGTGAGATGGCCGTACTGGAAGGAGCCAAGCACCGCCGACTAGACAAAAGAATCGAGGCACTCTCGTCAAATCAAAAGTCATCCGCTGCCGATAAAAACAAATTCAAGATGAGGAAAAGGTTCGCCAAAGCCCTATCAGTGGGAATGAAGCTACCACCCTCTGAAGAAAATACTCTCGGTGGAGTAGAGATGCATCCTAACTTCTGCTTATATCATCAGAAGATCATACATCCTACCGAAGACTGCGACTCGTTTAAGTGTTAGTGGCAAGGGTATGTCGCACAAAAGGAACACTTCAATAGGACAAAGCGTGAAGCTCGTAGACATCAGAAAAATGCGATAGATGAGCGCAAAAGAGCCACCGACGACTGTCATATAGCCGATTCCAAGGGATCGCAAATTATCACCTTTGGAAGCGACTCTGACGAAGAAGCTGCCCTCAACCCTCTCCTCAAGGAATCCATTTCAAAAATGAAAGAATTGAGGAGTTGCGAGAACGTTCAGCCGTGCAATCGCACGCTACCCGAAAAAAATCTCAGCCCCGCAAACAAAGGATCGAGCAAAAAGGATAAAGGGAAGGGAAAAACAGCCCCCGTAGCCAACACTCAACAGCAATCGAGTGGCCCTAGACCGGTTGTTTGCCGAAACAACAAGCGGCAAGCCCTCCATGAAAAGTTGAAACGTCTTTACTCGTTTCCTCAAGATAAAACAAGGAGACTGTTCGAGCTGGCAGTGTGCGACAGACTCATCAATCTACCAAGTCCAAAACGGCCGTTGCGGCCAAGTGATGTTAATGATCTCAATTATTGCCCTTACCACCAAATGGTAAGTCACCTGATCGAGAATTGTTACATCTTCAAAAACTGGGTTGAAGACCAATACCAACAGGGCAACTTCGTCATCTCCGAAAACTGGAAGGTGGGCCCGCCACAACCACATGCTCCGAGAAAGGTGGACACGCCGGGGGCATCATGCTCAATCATAGAGAAAGCCCCATAGACCGAAAAGTCAGTAAACTAGAGATTCACCTCAAATACGGCGACGGCGGACCGAAACGTCCTTAAACTAATCATAGACCGCAATGTCCTAAAACTTGCAAATGACCGAAACGTCTTTAAACTACTACCACAGCATCCTTAGGCTGACGAGATAAAAAAAAGAGAAAAAATAAAAAATAAAAAATATAAAAATATAAAAATGGTATGTCCATAAGCAAAATGGGCGCGGATGAAAACCCGAAAGGGCTCCGTGAGTAAAAACAGCAGGGCTACCGGCGAGTGTTCGTGAAAACCCGAAAGGGCGCGACCTCGTTTATAAAAAAGGAATAAAAAGAATTAAAAAAAAGGAGACGGTATGTCCATAAGCGAAATGGGCACGGATGAAAACCCAAAAGGGCTCTGTGAGTAAAAACAGCAGGGCTACCGGCGAGTGTTTGTGAAAACCCGAAAGGGCGCAACCTCGTTAAAAGACACTTACAAGGTCCTCTCGACCTTGTAAGGAGAAACCACCCGCGTAAGATCCTTACGACTCACAGGGAAGCAACACACGTAGGGATACTCATGATTCCTAAGGAGAAATTACACTTGCGAGATCCTCATGACTCGTAAGGAGAACTTTCTTATGGAACCCTCACGGCTCATAAGATTTGAAAGTCTTAAATTACAGATACCTAAAGCTGTGCTTAAGCAACCCCCACAACCTTCGATTTTGCCCTACAAGTGGTCCAACGCTGGCTCTTGTATACAATCCACGGGCGCGAACAAACATTTCCCTAACCAAGTCCCACCCGTGACTGGGGATATGTCCATATGGTGAACAAACCTTGTAACTCCTCTCGACTTATAAAGAGAAAACCCTTTTATAAGATCTTTACGACTTACAGAGAGACATGCACTTAGGAATCCTCACGATCCCTAAGGAGAAAACACACCTACGAGATCCTCACGACTTGTAGGGAGAAATACCTTTGTGAGACCCTTACGGCTCATGAAGTCAAAAGCCTTAGTCGACAGGATCCTAACCCTGTTCGCTAAGCCACCTTTGTTCGATATCGACAGAGGCAAATGACGATTCGCTCCTGGCAATATCCCAGTTGTAGCGATGCCGATGCCTAAACCGGTATCAAATTCCAAGTTCTGTCATGGCAAATGATGATTCGCTCCTGGCAATATTCCAGTCGTAGAGATGCTGATGCTAAGATTGGCATCAGATTCCAAGTTCCACACCCGCGATAAAAAAAATCATCGAGCCAAAAATGCATATGAAATAGCCGAAATGATGGGGCAACTTGCAACGAAATCAGCAAGTAAAAATATGTGCATACAAAAACAGCCGAAATGATTGGGCAGCTCGCAATAAAAAGCAGCGAGTAAAAAAAACAGCCGAAATCATTGGACACCGCGAAAAATAGCCGAAATGATTGGGCAATCGCGACCTCCGCAATATAAAAGCTAAAATGATAGAGCATCACAGAAATAAAATAAAAAAATTGATGAATGAAACTTTTGCCCTACAGGTGAGATCACATCGATCCCTGTATACAATCCAGGGGCACAAATAAAAAGGGAACCATACCTTCCCAACAGGATCCGTCAGAAAGCGAAGACAAATCGCGACGGTTTATAGACAACCTAGAAACAACCTCGACATTTGTCGTAATATTGCAGACACGATGTCAACAAACGGAGCAAAAGAAGATCCCTGGCTTCAGGGTCTCGACGTCGATATCGACAACTTAGAGATCGCTAACGGTGTTTTTCCTCACTCCAACCAGATGCAGACATGACGTCAACAACCGACCTCAGAGTCGCAACGAAACGGATCCATGGCATAGTCCCTAGTTCCAAATATTAACGGCAATATCTAAAGCCTAAGAGTCAACAACGGCGTTCCTTTGCAGTCCAGCAGGATGCAGATGCAACGTCAACAAAAGACCCCATGGTCAGCAAAGCGGAGTGACTGCAAAATCCCAACTCCACCTCAGCATTCGTCTCGTTACAGCAGATGCAATGTCAATAACGGCGTTCCTTTGCAGTCCAGCAGGATGCAGATGCAACATCAACAAAAGACCCCATGATCAGCAAAGCGGAGTGACGGCGAAATCCCAACTCCACCTCAGCATTCGTCTCGTTACAGCAGACACAATGTCAACAATGGCGTTCCTTCGCAGTCCAGCAGGATGTAGATGCAACGTCAACAAAAGACCCCATGGTCAGCAAAACGGAGTGACGGCAAAATCCCAACTCCACCTCAGCATTCGTCTTGTTACAGCAGACGCAATGTCAATAACGGCGTTCCTTCGCAGTCCAGCAGGATGCAGATGCAACGTCAACAAAAGACCCCATGGTCAGTAAAGCGGAGTGACGGCAAAATTCCAGCTCCACCTCAGCATTCGTCTCGTTACAGCAGACGCAATGTCAATAAAAGCCTTCCTTCGCAGTCCAGCAAGATGCAGATGCAACGGCAACGAAAGACCCCATGGTCAAACAAGCGGATTAACGGCAAAATCCCAGCTCCACCTCGGCATTCGTCTCGATACAGCAGACGAGATGTCAGTACAGCGTCCTTCCCCCAACAGGATTTGGACACGCCAAAGCAAATGAAGCGAAGGCCAAATTCCTAGGTTCAAGGTCTTAACGGCAAGTCATATAAACCCTGAAAGACAACCGGAGATCATCTCACACCAGTGTAAAATGGTCACCACCTCGACAATCGGCTCGATGCAGCAGACGAGATGTCAGCCTAGCGTTCTTCCTCCAACAGGATCCAGACGCGACAATCAAACAGCGGAGCCACGGCAAAGTCCTTAGTTCCAAATCTCGACGGTTCACCAACAACCTAGAGACAACCACGACATCGTCTCGATATAGAGGATGCAATGTCAGCAAACAAAGCAAAGGCCAAATTCCTAGCTTCAAGGTCTTAACGGCAAATCATATAAAGCCTGAAAGACAACTGGAGATCATCTCACACCAGTGCGGAATGGTCACCACCTCGACGTTCGTCTCGACACAGCAGATGCGACATCATCAAACAGCGGAGCCACGGCAAAGTCCCCGGTTCCAAACGTCGACGGTTCACCAACAACCTAGAGACAACCGTGACATTCGTCTCAATACAACAGACGCAATGCCAGCAAACAAAGCAAAGGACAAATTCCTAACTTCAGGATCTTGACGGCAACTCACATAAAACCTGAAAGACTATCGGAGATCATCCCACACCAGAGCGGAGTGGTTATGACTCATCGAGGCTCTCCAAAATGAGCCTAACTTCAAGTAAAAAGCGGCATGGCAAAATTCATAAACGTTTGCTCTTCCGACGGTCAAACTGCCAAGGAGGATTGCTTGAAGACGACTTGTCCAGCCCCCGAAGGGATCAGAGACACGGCAGTCGCAGGGCTACTCGAACAGCACGATTGCCTATCGAGGAATATATCAGCTGATGCGACGGTACGATGGCCAAAACACTAAGTACCACATGTAGGGTGTTTTTCGTCACCCCATTGAGATGGGAATACGCGCGCGCGTCTCAGGCGTACTACAGATTCCCCCTGCCTAGGGTAGGCTGGGGTTTAATGATTGTGGGGATCCGAATCTCCGGCAGCCGCGGACTAAGCTGCCGTTAATTACCCCTCTCCTTTGGGGCGAGGGAACCTCCGATTAACGGGTTAAACTGGTCATGCGAACTCAATGTGCAGTGTACATGTGTTTTGTTTTGAAAGGGGGTTTTGAATATATCGGGAGCCACGCAGAGTTTTTTACGGGGGTCCCACTACCCGGATAGCGGGCTGGGGGTCAAGGGGGCTAGCAGCCCCCTTGCGGGGTGCGGGGCAGCGTCCCGGCCCAAAAATTTTTGAGGAGGAAAATATTGTGGAGTGTGTGTGTATCTATACATGTGTATGCATATGTTATATATAAAAAAAAGGGAAAAAGGCATCCAAAGGATTCGTGGGGCAGCACCTTGGGCGCTGTGCGCTTAGGTGCTGTGCGCTCAGGCGCAAGAGCGCCACGTGTCGGCACGTGGGCGCTTTGCGCAGAAGCGCAAGCGCGCGCGCCACGTGTCGGCATGTGGGCGCTTTGCGCATGAGCGCTGCGCGCTGGAGCGCAAGCGCGCACGCCACGTGTCGGCACGTAGGCGCTTTGCGCATGGACGCTGCGCGCTGGAGCGCAAGCGCACTGGAGCGCAAGCGCGCGCCACGTGTCGGCACGTGGGCGCTTTGCGCATGAGTGCTGCACGCTGGAGCGCAAGCGCGCGCGCCACGTGTCGGCACGTGGGCGCTTTGCGCTCGGGCGCAGTGCGCTGGAGCGCAAGCGCGCGCGCCACGTGTCGGCACGTGGGCGCTTTGCGCTCGGGCGCAATGCGCTGGAGAGGAAAAGAGGGCTTTTAGCCCCAAAAACTCTCGAAAGAGAAATTAGTGGAGTTAAACTCCTGAAAAAAGAAGAATGTTTTGGTTGGGGAAATGGGTTCTTCTTCTTCCTCTTCTGTTGGCTGGCTCAAGAGATGTGAGATCTAAAAATCTCTTCTTTTTGAGATCTAATGATAGATCCAAGCTCCCCTTTGTGGGTTTTGTGGTGAAAAACTAATTTGTTTTATAAAAAGAAGAGTAAAACTCTTGATTTAATTCAAGAGAAAGAAGAAGGTTTTGGAACCTTGAAGAAGAAGGAAAGATCTCAGATCTGGAAAATTTTTTAGAGAGAAAAAGTTGTTGAGATATTTCATTATCTTTGCCTTTATAGGCCATACATTTTACACATAGCCCCTTGGGCTTCACAAAATGGCATTTTGCCTATCCCATGGCTCATGTGCCATTTCTTTTTGCACATAAGCCATGGGCTTTACAAAAATTTGGCTTCATGCCTATTTTTCTTACATTTATCCGAAAATAAAATAAAAGAAATACAACAAAATTATTTATTACAAAATTTTTATCTTGGCATGGGGGAGGCCGGCCGCTTCATGTTCGGGCTCGACCCGGGCATGGGCCCACTGGATCTGGGCTTGGGCCCACTTGGCTTGGGGTTGAGTTTGATTTTGACTTAGTCAACCGGGGTGTAAATTTTTACCCCAACAAATTGCCCCCCATCAATAAATGCACACCACACATGTGGGTCGTGTGCATGAAATTGATGGATCTTCTTTCACGTGGAGGCGACTTGATTTGGTTCCCGCTTTTTGGGAAGCCGGCACTGCCCTTTTTACGACATGGACGGTCGTTGCTTGACATGTCTCCGAGACGGAGTGTCCGTGATAGACGTTTTCCCTGGCCCGGAGTTATCTGGTTCCCGCTTTTTAGGAATCCTGCGCTGCCCTTTTTGCGACTTGGACGGTCGGTGCTGCCCTTTTAGCGACTTGGACGGTCAGTGCTGCCCTTTTTGCGACTTGGACGATCGTTGCTGCCCTTTTAGCGACGTGGACGGTCGATGCTGCCCTTTTAGCGACGTGGAAGGTCGGTTCTGCCCTTTTAGCGACTTGGAAGGTCGGTTCTGCCCTTTTTGCAACTTGGACGGTCGGTGCTGCCATTTTAGCGACGTGGACGGTCGATGCTGCCCTTTTAGCGACGTGGACGGTCGAAGCTGCCCTTTTAGCGACGTGGACAGTCGATTCTGCCCTTTTTGCGACTTGGACGGTCGATGCTGCCATTTTAGCGACGTGGACGGTCGATGCTGCCCTTTTAGCGACGTGGACGGTCGGTGCTGCCCTTTTAGCGACGTGGATGGTCGGTGCTGCCCTTTTAGCGACATGGACGGTCGTTGCTGCCATTTTAGTGACTTGGACGGTCGGTGCTTGATTTGACTTGCTCTGCTTCTTGCAATGTCAGGGGTAGACTTGACTTGCTCCGCTTCTTGCGGTGTCGGAGTGGAAGTTGACTTGTTGATTTTGATTTGGGTTGACATCAGCATCGCTATACTGGAATATGGTACCAGGAGCGAATCATCATCTGTCATGGAGAGGATTTTGGGATTTTGGTTTTTGTTTGGCATCTGCATTGCTGCACTGGAATAATGCCAGGAGCAACTCATCATTTGCCCCGAGAGGATTTGGGAGAAATTGGGATTGTTTTACGCCCGTGGATTGTATACGGTTTTGCAGGATGTATGATCCAGACCGTAGGGCCGGAAAAATTTCGAGACTTTGTCGGCGTCTGCATCGCTGCACTGGAATATGGTACCAGGAGCGACTCATCATTCGCCGTTGGGGTATGGGATTTGGAATTTGGTTGGCGTCTGCATCGCTGCACTGGAATATGGTACCAGGAGCGACTCATCATTCGCCATTTGGGGATTGGGGAGCGATGGCTTAGGAGGCAGGTTTAGATCCCTATCGCCTAAGGCTTTTCAATTTTATGAGCCGTGAGGGTCCCATAAAAGCATTTCCTCCCTACGAGTCATAAGGATCCCGCAGGTGTATTTTCTCCTTAAGAGTCGTGAGGACTCCTAAGTGTGTTTTTCCTTTATGAGTCGTAAGGATCCCACAAAGATTTGTTCTCCTCATGTATCGTGAGGACATATGAGTGGGTCTTCTCAATGGAGTATAATTCCAAAGGCGAAGACCAGCCGCGTAACTGGTAATTGTGGTGGGGCATGGGTATGACGAGAATTATTTGAGCCCGTGGATTGTATACGGTAGTCAACTTGGGGACCAACCGTAGGGCTGGGAGAATTTTGAGAAATTGGATTTTGGTTGGCGTCTGCATCGCTGCACTGGAATATGGTACCAGGAGCGACTCATCATTCGCCGTTTGGGGACTTGGAATTTGGATCTTGTTTGGCATCAGCATTGCTGCACTGGAATAATGTCCGGAGCAACTCATCATTTGCCTCGGGAGGACTTGGGATTTGGGTTTTTGGTCGGCATCAGCACCGCTAACACTGAAGCAAAATGCCAGGAGCGAATCATCATTTGCCGTTGCCCGTTGGGGAACGATGGCTTAGGAAACAGATTTGGGTCCCTATCACCTAAGGCTTTTCAATTTTATGGGCCGTGAGGGTCCCATAAAAGCATTTTCTCCCTACGAGTCGTAAGGATCCCGCAGGTGTATTTTCTCCTTAAGAGTCGTGAGGACTCCTAAGTGTGTTTTTCCTTTATGAGTCGTAAGGATCTCACGCAGGGGTTTTCTCCTCACAAGGTCGAGAGGACTTTGTGAGTGTATTTCATCTCTTTTCACGAGTTTGCGTCCTTTTGGGTTTTCACAGACTCGCCGGTAGTCCTGCTGTTTTTACTCACGGAGCCCTTTCGGGTTTTCATCCGTGCCCATTTTTCTTGTGGACATACCGTTTATTTCTTCTTCTTTTTTTTCTTTTTCTTTTTTTTTCTTTTTCTTTTTTTTCTTTTTTTGCCGCTGGTGGGACTTTAAAGTAGTCTCACTGGCAGGATTTGGGAGAAATAGGGGTCATTTACGCCCGTGGATTGTATACGGTTTTGCAGGATGTCTGATCCAGACCATAGGGCTGATGTGCTCAATTCGCCTGCGACTTGGAGCATTCACGTATAGTATTTCTTGAGATATCGTCCATTGATGGGTGGCATGGGCCTTTCTCCCTCTGCACTTATTAGTTGGTAGGATCCTCCGTCGAACACTTTCTCAATGACGTATGGTCCTTCCCAGTTTGGCTCGAATTTTCCCTTGGCATGTCGATTGAGGATGATCGGTCTTTTGAGGACCAACACCAATTCACCTTTCTTGAAAGCGCGGAGACGAGTTATCTTGTCATAGGCCCGTGACATTTGGGCTCGGTATAGCTCCAGATTTTGCTGCACCGTGAGCCTCTTTTCTTCGAGGGCATCGAGTTCTTCAAGTCGAAGGAGCACGTTTTCCTCTTCTGTAAACTCATGCTGAACGGCCATTCTTAAGCTTGGAACTTCGACTTCGAGGGGGAGGACCGCCTCCACTCCGAAGAGCAATGAGTATGGAGTGGACTGAGTTGGAGTACGGTGCGTGGTACGATATGCCCACAATGCCTCGTGAAGCTTGAGATTCCAATCTCTCTTGTTGGCTGAAGCATTTTTCCTCAGGAGCTTGCATAGAGTCTTATTGAAGGCTTCGGCTAGCCCATTGGCTCTTGGATTATAGATGGAGGAATATCTCCAGTCTATCTTGTGCTGAGTAGCGAACCTTGAGACATTGAAGCTCTTGAAAGAAGGCCCGTTGTCAGAAATGATTCTTCTTGGTGTACCGAAGCAGTATAGAATATTATGCTGGAAGAATGTCAGAATATCTTTTGTCTTGACTTCTTTTAGCGGGACAGCTTCAGCCCATCTGGAGAAGTAGTCTGTCGCGGCCAGTATGAATCGGTGGCCTTTAGATGACGGAGGATCAATTGGGCCAACAATGTCGGTGCCCCAGACTTCGAAGGGCCACGACGCTACCGTAGGATGCAACGGATTGGGATGCTTGTGAATGAAATCACCATGGATTTGGCAGATCTGACATTTCTTTGCATGATCTCCGCAATCCCGTATCATGGTGGGCCAGTAATACCCAAGCCTTTTGATTTGAAGTCGCATCTTGGGGCCAGATTGGTGAGCACCGCAAACACCCGAGTGAACATCTTTCATGACCTTTTGGGCTTCGGCCAATGACAGACACCTGAGCCAGAGTTGGTCATATGACCTGCGGTATAACGTGTCATTTACAAACACGTATCGGAGAGCTCTTTTCTTCAGCTGAATCCTCGCAGCTTTTTCTTCGGGCAGCTTGTCGTATCGGAGGTACTCTATGAAGGGTTCTCTCCAATCGGGCTCGTCTTGGATGATCGAAGCTTCTTCGACGGGACTGCTCTTCTGTTCCGCGCTTTCCTCTTCTCGTAGAGAGACTGGGGATAGAATTTGCCGGCTCCTGACTGTGATCAGAATTTCGTCCATGTTAGGATCAGCCAGCTCCTTGGCTAAGCGAGCGAGTATGTCGGCTTTTCCGTTCAACGCTCTGGGGATTCTCATTAGTTCAATATGAGTGAACCGTTTCATGAGTTCCACCACCCGGCCTCTGTACCGAGCTAACTCGGGTTTGTATATCTTATAGTCGCCGCTTACTTGGTTGACGACAAGCTGGGAGTCACCGTAAACTCGTAGCCGAAGGATTTCCATTTCTACGGCGAGCTCCAAACCAGCTATCAGAGCTTCATACTCAGCTTCATTGTTTGTCCGAGGCTCGGTGAGAGCGAAAGAACGCCGTAGGGTTCCCAATGATGGCGTGATGAACACCAATCCTATCCCCGCTTTTACCTCCGGGACGCTTGATTTACTGGAGGTCCTTATTGACGAGGCTCCATCGAAGTAGAGCTCCCAACATGGCTCATCTTCCTCGAGGTGCAGCACTTGTTCATCGGGTAACTCACAATTTAGCGGCGACCCTGCTTGTATGGGATGAGCAGCGAGAAAGACTGCAAGAGCTTGCCCTTTTACTGCTTTCTGAGGAGTGTAAACTATGTCAAACTCAAGTAGCATAACAGCCCATCTTGCCATTCTGCCGGCTAGGCTCACTTTGGTCATCAAGTGTTTGAGCGGGTCGACCTTGGAGATCAGCAAAACCCGATGAGCGAGCAAATAGTGCCTCAGCTTCTTCACAGCAAATATTAGAGCCAGGCATTGCTTTTCGATTGGGGAGTAATTGTGTTCTGCCCCGACTAGAGTTCGACTGAGGTAGTAGAGGGCATTTTCTTTTCCCTCCTCGTTATTCTGGGCAAGGAGCGCACCGAGTGACTCATCCAGCGCGGCAGTGTAGAGAATCAGCGGTTTATTTGGAATGGGAGCGGCCAGCACTGGAGGGTGCAACAAGTATTGTTTGATGCTTTCGAACGCTACTTGACATTCGGCATCCCAAATAAAAGGAGCTCCTTTCTTCATGAGCTTTGAGAAGGGCCTACATCTCCCCGATAAATTTGAGATAAACCTCCGTATATAAGCAAGCTTGCCTTGAAAAGATCTTAGCTGCGTCAGACTCTTCGGAGGGGGCATCTCCATGATGGCCTTTATCTTCGATGGATCAACTTCGATCCCTCGATGTCGGACTATGAAGCCCAGGAATTTTCCCGATGACACGCCAAAAGCGCACTTCAGGGGATTCATCTTCAGATCGTATTCCCTCAGTCTGGTGAGAACGGTCCTGAGATCTTGGATATGATCGGCCTTGGCTTTAGTCTTGACGACCAGATCATCAACATAGCATTCGACGACTTTATGGATTAGGTCATCAAAGATATTAGTCATTGCCCTTTGATATGTAGCACCTGCGTTCTTCAGTCCGAATGGCATTACCTTGTAGCAATATATTCCGATCGGGGTTCGAAATGCTGTGTGCTTCTCATCCTCAGGCGACATCTTGATCTGATTATATCCAGACGAGCCGTCCATAAAGGTGAACAGTTCATAATTTGAGGTGTCATCGACCATCATTTCCATGACCGGTAGCGGGAAGTCGTCTTTAGGACATGCCTTGTTGAGGTCCCTGAAATCGACACAAACTCGGATCTGCCCATTTTTCTTCTTCACTGGGACTATGCATGCGATCCAGTCTGCATATTTCTCTTCCCTGATGAAGCCGGCATCGATGAGTTTCTTGGTTTCCTCGATGACCTTTTCTTCCAACTCCCTTCTCATTCTTCGAGGAGCTTGTTTGACTGGCTTAGCATCAGGAGATATAGCCAGCTTATGCACGGCTACCTCAGGGGAAAGGCCAGGCATTTCTTTGTATGTCCACGCGAAGCAGTCGACGAACTCACACAGCAGGGCAATTATCTGCTCTTTCATTTCCTCCGACAAGAGTGAGCTGATGTAGGTCGACCTTGGATTATCGGGCGTTCCTAAGTCAATCTCAGTTAGCTCATCAAAGGTTGCTTGTCCGCCATCTTCGAGCTCTTGAGGAGCTTCTTCTGGCTCGGCTATCTCGTCATCATCATTTGATCTTTCGCTGGCCTCACCAACATGGATCATGTAGCACGCTTTGGAATCAGGTTGAATGTAGCCTATGCCCCGTCTATCTGGAATTCGTCCATCGATGAGTGCTCGGACCTGGGGCGGATGCCATAGCCCTTCGTAAAACTTTGCTTCGGACTCCGTTTGATATAACCGGCATCCGCACTTCTTAAAGTATTCCCGCATCTCGGGCGCATAGTATCTGGGATTGAGGACGGCTCTTATGCCTCTCTCATATGGAAGGCACACGACAGACAAATCGTCCGGGTGCGCAACGGGGTTTGACCCATAAAACAAGATGCCCTTCTGTCCACTTTTCCTCCCGGGAACGTAGAAAGTTTTCAGCTGGTCCACGGTGGAGATTGATAATGCATCGAGCTCTTTGCATATTTGTTCTGGCACCCTTGTGATGGCCAGGGACCCTTCTGCGACTTCGAAGGTCTCTCGTAGTTTCGCTTGCTGTATGGGGGGCCAATCTGCATAGCTGTTGCACGGCAGGTCCTCTTCTTCTGACTCTTCCGTGTCACTGCCAAGATGAGGGCGGGCCTTGCTGCTAGATGGGCCTTCAGTAACAAATTCGTCCGTATCGCTGCCGAAACGAGGGCGAGTTTTGCGGAAGGACGGGCTTCCAGCGTCAGACTCATCAGTGTCGCTACCGAAATGCGGGCGCACTTGGGCATTTTTGCTTTTGAAAGTGATAGCCGGCGCAGATTTGCTTTTGAGCCTTGGGTCTGGTCTATCCTCAGTCAATTGTGGCTTAGCATTTTGGTGGTTCATAAAGTACCGAGAATCTTCATATCGGACTTCATGCACACCGAACGGTTGGATGTCTCCGTCAATGCGTCTTTCTTCGCCATTTTTAGTATACTTCATGCATTGATGGAGAGTTGACGGAATGATGCCGTAATCGTGGAGCCACGGCCGCCCCAAGAGAATCTTATAAGACGTGTCGGCGTCGATCACGTATATCTTAGCTTCAGTTTGCAGATCCCCGAATTTGATTGGCAGAGCTATGGACCCCAGAACTTGCTGGCAATTTTGGTTGAAGCCTTGAATGACAATCCTTTCCCTTGACAGGTGTCGGACGTCCATTGACAAACTCTTCAGAGTTCGCAAATTCATGATGTTCACTGAGGACCCCGGATCAATCAATATGCGATTAATTCGATCTCCGTCGCTGTACCCGGTCACGTAAAGCGGCCGATTATGCTCAGCCATTCCCAGTAACAAGTCTTCATCCTTAAATGTGACTGCGGCGGCATGCAAAGCGTGCTGGGCTTCTTTCATATTAATTTCCGCAAAGTGAGCCTGATACCGCTCGGGGTTTTGTAGAGCGTGAATGAGAACATCTCTAAGCTCCTTAGATAGGACCAAGGCGTCGTAGATGCTCAAGAGAGACGGAAGCTTCCGGAGATGTACCAAGACATTATAGTCTACCGAGGAAGGACTTATGTTTTCATCAACCGGTTCTCTGCCATCTTCTTCATTAGCGACTTGTTTTTCCTTCCTTTTTGGGGCGTTGCCCTGATTTGGCGGTAGAGCCCTGCCGCTTCTAAGCTGGATTTGATTGGCCGTTGTGGCGAGCTCTTCATCCTCTTCGGGAAACAGAGCTCCTCTTCCAAGTCACTGCCAAGATGGATGGCGTAGCAAGTCACTACTGGGATCTTTTCATTAGAGTATTCTTCTAACTCCTCCAGAATTTCAGCCGCTTGTACAGGGAAGAACTCCTTCAATTGAATCAATGTTCTTTCCTTTTGTTCATATTCTTCGAGGGAATCGATATATTTTTGAATGGTCGATCTCCCTGCAGACTCTTTTTCGCGCCGAACTGCACTTTTTTTCTTCTTGAGCTTCTTGGATTTTGAGCCTGAAGGAACCGCATTGGCAGCTGGACTGGTAGGCTTCTTCTGTCCTTCCCATTCCATCCTGGGCTCTTTCTGAAGCAGCTTTAGCATCTTCTTCGTCTTATTAGATATGTGCATACTCCATGGAGGCTGCGATGAGTCGGTTTCGTTTGTCGGGGCAGCGGGTTCAGCTGTCTGCTCCCAGAAGGCTTCAACTTCTGTCTGTATAAAGTTGGCGGTCGCAACTTGATTGTTCACCAACACGCTTTTGGACAGCTCGATCTCTCCAGCCTTGTACTGCTTCTCGACCCTGTCTTTGAAGATATAGCAATCCTCAATCGCATGGCTCACTACTCGGTGGTACGGGCAATACAGAGGATTGTCGGTCATTTTTGCTTCTTGGGGTCTTTTCGACTCCGGCAATTGTAGGCCGTTGTTCAAGGCATCTTTAAATATCTTGCGGACCTTGTCCCTTCTGAAAGAGTAAACCTTGTTCTTTTTCTCCTCTAGGGAGGGCCCATCTCCTCCCAGCAATGGCTTTCGAGACCGGTTAGTTTTGGATTCGGCCGCCCTTCGCTTTTCTTCATTGTCGGAGGCATTGAAGACATTGGTACTGCTGGAACTCCCGCTTCTACGGTTGTCGTCCCTCTTTCTTTTCCAAGTTTTGTCTCTCTGAGAGTCCGGCGGGGACTCTTGCTTTGAGCGTTCCAGCATTTGGACTTTCTTGGTTAGCTCCTGAAATGTCTTGAGGCCCGCTGTACACAAGAATGGGACTATCCAATTGCTGAGGTTCCCAATGAGAAGGCTGACGGACTGGTCCTGCTCCAGCGGCGGTTCGCACTTGACCGTGAAATTACACCATCGGGCGATAAAGTCAGTGTTGCTTTCATTCCTCCCCGGCTTGGTCCTCACAAGGTCAGCAATGGAGATTTTATCACTGACGCTCATGAACCTTTGCCGGAACAGAGACTCCATTTGGGCAAAGGTAATGATGGACCCATCTGGTATGCTCGCGTACCAGTCGAAAGCGACACCGGTCAGGCTGTTGATAAACTGACGAAGAAGGAGCGCGTCATTGCCCCCTGTATTTCTACACGATGCTTTGAAGTGGGCGACGTGCTGATTTGCATTCCCCGTTCCATCAAATCTTCCGAACTTAGAAATGACGTAGCCGCTTGGGAACTCAATCAGATCGTACTGCGCGGGATATGGCCGCCCACCACTGCCGATTTCTTTCTGAGCTTCAGCTTCGGCCACTAATGTTTTAACCTTGCTGGTGACCAAATCCATTATACGATCCTGTGTTAGCGGGATAGTGCTATCTGAGGCCAAGGCGTCCCCAGAAGCGGAGTGTGGCCGGCTTTCATGTGGCTCGACCAGTCTCGGTCCCAAAGGAACAGGCATTGGTTGCCTCGGATTGTCATCACCCGGCTGATTAGTAGCGGCTTGTGCCTGATTGGGAGGCGCTCGAGCAATTTGAGCCGTAAGCTGCATCACCACGTTCGTTAAGTCGTCTATTTTCGAATAGAGCTTGGCCATCTCTTTATCTTTGCTCCTGAGCTGTTTTCGAAGCTCTTGAAGCAGCTCTTGCTCCGCAGTCCTGGGGCGGAAAGTTGGCTCTTCCTCGCTGTCCGAGCTTGACTCTGCATGGACCGAGGGGTCTTTCTGCCTATCATCCTCATCGAGAGGGTTTTCTTCATCCAGCGGGGGCGGCTGTTCTTGGGCGGCGGCAACCACATTCAGACTAGATTGGGCTTGGGATGTGGTGGCCCCATCCTTGCTTTTGCTGCGAAGGTTATCGCTGGGGAGACCGCCCGCCATATAGACCGTATGGAAGATATATCCGGCCGTCTTTCTATCATTGGCAGCTGATTTCATTGATTGCTGTCTTGACCCCCTTGCTTCGGTAGCTGGTAGTCGATTAAAGGCGGCTGGCCTAACCAGTTTCTTGAATGGTGATGGCGTTTCTTTTCTGGGTCTGCCCCGCTGCTTTCGCGCGGCACAGAGTGCTTGATAGACTCTTGAGGAGACAGTGCCATACGTTTTCTGTTGGGGCCGAAACACGTCTCTTTGTGGCACTGTTCGGACCGCCGACTTCTTGATTCTGGCGGTAATGGCATTTTTCTGAACCCACTCCAGAGGCTCGAAGGAATTGCTGATTCTTACGTCCGACTCAGCCGTCGTCGCGGGGCAACCCTGCACTTGGAACTTCACACGATTCCATTTGGCCGAAGCCTTGGCCCTCTTGTTGGCTCGATACCTGAGCCGCTTCTGCCTTAACTTTTCCGTTCTAAGCACCTGGCAGACTTCGGCTCTTTGGGAAGACGCCGCAGACCAGTCGATGGAGGGCCTTGGAGATACGCTCGATTGTGCATTTGTTGGAGTCATCGCCTGAGCTCGTCCGCAATATTTGATGTTGCCCTTTGTACCGAAGTTCTTGCCCACAGCTGGAGCACCAGAGAATCGTTCAGATACCGTCTTAAGTTTCGGTTGTGGTGCCTTGGCGATCACGACATTCGGCCTCTTACCCCTTGAGACCGGCTTGGCCACCTGTTCCGCCGGGATCTCTGCCAGATGAGCGCTTCCGGCAGGGTAGATGATGATGGAGCCAAACTGGCGGGGCGGTTCCTCCCACTGTCGACTGAGGCTTGCGGGGAGAACCACACGAGCGTTGATCTTGACCACGTACGGAATCGGGGTCACGTTGGAAGCTGAATTCATCTGGGAAGACATTGTCGTCGAAGGTTGATTGCTGCACGAAAAAAAGAACATCATTTCAGTATAGGCAATCGATATGTATATGGATTGAGTTCGCATGAACGTTTAACCCGAAATATGGAAGGAGAGATTGGTCCCACCGGGCGTGCCAGAATCTGTAGGGTGTTTTTCGTCACCCCATTGAGATGGGAATACGCGCGCGCGTCTCAGGCGTACTACAGATTCCCCCTGCCTAGGGTAGGCTGGGGTTTAATGATTGTGGGGATCCGAATCTCCGGCAGCCGCGGACTAAGCTGCCGTTAATTACCCCTCGCCTTTGGGGCGAGGGAACCTCCGATTAACGGGTTAAACTGGTCATGCGAACTCAATGTGCAGTGTACATGTGTTTTGTTTTGAAAGGGGGTTTTGGATATATCGGGAGCCACGCAGAGTTTTTTACGGGGGTCCCGCTACCCGGATAGCGGGCTGGGGGTCAAGGGGGCTAGCAGCCCCCTTGCGGGGTGCGGGGCAGCGCCCCGGCCCAAAATTTTTTGAGGAGGACAGTATTGTGGAGTGTGTGTGTATCTATACATGTGTATGCATATGTTATATATAAAAAAAAGGGAAAAAGGCATCCAAAGGATTCGTGGGGCAGCACCTTGGGTGTTGTGCGCTTAGGTGCTGTGCGCTCAGGCGCAAGCGCGCCACGTGTCGGCACGTGGGCGCTTTGCGCATGAGCGCTGCGCGCAGGAGCGCAAGCGCGCGCCACGTGTCGGCACGTGGGCGCTTTGCGCATGGACGCTGCGCGCTGGAGCGCAAGCGCACTGGCGCGCAAGCGCGCGCCACGTGTCGGCACGTGGGCGCTTTGCGCATGAGTGCTGAGCGCTGGAGCGCAAGCGCGCTGGAGCGCAAGCGCACGCGCCACGTGTCGGCACGTGGGCGCTTTGCGCTCAGGCGCAGTGCGCTGGAGCGCAAGCGCGTGCGCCACGTGTCGGCACGTGGGCGCTTTGCGCTCGGGCGCAGTGCGCTGGAGAGGAAAAGAGGGCTTTTAGCCCCAAAAACTCTCGAAAGAGAAATTAGTGGAGTTAAACTCCTGAAAAAAGAAGAATGTTTTGGTTGGGGAAATGGGTTCTTCTTCTTCCTCCTCTGTTGGCTGGCTCAAGAGATGTGAGATCTAAAAATCTCTTCTTTTTGAGATCTAATGATAGATCCAAGCTCCCCTTTGTGGGTTTTTTGGTGAAAAACTAATTTGTTTTATAAAAAGAAGAGTAAAAATCTTGATTTAATTCAAAAGAAAGAAGAAGGTTTTGGAACCTTGAAGAAGAAGGAAAGATCTCAGATCTGGAAAAAATTTTAGAAAGAGAAAAAGTTGTTGAGATATTTCATTATCTTTGCCTTTATAGGCCATACATTTTACACATAGCCCCTTGGGCTTCACAAAATGGCATTTTGCCTATCCCATGGCTCTTGTGCCATTTCTTTTTGCACATAAGCCATGCGCTTTACAAAAATTTGGCTTCATGCCTATTTTTCTTACATTTATCCGAAAATAAAATAAAAGAAATACAACAAAATTATTTATTACAAAATTTTTATCTTGACATGGGGGGAGGCCGGCCGCTTCATGTTCGGGCTCGACGCGGGCATGGGCCCACTGGATCTGGGCTTGGGCCCACTTGGCTTGGGGTTGACTTTGATTTTGACTTAGTCAACCGGGGTGTAAATTTTTACCCCAACACCACAGACCCTAACGGACCTCTGTCGTAAAGAGCAGAGGATAACTGTGACGTTAGGACATTCTTGCGAGAAATGCTCGATACGTCTCGACTCGTGAGGAAATTGATGTCTTTGCGAGAACTGCTCGATTCGTCTCGACTCGTGAGGAAAAGCCTTAGGCAGCAAGGATTAAAAAACTTGTTTCCTAAGCAATGGGATCCTGCAAGTCGGCCCAAAACGGTCTCTTGCATACTATCCACAGGTCTCGCTCTCCGAAGTCGAATCTCGACAAGGAGGGAAACAACCGCTTACGGGTCCTCTCGACTCATAAGAAGGAAAATTCTCTTATAAGATCCTTACGACTTATAAGAGAAAAACACTTAGGAATCCTCACAATTCCTAGGGAGAAAATACACCTACGAGATCCTCTCGACTCGTAGGGAGAAAAGTCTTTATGAGACCCTCACGGCTCATGAAGTTGAAAACCCTTAGGTAGCAGACCTGAACCTGCTTCCTAAGCCATCACTACTCCCCAAGATGTTCAAGACATAATGTTCTATATCGCTTACAGGCTATGCTTATTTAAAGAATGTGCCAGTAACAAAGCAGAAAATAAAAGGAAGGAGGCAAAAGATTTGTCATTCATACTTGGAAAGTTTTTACATCAATAAAGGCAATAAACAAAGATATTATCCAAATGATTACAATGGCAAAATCTCAAATCCAGGACATGGATTGAGGAACTCAAAAGTAAGCTTGTCCAAGACTTTCCAAGCCTGGCGAACCATCCTAGTGTGCTTCCTTTCGCGAGCCCGAGCATCGGGATCCCCACTGATGTCCTCTTCCCTCCGATAGGCAGCAAGTATTGCGGACTGTTGAAAAGCTTGGTGCAGAAGATCGATAAGGTTATCTCGCCTCCTCTTTGAGATTAGGCTCATCAGATACACCGAGTGCACCTTATCCTCGGCGGCATCCAATGCCCCAAGTGGCACACCAGTACAGAATAGAGGAAGCGCTTCCCAAATTGCTCCCACAATAAGCTTCAGGAGAGGGGAGCGCCGAGGAAGCAGTTAGCCATTGTATGCATCGAAGCGACTCATGACTTCAGCACGCTCGGCGTTGGTAAACTCTCGATTCTGAGAATGGCCGAGTCGGCGGATGTCCCCGTAAGAGATAATTTCGTCGAGATCGTACATGTGGGCATCCATTGTTCTATAAAAGAGAATCAACAAAATTATCAGAAAGACTGATTAAGCAAAACGATATAATTCATCGAAGAATAAAAGGCCATCTTTAAACTCCAAGATGCATGAAAAAACTCCTAAGAATTCTTCTGTATGGTTTAGAAGGAGCAAAGCTCCATTGATGAATTAAGAAAATGCAAGAAAAATCTTTTAGAAAGCAGAGCTCTATTAATGGAACCCTAATAGGGTTCTCCTTATTTCTCTTTTAACCCCTTTAGAGCAAAGCTCTGCTAAGTGAAACCCTAAATGGGTTTTCTTTAGATCGGGGATCTATTGAGAGCAAGGCTCTGTCAATTAAAATTTAATTAAAAATTTTACCTAAAAAGTGTTTTCTAAAAGAAATTCTATCTCTTGGGGTTCTTGAAGGCAAGAGCAAGGCACTGAACTTTTGAAATTAAAAATCTTAAAAGATGATGATCATCTGTGGAGGACCAAAGGTCCTATTTATAGGCATCAAATGCCCTTTCAACTTCCAAGAGTTGCCGCGACGGTTGGAATTCTGCCACCGCTGCGCTCACGTTTGGGGGCCACGTAAGCGCAACGGTGGGGGGGCATTTGTTTACCCCAATCAGAGCAAAACTCTGTTCAAATTCCAAGACAGGAAACAAAGCAACGCTTCTGTTTCCCTCAATCAGAGCAAGGTTCTGTTCTGAAAATTAAAATTAAAAATTAAAAAAATTAAAGAAGCAACGCTTCAGCTGACTTGCGCTCTGCACTGCGCGCCACGTGGCAGCGCAGATACGCTAGCGCAGTTGCACTGCGCTCTGCGCTGCGCGACACGTGGCAGCGCAGTTGCGCTAGCGCTCTGCGCTGCGCGACACGTGTCAAGCGCAGTTGCGCTGCGCTCTGCGCTGCGCGACACGTGGCAGCGCAGTTGCGCTGCGCGACACGTGTCAAGCGCAAGTGCGTTTGCGCCAAACAGAATTAAAATTCCAGTAAAATCTTTCTGTTCTTGTTAAAACAAGAAGATTGTCTTCTGTAAAACAGAAACTCTTGGATCAAAGATCCAACGGTGGGGAAAATTCCCCAAATCACTCAGAGAAGAATCTCTTTAACAAATTTAACAAATTGATGGGCACTATATAAAGGCCCCTAGACCCCAATTCAAAGAGAAGGAACATCAAGATAAAAAAACAACAACGCAGAGAATAGAGAGAGCTCTGAAAAATTGTGAAAAGAACTCAAGAAGAGAAAAAAGGTAAAAACCTTTATAAAAAAATGAAGAATTTCTTCTGAATAGATCATTGATCTAAGAACAAAATCAATGATCTTCAATAAATAAAAAATAATAACAGTGCCTTGCACTTTTTTATGAACCATTGGTTCTGGAATCTTAAAGATTCTTTTCTTGAATCCAAAATTGGATCAAGTTATTGAACAGTGCCCTGCACTTGCAAAATCTGCACTGTTGCGCTCCTGGGTTGGCGCAAGCCACCAGAGAGCGCCACGTGTTAGCTCCAAGACCACTTGCGCCGTGCGCTTTTAAGATAGAGCATTGCTCTCTGAAGTTGGCGCAACTCACCAGAGCGCGCCACGTGTCAGTAGCGCAACAGCGCAGCGCACTGCGCTGTTGCGCTTGCGCTCACCCGAGCATGACACGTGTCATCTCCATATGCGCTTGCGCTCTATAATTGGCGCAAAGCGCCTGACAAGCCACTGTCAGATAATTAATGCACTGCAGAAGGGCCAAAACTAATTAAAAAAAGCCTAACAGGCCAAATTAAATGCAATGCATTATTTTAAAGAAGGGCAGAGCCCAAAAAACAACAGATGCTGTGCATCATTTATAAAGGGACAGAGCCCAAATCAAAAAGGCCTAGCAGGTCAAAATAAAATGCAGTGCATTATTAAACATGGGCAAAGCCCTAGCACAGGCCTAATAAGCCGGAAATAAAAACGTTGAATATTCTCAACTGGACTTAGCCCAATCATGGCCGTAAGTTCTCAAATTAAATTGACTGAGCCAGACTGCTCTCTTAAATCAATTTACATCCGGTTCAAGGGTACATCTCTCAACTCCTCTGACACCTATCGTTGTAATCCTTCAATGACGTCAGAGAGGTGATGGGTCCCGACAACAACACATCGATACGGACTGCGGGGTCCTTAAACTCGTGGACCGAAACGTCCTTAAACTAATATTCGTCCTAAAATGGGAACGTTGGACCGAAATGTTCTTAAACTAATGCTCGTCCCCAAATAGGAATGATGGACCACCATGTCCCTAAACTGGCAATGAACCACTATGTCCTTAAACTGGAACAATAGAGCCCAAATGCTCTTTTGTCGGATCTAAATGATCCCGTTAAGTTGATCTTAGTCTGGAGATTAGACTAACGTATCCTTAACAAAAGTTTAAGTTGATCTTAGCCTTAAATAGGGCTAACGTATCCTTAAGCAAAAACCCCAAACCCAAATCTAAGTAAATACGGATTTGGACTAATCCACGTCCTACGGGCGACGGCATAACTTAGTCTCCGTATACAATCCACGGGCATCCATAAACAAAACAAACACACACGACATGAAGTGAAATTTCTGGAGAAGGAGAAAGTGGTTACCGCGATGCGGTAACGTAATTAACTGCAGGGGCTTGCGCCTACAGGGAAAAGCGTCCCCACAATCAAAAACCCCTCAAGCGAGGGGGAATCTGACGAAGTCTGCTACATCGGCCGCATTCGTCTAAACCTCCGATACATGGTGCCATAAATCAACTTGGCATCTTCGGAAAGGTGGACGGATAAAACCAAATAGCATCTGCCCCGAATCTCAGGCAAGACGTCTCTCACGTCGTGGCCGTCTTTCGGAGGGGAACAAGTCCCATGTCTACATATGCCAGGACATGTTCTTTGTACTTCATTACATTTACTGATAATCTCTCAAGATTCAGACATATGTTCCTATTGAAACATAAGTCCGAAACTTTTGAGATAATCACAGAATATAAGTTAGAAGTAGAGAACCAAAAACGGGTATAAGTATTATGTCGTTTGATGTGATCAAAGAGGAGAATACTTGAGCACGGAATTCCTGGACTATTCTAAAGGAGAATGAGATTCTCTCTCAGCATTACTCCTCCAAATACACTACAGCACGTCGGTGTATCGGGGCGGAGCAATCGCACCCTATGTGATATGGTATGCTCTATGATGAGTACTACTGAGTTGCCTATTTTCTTTTGGGGTTATGCACTTGAGAAGTTGCATACCTATTGAATAGGGTTCCAACTAAATCAGATGCCTACCACTCCATATGTGATATGGTATGAGAAGAGCTCATCTCTTAAAGATGTTAAGATTTGGGGTTGTCCGGCCTATGTCAAAAGCAAAATCCGGACAAGCTCAAGGCAAGGACAGATCTGTGGAAGTTTGTTGGATATCCCAAACATTCATAAGGGAATATCTTCTACCACACTGAGGAACAAAAGATATTTTATTTCTCGGCATACCACTTTTTGAGAAAAAGGGAATTTCTTGTGAAGAAATTAGTGGTCATGAGGTAGAACTGGAAGGAGTTCCAGCTATACAAACTATAGCTGATGATTTGATAGAACCGGAGGATTCAATAGATCCCAACGAACCTCAGCCTCTCCGCCGATCTAGTAGGGTTCCTCATCCACCTGAGAGATACTTCGGTTTCTCTATGACAGTGGGAGCGAGAATTGCATCATGAGATGATGACCCAACTAGTTTCGAGCAGGTCATCAGGAGTGCTGATTCTATGATAATGGCTGGATGCTTAGCGATCTGAAATGGAATCCTTATTCACCAACAAAGTATGGAATTTGGTTGCTTTTTCTGAAGGGTTAAATCCCCATCAGGAGCAAGTATATCTTGAGAAGATTACTTGGTGTACATGGAAAAGTTGAGATTTTCAAAGCTATACTTAAGTCCATCCAGATCCTAGTTGCCACTGCTACATACCATGACTACGATATCTGGTGGTTGGGTGTCATGACTGCTTTTCTAAATGATGATTTGGAAGAGAGCGTCTATAAGTACAAAGCCAGAGGACTTCGTAGACAGTGGGAGCAGCGGATACGTGTGCAGGATAATTTATGTGATAAATCGGGCATCGCGGAGTTGGAACGTCTGTTTTGATGTAGTAGGCAAAGAGTTTGACTTCATCAAAATGGTAGATGAACCAAGTATATACGAAAAGGTAGTAGGGAGTATGGTGGTGATCCTCGTATAGTACGTGGATGTCATACTCATGATAGGGAAGGAGTTTCCTATGCTACGCTCGGTCAATCTCCTCTTATCACAAAAATTCTCCATATAGGATCAAGGTGATACCTCCTAAATCCTGGGTTATGGATCTATGAGATAGATCTAATTGGATGTTAGGATTCTCACTAGTTGTAGTGAGATGGTATCAATCGATCCTGGGGAGAATCACTGGAAAGGTTCCAGGGTGATAAGGACGACTGAATGTCAGTCGCAGACATTGTCTTTACCCTCAGTGGAGGGACGGTATGTTGGAAGAGTTCCAAGCTAGATACCGTGACTTACTAGACGATTAAAGACAACATACATCGTTACCAAGGATGCTACCAAAGAGGCAGTCTGGATATATATGAGTTCATGAGATGAATTTCGTTCCTGCCATTATGTGACAATGAAGTTGTGGCTTATGCCTAGGAACCCCCGTCCCATCAGAGATCCAGACATATTCTTAGGCAGTATCACCTGATCATAGAGATGGTTGATCACCAGGGAGATCGAGGTTAAGAGAGTAGACACAAAGGACAACAGCGCGGATCCACTCACAAAGGCCTATTTCCCAGTAGAGACTTTTATGGGATAGTTGAGTATGAGATACTTCAACCACAGCTGATTGTTGGGTATGTGATACCACAACAAATGGCCCTAATGCAAATGGGAGATTGTTAGTGATATGTATGCCCTAGAGGCCATTACTGTACATACGATGTATATTGTAGTAGATGCTTGGGCATATATAAGGAGGACTTTCTTGCTCAACATGATAGTATACTATCTGGTTACTCTTTATCTTAACATGTACTCTGATTGTCTCTATGTCATATGTTGATAAAGCCCTTAGGATGAGTACATGACTACCAGGACTATGATACAGATCATACTAGTGGGGACGGTGTAGTCGCCAAGTACATCCTTCAAATGTTCCTAGTCATGGGAGTACCGAGACAGGGCATCAATACTCAAGAGTAGACTAGCGAATGCGCTTCTTGACCCATATGATGGGCGATGGATGATCCCATATCCATTGGTGTTTGACATCAGAGAAGGTATACGGGTGCTCAGTGGAGACTGGGTACACTGGACAAACTCGCCGAGAACTCCCAGATGGTATTATACCTCACGTCGGATAGCAGTTCTCTGGTGACACTGGTACAGGTTAGTCTGTAGACCCGAGATCATCATAGAGTCTTATGTGATTTCCACTGTGCTTTGATTTCCATCATACCACGTCCAAGAGGGCGTGCAAAACGGTGGGTTTTGGGTACAGTCCCGAATCACATGGAGGCAATGAGCGATAGGAGAGGTTTCGTCTCTCCCGATATAGGGAGTTGATGTTGCGCTATATTCGATTGGCTATAACTGGAAATCCCTGGCCAGGGTTGCTAAGATTTAATGGTAAGTGTTATCAGTAGTTTATGGACCTCATATCGACACGACTTATCAAGCTACTGGGGTCTGACGTTTACCATCCCTAGGCGAGATATGCGACATATCAGACGAAGAGACCAGACTGTACGGGAGTGTTACTGGTTGGATTCACAGGAGAATGTACTGGCTTGCTTGTTGATCTTCTGATTGCTCAATACCTGGGTGGCTGTTACGTTTAGCTGACCGCTTGCAACTTGTGGGTGTCTGATATGATCATCACTTACTGCCGGCATATTGACGATTCTTTAGAGTCCTACACAGAGCTTTCCTGGCTCAGGCAAAACGGAGTAGGAACACATATGTGATATGCGGGACCGAGAATATTACGATATGAGATATCGTATTCCATTCTCGCGATATATGATATCGGCCGGGTTTATGTGATATAGCCGGGTCATCGGATCAAGTATTGATTCGATGAACTGATACAGATTATATTAGTCGGTTATATGCGATATAGCCGGATTATCGGATCAAGTGTTGATTCGATAATTTAATGTATAATTATATATTCGATATATTAAGTTACATTAACTAATATAAGCTCACTTAAAGTTTTTTTCTCACCTGAATAATACATTGATATATATGTGATATATATTAATTGTATTATTTTATTTTGTTACAAAAATATATTATATATGTGATATATAATATTGTAACAAGTTAGGCTTACAAATGCAACATGTTTTGTGGAGATTAAACAAGTTAGGGTTTGATTTAGGTTAGCATTTGGGTTAGATTTTTCATTAATCTTCTAGAAGCTTTGTTTTGTTTTAAGCTAAGATATTTTGTGTTGATATTTTCTAACCCAACCCAAACCCTTTACTCTAGTTAACTCTCTACATGGGTTAAGTCTTTATTCTTAACTCATGGTTGCAATTGTAACCACAACAATTAATTCATTATTCATCACAAAAAGATTTGCTTCTTCTTCCTACTTCTTGCATGAAAAAGCTTACTAGCTTTTTGGTATGTGATGATTTTGAGTGAGATAAAGAAAACAAATGAGAGCTAAATTCCTACTTCATCATCCTCATTTATTCTAGCAACTTAGATTATTGTGTTTGCTTTTCTAATACTTGATTAGTGAAGCAAGAGCTTGGGTTTGAGATTCTTTAAGGTAGATCATCTTAGTAGTTAAAGATTGAAAGCAGGTTTGCATCTTTCTCTTCATGGAGCCTCTCTAGAGTTTGGGTACTTAATGATCGCAGCGAAGGGACCTCAACACGGAGCTTATGAAGCGAAGGAACGGACTACAAAGGTTGTAATCCCTAACTCTTAGAAGTAAAGTTGTTTACTTGCTATGTTTACCCTAATACTCTAATTAAGATCTTGGTTAGGGTTTGTTTAGCATCCCAAAAATTTTAAAGTAGCATGATTGATGTTTGCCAAAACCTTGCTAAGGTGCTAAGCTAACCTTACATTTTTTGTACAGGTTTCCGTTGCTCCAGACGAAATGTCGTGCTTTGGCCCGAAGCCGGCGAGCTTTTCCTCGGTCTTTGGGAAGTACACCACCCTTTAGGAACTCCACGAGGGGCTTTCTCCAATCCCGGCCTTCTTCCTGAGTTGTGTGGATCTGGAGTGTTACCTCTCCGTCTTCTACGCTGGGCTGTGGTAAGACTTCGGAGAGGATATTTCTCTTATGGTTGGCCGAATAAGAAGAAGCAAGCTTGCTCAAGGCGTCGGCTCGGTTGTTCAAGTTCCTGGGAATCTGCTCCACTTGGACTTTGTCGAAATTTTTTCGAAGTCTTTTGACTTCGGCTAGGTATTTTATCATGAGTGGCTACCGGGCTTCGAAATGCCCGGTTACTTGGCCGACGACCAGTGCGGAGTCACTGCGAACTCTGATGGTTTTCAGCCCTATCCCCGGAGGCGATTCCCGGCCCTTCCAACAAAGCCTTGTATTCCGCGGTGTTGTTCGATGCTCTGAACCTGAGCTTTAAAGAGTATTCCATTTCTACTTCATCCGGGCCGTGGATGATCAAGCCAATCCCGCTCCCCTCCTCGGTAGAGGATCCTTCCGCGTAGAGCACCCAGTCCGGGATGGGGTCGGGTACCTCTTAGACCGATGGACGTGGTTCGAAGCCTTGCGCTGTCGTTCTTTCTTTAGCGGGAATAGTGCATTCGACAACGAAATCTGCTAAAATCTGTGCTTTGATGGCTTATCGGGGCGGTACTTGATATCAAATTAGGACAATTCCCACCTCCATTTCTCTAGAAGACTTGATGACTCGGGGGAGGCGAGAATAAACCTTAAAGCTCGCTCGGTGAGGACAAGGATTGTGTGCGCTTGGAAATAGTGTCAAAGTTTTTTGGAGGCGACGACAAGTGCCAGTACTATCTTCTCTATGGCCGGGTATCTTGTTTCCGCATCTTTGAAGACATGGCTCACTTAGTAGACCGGCCTATGTATGCCATCAAATTCTCTAACAAGCACCAAGCCTATAGTCTGGTCAGAGACGACTAGATATAATAATAGCTCGTCTCCCTTGACCAGTCGGGTGAATAGTGAGGGAGTCGCTAAGTGCGCTTTGAGTTGCTCAAAAGCGTTCTGGCATTCCTCAAACCATTCGAACTTAGGAATTTTCCTTAGGGCATTGAAGAACGGGAGGCACTTCTCTCCGGACTTGGATATAAAGCGACTCAGGGAAGCCACCCTTCCCATGAGGTGCATGATGTCGACATTGCTCTTGGGCATTACCATATTGAGGATGGCGCTGATCTTTTCTGGGTTTGCATAGATTCCTCGATGGGTAACCATGAACCCGAGGAACTTCCTACCGATGACTCCGAACGCATACTTAGCTGGATTCAGCTTCATTTTGTACTTGCGCAGAACGTCGAATGTCTCGCCGAGGTCTTTAGTGTGCCCGGCTGAGGAAACGAATTTTATGAGCATGTCGTCGACGTAGACTTCCATGTTTCTCCCAATCTGTGGTTTGAACAGTTTGTTGGCCAGGCGTTGATACGTGGCCTCTGCATTCTTGAGTCCGAAGGGCATCACTTTGTAGCAGTATACCGCCCGATCCGTGGTGAAGGCAGTAAGCTCTTCGTCGGCCGGGTTCAACCGGATCTGATTGTAACCGGAGAAAGCGTCCATGAAGCTCAATAGTTCATGGCCGGCCAAACTGTCCACTAGTTGATCTATCCGAGGAAGTGGATAGTTGTCTTTAGGGCAAGCTTTGTTCAAGTCTGTGAAATCGATGCACATGCGCCATTTCCCGTTTGCTTTCTTGACCATGACCACATTCGCCAGCCAATCTGAGCAATCCAGGTTCCTGATGAAGTTGGCTGCGAGCAATCGATCCACCTCGTCTTCTATCGCCTTGTGTTTAGCCGGCGCAAAGCTTCTCTTCTTTTTTCGGACGGGTAGGGCTTGCAGGTCGACCCCAAGCTTGTGGGAGATCACTTTGGGGTCAATCCCGGGCATGTCCGCCGGTGTCCAAGCGAATACGTCTGAGTTTTCCCTATGGAAACGGATCAAGTCTTCGCAGTGGTCCCCGGTTAAGAGAGAACCGATCTGGACTGTGCGGCCATCGATTCCTTCTTCGAGGGGAATTTCCGTCAATGCTTCCACCGGGGCACCTCGAATTTCTCTTTGGTCATCGCGTGTATCTAAGGACCTCTGGAAATCATGTGCGTCCTCAAAATCATCGCCCTGCTCTCTGGCGGTGGACATCGAGGCGATGTAAATCATAGCTGTTTGCTGATCTCCATAGGCCCGGCCTATCCCCCTTGATCCAAATGGAATTTGATCGCAACGTCATAAGTCGATATCTGGGCCCGGAGGGCATTCAAGATAGGATGTCCCAGGAGAATGTTATAGGATGAAGGGACCTTAGCGACAAGGAAGTCCACTGGTATGATTCGTGTATTGCCCGCTTCCCCAACGTTGAGGAGGAGAGTGACCAATCCCTCGGCCGGGACGGAATGGCTGGTGAACCCAGAGAGGACATGGGAGGTAGGTCGAAGGTCGGATGGTTCTAACCCTATACGCTGGAAACAGTCATGGAACAGGATATCCTCCGAGCTCCCTGAGTCGACCAATATTCTCCGGACCTTGTAACGGTAGACTCTGGTCGTTATCACACGAGGGTCATTGTGAGGAAGCGATATACTATGGAGGTCTTCATCGGTGAAGATGATCGGCTCGTCCCTCCTGCACCTCTTGTGTGGTATATAGCTTACACCCTCGACTAGGAGGATGTGATGGTTCCCCCCGCTTTCCCGAGCTGGATCCGAGGTAACGACCATGATTTGCCCGATCGTTAATTCTCCGGGAGGGGTTTGGTCCTTTTGCTCCCGCTCCGCCTGCCTCTTGTCCCACAGGTATTTCGCCAGGTGGCTAGAGCGGATCAACTCCTCTATGAAGTCACGGAGTTATTTGCGGTTCTCAGTCGAGTGACCTTGCGACCTGTGAAAGGCGCAATATGGGCCACGGAGACGCTTGCCTGCTCCTTGGGTGACTGGCAGGAGCTTTAAGAACCTCTCGCCCTTCGCTTCCTCCAGCAGCTCGGTCTGGGAAATATTTAGAGGAGTGTACTCCTGAAACCTCGGGAAGTAAGGCTTCGGACGATCGACTTTCTTTTTCTCTTTCCTGTCCCTTTTCTTTCTGTCCACCTGGTCGGCTCGGGGCAGGCTTGAGTTCACCTCCGACTCGAGTTGGATTTCTTGCTCGGTCCAGGCTTTCACTTTAGCCATGGTCTTAGGTTGCGCTAATGCAAAAGAGCGTAGCCATTCTTAGTGCCTAAGACCCGACCTCAGCGCGGTGATAACTGTTTCATCGCGGTGCTCGGGAACCCCCAGAAGGGCATTGTAGAAGCGAGTGACATACCCTTTGAAGGATTCACTGTCTCCGCTCTTGACAGTGAACAGGTTGCCAACTGTCTTTTTCTGTCATCGGTTCCCGACGAAGCGACCAAGGAATTAAGTAGCCAGCTCCTCGAAGGTCGAGATAGAGTACGGCGTAAGCCCTCGGAATCAGTCCCGGCCAACCCAGATCAGGATGGTGGGGAAAGCTCGGCATTGAGCTGTGTCCGAGTTATCTTGGAAGCTCATGCCCGCCGTAAATGCGTCCAAGTGGTCCTTCGGGTTGGACTTCCCGTCGAAGAGGGCCACTTTAGACGGCTTGTTCCTGGACGAGACGTGCTCGGCCAGCAGCTCTTCCGTAAAGGGCTTTGTCAGTGAATCGACGGGGTACCTGGCCCCTTTACCGGACGCATGGCCATCCCGTCGTATGCCTTCGATTATCTTTTCGAAGGTTTCAACTCGGTGGTGGTACCCCGAGAATTCTGCACAATCGGTAGTGGCTGCCCCCGCTCTGGGTCTGCGCGATGGTGCGGCTCTGATTCCGCTCTATCAAATTTCTCAAATCCTCAGGCGAAGCCCTTCTCAAGTAGTCCCGACGTTCGCCGTTCGTGCGGCCTCAGCAGGGGTAGGGGCGTCAGTCATGCCTGGAAGCAGGCGAATTAACCGACACCTCCTCAGGGGGTGAGAGTGCACGGCTGGTGTTGCAGCGACGGCCTAGTCTTCCCTGGAATAGGGGTGTGAAGCTGTCCGGCGTCCAGCGGGTCATGGAATCATTCGCCGCATGAGGGCCATGGTAGCCGGAGTTGGCATGCCGACGCTCGGTGACGCTGAGATGAGCGTGGGTAAGATTGAGGACCTGAGCATGGCCATCTGTCCTTCTGCGGACGTTGTCATCTCGAGGAGGGGGAACCGCGTTCTGGAGGGCAAGGTTCGCTGCTTGAATGTGGACGAGTGCATCCACCATCAATGTGAATCTGTCGATCCTAGTGGATAAGGCGTTGATGACGTTAGGAGGGGGAGATAAGTCGCTCCTACCTCCGTTGTGGAGGGTGTGGCGGCTCGTGTTTGGATCATCGCGGTTGTCACTCACCATTGGGTCGAGGGCGAAAGATCAACTTATGGGTGGAGAAGCTTCTGAAGAGCGTTTCCCACAGATGGTGCCAACTGATGGGGGATGTGATCTCCCTCAGATGTAGTCTTCTGTCGATCTGGTAGTGAGTGGTTTTTAGCGGCTGAGATTTGTTTTGAGGTAGTTGAGCGTGTGGATCTCAATGGGTTGTTGGAAGTTGCTGAGGCCGGGCTACCAGCAAGGAAAGTCCCGGGATGAGAGACCACCGTATGACCCTCCGACGATCAAGTTAGTGTCGAGGAATAAGAGCAGCGTAGCGACCTATTGGGTTCAGTTCGAGTTACCCGAGTCGTCTGAAAGAGAGATTTATATAGTGGTCGCATGGAGCGAGCAGGCGCGAGATCATCGCCGTCAGTTACGTCCCTGCGTTATCCCCGCATTAATGGCGAGATACGCCCATTAAAAAGGAGACGCGCTAGCGTGGGACGCGGAACATGGGGAAACGGATATCTTGCCCTGGCAAGATACGCGGAGCTGTTGCGGGGGCGCTTGGGTTCTGCGCTCTCGGTTGATCGGGGAAGCCAAGGAAGCTCGGCCTGTCAGATGGCTCGGAGACGAGCTGTTGGCTGTTTGCTAGGTGAAGGTGGAAAGTAGTCAGGGAAGTCTATGAAAGGTCGGATGCGTCCTCGGAGACGAGGTCCTGAGAAATGTCCCTAATACATCTCATTTATTCCACCTCTGTAACCTTCGGGACACGTCATCCACCACGTGTCGTAATCTGAGAAAATACCACTTGTGGGTATCATCAGGTGGATTGAAAATAACATTTTTTTAGTAGAAGTCAACCATTTTCAGTCATCTTCTAATGATACTGAATACAGTTGGTACCTTTACTATATTTATACAAGTATATTGGAATTTTGGACAATTGTCAAAGTGATCAATTGGAATCATTTATTCCTTTACTTTCCATCAGTTAGGAGTTAGGACAACATGAATTTCATGTCACATATGCACTGAGCATACTAGTCTCCTGTTTGTGAAATTGTGGTAATAGTTTCGATTCGTATTTTTCTAGCGTTTGTCATTAGACATAAAACTGCCATGCATTTTGCATTCTAATACTCCATTTAGCTAATTTGATGAGTAGATATTTTATAGTATATTGTTTATTTGTATCTTATACCGAAATGTAGATTCAAACTAACAAACTTTCACATTGTGTGCTTTATGTTTCTAGCTAGCTTCCTCTCTGGCATTACATTGACGGCCTCATGGACGTTTTATAAGATGTCAAATAATATCATGTCGAAGAAGAACTGAATGCAAATTAGAAGAAAAACGAAGTAGGAGCTTATACAAATGTACAAGCCGAACTTACTTTTCACCCATTTACTCGCAGCAGAAACTATTACCTCCAATTGAAGTAATAAAGTAATGTTCATGTTGATTACAAGACATGGCCATCAAGACATCAATGCTATGTTTTTGAAATAAAAAGTCTGATAATGACACGAGAGACGCTATGTAGGATCTCTAAACATATATAAGTCTATATGATGATGCTCGGTACTAGGGACTCTCCAGATCATGATACGTGGCGGATAACGTGTCCCAAAGCTTACGAGAAAAGAGCAAGAACGGTACATTGGAGGCATGTCCCGGGCCTCCCTCCCGAGGATGTTCCCGACCTTCTGTGGCCTTTCAGACAACTCCTATGCTCGACTTACAAACAACCATTGGCTCACCTCCGAACCCCCCGTACGCTGAGCTTCCTCAGCCCACCTAGCTCGCCTCCGAGCTATCACAGAACCAAGCTTGCTCGGCCTCCCGCTCGTCTCCGGGCCTCCCACCGAGCTCAGCTTTCTCGGTATCACCGACCGACCAACAGCACAAATCACAGGCGTCTCCGCCACGGCTCCACCAATCTCGCCAGACGCGAGATATCCGTCGCCCACGATCCCGCGTTCCACGCTATCGCATTGCCCTCCATTAACGAGCGTATCTCGTCATTAATGGGGAAACCCGCCTTTCACGCAGGCGTAATGCCAGAGGCATAACGGCGGGCGTGAATCTCGCGTCCGTCAGCCCATGGCTGCCACTATATAAATCTCACTCTCAGACGACTCGGGTAAGACAATTTTATCCAATAGGCCGCTACTCTGTCCGAATATCTCGACTAACTTGATCGTCGGAGGGTCCACGGTGGTACAACCATCCCGGAACTTCCTTGCAGGTAGATCGGCTTCATTCCAAATCAAGTCCATTGAGATCCACACGCTTCCAGAGACAACTCTCAAACCCAATCTCGGTCATCCATCAACGCTCGTTACAGATCGACGGAAGACAACATCTGAAGGAGATCAAGAGCTCCACCACTATACCTACGGGCAAAATAAGTAAATTATCGACTTTGATTAGACATGGCATTAGACATACGAGCAGCTAAATTATTTTTTTATTGCATGGTTTTTACAACAACGCACTTTGCATTTTTCAATTAACCAAAATGAAAACTTAATCCGCATATCCTTTATACCTGTATAAAGACTTTGATTATAACAAAAAAGATTTTTCTGGTACATACAAATATGCATGGATCCAATATGCTTGGTGTAATCCTAATAATAAGTTATTACAACAGATACATCATGTGAATAGAGTGGAAGTGATGACACTCAATGTTGAGGAACTCCAAGATCACGACACGTGGCAGATGACGTGTCCCAAGACTGAAAAGAAAGGGCCCGCAGAGGCCGACCAGGCTGTCCCGCGCCCGACCTGCAAGCACAGGCTGACCCTCCGCGAGGCCTCCTGCGAATCAGCCTCCTCGGCCATTCAGCTCGTCCCGAACCACCATAGGACCAGGACACCTCGGCCTCCCCGCTCATCCCGAGCTCCCTGCCGAGGCCGTCTTCTTCGGCCCTCCGACCAACTCCACCGTTTACAGGCGTAACCGCCGCTCCGCGAATCTCGCCATGCGCGGATTTCCCGCCAGCAACATCTCACGTTCCACGCCATCACGACCCTCATTAATGGGCGATCCGCTCTCTACGCAGGCATGACATCGGGAGCGTAACCGCCGGCGAGATTCTCGCGCCTGCTGCTGCGTGCCGCCACCGCTATATAAACTTCCATCACAGAGGGGTCAAGTAAGCCATTTTTTACACTTACGCCGTTACTCTGCTCGGATCTTGTCACTAATTTGAGCGTCGGAGGGTCCTCTGTGGTACCAAACCACCCCGGGACTTTTTTGCAGGTATACGGCGGCAGCCTTCTCATCCCACCTTGTTCTCTCAAAACCAATTGAGACCCACACGTAACGAATGACAATCAACCTAGTTCATCTCGAGATCAATGGAAGGCAATATCTGACGGAGGCCCGAAAAGTAGCCCCATCAGGAAGTAATCGGTTAATAATTAACTAGTCCTATCATCCAGTTACCATCAAGAAGTTAAACAAATCTTTAAAATAAATATCAATCCATCTATTTATGTCTTAAATCCCACAACATTATTCTTAAATATAAACAAACGTACAATAAAAATTCCTTTCTCACCCAAACAAAACAAGAACCTATAACAAAATTTTAACAAATCCCACACCATTAACTAAAGAGTAAAATCTAAACAAGGGTGGCACACTGAGAGGTCTTTGGGTCCCACATGGCAGGCAGCAGATACTTCCTCCCGTTGACCCCCTGCGCGTTATAGCTCGCCCCCGTCGTCGGATCCACCAGCACCTTACCCGCATACCCCGGATACGACCCGGACCCGAACATACCCGTGCATGCCGACACCGCCTCCAGCTGGGCCCCAGCGGGCCCCTGATAGAACCCGTTTCCAAACGGGTTGGTGACGG
The DNA here is from genome assembly GCA_030015575.1 of Agapanthus africanus. NCBI lineage: Eukaryota > Viridiplantae > Streptophyta > Magnoliopsida > Asparagales > Amaryllidaceae > Agapanthus > Agapanthus africanus. Next base: position 95,769,779 of record CM057341.1, on the reverse strand, counting down.
CGCCCGCAAGGACAGTGGCCAGACTGATGATCATGCCGTCGACGCCGACGTCGCCGTTAGGGGCGACTAGCGGCGGGGTCTGTGGGCCGTAGATGGGCTGATGGAAAGGCCACGCGCACTGCCCGGGGCATTGGGTGATCGGGTTCCCGGCCCAGAGGTAGGTGGGGCCCGACCCGGTGACGGAGCCGTGGGTCCCGCAGCGGGAGGAGCAAAAGCCGGAGACGGAGACGTCGGCGGAGGTGAGGATGGCGGTGATGGAGTTGCCGCGGGGCCCGCGGGAGGCAAGGGCGAGGAGGTCCTCGGAGGTGAGGGACTTGCCGAGGGAGGAGGCGGCGTCGATGAGCTGGCGGCCGAGGGTGAGGCGGGTGGGCCCCGCGTTGTACCTGGAGGTGGTGGCCCACCAGGCTGCGACGGAGGTGGGGGAAGTCGCAGGGGAGGAGAGGGAGCGGACGAAGTCGGCGATGACGGCGAGCTGGGCGGCGGTGAACTGGCCGTAGGAGACGAGGTTGATCGTGTAATTTCCTTTTAGGAGAGGGCCTTTGTGGTAAGTTAGTACGGTGGATGGCTGCTGGACGAGGGCGAGCTTACGTGGAGCGGTGGCGCTTGCGGCGGAGAAAAGGCAGAGGAGAAGGAGGAGGGATTGGATTGGCGCCATTTTTGAATGGTTGCGGATAGATTTATGAAATAGTTAATGTTTTGTTGAGTGGAGTGATCGATTTGGAAAAAGAGGGTGGGGGTTTATATAGAGAAGATGTATGGGGAAGGTTTTGGGATATTAAAAAAGAAAGAAAAAGAAGAACGAGGAGGAGGAGAACAGCTAGTGGAGGTGGTGGGGCCCAGGGGATGACGGAGGGTGATGGTTGGTCGGTTTTGGTAGGCATTTTTTGTGTTGACTTGGTGGGTGAGGTTTTGGGTGGACTGCTGCGTGGGGACTGGGGATGGAGGGAGATTATTATTTTATTTATTGAATGCTTTATAAAATATTAAAGGTTAATGTATGGATAAAAAAATTAACATCCATAACAGTAGAGATTATCTATGTTATTTAAAAGGAATTATTGGCCCTAAGAACTTCTCAGGCCACTGGCCCTAAAAATTTCTCTTAATAAGATTCATGTATCAGACTGATCAATGTAAATTAACAAAGTAATGACATCTTTGTCATACTCTTAATTATATGATAGCTAGTTGTCATATTTATGAATACTATTCAAACTAATTGAGAATAATAGTCGGCATGGTGTTAATTAGTAGCGTTCTATCTAGATTAGGCAACTTAGTTTGCAACTTGATTTGCATAAGCTCTTGCTTTCTCACTCATCTTTTCTGTTAATCATTAATTTGATACGCTCACTTAAAGCTATTGATATTTTGAATATTCAAGCACTTAATTATATCACACAAGACATACAACAATTAATAAGGTACGGTTTATTATGAGAAATAATTTTCTCACCTGAATTTTATCCACATGTGCTGAAAAAAAAAGAGAAAAATTAAGGCTAAAATGCGTAAACCTTCCTTGCTTTTGAAAATCCTACTTGATGGAGGTCCTTTTCAGATCTCCTTCGGATGTTGTCTTCCGTCGATCTCCTAGTGGATTCTGGAGAGGATCCCCTATTGAGTGTGGGTCTCAATGGGTTTTGAGAAGATTTGGTAATTAGAGGAGTTTGACGCCAGGTACCTGCAAAGAAGTCCCGGGGTGGTTTGTTACCACCGAGGACCCTCCGACGATCAAGTTAGTAATAGATCCTAGCAGCGTAACGGTTAGGTGGAGTAAAAATGGCTTACTTGACCCCTCTGTAATGGGGGTTATATAGCGGTGGAGGCACGCAGCAGGAGGCGTGAGAATCTCGCCGGCAGTTACGCTTCCGACGTCACGCCCGCGTAGAGAGCAGATCGCCCATTAATAAGGACTGAAGGCGTGGAACGTGGGATGTTGCTGGCGGAGAATCCGCGCATGGCGAGATTCGCGGAGCGGCGGTTACGCCTGCGAGCGGTGGAGCTGGTCGGAGGACCGAGGAAGACGGCCTCGGCCGAGGGGCTCGGGGACGAGCGAAAAGGCCGAGGAGACTTGGTCCTGTGGCAGATCAGGGCGAGCTGAGGGGCCGAGGAGGCTAATCAACAGGGAGCCCCGAGGAGGGCTAGCTTATGATTGCAGGTCGGGTTCAGGGGAGGCCTGATCGGCCTCTGTGGGCCCTTTCTTCTGAGTTATGGGACATGCCATCCGCCACGTGTCCTGATCTTGGGGGTCCTCGTTATTGAGCATCATCATTAGCCCCCCACTCTTGTCCTGACCAGCTAGCGGGGTCGGGAGTGGACTGCCGGGCCTCCGGAGGTGAGCTCCCTCCTAAGGTTTCGTCGGGGCGCGTCCTCGAGCCGCGAGCTGTCTCTTCTGCCAACGAATCGGGTCGAGATCTCTGCATTTAAGGAGGGTGCGCCGGTTCTTGTATCCTGCCTTTGAAGTGACGGCCTACGTGTCAGGCGTCGGTTGGATGACGCGACGTGCGCAGGCCTGCGACGCCTGAAAGGGTGCGGTCCAGTGCGGGGACGACAGGTGGAGCAATCGGAGCCGTTGGACGCGAGGAGGCGTTTTGGAGGGAGATAAAAGGCACCGTTGGATGGGGCCGCTCATGGTGATAAATAGGGGTGGGGCCCGTTCTAGGGCCCCTACTCCTTCATATTTCTCGTTCTAGGTCTCGGCTGCTCGGCGCTCATTTCCTTCCTTCCACTTTTGTTTCCCGAGGATCATTCTTCCCAAGGTTATATGTCTTCTCTTGCCGAGTCAGTAGATATCGTTGAGGTAGGTTCTAGGAACCCTTTAGGTGAGTCTGAGTCCTCCCGAGGGGCAGGGGTTGGCCCCTCTTCCCGGGATCATGCGGCGGGGGCTGCCCCCAGGGAGGAGGCGGTAGATGCTACCCCTGGCGTCTCGTGTTGGATAAGGCATGAGGACGAGCTCGCCAACGCTCGGGCTCGCTTCCACATTCCCCCATGCTATACGCTCCGTCTGGCTAAGGAGGGAGAGAGGACAGACCAAGTACGGGGCAGGGAGATCGCCATGTATTTGGAAGGATTTTGGCGTGGAATGCGCCTGCTCTTCTCTCCTGAAGTCGTGGGAGCGTTGAACTTCTTCGGGCTAGCTCCCGGTTAGTTGGTACCGAACTCATGGAGGATTCTCCGCGGGTTCTTGATCCGCCTGAAGTTACAGGCGATCCCCTTCAGCCTTTCCCTCCTTGATTCCCCCCTCGTCTTCAAAAGTCACCCCGGTGGTCGAGCGGGCGACCCGAGGTGGGTTTATCTCTCTTTCAGAAAGCGACCAGGGGACGCCGTTGGGACGGAGGTTGTGGCCCTGCCTTCTTCCATTCACGACTAGAAGAAGAAATTCTTCTTCGTTTCCCCTCCCGAGGGCGAGGATTGGCCCGTGCCTACAGAGTGGTCGGCGGAGAAGCACTTGCCAGGGAACCAGTCCAGTGACCCCGCCGCGGTGAGAGTAGCGTTGTGGGAGCCCATCCCCCGTTACAACGTGCTGTTGTCTGATAGGTGTCTGAGTTGGGCCAGACTCAGCCCCGTTGAGTTCGTCTGTAAGTTTAGGTTTGCTTTTTTTTTTGGCTCGTATATTGCCTGTGTCGCCGACTCCTTTGCATTCGGTTTTGTGTAGGACCCATGTATATGGACTCGCTCAGAAAGTCCATGCGCCAGCCGAGGCCGGTTGTGAAGGTTAGGGCCCCGGTTCTTCCCGTTCACAGCCCGCCCCGGCTCCTTCTACCCCGCCGGTAGCTCCCCGCTACCGCTTGGAGGCGGATCTGGCCCCGGGGCCCAGCAGAACGTCGGGTCGGAGGCGGGCTCGGATTCTGGAGGACCCGACCTCGGAGGTGGAGACCGGCTCTCCCGCAAGGCCGCTCAAGAGGAGATCTGCCCGGGGACCGTCTTCGCTGATCACGCTGGAGGAAGGCGGTCTTCAGTTTGCCGTACCTTCGGGGCTTTCCGTCGCGGATAGCCTACCGCACGAGATAGAGGCACTGGCCGGGGGTAGAGTCCCCGGGGGGACCTTTAAGGCTCAACTGGCGTCCATCGCCCAGTAGTCCATGCAGGTAAGCGTTTGTCTTTTTTTATTATTATTTTCGAGGTTCGATGCCTCTCTCATCTTCCTGACCTTTCTCTTGCTTTTCAGGTCCTTCAGCACGTCGCCCTCGCCTTGCGCATGGAGGCCGAAGTGGTAGCCCCGGTGATGAAGCCTGCTGGCCAGCTCGTTTCGCTGGAAGAGAGCTCCAAGCAGGAGTTGGAGGCGATGAAGGCGAGGTTCGTCGCCTTGGAGGGTGAGGCGGAGGCCGGGAAGCGGGGGGTTGGCCGGCACCGCGAGGCCGCCGCGGTTGCTGAGGCCAAGGTTGAGGACGCTCAGGTGCTGGCCGGAAACCTGAAGAAGACAGTGAAAACCGTCCGGAAGGAGCTGGGGGCGGTGGCTGAGTGGGCGAAATCGGCCGACCTAAGGGCAGCCAAGTTGGCCAACCTCACGGCGGCGAAGGCGGTGGAAGGCTATAAGAAGTCGAAAGATTACTATGATGACCTGGTCGTCGCCACGACCCTCATTTGTCATGAAGCCCTCGATGTTGTCAAGGCCCGGGTGCCGGGGTTCGCCGATGAAGAGCTCCGGCCCCAGTACCCCCTCGCGGACACCAGTGGGCAGGGGCAGGAGATTAATGACGAGGAAGTCGCTGAGGACCCAGCTCGCCTCGTGGTGGATGTCGAGGGCCCCGAGGTCGCTCCTGGCCCCGAGGCCTAAAGCCACCGTCTTCCTCCTCCTTTTTATTTTGCTGCGTCTGGAACTTTGTAAGCTTCTGGGCATTTTGTTAGGTTGGGGAGCCAAAAATACCCTCTGTAAAGACCGCCTTTTAATAATAAAACTTTTTTTTCTTTGGTTTCATTGGTTTGCGCTTTTGTCTTTTGTTCATGAAGAATGCTTGTAAAATTTTTCTTCCTACGCTGTTGGACCTCCATGTCAGGTCGGCTATCTGCCTACCGATCGTCCGTCGAGTTGATTCAAGCGCTGCTAAGGAGAAGGCGTCTCCATGGCCCCGAAGTCGAGGGGAGATCACTCGAAACTTGGATAGAGCTGATGCCCCTAGTTGGCAGCTCGGGCCGTCTGCGTATGGTGGGCGGAGGGCTGTCTGGCTTATTTGGGCCGAGGACGGATGGAGGCTGCTCCGTTACTCGAGAGCTTCGATCTCTGGCGTCGTGGGTAGGCAACCACCAGCCTGGGAAGACCGAGCGGGGTAGCCGCTCGGATGCCTCTTGCGAGGGCTCCGATCCCTGACGTCATGCGTAGGGAGCTACCAGCCGAAGATGACCGAGCATGGTAGCTACCCGGTTGCCTCTTGCAAGGGCTTTTGATCCTTCAGGACGGGGACTGAGCAGGATTACTGCCCAGTGCCTCTTGGCGAGGACTTTGCTCCCTGACGGTTGTGGTAGGAAGCTACCAGCCGGGGATAGCCGAGCAATGACTTGGCTGCCTCTGGGAGGACTTTGGTCCTTGGCACGGAAGGGGCTGTAGAAGCCTACCAAGGACCCTTGGTCGGGCAGGGTTACTGCCCGGTATCTCTTGGTGAGGGCTTTTGTCCTGAAGGATAGCCGAGGGAGGGACCCTCGAGCTCGACTGCCTCTGGGAGGGCTTTCTGATCCTTGGCGTTGAGGCAGGAAAGCTACCCTCCAGGGATAACCGAGCAGGGAGGCTGCTCGGCCGAATCTTCAAGAGGTTTCGCCCGACCATACATTTGGGGAACAGGAACGGTTAGCATGCGCATTGAATGTGGGGGGAGGAGAAGCGCCAGGGCCGCATCGCTTCGATTCTGCCGGAGGAGGCTTAATGATCGCCGCGTGGCGGCGAATCCTTAGACGAGAGTGGGTGACCGTTGAGTTCCTCTGGGGACGCATCGGACTATATAATGCTGAAGGAGTGCTAGACCTTCCTTCCCTTGCAAACAGAGTGTTGAGAATGCAGGACTTTCCCTTTACCATCCCCGACATCATTAATTTCGAAGATGTGTACCTGTATGACCAGAACTGCACCGGGGACACGGTGTAGTTAGTGTACGGGAGCATCGAGGACCACTTCGGCCGGTTGCTCTCCCGACGTCTTCCCTGCTGTAGCTGCTGATGTACTCCATCTGGAGGGTGTTGCCGGGGCTTTACAACCCCCTGTCCGAGCAGCTCTATGACGAGGCCGTGGGCAAGCTACGGTCTTTGAGGCGCTTCGGCCTCATCTCCGCGAACCGGATGGCTCGCTCGGAGGGTGTTCATTCGCGCCTCCGGTGAGAGGGAGGCGGCGGCTGGTACCCGAATCTTCAGGATGGTCGCTTGCCATGTGGACGGAGATCGGAATGCCAACTTTGTTTTTGTGGAGCTTGCATTTCCCACAGACGGCGCTAACTGATGGAGGTCCTTTTCAGATCTCCTTCAGATATTGTCTTCCGTCGATCTCCTGGTGGATTCTGGAGGGGATCCCCTGTTGAGTGTGGGTCTCAATGGGTTTTGAGGAGATTTGGTAATTGGAGGAGTTTGACGCCAGGTACCTACAAAGAAGTCCCGGGGTGGTTTGTTACCACCGAGGACCCTCCGACGATCAAGTTAGTAATAGATCCGAGCAGCGTAACGGCTAGGTGGAGTAAAAATGGCTTACTTGACCCCTCTGTGATGGGGGTTTATATAGCGGTGGAGGCGCGAGAATCTCGCCGGCAGTTACGCTCCCGACGTCACGCCCATGTAAAGAGCGGATCGCCCGTTAATGGGGATCGTGATGGCGTGGAACGTGGGATGTTGCTGGGGGAGAATCTGCGCATGGTGAGATTTGCGGAGCGGCGGTTACGCCTGTGAGTGGTGGAGGTGGTCGGTCATAGGACCGAGGAAGATGCCCTCGGCTGGGGGAGCTCAGGGACGAGCGAGAGGGCCGATAAGTCTTGGTCCTGTGGCAGCTCGGGGCGAGCTGAGAGGCCGAGGAGGCCAATTTCCAGAGGGCTCCGGGGCGAGCCGGCTTGTGCTTGCAAGCCGGCTTGTGCTTGCAGGTCGGGTATACGGATGGCTTGGTCGGCCCCTGTGGGCCCTTTCTTCTGATTCCTAAGACACGTCATCCGCCACGTGTCCTGATCTTGGAGATCGCCAATATTGAGCATTATCACAGGTAGATCGGCTTCATTCCAAATCAAGTCCATTGAGATCCACACGCTTTCAGAGGCAACCCTCAAACCCAATCTCAGCCATCTATCAACGCTAGCTACAGATCGACGGAAGACAACATCTGAAGGAGATCAAGAGCTCCATCTCTATACCTACGGGCAAAATAAGTAAATTATCGACTTTGGTTAGACATGGCATTAGACATACGATCAGGAAAATTATTTTTTTTATTGCATGGTTTTTACAACAACGTGCTTCGCATTTTTCAATAAACCAAAATGAAAACTTAATCTGCATATCCTTTATACCTGTATAAAGACTTTGATGGGGGCGCCTTTTCGGGCATCCGTCAGATGTTGTCTTCCGTTGATCTCGAGGTGAACTTGATTGATTGTCCTTCGTTGCGTGTAGGTCTCAATGGGTTTTGAGAGGAGAAGGTGGGGTGAGGAGGCTGTCGCCGAGTACCTGAAAAGAAGTCCCGCGGTGATTTGGTACCACCGAGGACCCTCCGACGCTCAAGTTAGTGATGAGATCCGAGCAGAGTAATGGCGTAAAGTATAAAGAAAGGCTTACTTGACCCCTCTGTGATGGGGGTTTATATAGCGGTGGTGGCACGCAGCGGCAGGAGCGAGAATCTCGCCGGCAGTTACGCTCCCGACGTCACGCTCGCGCAGAGAGCGGATCGCCCATTAATGGGGATCGTGATAGCGTGGAACGTGGGATGTTGTTGGCGTAGAATCTGCGCATGGTGAGATTCACGGAGCGGCGGTTACGCCTGTGAGTGGTGGTGTTGGTCGGAGGGCCGAGGAAGACGGCCGAGGCAGGGAGTTCGGGGATGAGCGGGGAGGCCGAGGAGTCTTGGTCCTATGGCGGCTCGGGGCGAGCTGAATGGCCGAGGAGGCTGATTTGCAGGGGGCCTCGAGAAGGGTCAGCTTGTGCTTGCAGGTCGGGTGTAGGGCGGCCTGGTCGGCCTCTACGGGCCTTTTCTTCTGAGTCTTGGAACACGTCATCTGTCACGTGTCCTGATCTTAGAGGTCGTCAATATTGAGTATCATCAGACTTTGATTATAACAAAAAGGATTTTTCTGGTCCATACAAATATGCATGGATCCAATATGCTTGGTGTAAAATCCTAATAATAAGTTATTACAACAGATACATCATGTGAATAGAGTGGAAGTAATCGGTTAATAATTAACTAGTCCTATCATCTACTTCCCATCAAGAAGTCAAACAAATCTTTAAAATAAATATCAATCCATCTATTTATGTCTTGAATCCCACAACATTATTCTTAAATATAAACAAACTTACAATAAAAATTCCGTTCTCACCCAAACAAATCAAGAACCTATAACAAAATTTTAGCAAATCCCACACCATTAACTAAAGAGTAAAATCTAAACTAGGGTGGCACACTGAGAGGTCTTTGGGTCCCACATGGCAGGCAGCAGATACTTCCTCCCGTTGACCCCCTGCGCGTTATAGCTCGCCCCCGTCGTCGGATCCACCAGCACCTTACCCGCATACCCCGGATACGACCCGGACCCGAACATACCCGTGCATGCCGACACCGCCTCCAGCTGGGCCCCAGCGGGCCCCTGATAGAACCCGTTTCCAAACGGGTTGGTGACGGCGCCCGCAAGGACAGTGGCCAGATTGATGATCATGCCGTCGACGCCGACGTCGCCGTTAGGGGCGACTAGCGGCGGGGTCTGTGGGCCGTAGATGGGCTGATGGAAAGGCCACGCGCACTGCCCGGGGCATTGGGTGATCGGGTTCCCGGCCCAGAGGTACGTGGGGCCCGACCCGGTGACGGAGCCGTGGGTCCCGCAGCGGGAGGAGCAGAAGCCGGAGACGGAGACGTCGGCGGAGGTGAGGATGGCGGTGATGGAGTTGCCGCGGGGCCCGCGGGAGGCAAGGGCGAGGAGGTCCTCGGAGGTGAGGGACTTGCCAAGGGACGAGGCGGCGTCGATGAGCTGGCTGCCGAGGGTGAGGCGGGTGGGCCCCGCGTTGTACCTGGAGGTGGTGTCCCACCAGGCTGCGACGGAGGTGGGGGAAGTCGCAGGGGAGGAGAGGGAGCGGACGAAGTCGGCGATGACGGCGCGCTGGGCGGCGGTGAACTGGCCGTAGGAGACGAGGTTGATCGTGTAATTTCCTTTTAGGAGAGGGCCTTTATGGTAAGTTAGTACGGTGGATGGCTGCTGGACGAGGGCGAGCTTACGTGGAGCGGTGGCGCTTGCGGCGGAGAAAAGGCAGAGGAGAAGGAGGAGGGATTGGGTTGGCGCCATTTTTGAATGGTTGCGGATAGATTTATGAAATAGTTAATGTTTTGTTGACTGAGTGGAGTGATCGATTGGGCAAGAGAGGGTGGGGGTTTATATAGAGAAGATGTATGGGGGAGGTTTTGGGATTTAAAAAAGAAGAAGGAGGAGGAGGAGGAGGAGGAGAACAGCTAGTGGAGGTGGTGGGGCCCAGGGGGTGACGGAGGATGATGGTCGGTCGGTTTTGGTAGGCATTTTTTGTGTTGACTTGGTGGGTGAGGTTTTGGGTGGACTGCTGCGTGGGGACTGGGGATGGCGGGAGATTATTATTTTATTTATTTAATGCTTTATAAAATATTAAAGGTTAATGTATGGATAAAAAAATTAACATCCATAACAGTAGAGATTATCTATGTTATTTAAAAGGAATTATTGGCCCTAAGCACTTCTCAGGGCACTGGCCCTAAAAATTTCTCTTAATAAGATTCATGTATCATACTGATCAATGTAAATTAACAAAGTAATGACATCTTTGTTGATGATGCTCCATATTGACGACCCGTCGAGATCAAGGCACGTGGCAGATGACGTGTCCCAGAACCCAGAAGAAAGGGCCCACAGGGGCCGACCAAGTCATCCGGATACCCGACCGGCAAGCTCTAGCTGGCTCTCCTCATAGCCCTCTTGAAACTAGCCTCCTCGGCCCCTCAGCTCGTCTCGAGCTGCCACGGGACCAAGACTCCTCGGCCCTCTCGTCCCTCTTGCTCGTCTCCGAGCTCCCCAGCCGAGGCTGTATTCCTCGGTCCCTCCGACCGACCAACTCCACCACTCATAGGAGTAACCGCCGTTCCACAGATTTCGCCACGCGCAGATTCTCCGCCGGCAACGTCCCATGTTCCACGCCATCACGATCCCCAACAATGGGCGATCCGCTCTTTACGCGGGCGTGACATCGGGAGCGTAACTGCCGGCGAGATTCTCGCGCCTGCCGCTGCGTGTTGCCGCCGCTATATAAACCCCCATCACAGAGGGGTCAAGTAAGCCATTTTTTACTCTACTAAGCCGTTACTCTGCTCGGATATCGTTACTAACTTGATCGTCGGAGGGTCTTCGGTGGTACCAAACCATCCCGGGACTTCTTTGCAGGTACTCGGCGCCAACTCCTCATACAACCTCAAATCACCAATCTCCTCAAACCCATTGAGACCCACACGCAACAGGAGATCACCTTCAAAATCTACCGGGAGATCGACGGAAGACAACATCTGACAGAGGTCCGAAAAGGAGCTCCATCAGTTGGCGCCGTCTGTGGGAACGAAACTCCACAAGAAAACAAAGTTGGCTTTCCGATCTCCATCCCCATGGCAAGCGATCACCCTGAAGATCTAGATACCAGCCGCCGCCTCCCCCTCACCGGAGGCGCGGGTGAACCTCCTCCGGCGACCGTTACCAACGCCCTCGCCGGCCGAATAGACTGACACCCCCTCCCTTGACGGGGTCGCACAGAGGGGGCTCGCCACGGCGGCTCGACGGCCACCTCTCCCAAGGATCTAAGCCCTTACTAAGAGGCAGCTCAGCAGCTATCCTGCTCGGCTATTCCTGGCGGGTAGCTTCCCTACCGCAACGCCGGGGATCAGAAAGTCCTCCCAGAGGCAGTCAAGCCCGAGGATCCCTCGCTCGGCTATCTTCGGCGGGTAGCTTCCCTACCGCAACACCGAGGATCAGAAAGCCCTCCCAGAGGCAGTCGAGCCCGAGGATCCCTCGCGCGGCTATCCCTGGCGAGTAGCTTCCCTACCGCAACGCCAGGGATCGGAAAGTCCTCCCAGAGGCAGTCAAGCCCGAGGATCCCTCGCTCGGCTATCCTCGGCGGGTAGCTTCCCTACTGCAACGCCGGGGATCGGAAAGCCCTCCCAGAGGCAGTCGAGCCCGAGGATCCCTCGCTCGGCTATCCTTCAGGACAAAAGCCCTCGCCAAGAGGCACCGGGCAGTAACCCCGCCCGGCCAAGGGTCCTTGGTGGCTTCCTACAGCCGCATAGCTTTCCTCGCGCCAAGGGTCAAAGTCCTCCCAGAGGAAGTCGGGTCCTTGCTTGGCTATCCCCGGCTGGTAGCTTTCTACTACAACCGACAGGGATCAAATTCCTCGCCAAGAGGCACTAGGCAGTAACCCTGCTCGGTCCCCGTCCTGAAGGATCCAAAGTCCTCCCAGAGGCAGTCGAGCCCGAGGATCCCTCGCTCGGCTATCCCTGGCGGGTAGCTTCCCTACCGCAACGACAGGGATCAGAAAGTCCTCCCAGAGGCAGTCGAGCCCGAGGATCCCTCGCTCGGTTATCTTTGGCGGGTAGCTTCCCTACCGCAACGCCAGGGATCAGAAAGCCCTCGCCAAGAGGCACCGAGCAGCTGCCCTGCCCGGCCATCCTTCGCAGGCCTCTCACGGCCCCTCCAGCGTCAAGTATCAAAGCCCTCGCCAAGAGGCACCGAGCAGTTACCCTGCTCGGCCATCCTTCGCAGGCCTCTCACGGCCCCTCCAGCGTCAAGGATCAAAGCCCTCTCTAAGAAGCACCGAGCAGCTGTCCTGCTCGACCATCTTTCGCAGGCCTCTCACGGTCCCTCCGGCGTCAAGGATCAAAGCCCTCATCGCGAGGCCGCCGAGTTCTTTCCTGCCCGACGCATCCCCAACGGGCATCCTCCTGCCCATCATACGCTGATGGTCTGAAGCCCTCATCGCGAGGCCGCCGAGTTCCTTTCTGCTCGGCGCATCCCCAGCAGGCATCCTCCTGCCCATCCGATGCTGAGGATTTCAAGCCTTCATCATGAGGCCGCCGGGTTCCTTCCTGCTCAGCGCATCCCCAGCGGGCATCCTCCTGCCCATCAGACGCTGATGGTCTGAAGCCCTCACCGTGAGGCCGCCGGGTTCCTTCCTGCTCGGCGCATCCCCAGCGGGCATCCTCCTGCCCATCAGACGCTGATGTTCTGAAGCCCTCACCACGAGGCCGCCGAGTTCCTTCCTGCTCGGCGCATCCCAGCGGGCATCCTACTGCCCATCAGAGGCTGAGGGTCTGAGGCCCTCATCGCGAGGCCACCGAGTTCCTTCCTGCTCGGCGCATCCCCAGCAGGCATCCTCCTGCCCATCAGACGCTGATAGTCTGAGGCCCTCATCGCGAGGCCGCCGAGTTCCCTCCTGCTCGGCGCATCCCAGCGGGCATCCTCCTGCCCATCAGACGCTGATGGTCTGAAGCCCTCGTCGTGAGGCCGCCGAGTTCCTTCCTGCTCGGCGCATCCCCAGCTGGCGTCCTCCTGCCCATCAGACGCTGAGGATCTGGAGCCCTCTTCGCGAGGCCGCCAAGTCCCATCCTACTCGGCGCATCCCGGCGGGTAGCTTCCTACCCAGCAAATACAAGGATCAAAGTCCCCCTTAGAGGCAGCCGAGCAGCTTCCCTGCTCTGCTATCCCCGGCCGGTAGCTTCCCTACCGCAACGCCAGGAATCAGAAAGCCCTCCCAGACTCGGCCATTCCTGACCGGTAGCTTCCCTACTCGCAACACCAGGGATCAAGGCCCTCGCCATGATCAACTGAGCAGTTTCCCTGCTCAGTCATCCCCAACAGGCATCCTCCTGCTCAATAGACGCTGCGGGTTTGTAGCCCTCGTAACGAGGCCACTGAGCCCGTCACATGCACCGGATCCGAAGCCCCGACAAGAGACATCAGGTCTATCCAAGTTTGAGCGATCTCCCCTCGACTTTGGGGCCACGGAGATGCCCCCTTCTCAGAAAAGGCTTGACAGCCCGAGGACGCGTCCCGATGAAATCTTAGGAGGGAGCTCATCCCGGGCGACCCGGCAGTCCACTCTTGACCCGACCCGCCAGCTGGTCGGGACAAGAGTGGGGGGCTAATGATGATGCTCCATATTGACGAGCCGTCGAGATCAAGGCACGTGGTAGATGACGTGTCTCAGAACCCAGAAGAAAGGGCCCATAGGGGCCGACCAGGTCATCCGGATACCCGACCCGCAAGTTCTAGCTGGCTCTTCTCATAGCCCCCTTGAAACTGGCATCCTCGGTCCCTCAGCTCGCCTCGAGCTACCACGGGACCAAGACTCCTCGGCCCTCTTGCTCGTCTTCGAGCTCCCCAGCCGAGGCTGTATTCCTCGGTCCCTCCGACCGACCAACTCCACCACTCACAAGAGTAACCGCCGCTCTGCAGATCTCGCCACGCGCAGATTCTCCGCCAGCAACGTCCCACGTTCCACGCCATCACGATCCCCATCAATGGGCGATCCGCTCTTTATGCGGGCGTGACGTCGGGAGCGTAATTGCCGGCGAGATTCTCGCGCCTGCTGCTGCGTGCCGCCGCCGCTATATAAACCCCATCACAGAGGGGTCAAGTAAGTCATTCTTTACTCTACTAACCCGTTACTCTGCTCGGATATCGTTACTAACTTGATCGTCGGAGGGTCCTCGGTGGTACCAAACCACCCCGGGACTTCTTTGCAGGTACTCGGCGCCAACTCCTCATACAACTTCAAATCACCAATCTCCTCAAATCCATTGAGACCCATACGCAACAGGAGATCACCTTCAAAATCCACCGGGAGATCGATGGAAGACAACATCTGACGGAGGTCCGAAAAGGAGCTCCATCATTTGTCATACTCTTAATTATATGATAGCTAGTTGTCATATTTATGAATACTATTCAAACGAATTGAGAATAATAATCGGCATGGTGTTAATTAGTAGCGTTCTATCAAGATTAGGCGACTTCGTTTGCAACTTGATTTGCATAAGCTCTTGCTTTCTCACTCATCTTTTCTCTTAATCATTAATTTGATACGCTCACTTAAAGCTATTGATATTTTGAATATTCAAGCACTTAATTATATCAGACAAGACATACAACAATTAATAAGGTACGGTTTATTATGAGAAATAATTTTCACACCTGAATTTTATCCACACATGTACTGAAAAAATAGGAGATAAAAATTAAGGCTAAAATGCGGAACCTCTTTTATTTTTGTCCGAAAATCAGGAAATTCTACTAAACTTGCAAAACTTGCATTTTACCTCATAAATTTATCACTCTTAATTTTGGTGGGTAGGGATGTCAGGATTTGAACCCGTGACATTTTGTACCCAAAACAAACGCGTATATTTCCCAAAATGCTCTTCAATCCTTTCCTCTAAAAAATTTCCCCCTCCTTCTTCATTATAAATTTTTTTTCTCCAAACATTTTTTTAATCATTTCTTCCTCAAAACTCTAATTCAAAAAATTACCCTTACTTTCTCTCTAATCCTCCGAAAATGAGTATAGATTCAAAAGAGTGGATTCGAAAAAAATGAAAAAAAAAAAGAATAGAGAGTATTAGATGAGTCAATTAAATCTATTAGAGTGGAACTTTGGGCATAAAATGGTCTAATGACCGGAAAAACTAACAACATTAGAAAAACTGTATATTTTTTAAGTTTAGTGGGGATTTCTGCTTTTCGGACAAAAATGAGGGGTACCTACATTTTAGCCAAAAATTAAACGATGCTCTTTGATACTCACCTGCTAGATATAAAAATAGAGATAGAAAATTGGATGGATGGATTGAAAATACTAAATATAGATAGATGGCGGCTCTATCATATTTATACAAGTATATTGGAATTTAGCACAATCGTGCAAAGTGAAATGGAATATCTTCTGTTTGCTTTACTTTTCATCAAGGACAACATAAGTTTCATGTTGTCTATCCAGCGCCGTAATAGTTTCGATTTGATGTTTATGGTTAGAAATGCATCAATCGTGCCTGTTGCATTTTTATATATTCCATTATGATAATATGGTGAATAGACTTTCTATAAGATATAATGTTTATTTGAGGCTCATGTCGAGATGTAGATTCAAACTAGCATACTTCCATACACCTTGTGTTCTTTGCGTTTATAATTAGCTTCCTCTCTGGCATTACATTGAAGGCAATGGATGCTGGAATCTCCTTCAGATGTTATCTCCCGTTGATCTGTTGGATGCGATGATGGACGACTGAGACTGAGTTGGAGGTTGCCTTCTGGAGCATGTGGATCTCAATGGGCTTGAATTTGGGGTGGTTGAGGCCGAGCTACCTGCAAAGAAGTCCCGGGGTGGTTGTGCCACCGAGGACTCTCCGACGATCAAGTTAGACCGGATATTCGAGCAGAGTAACGGCCTAGTGAGGAATAAATGATTTATCCGAGTCATCTGAAAGAGGAATATAGTGGCGGCAACGGGCAGGCTGGCGCGAGAATCACGCCGGCTGTTACGCCCCTGACATTACGCCCGCGCGATAGACGGGATTCCCCATTAATGACGAGATATGCTCGTTAATGGGGGATCGTGATGGCATGGAACACGGGAGCATGGATGGTGGTTATCTCACGCCTGGCGAGATTCGCGGAGGCAAGGCGGATGCGCCTGCGATTGGTGCTGTTGGTCGGTCGATAAGACCGAGGAAGATGAGCTCGGCGGGAGGCTCGGGGACGAGCGGGAGGCCAAGGTGTCTTGGTTCTGCGATAGCCCGGAGGCGAGCTGAGAGGGCCGAGGAGGCCAATTGTGCAAGGGGGCTCGGAGGTGAGCCAACGGTTGATTGTAAGGCGGGCATAGAAGTGGTGTGGGCGGTCGTAGAAGGTCGGCTACATCCATGGGTTGCAGACCTGGGTTATTCTTTCGACGTACCGTTCTTGGTCCTTTCTTGCAAGATTCGGGGCACGTCATCTGCCATGTGTCACGATCTGGGAAATCACCGATATTGAGCATCATCATTAGCCCCCCACTCTCGTCCCGACCCGCTCACGGGTTAGGTCGAGAGTGGTCTGCCGGGTCACCCGAGGTGAGCACTTTTTCGAAGATATCGTAAGTGCGCATTCCCGAGCAATCGGCCGTATTTTCTTGATGACGTCAGCAGATCAGGGGTCAGATCTTGCATTAAAGAGGAAGCGCCGGATTGTGCGTACTTTCATCGAAGTGACAACCCATGTGTCTGGCGCTGGTTGGCTGACGCGACGGGCCCCAGGTTTCCCGCGCCCAATGGGGTGCGACCAATGCGCGCACGACAGGTGGAGCGATGGTGGCCGTCGAATGCGAAGAGTCGTTTTGGCGGGAGATGACTGTCGCTGTTGGATGTGTACGCTGACAGCTATAAATAGAGGTGGGATCCCCATCAGGGCCCATACCTCTTCATAATTTCCTCGTCTTGAGTCTCGTTAGCTCGGCGCTCTCCTTTTTTGGTCGGGATATCTGCGTTTTCTCTTCCGAGGACTCATCCCCTCCACCAGGTTAGATGTCTTCTTGTGAAGAGTCTGTAGAAATAGTCCGGGTAGAGTCTAGGGAGCCCCTGTAGATTCTTCCTCTTCTTCTTCTGCTTCTTCTTCTTTTGAGTCGGAGTCCTCCCGGGAAGTTAGGGTCAGATCCTCTTCCCGGGGTCGCGCGACGGGGGTGGTCCCCAGAGCAGACGTTGCGGATGCCCCTGGCGTGTCATCCACGGTGAGGTATGAGGATGAGCTCGCCACTGTTCGGGCTCGTTTCCACATTCCTCCCGGCTATTCACTACGTTTAGCCGAGGAAGGGGAGAGGGCGGATCAGGTACGGGACAAGGAGATTGCCAAGTACCTGGAAGCTTTTTGGGCTGGAATGCGCCTGCCCTTCTCTTCCGAGGTTATTGAGGCTCTGAATCATTTTGGGTTAGCCCCGGGCCAGCTAGTGCCGAACTCCTGGAGGATTCTCCTTGGGTTCCTGTTCCGTTTGAAGTTGCACTTGATCCCTTTCAGGATGCGTAACCTTGCCTCTTCCCTCTGTTACAAGAGTCACCCCGGCACTCGCATGGACGAGCCAAGGTGGGTATACATCTCTTTTAGGAAACAACGGGGAAGTGCTACCGGTCGTGGGTCGTCGTGGTATCTTCTTCCATCCATGATTGGAAGAAGTTATTCTTTGTTGGGCCGCCCGAGGGTGAGGACTGGCCCGTGCCTACCCAGTGGTCTAGGGATAGCTGCCGGCGGGAGAGTCAGTCGAATGATCCCGACGCGGCGAAAGTGGCGGAGTGGGAGCCCATTCCCCGGGATGACGTGCTGCTTTCTGAGCAGGCCCTCAGTTGGGTTGGGCTCAGCCCCGTCCAGTTCGCGTGTAAGTTAGGAGTTTACAGGCGATCTGTTTAGACTTGCGTTTATTTTTATTTTTACTTGCATTGCTGACCCTTGTCTTGTACATAACCCATGGACGTGAGCAAATTCCGAACGGCCATGCACAAGCAGAAGAAGGGGTCGAGGGCCGAAGGTGCTAGTTCCTCCCGTCCGACGTCGGCCCTGGCTCTCCCGGCAGCCGCTCCATCTAGGCGTTCGAGTGCGCCCCGTGCCGCGGAGTCCAGCCAGGCGCCGTGCCGAAAGTGGGTTCAGGAACAATAGTCACGGGCTTCGGAGATAGAGACTGGATCCCCGGTGTCGTCCTTCAAGAGGTTTCACAGGACGGTTCCGCGCACCCCGGCCTCATCGATCTTTGTGGACGAGGGGGACCTCCGCATTGAGGTGCCCTCGGGGCTCTCCGTTGCTGACAGCCTGCTGACGGAGATGGAGAGGTCGGCCGGGGGAAAAATCCCTCGGGGGCCCTCAGGGCGCAAATGGCGGCCATCGCCCAAGAGGCTGTGCAGGTTAGTGCGT
This sequence comes from Agapanthus africanus, assembly GCA_030015575.1. Classification (NCBI taxonomy): domain Eukaryota; kingdom Viridiplantae; phylum Streptophyta; class Magnoliopsida; order Asparagales; family Amaryllidaceae; genus Agapanthus; species Agapanthus africanus. The sequence continues at coordinate 95,751,675 of CM057341.1, read as the reverse complement.
GCACCTCACTTGGGTTTTCATTCAGCGTCTTATTATTCGCGAGATTGGGTGCCACATTTCCTTTTTGACCCCCCTTTGATTTATTCAAGTCCTCCAGCACGTCGCCCTCGTCGTCCACATGGAGGACGAGGAAATTGCCCTGGCGATGTGGGCCGCGGGCGAGTTTTCCTCGCTGGAGGAGAGCTCGAAGTTGGAGCTGGAGGCGGCGATGGCGAGGGTCGATGTCCTTGAGGACGAGGTGGCGGCCGGAAAACAGGAGGTCGCCAGATACCGTGTGGCCGCCCGGGCCGCCGATGCCAAGCTAGAGGACTACAAGGTGCTCGTCGGCACCCTGAAGAAGATGGGCGAGCTCCCTCTGGAAGGAGTGGGAGGCGGCGATGGAGGGGATGAGGCGAGCCGAGCTCAGAGCGTCGAAGGCGGTGGAGAACTATAAGAAGTCGGACCATTTTTACACTGACCTAACAACAACCTCTACCATCGTCTGGCACGATGCCCTCGACGCTGTCAAGGCTCAGATGCCGGAATTCCCTGATGAAGAGCTCCGGGGTGAATATTCTCGCGGGGATGACGCGTAGGGGGATGCCCCTGGAAGCGCTGCCGGGGAAGAGGCCCCCGGCGGGGGCAGTGACGAGGCTCCTGAGATGGGCGTCGATCCTCAAGACACAGCCCCGGTCATGGTGGATGCGGTGCTCCTTGGGGTTGCGCTCGACCCTGAGGCCTGAAACCCCTCGTCTTCTTATAACTTTTTTTGGTGCTTTGGGAATCTTGTAAGCTTCCGGGCGTTTTTGTAAGTCCGGGGGGGGGGGGACAATAATACCTTTGTAAAGACTTTTGAATGAAGTATTTTTTGCGGTGTTTGGCACAGTTTTTCCTTTTGCTTGTTGTTAAATCTCTGTTTGCACGGTGCTGAGCTTAGAGAATTTCATTTGGCGACTGCACGTCGCATTGAATTTAACCATTTTGCCAATTGCCTAAGAGTGCAAAGACCGGTATGAGGTCGGTTTCTTCGTGGCCCCGAAATCGACGTGGGGGTTACGTAGTGAAGATACGTCGGGGTTATCCTCTAAGGATGGACCGAGCAGGGTTGCTGTCCGGTTGCCTCTTGGCGAGGGCTTAGCTCCTTGGCGTCGTGGGGTAGTGAACTACCGGTCAGGGATAACCGAGCAGGGTAGCTGTTCGGTTGCCTCTTGGTGAGGGCTTCGATCCTTAGCACGGGATTGGCCGTAAGAGGCCTGCTAAGGATGGACCGAGCAGGGTTGCTGCCCGGTTGCCTCTTGGCGAGGGCTTAGATCCCTGGCGTCGTGGGATAGTGAACTATCAGCCAGGGATAACCGAGCAGGGTAGCTGCTCGGTTGCCTCTTGGAGAGGGCTTCGATCCTTAGCCTGGGAGGGGCCATAAGAGGCCTGCTAAGGATGGACCGAGCAGGGTTGTTGCCCGGTTGCCTCTTGGCGAGGGCTTTGATCCCTAGCGTCGTGGGGTAGTGAACTACCAGCCAGGGATAACCGAGCAGGGCAGCTGCTCGGTTGCCTCTTGGTGAGGGCTTCGATCCTTAGCACGGGAAGGGCCGTAAGAGGCCTGCTAAGGATGGACCGAGCAGGGTTGCTTCCCGGTTGCCTCTTGGCGAGGGCTTAGATCCCTAGCGTCGTGGGGTAGTAAACTACCAGCCAGAGATAACCGAGCAGGGTAGCCGCTCGGTTGCCTCTTGGTGAGGGCTTCGATCCTTAGTGCGGGAGCGGCTGTAAGAGGCCTGCTAAGAATAGACTGAGCAGGGTTGCTGCCCGGTTGCCTCTTGGCGAGGGCTTAGATCCCTGGCGTCGTGGGGTAGTGAACTACTAGCCAGGAATAACCGAGCAGGGTAGCCGCTCGGTTGCCTCTTGGTAAGGGCTTCGATCCTTAGCGCGGGAGGGGCCGTAAGAGACCTGCTAAGAATGACGAGCAGGGTTGCTGCTCGGCCTTATGAGGATTTGTCCGACCCTCCTGATGTGTGAACATCGGGAAGGGTAACAGTCATGGACAACACATGTCAGGAACGTACGGGGGAAGGCAGATCGATTCAGGAAGCCGCGTCAGTTTCGCCACGCGGCGGCGTGGCATTAGAGTAGTCGCTGTGATTCCCAAGATCCGCATCGATACGTGTGAGAATCCGGGTCCTTGAAGATTTTGTTTGAATGTATAAATAGGGAAGGAGATGGCGGCCCCTTCGGCACTGCTTTCTTTTGAGATGACTGGGCGCGTGTATTTGATCGAAAAGATCATCAGCTTTGATGATGTCTCCTTGTACGACCAATTTTTGGCCGAGGATGGGTAGCGGGGAGTGGTTCAGTGCCTCGAGGACCACTTTGGCCGGATTCTCCCTCGGCACTCGTCACTGCTTCAGATGTTGATGTACGCGATCCGGAAGAGGTCCTCGGGGTTGGACAACCCATTCACTGAGGAGCTTCTGGACGAGGCGCTCGACAAGGTGCATTCGATCTTCCTGTTCGGCCTCATCTCGAAAGCCAGGCACGACCGATCCTTAGCTCTCATTCTAGAGTGTTTCAAGATGAGGTACATCGTGGGCCAAGGCTCAGAGGGCGGAGCGTCGGGTGCTTCTGTGGCGTCCCGCATGCAGCGTCGGCAGGAACGGGCTGCAGAGGCTAAGGCCCGGCTAACGGAAATCTACTCTGAGTATCACCAAGAGAACTTCTGTGATCCCGTTCCACCTTTGTTGTAACTTTTTCTTTTTCTGTAAGGCTGAGGAGCCCATAGTACCTTTTTGAATGAATAAAATTCTTCCTTTTGCAATGTTCTAGCGTTCCCTTCTTATTATTTAAATAGAAAGAACTTTAGAAAAGTTTACATTGTCTTTGTGAAAGAAGAAATACACACTCGTAAATATTCTCCTCATCGGTACATCTTGAGCTTCTCAGCGTTGTAAGGCCGTGGAAACTTTCGTCCATCCACGTCTTGCAAGCGGTAGGCTCCGCCGGGAAGGACCTCGGAGACGAGGAAAGGGCCGTCCCATTTCGGGGAAAGCTTATGAAGCCTGCCTTGATCGACGAACTCGTTTCTCCTCAGGACCAGGTCTCCGGTCTTGAAGAAGCGATGCTTGACTCGCGCGTTGTAGTAGCAGGCGGTTTGCTGTTGATAGGCGGCATCTCTGATCTGAGCCCGGTCTCGTTTCTCTAACAAGATGTCTAGGTTGGTCCGGAGGGCCGTGGTGTTTGCTTCGTCGTAGAAATGTTCGACCCGGTGACTGGGTAGCTCGATCTCCGCTAGGACCATTGCCTCGGTCCCGTAGCAGAGGCTGAAAGGGGTTTCCCCGGTGGGGGTCTTCTTTGACGTGCGCAGGGCCCATAGGACCCGAGGCAATTTCTCGACCCAACTACTTTGGCGTCCTTCTAGGCTTGTCCCGAGACCTCGGAGGATGTCTCGATTAGCGACTTCGGCTTTCCCGTTGCATTGAGGATGTTCGACCGCGGCAAAATTTATGAAGATATGATATTCATTGCAGAATTCCTTCACTTTTTCATTTTCGAAGTTCGTCCCGTGGTCGGTGATGATACACCTCGGGATGCCGAACCGGAGTATCATGTTGTTCTGCAGAAACTTGATAGTCATGGTGACATCCGGTTTCCTGATGGGGATGGCCTCAATCCACTTCGTGAAGTAATCCATTGCGACGAGGACATACTTGTGCTCGCCCGTACCGGTAGGGAACTGGCCTATCATGTCCATTCCCCACTGGGCAAACGGCCATGGGGAGGTTAGGGTGGTCAGCTCGGTAGCCGGAAGGCGAGGTATACTTCCGTGGAGTTGGCAACTTTTGCATCTCCTGACGAGCTTCTGGGTGTCTTGGTGAATAGTTGGCCAGTAGTACCCCTGGTGCAATGCCTTCTGGATTAAGGTGCGGGCCCCTTGGTGTGCGTCGCCGACCCTTTCGTGGATTTCACGGAGGTCGTAGTCGGCTTCGTGGGGGTTCGACGCATCGGAGCAGGGGCTGAGTGAAGGACTTCTTATAAAGGTTCCCATTGCTCTAGACGAAGTGACGGGTTTTGGCTCGGAGACGGCGGGCTGCTCCCCGATCTTCTGGGAGCGTACCTTCCTTTAGGAATTCCACGAAGGGCTTCCTCCAGTCCCGGTCTTCTTCTTGGGCTGTGTACACATGAAGTATTGTCGCCCCATCTTCCACGCTGGGCCGTGGCAAGTTCTCGAAGAGGATACATCGCTTGTTGTTGGCCGAGTAGGACGAAACCAACTTACTCAAGGCGTCGGCTTGGGCGTTGAGCTGTCTGGGTATTTGCTTTAGCTGGACTTCGTCGAAGTTCTTTCGAAGTCTTCTTATCTCAGCCAAATACTTCACCATTAGAGGTTCCCGAGCCTCGAAATGGCCGGTCACTTGGCCAACAACTAAGGCTGAGTCACTACGGATCCGAATTGTTTTCAGCCCTAGCCCAGAGGCTATGTGCAGTCCAGCCAGCAGGGCCTCGTATTCTGCCGCGTTATTTGAGGCCTTGAATCCGAGCTTCAGAGAATACTCCATTTCTGCCTCGTTCAGGCCCCGAATGATGAAGACGGCACCATAGCCTCCTCGGTCGAGGACCCGTCGAAGTAAATGATCCAATCAGGGACTGAGTCGGGCTTTCCCTCGATCGAGGGTTGAGCTGCGAGGGTCGGCGTGGACTCCGGTTCGTTGCTGGGGATGGTGCACTCGACGATAAAATCGACCAGGGCTTGTTCTTTGATGGCCTGCCTCAGGTGGTATTTTATGTCAAACTGGGACAACTCTCACCTCCACTTCTCTAAGCTGCTCGAGAACTCGGGTGAGGCGATGATAGCCCCCAACGGGCGCTCGGTAAGAACGAGGATGGTGTGCACCTGGAAGGGGTGCCGTAGCTTCCTTGAGGCCACAATGAGTGCCAAGACGAACTTCTCTATGGCTGGACATCTTGTTTCTGCGTCCTTGAAGACATGGCTCACGTAGTATACCGGCTTCTGCACTTCGTCGACCTCTCAGACGACCACTGAGCCCGCTGCTTGGTCGGATACCGCCAGATACAGCGATAGCTCGTCTCCTTCAACTGGTCAGGTGAGCAGCGGTGGCGTCGCAAGGTGCCTTTTTAATTGGTCAAAGGCGGTCTGGCACTCCTCCGACCACTCGAACCTCGTGATCTTCTTTAGAGCCTTGAAGAACGAGAGGCATTTCTCCCCAGACCTCGACATGAAACGGCTCAGAGCGGCTACCCGCCCCGTCAGTTGCATGGTTTCGACGTTAGTCTTGGATGCGGCTATGTTGAGGATAGCGTCGATTTTCTCTGGGTTAGCTTCGATTCTACGGTGGGTGACCATGAAACCGAGGAACTTCCCCCGGTGACCCTGAATGCGCACTTGGCGGGATTCAGTTTCATCTTGAACTTGCGGAGTACTTCGAAGGACTCGCCTAGATCCTTGGCATGGTCGACCGACGAGACCGATTTGACGAGCATATCGTCGACATAAACTTCCATGTTCCTGCCGATCTACGGCTTGAGCATGCGGTTGACCAATTGTTGGTACGTAGCTCCAGCATTTTTGAGGCCGAAGGGCATCACCTTGTAGCAGTATACCCCCCGGTCCGTTGTGAATGCGGTGAGATCTTCGTCTACCGGATTCATACGGATCTGATTGTAGCCAGAAAAGGCATCCATGAAGCTTAATAGCTTTTGGCCTGCCAAGCTATCGACGAGCTGATCTATCCGAGGGAGGGGATAGTTGTCTTTTGGGCAGGACTTGTTGAGTTCGGTAAAGTCGACGCACATGCGCCACTTCCCGCTCGACTTTTTTACCAGAACTAAGTTTGCCAGCCACTCCGAATAGGGCACATTGCGAATGAAGTTGGCGGTGAGGAGCCGATCTACTTCGTCCTCGATAGCCTTCTGTTTGACCAGGGCGAAGCTTCGCTTTTTCTGCCTGACGGGTCGGGCCGTAGGATCTACCCCGAGCTTGAGAGAGATGATTTTGGGGTCGATCCCAGGCATGTCAGCAGGCGCCCAGGCGAACACGTCGGAGTTGTTTCTGAAGAAATGAACTAGGTCGTCTCGCTGAGTTGCTGTCAGAAGCGACCCGATCTGAACGATTCTTTCGTCGTCCCTTTCTACGAGGGGAACCTCTGTCAGTGGCTCTATCGGAGTCTCTCAGACCTCTTTTTGCTCGTCTCAAGTGTCCAGAGAATCTCTGATGTCACCTTCGCCCTCAACATCGTCGATTGGCTGCTCAGACGAAGATGTTGCGGTGAAGCAAATCTTTGCAATCCGCCGGTCTCCGTAGGCCTGACCTATCCCGCCTTGGTCGAGTGGGAACTTCATCGCCAGGTGGTAGGTCGATATATGTGCCCGGAAGGAGTTCAGCGTTGGGCGGACGAGGAGGAGGTTGTAGGCCGATTGGATTCTCGCTACGATGAATTCCACAGGCACTATTCGCGTACGGCCGGCCTCCCCGATGTTAAACTGCAGAGTGATTACCTCTTCCGCCGGGATGGAGTGGTTGGTGAATCCTGACAGGATGTGGGAGGTCGGCCTTAGGTCTGCCGGGGTGAGCCCCATGCACAGAAAGCAGTCGTAGAAGAGAATGTTCGCCGAGCTTCCCTAGTCGACCAGTATCCTATGCACCTAGTATTGGTGGACCCGAGCCGTAATCACCATAGGGTCATTGTGGGGTAGGGATATGCCGTGGAAGTCCCCGTCGTCAAAGACGATCGGCTCGGTCTCCCTGGCCCTCTTCCTCGGATGGATTTTGGCCTCCATGACTGGTGTGGGGTGCTGAGCCTCGTAGGTACTCGACGTACCCCCCGCGGACATGACCATGATTTGGCCGATTGTCAACTTGCCGGGAGGAGGACGTTGCTCCTGCTCACGGTCAGCTTGCCGCTTGTCCCGCAAGTATGTTGCTAGGTATTCCGAACGGATGAGCTCCTCGATGTAGTCTCGGAGCTGCTTACAGTTCTCTATGGAGTGGCCTTGCGACCTGTGGAAACCGCAGTAGGGGCCCCGGGTGCGCTTTGCCGCCATGCACGAGACCGGGGGGAGGGGGGTTGAAGAACCTCTCACCCTTAGCCTCCTCTAGCAGTACCGTCTGGAAGATGTTGAGCGGGGTGTACTACTGAAACTTCGGGGAGTAGGGCTTTGGCCGCTCAATCCTCTTTTTTTCTTCCCACGCCCTTTTCTTTTGGTCAGTTTGCTCTGCCCGGAGGAGATTTGCGTACATCTCAGAGTCGAGCTAGATCTCACGCTCGGTCCAGGCCTTTACCTCGGCCATGGTCTTAGGTTGCGCTAATGCAAAGGAGCGTAACCACTCCTTGTGCCTAAGACCAGACCTAAGTGCTGTAATGACCGTCTCGTCCCGATGTTCTGGGACTTCGAGAAGGGCGTTGTAGAAGCGGGTGACATACCCTTTGAATATTTCTTTGTCCTCGCTCTTGATTGTGAAGATATGGTCGACGGTCCACTTCTGCCGTCTGTTCCCGACGAAGTGGCCGAGAAATTGGGTGGTTAACTCATCGAAGGTTGAGATCGAGCGTGGCGCGAGTCCTCGGAACCAGTCTCGTCCGGAGCGGATGAGAGTGGCTGGGAAAGCTCGGCATTGGGCGGCGTTGGAACAATCCTGGAAACTCATCCCGGCTGTGAACGCATCCAAGCGGTCCCACGGGTCTGATTTCCCGTCGAAGAGCGAGACCTTTGGGGGCTTTTTTCGGGAGGAGACATGGACGACGAGCAGCTCTTCGGTGAAGGGTTTTGTGAGCGAGTCGGCGGCATACTTAGCCCAGTCGCTCGAACGACGACCTTCCCGATGCATACCTTCGATCTTCTTTTCGAGGGCATTGAGCCAGCCGTGGTATCCCGATGATTCGACACATTCTGATCTTTGGCCTCTGCTGTTAGAGACTTGTGTCTGTCCGCAGCCCCGGTTCCTTTAGATTAGGTTCCTTAGGTCCCATGGCGAGGTAGTCTTCAAGCTGCCGTGACGAGTCCCATCAGTGCGACTTCGTCGAGGGAGGGGGTGTCGGTCATGCCTGGATGCAGGCAAGCTAACCGACACCTTCTCGGGAGGGACAGGGGCGCGATGGTGCTCGGGGTGAGGCGCTCTGGCAACGGACCTCGGTGTTGAACTGTGGGGTGCCCAGCGGATCATAGAATATATTGACCCAGGAGATCTGCGGCCGTGGGAGGCAGCAAGGCGATGGTCGGCAGTGCCGACACGAGCAGAGTCTTCTCTCCCTCTGTAGGGGTCCCGGTCTCGGGATGGAGGAGCGGTGACCTGGGGAGCTTGCCCTGCCGTTTGGACATGGACGAGCGCATCCACGACGGACGTGAGTCGATATATCCGAGCGGCTAGGGCGTTGATGGCGTTCGGGGGAGGAGATTCGTCTGCGCCTCCGTTGTGGGGGAGGCGGCGGCTAGTGGTTAGATCGTCGCGGTGATCGCTCGCCATTGAGTTGAGATCGGAAGATGAACGTTATTGAGTGGAATCAAGAATGTTCCCACAGACGGCGCCAACTGATGGATGTCGGAATCTTCTTCAGATGTTATCACCCGTTGATCTGCTGGAAGCGATAATGGACGGCTGAGACTGAGTTGGAAATTTCCTCCTGGAGCGTGTGGATCTCGATGGGCTTGGATTTGGGGTGGTTGAGGCCGAGCTACCTGCAAGGAAGTCCCGGGGTGGTTGTGCCACCGAGGACCCTCCGACGATCAAGTTAGACTGGATATTCGAGCAGAGTAACGATCTAGTGAGGAATAAATGACTTACCTGAGTCGTCTGAAAGAGGAATTTATATAGTGGCGGGAACGGGCAGGCAGGCACGAGAATCACGCCGGCCGTTATGCCCTTGACGTTACTCCCGCGCGATAGGCGGGATTCCCCATTAATGACGAGATATGCTCGTTAATGGGGGATCGTGATGGCGTGGAACGCGAGAGTGAGGGTGGCGGTTATCTCGCACCTGGCGAGATCCGCGGAGGCGAGGCGTGTCTTTGACCGACGCTGGCTCCAAACCGAGAGGGATGCGCCTGCGATTGGTGCTATTGGTCGGTCGATGGGACCGAGAAAGATGAGCTCGGCGGGAGGCTCAGGGACGAGCGGGAGGCCGAGATATCTTGGTTCTGCAATAGCCGGAAGGCGAGCTGAGAGGGCCGAGGAGGCCAATTGTGCAGGGGGCTCGGAGGTGAGCCAACGATTGATTATAAGGCGGGCATATGAGTGGTGTGGGCGGTCGTAGAAGGTCAGCTGCGTCCATGGGTCGCAGACCCGGGGTATTCTTCCGACGTACTGTTCTTGGTCCTTTCTTGCAAGCTTCGAGACAAGTCATCTGGCACGTGTCATGATCTGGGAAATCACCGATATCGAGCATCAGCAGAAGGTTTCATGGACATTTTATAGGGTGTTGCGGGGCATTATGTCAAAAAAGGACCGATTACTTATTAGGAAAAAGGAATGTATGAACTTACACAAATGTACAAGTTAAATTACCTTTTTCACATTTACTTGAACAATTACCTCCATTCAAAGTAATAAAGTGTTCATGTAAATTACAATACATGGAGATCAAGAAACATCAATGCCATGTTTCTGAAATAAACAGTCTGTAAAGGAATCCAATAATGACATGAGAGACACTAAGCACTACCTTTAAATAGATACAGGTCTATACTTGATGTTAGGATTCTCACTCCTTAGGGAGGAATGTGTTCTTGTCAAAATTGCATAAATGATGTGTATGACTATTCTCCCTTTGAGTTAATGTTTCTTGAAAGATGAAAAGCCCCTTAGAGTTAATATTTCTTGGAAGATGAAAGGTCACTTAGAGTTGATGCTTCTTGGAAAATGAAAGGTGGGCATCTTGAGAGTTGGTATTACTCTTTGGAAATATGGTTAATGAACCTTGAAAATTGAAGTTTGTTGGATTTGAAAAGAGAAGGGAGTAATTGTATTGCATGACCAAGGAGGCTTGCTCCCACCTATAAATAGAGGCTTCTTGGTGCATCTTTTAGGCATCCAATACATCCAAGTATCAATCCAATATCATCCATTAGAAGTTCATCCAAGTATCGCTATCCACTCAAGACGACGAGTGAAGGATCGAGATGTCAGAGATGTATCATTGGTGGTGTGTTGGTGAGTTCATTCTTGTTGTAATCTACTCTCGTAATGAAGAACTCTATGTTGATAATTCTCTAATGTGCTAGAAATGAACTTTGTTATCCCATTATTCTTATAATGGAGGATAAATTTTCTGAACTAGGTCCCGTGGTTTTTTCCCCTCACATTGAGTGGGTTATCCACGTAAAAAATATTGTGTCTTGTGTGCTTTTTGCTTGCTCTATTTTCTTATTAAGTCTAACAATTCATAACAAATAGTATCAGAGCCAAGATTGAACAGGTGGTCACACGATTGATCAGTCTCAATGGTAGCAACTGGATGATCTGGAAATCTCGAATGGCGGACTTGCTATTTTGCAAGGATCTAGCTGCACCCTTGCTACGCAATGCTGCTAATCCTGATGAGATGTCCGAAGGCGATTGGAAGAAGCTTGATCGTAAAGCCGTCGGTACTATCTGACAATGGTTGGATGATAGCGTGTTCCATCACATATCCACAGAAAGTTTAGCTCACTCTCTTTGGAAGAATTTGAAAGATCTTTATGAAAGAAAGATGGCGGGTAACAAAGCTTTCTTGATCTGAAAATTGGTTAATTTCAAGTACAAAGAAAGAAGCTCTATTCCAGAGCACTTGAATGAAATACAAAGTATTATTAATTAACTCTCCTCTATGAAAATGACTATTGATGATGAGTTGCAGGGCTTGTTATTGCTCAGCTATTTACTGGACAGTTAGGAAACATTGGTGATGTCTCTAAGCAACTCGGCACCCGACTGTGTAGTTAGCATGAACCTCACGACCGGGAGTTTGCTGAATGAAGAAGTGAGAAGGAATGCCTCGGGAGCCTCATCATCATCGGAAGCTCTTGTCATAAAGAACCGAGGGAGAAGTCAGCAAATGCAACCTCAAGATTGAGGTCGGTCTCGAAGCAAGTCAAGGCCGAGGAAGGATGTCGAGTGTTTCTACTGTAATAAGATGGGGTATTTGAAGAAGGAGTGTCGCAAGTTTAAGAAGGACCAAAAGCAACAAAAGGAAAAGCCAAGAACAAATCCAAAGAAGCGACGACAGCTACAGCCAAGGTCAGTCAGTTTCTGATGATATCAGCCTATAAAGATGATTACATATGCCTCACATGTACGGATATGGATCGAGTGGTAGACACCGGAGCATCTTATCATGTGACCCCTCGGAGAGAGTTCTTCTCAACTACAAAGCCGGCGACTTTGGCGTTGTTAGGATGGGAAACCATTGGATATAGTGCCCTCAAGGCAATCATTGTAATTGCATGTAGGTGATTATGATAATTGAAGGAGGGCCTATACAGGTTGAACAATCTTACTCGAAATGATAGTATGCGATCTGGTTTGTCTTTGTCATTTATGTGTATACATTTTACTTGTTATTACGTGTCACTAATACATAATGATGAAGCCCGTAGGATTCTTGCTTGACTATCAGCATTATGATGACGACCATATACGTAAGAGCTGGGTAGTCCATAAGCACATCTTTAAATGTCCCTAGTCGAGGGAATATCGAGACTGGGCATCGATATTCCGGAATAAACTAGTGTATACGTTTCTGGACCCCGACGAGGGGCGATGGTCGGTCTCACAAGCCATTGGTGTTGTGTCACCTAAGATAGTATATAGACGCTCACTGGAGGTGAGTACACCGGACGGACTTGCCAAGAACTTCTAAATGGTATTATATCTATCGTCAGATAGAAGTTTTCTAATGGCATGAGTCCATGTTAGTTTTTTGACCTGAGATCATCATTTGTCTCGTGTGAGTTCTGACTGTACTTAGATTAATACCCTACCATGACTCAAAGGAGTCATGTAAACAGGTTTTAGTTGGGTACAGTCCGGCCACATGGAAGCAGTGAGCGATTGTCTGGGATTCGTCTCTCATGATATTAGGAGTCGATATTGTGCTGTGTTCGGTTGGCCATCACCCTAAATCCATGACCATAGTGGATGAGATTTACTGATATGAGTTCAGTAGTTTCTCGGTTGGTGATGAGCTTGACTCCGATACGACTTATCGGGTTATTAGGGGTCTGACGTTTTTCCATCCCTTTAGACCCGATATGCGATATTCTTAGACAAAAAGCCAGACTGTATGAAAATTGTCATATTCAGGCTCAATAGGGTACGGACGGACTTAATTGTTGACCTCCGTTTTGGCATATATCTGGATAGCCGTTACGTACAGCTAGTGCCGCTGACCTGCTTAAGGTTATGAATTTATCCAATAATTCACGGCTAGCGTATTGTAGAATCTTTAGAGTCGAAAGTTTTTCCGATTCAGGCGATATGATGTAGATAATGTATATTGATACATATAAAGAGTCCGATTAAATACGTGTACAGGCTACACGGACTTTAATCGGACGGTTGATAATACTAGCCGGCTTATGATTAAGCAGGATTATTAAATCATGTTTTGATTTAATATATATATATATATATATATATATTCTAGTATTAATTTTTACTATTCATTTTCTTTCTCTTAGCTATTCGTATTTTTATGCGGATACGCATATATATATATTTCGATACGTATATCGGGTTGTATTCCGTATTTATACGGAATACTTCTAGAAGGAGGACACCTCATTTGTGAATATTCATTTATGAATATTCATGAAAATTAGGTGGAGGGTGAGGTGGCTTTGGGTATGGCTATGGGAATGTAGAGAGGGATGTGCTTCATTTGTTTAAAAGAAAATGTTGTGATATTTTTTTTAAGTGTAGAAAAAATAATGAAGCCATGATATTCTCTCATTCTTTTTTCAACCAAGACTTAGCTCCTCTTATTTTATGGCTACCTTTTCTTCCACCTCCTCCTCCTTCTTCTCATGAGCTCCCATGCTCTCTTGAGTGATGTAAAGAGAGTGAAAATGATTGTGGAAAATTTCTACATCCCCACTCTCCATTTCTAACAAGTTTGGAGCGTCGCTTGCTTCACTAGGTGAAGCTGGAGCTTGAATCGTTTCTCTCGGGTGGATCATTTTCGATAAGGACGGCCATCTCTCAAATTTGTTCTCAACAGCCTACGAGGAGCTTAAAGGGGTTTTCCACGATTGGATGGACACACGACAAAAGTTATAGTCTCTACGAACCTTGTATGTTTAGTTGCTAGTTTTAGTGTATAGAATGATTCTAGGTTGCGGTTTTCTCACGCTCGCAAGTTTGTTTTTGGTTTGTAATTCCTTTCCAATATAGCCGTGAGCACTAGGGAACCCAGCGGTAGTATCAAAACCAACCATACACTTAAACTAGCTCACATGACATTGGAATCCATCACCATACCGTGTTTCATGCTGCTGAAATTCAGCCATCATTTTTCCCGTCAAAACAACAACTATTCGTTTTTAAACCGAGTTTTGAAGCTTGTTCTCGATCCCCGGAGCTCTCGTTTCGGAACGGGGACTCTGTAGGGGATCTATGGTGACCCATAGAGTCTCAGAGGACTGTTTTCCAAGTCGTTTTTCGAAAATTAGTCGTTGTTTTTCATGGATAAATTCTATTTTGAAGTGGCTGTCCAAAATCCGTCTTTATTGCGCATTTGCGACCTTTGCGGGTTTTGGTTCGAACCAAGAGTCCACAAAAGGGGTCATGGGTATCCCGAGAAGTCATCGCGGGCTTAGGGTGGGATCCTAACCCCGAGACCACCACATGGTGGTCTCGAGTAGAGGACAGAAACCGAGACCATCCAAATGAGTGGTCTCGGGTTCTGTCCCCTACCCGAGACCACCATGTGGTGGTCTTAGGTAAGGGTCACCCCCAAACCCCGTACGGAACCACAGGGCTGCACTTGAGCGTCCCATCGGGCACTCGGGCATATTTGGGGTCATTCAGATTGATGGTTTTGGAAAAAAAGAATGGATTTTTGGATGTGTGCGCACTTGATTTTCGGTGTTGGAAAATTTTAAGTGTTACCTTTGCGTGTGATGGATTCTGAGGTCATGGTTTTCGTATCTGTGTATATGTCTTGTTAAATACCGTCTAATTGCTATACGTTCGATTAGACGGGGTTGCACATATTGTGGTGTTACTTGTTCTGTGATATATATCTCTGTGATGGTTTAGTCGGATTGTCATGTTGGATAGCCTCTCATGTGATTTGATTGTACAGTTTTATTTTATAATGTTGTATTCATTTGTTCGGGACGAGCTCCAACTTGTGGCCGTCGTTTCCGTTTTATTTATATTCTTTTATTGGGACTTGACCAGGATGCGGTCGTTGTCACCTTTGTATATATTTCGTTTCTATACTAGGATTACCCATCGAAGAGTGCACGGGTCACCGAATTCCAGAATTTAGAGGGTGGCCATCTCATCGAGTTGAAATCATGTTGCCTATTTCTAGGATCGTCAGGTGGCTCACCGCGCTCGTAGGGGGTTAGGATCGATATTGTACGTGCTATCCACATGACTGGGGGACGTCGTTTTATTTACGGTTCAAATAAAACGTTGGGCTCCTATTTTATCTCCTATTCTATATTATTTACTGCATGCTTGTAATGTTGTTACTTTCTTGTAATGTTGATATATATATATATATATATATATATATATATATATATATATATATATATATAGTAGATAATTCTATATGTTTTGCATCCACACTAGCCATGTCCCTGCCTAGCCGTAAGTTAAGTAACTTTGCGGTGAAGACTCGGGATCCTGTGGTGAATGCAGATAGCATATAAAATCATGCTATTTTGGTTGTTTCTGGTGTGTCTTAGAAACTTATTTGATGGGACTGCGTTATATGTTTAATGAAGGGACAACAAACCTATTTGATATTGTCAGAACCAATTCTTAAAACTACACGGTTTTCTTCAAAACCATAGTCATATCCTTTTGGTTTGCATAGAGGTATTTGGTTAGGAATATCCCGCAACTTATTCTATGAGAAAAGAGCCTTGATCCCTTCATGAGAAGTTCGCTTTTAAGAAAAAGTTTATGTTACTAGTTTTAAAAGCAAAGCCTAAACCATTCCATTTCAAAGCCACTTGAGTTCCTTCAACGACATCAAGTTCATTACGTTAAAAGTTTTACGCCAAAAACCTGTTGTAGCCCTCCGTCATTTCAGATTAGTTTTGCTTAGTATTCGTGCTACGTTTGTCAACCTTTACCGAGGCATAGTGTTCAGTAGCTTTGTGATACTTTTGTTACGCCCTGCTTCCCATTGTACGGAGAAGTAGACATGACGGGCCGTGATATATTTCCTCAGAAGTAAACACGTTAAGCGTAAATAAGAAATATAAATGAATACACAAGAATAACAAGAGATGTAATAATGACATCAACTTTTATTAACATTCTTTTTTTACATACAACTGAAATGAAAAGTAAAATACAATGATGGAAAGCAATACCTAAACAATGTCATATGAACTGAAATAAGTACAAGTGAAAGCTAGAAGTCGTGTTGCTCGATGATCTGCTCCAAGTACTCCTGGCTGGGATCGGTCTCCTGAGGGGCGGGTCCACCTGACGAACATTCCAAAGATAGAAAGAAATAGGAATGTCGTCAGTGAACTAGCACTGGGTAAGTCCCAAAAAATAGAATGGAATAGAAAATTAAAGAGAACATAACTGATAAATTATCTGTTTGTTATGCTAACGTAGTTGTTTGTAGTTTGGTACAGAATGTATCAATGTATACGAGAGGAGTCTAACATTTCCCGTGGACTATGGTAACCCGTACTATAAGGCCCCGTCAAAACCCACAGTACAATGGCACAGATGTTCATGTAGGTGTCTTTAATGACCATCTCATTCCACTTCTAATACATTCCGTACCAGTCTATCCCGTTAAACCCTGTAATGTATATTATATAGATTGTAGTTATCAAACTTGCCGAGACTATGGTATAAGTTGTTCACGTAAACAGTTCAGGATGTATCAAGTAGTCAGGTCAAGATATAGTCATGGTTCGGTAAAGTCAAGTTGCATGTTGATTTTGTTCTGGCATTCAGGTTTAGGTTCAAGTAGTCATGTTTGATATATTGGATTCATGTTGAATTGGATTCAGATTGATTTGGACTCAGACTTGAGTCAGACACTTAGAACAGAATTTGGATCCTGAATTATGTTTAGGACTTATTGGTAACTGCTGCACATGGACGACAGGATTTGTGTCTTTTTTCAGGATAATTACCATTGATAACTCCGTTTTAGTTTTCTACCATAAATAGGCAAGCACCCGCTTTCTACGTCTCCCTGAGGCTCAAGAGAATTGGTCCCGCTTAAACCTATATTTACTAGGGTTCTTAATGTAATTTTATATATCTCGAGGGCTTTTATAAAAAATATTTTATATACTTTCAAAATAAATCTCGAGCAATTATTTATTCTCGTTAGGGTTTCCATAGATATGAATTTTAAAGAGGGGTATATTAGTGAATAGTAACTTAACTTGAATAGTTCATTGTATTTTAGTGTAACTTATCTTGTATTGATACTTGATGGTATTTTAATGAAACTTGTCATTATTTTATTTTCTAGAAAACATGGAATTTTATTATATATCAAAAATATATTGGTTGATAATATTTATATAATCATTAGAAATTAATTTTATTTATTAAGTAGAAAATCTCATTTTTCTTAAAAAAACCGTATTAAAATTCTTTCGAGATCGTATGCTCCGTGAGGAGCTCTGCATCTCACTCTACTAGCTCGAGAATGTGCGATAATCCGCACATCCAATAGCGGGTTCCCCGAAATGGATTGTAGAGATATAATTCCAAAGAGTTTGGTAATACAATTCAAAAAAACGGGTTTTTATAGTTCAAGGTATTTTGATGAAAAGTCGTATTTTGCTACAAAAGTTATGTCTTAAGAGAATCATGCTATACCAATATATGTGTATGTGAGAGGTGGGTCATTACCTCGTGAAGTTTTCTAAAAGTATGCTAAGCAAAAGTTTAAAAATAACGTATATAAACTTCATGGTATTTAAACGTAAAAGCCAGGTTAAAGTTATTTTACATGGAGTTTTAGAGTGAAAATTGTTTCTAAATATTAGTTTAATGATTAGCAAGTATGATGTAATAATATTCATGAAGAACATATAAGAAAATGTGGATTTTATAATGTTTTAAAGGAGGTGTCGGTATTAACTCCACCTCCGTCATGTTTTATGAAAAGAGACTTTTTAAGATGAAAGAGTCGAATAAGAAATGAGACTTACTTGCTAGAAGGAAAGAGGGAAAGTAGAAGAAGATGTAGAAGCATTCGTGGCGTCATGGGGTCGCCGGAGCTGGCGTAGATCCTCGCCGAAAGTCGACCTCTTGCTAACTTCACTTGTACTCTTCTTGGAGTTAGAAAATTTTGATAATTTTGACTAGAGATTTCAGAATGAGGAGGGACTAGGGTATGTGGTTGTATTTATAGGGTGAAATTAGGGTTTTAGAATTGAAAGATTGAATTAAAAAGCATTAAAAAATGAGATTAAAGATGAATTTTAATTCTTTGTTAAATTGCATAGAAAACAAACAGAACAGAGGTGGTGGGGTAGGCCAAAGAGTGTTGTGTGCAAAGCACGGGCCTCATTCCCTACGGATGGCCCGCCGTCGCCTGCTCCAGAGCCGACCGCGCCGGTCCAAAAGAGGAGTTGGGGGTTGGGATTTGTGCCACATGTCCTCGGCTGTGAACACAACATTTTACAAATGTTTATTTTTTTAACTTTTCTTTTTTACGTGTATTGCACGTGTAAACTTTTGGGCTTCCAAAAAGTTTAAAACAAAAATTCGAAAAAAATATGTGGCTGATGGGATTCGAACACAGGGGCTACGTCACAGCATTGCAAGGCTTTACCAGTGAGCTACAAGCTATTTCTTTCTGTTCTTAAATCAAAACAATTTTTAAATTGTGCTCAGGCTTGCAAACTCCTTTCTGTACTTTAAGAAGAAAAATTTTGTATAGAAAATTCAGGGTCGTTACAACTTTTCTGCTGCATAGTGATGTGATTAGTTAGGATAGTCGTATAACTTTGTTGACCTTTGCCAAGGGTCTTACGAATGGGTCTAATATAATTCAGGATAATGACGGGTTGAGCTTGACTTGTGACTTATGATTTGTTGACCTTTGCCAAGGTCATAAGTCGCTTGGGGCAGAAAGCATATTGAGAGTTTCAAATATAAAGGACACTTGCCAAATTTGCGCATACCTTTTGGAATGTGGTAATTTTGGTCAGCTTTAGTCAAAATTACCACACAATAATAGTTGGGTCCCGATTTCCACTGATAAGTAAGTATTACTCTTCGGGAGATTTTCACTTCACAATTAGCTAACCTATTAGGTGTTTAGTAAGTGTTAACGAGATTACGCCTCTACGGAAACAGGATTATTAAATTGGGTCCGTGCGAAAGTACGGGGCCTCCCTCGGAGTACCAACACTGGCCTGGCTGAATGGTTAGCGAACTTGTAAGGTGTATATAATCCCGACTAGTTCTCCTTTTAGGGTTTGAAGGAGAATTCGAGGATACAATGGGAGCTATCCTGATTAGATAAACCGATTAACCAATCTAATTGATAGAGTGCATACTGAGTGTTTCTTTTCTTTCTCTGGTTTGCGATCTTCACTTACCTTAAACTAAACTCATTAACCAAGTTAACCGAAACTTTTTACACGCTTTGGTTTTGGATTGTGATGATTCACGACAAATTCGCATATATCCCGGCCGCTCCTACTTTTCCCTTACTTTCTCCAGAACACTCCGTATTATTACGATGATCCATATTGCTTGAAAAGGCCATCGTATTGTTACATACGGACTCGAAGAAATTATTTCGGTCGAAGATGGCTACTAGTTCTGGAGAAATTGAATAGTATTATTCGGTTGTCTCTTCCTTTTACCTTCTCTTAGGTTGTGAGAGTTCCTTGTATTAGAAGAGTACACCTATTACGCTTATTGGATAATCATCTTCCAAATCTTAAGCTGGTGTCGAAAGGTAAGGAAAGAAGAAAACCAATTAGCTTAAGTGCGGTGTATAGAAAGTAAGATATATAGACATATAAAGAGATTGAAGTGAGAGCAAAGGAAATTGCGATTACTGTCATGAATCTGGATAGTGAAAGAGGCATTACTAGAAATACCTGGCCACTGCTAGAAATATTTTCATGTTTCGATTTTTCTGTGTAGTTGTTATTGAGAACCGTCTTCCTAATTAATTCTGACTCCAGGGTATGTATATATCAGATTAGGATTTTACATCTGTACGGTGTTACAAATACTGAATAGGAGTATAATATTGGGAAATGATCAATTTGATCCTCAATATCGGAATTTGTAGCAATTGGCGATATTGGATTAAATCACCTGGTTTTGCCTTACGGCAAATATTTGATTTTGAATAATTGTTTTTATGCACCAATTTTAAAATTGGATATCAATATATTTATTTTATAAAGTGAGATATATATTTTGAAAATTGTGTTCTAAACATTTACCTTTATCAGTTGAGGATAAGGTAAAATGCATTGAATAACGGTGTAAGACGTTCTTGACCAAAATACAGTTTTCAACCTACAACATCCGAATTTCGAGTTATTGTACTCTTGGGACTTATACATGGTAATATATATTGTCCGGTGTCCTTTAGGACAAGGGGTTGGTACTCTTACTTCATTCAACATTACCTATATGTTCTCTGTTTTTACTCATTTATTTCTTGTAATGCAACGTCCAAAAATTTTGAGAATTTTATAGGTATAAAAATAAAGTAGAGAACCATACATTCGAAGTATCAGGATTCTTCGCAGTGATCGAAAATATAGATACTTATGTTAGATATTCCGTCGTAGTAATATTGAGAACATGATTCTCTCACAGGTTACTCATCCGTGGGTGCGCTCCTTAATGAGAAATGTTATATGGGCCTTTATCCATTGGTAATATGCATTGGTAACAGCTGTAAGACATTTGAATCTGATTTTATCAAAATTAGTGCCTTTAATTCTATATGGACAAACTCAAAACACGCTTCGGTAATGGCAGTTTGTGGATTATCCTAAGCATTTCCTAGGGCTTTGCTTCTATCAATTTCAAAATCAATAGTTACATTTTTTGATTCGCCACCTTTTTATAAAAGGAATCTTTTTACAAAAGAAACTAATAGGAGTATGGTAGAACTGAAAATTATTTCAGAACCACAAACAATTACTGAAAATTTAGTAGAACCTAAAAATTCAATTGGACTCGACAAACCTTAGCCACTCTATAGATTTAGTAGGTGACCAAAGCCATCGGGGAGATACTTCGATTTTCTCGTAGATGGTGACAGGGAGGCCAGCATCATGGTGATGATGGCTCTACTACTTATCAGCAGGTCATGGGAAGTGGCAATTTCCAAGTGACCAGATGTATCATATCCAAGTTGGACTTCACGCACTTCAGCAAATTATTAAATTTTTTTGGTGCTCCTAAAGGGGGAAAACACATTAGGAGCAAGTAGATCTTTTGAGATCTATGCAGGTGAAAAGGTACTAATCTAATAAGGCTAGACTTGCAGTAAAATTTTTCATCAAATACCCAGTGTGGATTGTGATGAGAATTTTACTTCAGTGTCCATGCTGAAATCTATACGAATATGTCTTGTCACCGATGCTGTTCTAGACTGTGATATCTGACAGGTGGATGACTATAATGTCTTTCTAAATGGGTATTTGGAAGTGCACGTGTATATAACTCTTCCAGAGGGTTATCGTAGTCAGTAGGAGCAGCAGAAGGTGTGCAAGTTTCTTATGTCTATTCGTAGACTAAAGAATGTATAGCGGAGACATATCATATTTTTTGATGTAACAGTCAAGGTGATTGACTACATCAAAACAACAGATGAACCTAGTAAGAAGGGTGCATGGAGTACTATCCCGAGATTTGGATGACATACTCCTGATAAGAAGTGATGTTCCTATAGTACAATCGGTCAAACTTTGATTGTCACATGTGTTTCTCCACATAAGATCTGGATAAGATATCATGAATTCTGGTGATTGGAACTATGATTTTAGATCTAGATTTGGGAAATGTCCCAATCCGGGTAGTTAGACAACATTCTAAAAGTGTTTTAGAATGGACGACTCCTACCATGATAGTGTACCCGCAGGTGATGGAGTCACTTTCTTTAAAGAGATGTCTTCTAAACTGATGAACAGAGGGACTTGAATGAATGACATATCACATGCTTAGGCAATTGAGTCAGTCATGTGATATCATGTACCAAAACAGAAGTTGCTTTTGCAATTTGTTGGATCAAAAATTGTAACAACTCCAATTTTAGTGTACAAAAATTTGTTTAAAAGTTAATGTATACTTGGGGTATTTGCATCTCCTGTTAGCACTATAAGTATTTGTTTTGCTTTTTAATAGCAAGAAGGAGTTTGTAGCTCACTGGTAAGACCTTGCATTGCTGAACCAAAGTATCAGAGTTCAAATCCCATCACCCATATTATTTTTTATATTGTTTTCTTTCAATATTTTTGGAATCCCAAGAGTCTACACATGCTAAACATGTAAAACCAAAAGTCACAAATAGAACAAACTGGACCACAAGGTAGACCAAGCGACGGGGAGCACATAGCGGCCGAACTCGGCCTGAATCGGCCAGCGCCTTCGGCCAATTCATCGCAAAATCTGATTTGGTCTTCTGGGATTTTGTGCCAATTGGTCTTCTTAAACCCCCTGTATACTTTAAAATACCTGCACATTACCAGAGCTTTTTAAAATTCCCTTAAACCCTTTTTAATACAAAATTAAATACATTTTTCTTTCACACCCTTTCACCTACCCTAACCCTAATCTTTTCCTATAAATACCATCCCTAAACACACCCCCTTCACTCACAAATTCTGTCCAAACTCTCAAGAAAACTCTCAAGAATTTTTGTGTACAAGAGGAGTTAGCGAAAGGCGAAACTCCGGCAAACTTCCAACGACGACCCTAGGAGCTCCAGGCGATGAAACAACGCACCGAAACCTACTTCTATTCCCTCTTCCTCTTTTATAAGCTCTAATCCAGTAAGTCCCTCCCCCCTCTTATCTTTTCGATTCTAAAATCTCGTATTCTAAAACCCGATGGAAGCGGAGTTAATCCGACTTTCGATTCGGTTTTTCTTGAAAAGTTCAACTTTCCTCAAATACAACCATACCAAACTCTTACATCTTGACTATTAAACATTAACAAGACATCATGAAAAAGTTCCATAGCAAAATATCTCATAATGCAATTTTTATCGTATTTTTTCAGTAAAATACCATGTAATTTAGTTTCGACTTTAAAACATCATTAATCTTGCTATATCTTTAGATAGATCACGAGGTAATGAACTACCTCTTCACAACACTCATATGCAACATAGCATGATACCTTTTGGGAAATATAGATTCGGGAAAATAACGTTTTACACAAATCTTTACAAAGCGCCGCTACAACCCATTTGGGGAACCGGTTCGGGATGGTGCGGATTATCGCACATCCTCGGGTTTAGTAGTGCGAGATGCAGACCTCCGCAAGGAGCATTCGGTCTCGAGAGATTTAAAAATACAAATATTTTAAGAAAATGAAATTTCTAGAAATATAATAAATTAAAATTATTTTCATATATATATATATATGTATGTATGTATGTATGTATGTATGTATGTATCATCAAAATATCTATTTTTGATATAATATAAATATTCCAAATTTTCTACATAAAAAAGAATCATTTTACATGAAAATACCATGCAATTCTATACAAGTTCAATACTTTACAATTAAATACTATGTATTATGAAAAATAGGGTTTATTCACTAAAAATGTCACAATAATAAAATTTACATCTATGGAAACTTTAAAGACGATAATAAAATACTTGAAATTTATTTTGAAAATTATAAAAAATTACTTTTACATAAAACGCCCTCAAGTTCTATAAATTACCATAAGGACCCTAGTAAACATAGGTTTAAGCGGGACCAATCTCTTGAGCCTCAGGGATCCGGAGAAGTGGGTGCTTGCCTATTTAAGGTAGACAACTTAACAAACGGTGTTATCAATACGGTAATCGTCTTTGAAAAAGACACAAATCTTGCCGCCCATGTGCAGCGGTTACCGATAACATCAAAACCTAATTTAGAACTTCAATTTCTTTTCTAATTGTCCTGACTCAGACTGAGTCTCATTATAATTAATCTGACTTGAATATGATTCAAGAACAAAACTACAATTCAATATGAATTCATATATTCAATCTGTTTAATTTATCAATCTATATTGACTGAACCGAACCATGGATATACTTCCATTTACATGATTCTCCAGTGACATCAATTTACTGATATCATGGTTTCGGCAAGTCATCCATTTACACAATCTATATTACACGATAATACAATACAAACAATACCATTAAGACACCGTGAGGTTTAAGGGGTAGATTGGTACGAAAGGTGTTAAAAGTGGCACGAGATGGTATTTAAGACGTAATTACATCCATGTCGTTGTTCCATGGTATTATCGACGGAGCCTTGTATTCCATTTGCCTTTAGTCTCTGGCATATAGAGACTCCTCTCGTATACACCGGCATCCTTCTGTACCAAGCTACAAACAACAACGTTAACACTAAATACAACTTTAAAAGCTACCCTCTCTCTCTCTCTTACTCTCTGTCTATTCTACTTCTCTCTTATCTTTGAGACTTACCGAGCGATTGTTTGCTGACGACATTCCTTCCCTTTCTTCTTTGGAATGTTGTCAGGAGGACCCGACTCTGAGGAGCATGAGACCATTCAGGAGCATTCGGAGCACATCATTGAGCAGTTCACTGAAGACCCTAAGCCGTAACCACTTTTACTTAATTCATTTCATTTCTGTATTTCCATTTCCTGTTATGCCACTGTTTAGGCATTGCTTTCATTCAGATGTATTTACTTTTCCATGTATTGTACAAAAGAATGTTAATAAATAAAGTTGTTGTTCAGTTATACCTATTGTCTTTGTCTCTTATGCATTTTTATTTATATTGTTTAGCTACGCTTAGCGTATTTACTTCAGAGTAAATATGTAGCGGCTAGTCGCGTCCTCTGCCCGTATACCGGGAAGCGGGGCGTGATAGGTTTTGTTGGTGGCCCATGGAGGTCTGAGCTGTATGGAACCCTACCATGCAGTTCTGTTCTACGTGAACAACCTAAGAAATATAACACAAGAACCAGCAACTAAAACCATTCTTTATAATTCAAATTCCTTGAATCTTATCATTTCATATACTTGAATCTGTCCTAACCCAAATTTTATTTCAAGGTTATGGATTCCCCGAACAACACCAGCACCAATGTCAACCACACACCTCCACCACTACCACTCACACCTGTCATCCCTGCTCCGATCAACGAGCAGACGGTTCTGCTTGAGGCGATCCGCAGCCTCCTGGAAGGACAGCAGCAGCAGACTGCTCTTTTAATGAACCATCCAGAGGCAGATGCACCTGGGGTGAAGCAATTCAGAGCTTTGCACCCCCAAACAATTCTCAGGAAAAGAGAGCCCGCTGGAAGCTGAAGAATGGGCTCAGAGCATCAAAGATGATCTGGCAGCAGCACAAGTGCCAGAGATAGTTTGGGTCCGTGTTGCGAAATTGCAGCTCACGGACAATGCTCGGGTCTGGTGGAAGGCGGAAGAAAATCGTCTTGATCAACCTATCGAATGGAAGACTTTTCACGACATGTTTGACACAAAGTACTTCCCTGAGACTGCCAGGTTCGACATGGAACGCCAGTTCATCCATCTGTAACAAGGTTCAACATGGACTAAGCCAGTAGATGAATATGACGCTGAGTTCACCATGCTCAGTCGGTAAGATATGACTCAATAATTCGAATTTTTCAATATATCACATACTACACAGCTAACACAATACTTTAACATATTTGCGGCACACCTGATACCGACGGATGAGATCAGAGCCCGTCGATTTCAACAAGATTTGGATTCGGAAATCCAAGCTGCACAGGCCATGGGAGATTTTCCGACTCATGAATCGGCTCTGAAAGCTGCCCGCCGTTATGAGGCAGTGGTAAAGACGAGGGACAGATCTCAATCTGCTGGAGTTAAGCGCCCTGCTAACTAGATGGCAGTAGTAGCCTCGTCAAGGCCACCTTTTGTGCAAAGGAGACCGGGTGTACCAATCAACAGGCCCAGCCCAGCCTTTTGTAACTACTGCAAGAGAGATGGGGATATGATGAAGGATTGCCGGCGTGCAAACCGCCTTTGCTTAGTTTGCGGCTCAGCTACTCACGATATGGTGTCTTGTCCCCGTAGACAAAACTCATATGCTGCACCCAGGCCAGCAATTACTTACCCGCAACGTCCAACCTTCCAAGCACCGGCTCCAAGACTTGCACTACCTGCTCCACCACCTAGAGGACCACCGACTGCACCTCTTCCTTGCCAGTTCCATCAAGCTCAAAGGAACGTTCCGAGGAATGCTCCTCCGGCCAGGAGGAATGTACCTCGGCAACAGGCTTTCACGATGACCGTGGAAGAAGATGAGGCCACTGGCCAAGTTATCACTGGTAACCCTTTCTTCTCAAACTTTTCTTTCAGTCTTAATACCTATCCACATATTTTCCTATACCTAAAATATATCCTACATACCTTAGGTACAATCTTACTAGCCTCACTTCCTGCACTAGCACTCTTCGATACTGGAGCATCCCACTGCTTTATGTCGCCACGGTTCGTCCGAACTCATGCGATTCCAGTATCCAGCTGGAATGTTAGTTCAGTAAATGGTGTTCTAAAGACAACAATAGGATACAACTTGTGTCCAGTGTTAGTGATATGTATGCCCTAGAGGCCATTAGTATACATACGATGTATATTGTAGTGGATGCTTGGACATATATAGGGAGGACTTTCTTGCTCGACATGATAGTATGCTATCTGGTTGCTCTTTATCTTAACATATACTCTGATTGTCTCTATGTTACATGTTGATAAAGCCCTTAGGATGAGTACTTGACTACCAGGACTATGATGCAGATCATACTAGTGGGGACAGTGTAGTCGCTAAGTACATCCATCAAATGTTCCTAGTCGTAGGTGTATCGAGACAGGGCATCGATATACCAGAGTAGACTAGCGTATGCTTCTCGACCCATGTAGATGGGCGATGGATGATCTCATATCCATTGGTGTTTGACATCAGAGACAGTATACGGGTGCTCAGTGGAGACGAGAACACTGGACGGACTCGCCGAAAACTCCCAGATGGTATTATACCTCACGGTAGATGGCAGTTCTCTAGTGACACTGGTACAGGTTAGTCTGTAGACACGAGATCATCATAGAGTCTTGTGTGATTCCTACTGTGCTTTGATTTCCATCATACCACGTCCAAGACTGTGCGCAAAACGGTGGCTTTTGGGTACAGTCCCGAATCACATTGAGGCAATGAGCGATAGGAGGGGTTTCGTCTCTCCCGGTATAGGGAGTTGATATTACGATGTGTTCGATTGGCTATAACTGGAAATCCCTGGCCGTGGTTGCTGAGATTTACGGGTAAGTGTTATCAGTAGTTTCTCGAACTGTTATGGACCTCATATCGACACGACTTATCGGTTATTGGGGTCTGACGTTTACCACCCCTAGACTGGATATGCGCCATATCAGACGAAGAGACCGGACTGTACGGGAGTGCTACTGATTGGATTCGCAGGAGAATGTACAGGCTTGCTTATTGATCTTCTGATCGCTCAATACCTGGGTGGCTGTTATGTTTAGCTGACCGCTTGCAGCTTATGGGTGTTTGATATGATCATCACCTACTGCCGGCGTATTGACGATTCTTTAGAGTCCTACACAGAGATTTCTTGGCTCAGGCAAAACGGAGTAGGAGCACATATGTGATATGTGCGGGACCGAGAACAATACGTGTATGTGATACCGTATTAGATTCTCGCGATATGTGATATCGGCCGGGTATATGTGATATAGCCGGGTCATCGGATCAAGTGTTGATTCGATGAACTGATACAGATTATATTAGTCGGTTATTTGAAATAGCCGGATTATCGGATCAATTGTTGATTCGGTAATTTAATGTATAATTATATATTTGATATATTATATTACATTAACTAATATAAGCTCACTTAAAGATTCTTTTTCTCACTTGGATAATACATTGATATATATGTGATATATGTTAATTGTATTATTTTATTTTGTTACAATAAATATTGTATATGTGATATATAATATTGTAACATGTTAGGGTTACAAATGCAACATGTTTTGTGGAGCTTAAATATGGTTAGGGTTTGGATTAGGGTTAAGCTTGGATGAAGCTTTCATGAAGCTTCTTGAAGCTTTGACTTTGACTTTGATATTTTGTGTAGATATTTCTTTAACCCAACCCAAACCCTTTACCCTAGTTAATTCTCTATAAGGGTTAAGTCTTCTTTCTTAACCCATGGTTGATTTGTAACCACAAAAATGATTTTCATTATTCATCATAAAAGGATTTTGCTTCTTCTTCTTCCTTCTTCTTGCATGAAAACCTTGACTAGGTTTTTGACAAGTGATGATAATGAGTGAGAAATTGAAAACAAAAGAGAGCTAAATTCCTACTTCATCATCCTCATCTATTCTAGCCACTTAGATTAGGGTGTTTGCTTTACTAATACTTTATTAGTGAAGCAAGAGCTTGGGTTTGTGTTTCTTCAAGGTAGATCATCTTAGTTGTTGAAGATCGGAAACATGCTTGCATTTTTCTCTTCATGGAGCCTCTCTAGAGTCCAGGTACTTGATGATCACAGCGAAGGGACCTCAACACGGAGCTTATGAAGTGAAGGAACGGACTACAAAGGTTGTAATCCCAAACTCTTAGATCTTAAAGTGTTTAACATGCTTGTTTGCCTAATTCTCTAGTTAAGATCTTAGTTAGGGTTACATAGCACCCTAAATTTTTATAAAACGGCATGTGTGATACCTTGCTAAACCTTGTTGTCGTGCTATGCAACCTTACAGTGGTATCAGAGCCTAGCTAGAGCTTTAGGCGTTGTCTAGACGAAGCTAAAAGTCCGATCGAACCCCGAAACATCGTTTAAGACCCCCTCTCTGGAAATTTTCTAAAAAGTTGGTTTTTTCCTTATTAGAAATACTCAGAAAATCATGCAGGGAATTCTAAGGATTACTGTTAAGTACGAAGCCATAACTCCATCAAGTGACCACGGAACCGCGGCCAAACCATGCGTTTGGCGGCGGTTCCGCGGCCAACTTTAGGAGTTAGGGGTTAATACTTCAGGGTATTATTCTTAGGTACTTTTTCATGCTTCTAGGAATTTTTAATTTTACCTAAGTGTTGAGTTTTCTGGAGATCTTTAGAACTCATTGATTCGATCGGAAAGTTTAATATCGTTTAGATTTCCGGGTAATTTAGAACATGTTAAAAAGTTCGAACGGATATCAATAACTCACTTTTTCCCCTGTCGGAAAACTTTCAAGTGTTGGATTTTTCCTGAGTTTAAAACTTTCGGGAAATCATGCAAGCGTATCTGTGGACCTTCTAGAAGAACATAACCTTAACTCAATTATGTGACCGTCAAAACTGCCACAGAACCCTAGGGTTTGTGGTAGTTTAGCGTTGCCACATGTGAGGCGTTGGTTCGACTCTTCTACGGCCGGTTCATTGGGGTTATGACATGTTCTGGGATTTTTGAACTCCGCTCAAGTGTGAGATACAATATTTGGAATCCACAAGTAGTTATGAGATAACTAATTTGAATGTTATAAATCTAGCACTTTGGTCTCAGTTGATCGGTTGCCACGGGATTTTGATGTGATCAAAAGTCCGTCGCAATCACGTACAGTACGCGGATACTCGCCGGGTAAACTTAATAGATAGCCACGCCCCATAGCCCCGACCAAGTGACTATAGGAGAACCCCGTCGCCAAAAGCATCCGTTCGAGTGCTCGCGGCAGCGGTGCTCCGCCTTAGTGCACTTCGTCGACGGCATCAGGGGTGCTGCCGTCTACTAAAATTTTCGACGAGCATTCGATCAGGATGTCGGGATTCTTGTTGAATTGCCTGACTAGATATTGAAAAGTGTTTTCGATATTGAGACTAAAATGCGGGGTTTATAATTGTTAGGCATGCGATGTCTAAGGAATTCATTTGGTTAGGCATGCGATGTCTAAAGAGCTTGCGGATTCCAACTATTGTAGTTTTACACTTTCTTTTCTGTGACCGTAAGTGCAATATGTGGTGTATCGCCAGTTTCGGTGCTATATGTCAATGACAATTGGTATACGCATATTTACTTATGTTGATGACATGTGATGTTATGTGTTGCTGTGATATGTTATATTGGATCGTCGTGTTTTGAATAGCTGGGGGTTTTATGTGAGATGAGAGTTTTTCTTTTTCATTCATGTAAAATTCAATTGTATATAATATTCTTTTATTGGGGCACTTCCGGGTTGAGGATGATGTCACCATTGTATATTATTTACTTTTCCGCATTAGGATAGATCCAAGGCGGGGAGCACAAGTAACCGGGTTGTAGGGTCCAGTGGGAGACCATCTCGAGGAGTCAAGACCGGGTCTCCTAACTCTAGAATTGATAGGGTTGCTTGCCGCTCTCGTAGGGGTCTAGGGATGTGGGTTTGGCTATTCATCGCGACCGTGGAATCCGTGTTTTATACTGGCTTAACTTAAAATACAGAATTCCTAGAATATCCAATATTTCATATGTGTTTCTTCTGCTGCAATGTTCTGTGATGAGATTATATTACTGCCTGAGATGAATGTTTATATTATATATATGAGATATATGTTATATTGCTGATTTCGTTTCAAACGTGATGCTTGTGAAGCATAATAAAAATGGGACTTCATTAATGAGATTAATGAAATAAAAGAAACCTAAAGATATTGTAGAAACTTGTTTAAAAACCGGTAGCTCTAGTTCTTGCTTTGCATAACGGTATTCCTTGTAGAATATCCAGCATCTTATTCGATAAAGAAAGAGCCGAGATCCCTTCACCGGGAGTGACCTCTTTAGCGAAACTAGCAGATGCTACAAACACGGTTTGTCTTTTGATTGCTTCTATAGTTTTTACTTTGCATAGTAGTATTTGCGAAATATCCTGCACCTTATTCGATAAGGAAAGAGCCAACATCCCTTCACCGGGAGTGACCTCTTTAGCAAAACTAGTAAAAGCCTAAAAAACACTACTTTTATAAAATTCACTCGATTCTACAATGATATCAAGTTCATTACGCAAAGGGTTTTCTTGAAAACCTGTCATAGCCCTCCGTCATTTCAGATAAGTACTAGTTAGTATTCGTGCTACGTTTGTTGACTATGTTAAGGCGTAATGTGCGGTAGCTGATTATTTTTTATCTGTATAAGCATATGATGCGATTGGATTAGGGTAGTCATGCGACTTTGTTGACTATGTTAAGGGTCGTACGGGTGGGTTTAATTCAATCGGGAAATGACGGGTTGAACTTGACTAGCACTTATGATTTGTTGACTATGTTAAGGTCATATAGCTGCTAGGGGCAAAATATTATCGGGAATTTCAAGTGTTGAAATTTGCAATGAGATTGCATACTTCCTATGAGATAATTGGATCCTGATACCCGCTGCGAGTAAGAGTTACTCCTAGGAGAGTTTTACACATTACGATTAGCCGATCAAGTAGGTGTCTAGAAAGGTGTTATCGGGGTTACGCCCCTGGGAAAACGAGGTTTATTTTAATTAGGTCCGTGCGAAAGCACGGGGAACCTCCTTCAAAGTACCGGCACTGGCCTGGCTGAAAGATTGGCGAACTTGTAGCGTGTAATTAATCCCGGCTAGTCTTTCCTTTTAGGATTTGAAGGAAGATTTGACAAAAACAGTAGGAGACATACTGATTAGATATATTAATAACCAATCTAATCTTGCAAGAGCATACGCTGAATGTTTTCTTCTCTCTCTCTCCTGGTAGCGACCATGTCACGCCTTAATCAAGATAAAAATACGGATGTATTGACCGAACCCGCTCATTATACTGAGCTGGGGAACGTTGGTCCCGCTCCAACTTATAATTGTTATAAGATCGAGCAGGAAATAGGGGATTACCAGAATTTCCGTGCCGCCCAAACGAAGAAAGTGCAAAGCTGATGCATCTTCTTCGGGTGTGTTCATTACTGAGAACTGTTTCTCAGTATCCTTTACGTCCTGGGTATGAAATACCGGATCAGGATCACGCAAATGTAATCTGTTACATGAGCTACAGATACGTAGAGAACTGAGAACGGGTGATAAGTTTCAAGAGTTGGAAACGGTGCAAGTGTTGCAGCCAAATCTGTTGGAAGTTATCACCCTGTATTACCAAAATACATTGATTCTGAACGAATGTTATTAGATACCAAACCTGATATACAACATCATATCAGTCTCTTTATTAGTAAAGAAGGATATAATTTTGTATTGTTGGATAATATTTTGAACATTTCCTATATCAAGAGTTGATCGGTTCAGGCATGTTATCTAAAAGCATAGACGTTCTAAATCAAACCACAGTTCTTAACGTACAGAACACACACAAGAGGAAGAGTTCACAAATGAACGAGTCCTTCTTGAGGCATTGTAGACTAGGTCATATCGATGCAACCCGACTAGCTAAGTTACATAAAGAAGCACATTTAAATCAGTTTGAACTTACATCTTATGAAACTTGCCAGTCGTGCCACAAAGATAAAATGACCATAGCTCCGTTTACTGGAAACAGAGAAAGAGTTAGTGAACTCTTGGGATTAATACATGATGATGTATGTAAGGTCCCCTGTTTACATATGCCAGGACCGGTTCTTTGTACTTCATTACATTCACTGATGATCTTTCAGGATTCAGACATGTGTTCCTGTTGAAACACAAGTCCGAAGCTTTTGAGATATTCACAGAATATAAGTTAGAAGTAGAGAACTAAAAACGGGTATAAGTATTATGTCCTTTGATGAGATCAAGGAGGAGAATACTTGAGCACGGAATTTCTGGACTATTCTAAAGGAGAATGAGATTCTCTCTCAGCATTACTCCTCCGTATACATCACAGCATGTCGGTGTATCGGGGCGGAGCAATTGCACCCTATATGATATGGTGTGCTCTATGATGAGTACTACTGAAATGCCTATTTCCTTTTGGGGGTTATGCACTTGTGAAGTTGCATACCTATTGAATAAGGTTCCAATCAAATCAGATGCCTACCACTCCATATGTGATATGGTATGGGAAGATCCCATCTCTTAAGGATGTTAAGATTTGGGGTTGTTCGGCCTATGTTTAAAAGCAAAATCCGGACAAGATCGAGGTAAGGTCAGTTCTGTGGAAGTTTGTTGGATATCCCAAGCATTCGCAAGGGAATATCTTCTACCAAAATGAGGAACAAAAGATGTTTTGTTTTCTCAGCATGTCACCTTTTGGAAAGGGAATTTCTTGTGAAGAAATTAATGGTCATGAGGTAGAACTGGAAGGAGTTCCAGCTATAAAAACTGCAGCTGATGATTTGGTTGAACCGAAGGATTCAATAGTCTCCAACGAACCTCAGACTCTCCGCCGATCTGGTAGGGTTCCTCACCCATCTGAGAGATACTTCGGTTTTCTCTAGGACAGTGGGAGCAAGGATTGCATTATGAGATGATGACCCAACTAGTTTCGAGCAGGCCATCAAGAGTGAGGACTCTGTAAGAATGGATGGATGCTTAGTGATCTGAGATAGAATCTATATACACCAACAAAGTATGGATTTTGGTTGCTTTATCTGAAGGGTTAAATCCCCATCAGGAGCAAATATATCTTGAGAAGATTACTTGGTGTACATGGAAAAGTTAAGACTTTCAAAGTTATGCTTAAGTCTATCCAGATATTACTTGCCATTGCTACATACCATGACTACGATATCTTGCGGTTGGGTGTCATGACTGCTTTTCTAAAATGATGATTAGAAGATAGCGTCTATAAGTACACAGCCAGAGGGCTTCGTAGACAGTGGGAGCAGCGAAAACGTGTGCAAGTTGTTTTATGGGATAAATCAGGCATCGCGGAGTTGGAACGTCTGTTTTGTTGTGGTAGTCAAAGATTTTGACTTCATCAAAATGGTAGATGAACCTTGTATATACAAAAGGTAGTAGAGAGTATGGTGGTGATCCTCGTATTGTACGTGGATGACATACTCTTGATAGGAAAGGAGTTTCCTATGCTACGCTCGATCAATCTCCTCTTATCACAAGGATTCTCCATATAGGATCAAAGTGATACCTGTTAAATCCTAGGTTTTATATCTATGAGATAGATCTAATTAGATGTTAGGATTCTCACTAGGTGTAGTGAGATGGTATCAATCGATCCTAGGGAGAATCACTGGAAAGCTTCCAGGGTGGTAAGGTCGACTGAATGTCAGTCACATGCATTGTCTTTACCCTCAGTTGAGGGCCGGTATGTTGGAAGAGTTCCAAGCTAAGATACCGTGAAATACTATACGATTAAATGCTAGATACATCATTACCAAGGATGCAACCAAAGAGGCAGTCTGGATATATATAATAGTTCATGAGATGAACTTAGTTCCTACCATTGTGTAACAATGGAGTTGTGGCTTATGCCTAGAAAGCTCCGTCCCAACAGAGATCCAGACATATTCTTAGGCAGTATCACCTGATCATGGAGATGATTGATCTCCAGGGAGATCGACGTTAGGAGAGTAGACACAGAGGACAACAGCGCGGATCCACTCACAAAGGCCTATTTCCCAGTAGAGACTTTTATGGGATGGTTGAGTATGAGATACTTCAACTACAGCTGATTGTTGGGTATGCGATATCACAACAAATGGCCCCAGTGCAAGTGGAAGATTGTTAGTGATATGTATGCCCTAGAGGCCATTACTGTACATACGATGTATATTGTAGTGGATGCTTGGACATATATAGGGAGGACTTTCTTGTTCGACATGATAGTATGCTATCTGGTTGCTCTTTATCTTAACATATACTCTGATTGTCTCTGTGTTACATATTGATAAAGCCCTTAGGATCAGTACTTGACTACCAGGACTATGATGCATATCATACTAGTGGGGACAGTGTAGTTACTAAGTACATCCTTCAAATGTTCCAAGTCGTAGGTGTATCGAGACAGGGCATCGATATACCAGAGTAGACTAGCGTATACTTATCGACCCATGTAGATGGGCGATGGATGATCTCATATCCATTGGTGTTTGACATCAGAGACAGTATACGGGTGCTCAGTGGAGACTGGATACACTGGACTGACACGCCGAGAACTCCCAGATGGTATTATACCTCACGTCAGATGGCAGTTCTCTGGTGACACTGTGTCACGCCCCGCTTCCCAGAGTACGCTAAGGTAGGCACGTGACATAGCCAACCATGCTACCTGTGGATAGGAATTATCCTTCCACAGTCACATTACGGCTGTAGAGATATCAATAACAAAAATAAAACTATCTAGCACATGTCCATAAGCCAAAATAAAATGAGTCAAGAATAAATAATGCGGAAGCAAAAGATCCAATACAAGAATAACTGGAATGTATGTCCCATAATGCGGGCTCACATCATGAATGAAAATACTGAAAAATAAAAGAACTAACTACTAACGAGTCCTCACTGCTCAGCCTGCTGACTGAAGTACTCCTGCTCGGACTGCAGCAAAGGTAAGGAATCTGGGCCATGCAAAACCCAGACGTCAGCGCGTCATAATATCAAACAATAATATTAACAGGGGTAATATGACATGAAGGTATGAGTATGAACAAGAGTATAATGAGAATATATAACGGTGAATGTGTCAGTATAAGTGAAGTGCAGAGATATCTAAACTATGCTACGGGGTCATTGTTCACACCATAATTTTGCATTATTATATTCCTCAATCTTATTCTTTTTATAAATAAACAGGTGCTTTTGACGTATGTCTGCTACATGTTACAGGTTACAGGTTCTTAGACAAAAAACAGTGAAAACGATGTAAAGACGATGAAAAAGTGGACTTTGACCAACAAATAGAAGACTCTTGATCAAGCCTACATCAAATATAAAATTCACAAAGTACAAGGCAATGCAAAGTCCAAGATTACAAAGCGAACGGTTAAAAGTCCACCGCAATTATTCACTTGAGATCTGGAAGAAACATAGAAGCTATTTTAATAAAGAACCAAATAATAAGGAAGCCCAAAGATCCAAGGCCCAATACTTTCTTTAAAGAGTCAGAGACATAAAATTTTACCAAAGCTTGAAGTCTACTTTGACTAGGTCTTCCTAAGGATATTTTGGTAAATGTAGACATGCAAATCAATTGTAACCTAGGGTTTTCTATTCTCTATAAATAGGAACTCTACTCATTGTAATTTCTTATGCCTCCCTTTAATGAATAAAATTTAGAAATCTTTTGGAGAGCATCGGTGTTTCTTCTCCATTCAGAAATTCAGATCTGACAACCCTGTATGGATGATTGGAGAGATGCATCTGTAAGTAATTTAATTTCTTTCCCTAGTGTAGATTTAAATTCCTTGCCCTAGCTAGATTTAATTTCATGCCCTAGGAACTTGTTTAGGGTTTAGCTTTTGGGAAGGATTTTGAGAGATGAGATCTCTCATCCCTTTCATACCCACCAAATATTTACAATAGGACTCCATGCATACATGCACATACCGCTCCCTACGGCATCCTATCCCTCGAGGTAGCGGTGATACCGTAGTATAAAGGCCCGGGTGTGATGTTTTCCATGGAGGTTAGGGTAAGGATCTCTAAAGGAAGGACAAGAACCTAGAGGAAGGAACACCTTCCCGAACGGATCTAATCCACTTTATTGATAATTACCATAACTTCTTATAGATCTTCATCCGGGTATTGAAAGCGGTGAGATTTAATTACATTTCCAAACCATCCCTAAACCTAGCCCTAGCAAGAGTAGAT
This sequence comes from Agapanthus africanus, assembly GCA_030015575.1. Taxonomy (NCBI): domain Eukaryota; kingdom Viridiplantae; phylum Streptophyta; class Magnoliopsida; order Asparagales; family Amaryllidaceae; genus Agapanthus; species Agapanthus africanus. Next base: position 95,715,559 of record CM057341.1, on the reverse strand, counting down.
CTAGATAATTGCCCTAAGTCAATTCAGTTTTTAGATTTAATAATCAACGAACACCCTTCGGAATTAACTCGTAAGCGCGACTAGGAGATTCACAAAATCCTGTAGACCGACCCGTACTCACCGGCTAGCTGCAAAGCGACGCCGTTCTTGATTGCGGTTACAAATATTTTTGATCTATCTTTTAGAAAGCGCAAGCACGCTAAATCATTCAATCAAATGGCGCCGTTGCCGGGGATGGCGTGTTATTTCCTTTTTGCAATTTCGGGTTAATCAAAATTAAAAAAATCATAAAAATCAGAAAATTCAAAAAAATATAAAAATATATATATTTTGTTATTTTTGTAAGGGATACTTTGTTTTTTGTGAATCTTTGCAGGATCAAATTCGGATCTAGAAATCTACAGAGATCAAAACAGGAAAAAACAGATCGGAACAACAGAAGATCACAACAACCGAGAAATAGAAGAAATTTGGAGGACCGAGTCTACAAGTTAACCGTGGTGATCTGTTCCAAAAAAAAAAAAACTTGCCGAACCAACCAATGCGCGGCGGAACCGCCGCGCCTGCCCCCTTGAGGCCGCGGAACCGCCGCGGCCTGGTCGATTCATGGCTTGAAAAAAAAGGCAGAAGCGTGACAAAAAAAAAACAGTTCTGCCACTGCAAATTTCTGTGAGTTTTCTCTCTCCTCCTCCGCAAATCTTGATATATCTTCTGTAAATTTGCCTGCAGGGTTTCTTTACGCTCAAAATTTTTTTCCCTTCCAAATAACGATCTTGTGCAGGATTTTTGTGCCTTGCTTAAAATGAAATTTGATTGCAAGTAATATTTTGCTGTTGCATATCTTGTGTTAAAAATCTTTTTGCAACAAATTTTTCCTAATAAAGAGAAAAAGAATAAAAAAAAAGAATAAGGAAAATTTTGATAGAAACTTGCAAATTTTTTAGCCCCAAATAAATCCTTGCACGACCCAACCTTCCTTCTTGTCACCTTTCTTCTTCTAACATGGGTACCCCACACAATAAATCATTAGCCGAACTTTTGTATCCCGAACCTAATTTTGCGTCGTACGTTAATTTGTTCGGTCAATTTAAAAACGATCCTTCCTTGCCAAAAATTTCGTTGAAAGATCACATAGAGGCGTCTAGGAGAAACAGTTTGACTTTTCAACCCACTTTGTGTCGACCAAGTCCATCTTTGCCACCTACATATGTTGACACCACTTTTTCAAGTCCTGCTGTAACTTCTAAGCCGATGTCCATTGCTGAACACATTGCTCAATCTCGCAGCCGATCTTTCACCCCTCTCCACACATCTAGTTCTAGGGATCCACAAGATTATTCACATTTTTATCCACATATAGACCCTACCCCTGTCCTACCACCCACTTCCTACCAGTCCTACTCGACCTTACTACCCTCACTAGACACTATTTCTACCCAGCCATTAGGGAGTTTGGCATATCCACACGATTCCGAATCTTTTACCGAAACCCCTTTACCACCCAAGTCTAGTTTGGAAGAGTCGTTGGAGGCATATATTGCTGCAACAAATAAAATGATGAGGAATGTGGAAGCGTCAATGGCCGTCCTTATGCAACCTAGTGAACCGGTAGCTAGTGTCCCGCTAGCTCCAAATTTTTCAATGTATGAGGCGGCAGTTGGACAGAGTGAGAATGGGAGAGGATTTTCAAATCAAACCTACCCTTACCCAATTGAAGCCCACAACTCCTGTTTTCCATCGATTGCCTTAAATAGTTCACCTGTTGAAAATAAAAATGAGTTGTGTGATTTTGTAGTGTTTGATTTGCCAGATTGTGAGGAACCCCTTTCGAGTGAAACCGCACCTAATCCTTTCGATCTTTACACCTCCACTCTAGAACCTAAATCGATAGATATCCATGCTTTTGATGAGATGTCTAAAGAAATTGATTTTCACTTGATTGAGGATATAGACGCCGGGAATATTTCGGATGATGAACCTGTCGATTTGCTTGAAATTTTATGTTCAAATCATCATCCTGAGTTATTAAATGTTTCTCCGGAATCTCATATGCGTCTAGATTTTGATGATAATGGCATGGATGAGTTAAATATTGAGGATAGTATTGAGGAGAGTCTTGAGAATAATATTGAGGTTGAATCATTTTTGTTTGATGTGTCTGATTTTCGAATTCATCCTCCTGAACCTTTGACTGTTATATCACCCTCCCTCCTTCCCATCGTTCCGACCCCGCTTGAAGACTGTGAGCTTGAAACCTTTTCCTTTGAATCCGACACAATTCTCACAGACGATAACACTTAGGAGTGTTTCACTTTTTCGGACGATGTTGATGACTCACCGCTCGAGTTTGAGTCCTTTACATTTTCAGATGAGTTAGTTGAACCATCAGACTCGGTTGATTACAGTAGTTTCGAACCATTAATGGAATCTTTCAAGTTCGAAACAGTTTACTACGGTGAGAAAGATACCATCCCTAATTCATTCCCTTTCGTCTCTCCTATTGTCCCGACCATACAAATGACCATTACGCTTTCATCTCCTATACCAAGTTCGGCGTACCCATGTTTTCTTGCGAATCTTGAGGGATTTGACCCCATTTCTCGACGGGTTGATAGGTTAGCGCAATCGCTTTTAACACATCGGTCATCACAAATTGCGCTAATTTATTTACTCAATTTACACCCTCAAGATCGTACTCTACTTCTTTCTTCTTTCCGCCGAGACCATCTTCCATTCTTCTTTCCACACGGTCTCGTGTGCTTCTCATCTCTTTTCTTTCCACTCCATTCTTGTACCAACTATACCATTACCACGATAAGATTTTTGAATGGTTGGTGCTAACCTTTGGCTTGTGTAAGGCCAAGCTTAAGTTTGGGGGAAACTTGTTGTATATATGTATATTTTTTTCTTTTTCTTTTTCTATATAAAAAAAAATCTCAAAACATTAAAAAAATATAAAAAATTATAAATAAATAAACAGGGGAGTGCCGGTATTTTGACTCTCTTGGTTTAGCATGACAGTGAGGACACTGTCAAGTTCAAGTTTGGGGGTATGCTCAGTACGTCTTCTTCCTTCGCATTCATTTGTACATATTTTTGCATACTTATTTGAAAACCCATAAAAATTAAAAATTGAAAAAATTATAAAAATTATTGTATTCAATTTTGGCTAATTGACTTGAGTTTGACAAATAGGTTAACTGGCTAGGAACAACTAGATCTTAGACTTAGTAAATTAAAAACCCTAAAAATAACCTTCCTTAAAGTTTAGCGGTAGAAAGTATATGCCTTGTAGTTTATTTAGAAATAGGCAAATTTTGAGTTTACTTCTTGAGCTAAGTCGAAATAAGGGAAGAGTATTGATTTTCTTATTAGAGTATAAGTTTGAAAAATAGTTCCTAGCTTAAGTCTAGATTCTGAAAATATATACCCTACAATTTGCACAATCACGCACCTTGAAACTTGGAATAGTAGAAGAGACCTTGAAATGCTCTTGTCTAAAGTCCTTAGTCCGAAGAAAATAAAAGAAAAAAAGTGTGAATAAAGAATAAAAAAATGGACACTAGTTTTTGTGATTACTTAATGCTGCAAAAATAGAAAAATATTTAGCGAGGGTGCTTCATCACCTAGTGTCTTAGACCAACTGGTTTGGGAGTCACTGCTAAAGCCTTGGGTGTTGCAAGACTAGGAAGTACGCTTTAAAGTGCAAACGCATCTTGTAATCGGTCGTTGGTACCTCAAGAAGTATTAACGGTCGCATGAAGGATGTGTAAGCAAAAATTCAATTAAAAATTCACCTACTAATAAGTGATTTGGACAATGGACGAGAGTACGATTGCTTGATTTGAATTTCCAAGTGCAGGGGTGATCTATACACACACATAGGGGTATGTGATTGGAGCTTAGATGAGAGAAAGGAGTGAAGAATAGAACTTGTATCTTTAGTAGAGTTGATAGAAATTCCTAAATGGAGATGGAACCCTAGAAGGAAAACTTAGGAAATGCCGAAAGCAAGATAAGTCTATAGAACATATATAATCTTAAATTAAATGATGAGGAAGTGTGAAGAATGTGGGTGGATAATTTGCGGGTCAACGATAATAGATTTCCTTGTTAGAAAACCTTATTGGAGAACAAAAGTCAATGGGCCAAATTGATAGGATTTTGTGGGTAGTATCCGCTGAAAACCCTCAGGAGACAACACTCCTCCTACTAGGGACACCTAGAGGTTTAACGGCTTGTTGCACGTGCTCAGTGCAATCGCGTTTCCCTGCGAAAGTGTGGTTAGGATTTTAGTGAATAAAAATAAGTTTGCTCGAAGACGAGCAAAAGATAAGTTTGGGGGTATTTGTTCACACCATAATATTGCATTATTATATTCCTCATTCTTATTCTTTTTATAAATAAACAGGTGCTTTTGACGTATGTCTGCTACATGTTACAGGTTACAGGTTCTTAGACAAAAAACAGTGAAAACGATGTAAAGACGATGAAAAAGTGGACTTTGACCAACAAATAGAAGACTCTTGAACAAGCCTACATCAAATATAAAATTCACAAAGTACAAGGCAATGCAAGGTCCAAGATTACAAAACGAACGGTTAAAAGTCCACCGCAATTATTCACTGGAGATCTGGAAGAAACATAGAAGCTATTTTAATAAAGAACCAAATAATAAGGAAGCCCAAAGATCCAAGGCCCAATACTTTCTTTAAAGAGACAGAGACATAAAATTTTACCAAAGCTTGAAGTCTACTTTGACTAGGTCTTCCTAAGGATATTTTGGTAAATGTAGACATGCAAATCAATTGTAACCTAGGGTTTTCTATTCTCTATAAATAGAAACTCTACTCATTGTAATTTCTTATGCCTCCCTTTAATGAATAAAATTTTGAAATCTTTTGGAGAGCATCGGTGTTTCTTCTCCATTCAGAAATTCAGATCTGACAACCCTGCATGGATGATTGGAGAGATGCATCTGTAAGTAATTTAATTTCTTGCCCTAGTGTAGATTTAAATTCCTTGCCCTAGGTAGATTTAATTTCGTGCCCTAGGAACTTGTTTAGGGTTTAGCTTTTGGGAAGAATTTTGAGAGATGAGATCTCTCATCCCTTTCTTACCCACCAAATATTTACAATAGGACTCCATGCATACATGCACATACCGCTCCCTACGGCATCCTATCCCTCGAGGTAGCGGTGATACCGTAGTATAAAGGCCCGGGTGTGATGTTTTCCATGGAGGTTAGGGTAAGGATCTCTAAAGGAAGGACAAGAACCTAGAGGAAGGAACACCTTCCCGAACGGATCTAATCCACTTTATTGATAATTACCATAACTCCTCATAGATCTTAATCCGGGTATTGAAAGCGGTGAGATTTAATTACATTTCCAAACCATCCCTAAACCTAGCCCTAGCAAGAGTAGATCTAGATAATTGCCCTAAGTTAATTCAGTTTTTAGATTTAATAATCAACCGAACACCCTTCGGAATTAACTCGTAAGCGCGACTAGGAGATTCACAAAATCCCTGTGGACCGACCCGTACTCACCGGCTAGCTGCAAAGCGACGCCATTCTTGATTGCGGTTACAAATATTTTTGATCTATCTTTTAGAAAGCACAAGCACGCTAAATCATTCAATCAAATGGCGCCGTTGCCGGGGATGGCGTGTTATTTCCTTTTTGCAATTTCGGGTTAATCAAAATTAAAAAAATCATAAAAATCAGAAAATTCAAAAAAATATAAATATATATATATTTTGTTATTTTTTTAAGGGATACTTTGTTTTTTGTGAATCTTTGCAGGATCAAATTCGGATCTAGAAATCTACAGAGATCAAAACAGGAAAAAATAGATCGGAACAACAGAAGATCACAACAACCGAGGAATAGAAGAAATCTGGAGGACCGAGTCTACAAGTTAACCATGGTGATCTGTTCCAAAAAAAAAAACTTGCCGAACCGACCAACGCGCGGCGGAACCGCCGCGCCCGCCCCCTTGAGGCCGTGGAACCGCCGCGGCCTGGTCGATTCAGGGCTTGAAAAAAAAGGCAGAAGCGTGACAAAAAAAAAACAGTTATGCCACTGCAAATTTCTGTGAGTTTTCTCTCTCCTCCTCTGCAATCTTGATATATCTTCTGTAAATTTGCCTGCAGGGTTTCTTTACGCTCAAATTTTTTTTCCCTTCCAAATAACGATCTTGTGCAGGATTTTTGTGCCTTGCTTAAAATGAAATTTGATTGCAAGTAATATTTTGCAGTTGCATATCTTGTGTTAAAAATCTTTTTGCAACAAATTTTTCCTAATAAAGAGAAAAAGAATAAAAAAAAAAGAATAAGGAAAATTTTGATAGAAACTTGCAAATTTTTTAGCCCCAAATAAATCCTTGCACGACCCAACCTTCCTTCTTGTCACCTTTCTTCTTCTAACATGGGTACCCCACACAATAAATCATTAGCCGAACTTTTGTATCCCGAACCTAATTTTGCGTCGTACGTTAATTTGTTCGGTCAATTTAAAAACGATCCTTCCTTACCAAAAATTTCGTTGAAAGATCACATAGAGGCGTCTAGGAGAAACAGTTTGACTTTTCAACCCACTTTGTGTCGACCAAGTCCATCTTTGCCACCTACATATGTTGACACCACTTTTCCAAGTCCTGCTGTAACTTCTAAGCCGATATCCATTGCTGAACACATTGCTCAATCTCGCAGCCGATCTTTCACCCCTTTCCACACATCTAGTTCTAGGGATCCACAAGATTATTCACATTTTTATCCACATGTAGACCCTACCCCTGTCCTACCACCCACTTCCTACCAGTCCTACTCGACCTTACTACCCCCACTAGACACTATTTCTACCCAGCCATTAGGGAGTTTTGCATATCCACATGATTCCGAATCTTTTACCGAAACCCCTTTACCACCCAAGTCTAGTTTGGAAGAGTCGTTGGAGGCATATATTGCTGCAACAAATAAAATGATGAGGAATGTGGAAGCGTCCATGGCCGTCCTTATGCAACCTAGTGAACCGGTAGCTAGTGTCCCGCTAGCTCCAAATTTTTCAATGTATGAGGCGGCAGTTGGACAGAGTGAGAATGGGAGAGGATTTTCAAATCAAACCTACCCTTACCCAATTGAAGCCCACAACCCCTGTTTTCCATCGATTGCCCTAAATAGTTCACCTGTTGAAAATAAAAATGAGTTGTGTGATTTTGTAGTGTTTGATTTGCCAGATTGTGAGGAACCCCTTTCGAGTGAAACCGCACCTAATCCTTTCGATCTTTACACCTCCACTCTAGAACCTAAATCGATAGATATCCATGCTTTTGATGAGATGTCTAAAGAAATTGATTTTCACTTGATTGAGGATATAGACGCCGGGAATATTTCGGATGATGAACCTGTCGATTTGCTTGAAATTTTATGTTCAAATCATCATCCTGAGTTATTAAATGTTTCTCCGGAATCTCATATGCGTCTAGATTTTGATGATAATGGCATGGATGAGTTAAATATTGAGGATAGTATTGAGGAGAGTCTTGAGGATAATATTGAGGTTGAATCATTTTTGTTTGATGTGTCTGATTTTCCAATTCATCCTCCTGAACCTTTGACTGTTATATCACCCTCCCTCCTTCCCATCGTTCCGACCCAGCTTGAAGACTGTGAGCTTGAAACCTTTTCCTTTGAATCCGACACAATTCTCACAGACGATAACACTTACGAGTGTTTCACTTTTTCGGACGATGTTGATGACTCACCGTCCGAGTTTGAGTCCTTTACATTTTCAAATGAGTTAGTTGAACCATCAGACTCGGTTGATTACAGTAGTTTCGAACCATTAATGGAATCTTTCAAGTTCGAAACAGTTTACTACGGTGAGAAAGATACCATCCCTAATTCATTCCCTTTCGTCTCTCCTATTGTCCCGACCATACAAATGACCATTACGCTTTCATCTCCTATACCAAGTTCGGCGTACCCATGTTTTCTTGCGAATCTTGAGGGATTTGACCCCATTTCTCGACGGGTTGATAGGTTAGCGCAATCGCTTTTAACACATCGGTCATCACAAATTGCGCTAATTTATTTACTTAATTTACACCCTCAAGATCGTACTCTACTTCTTTCTTCTTTCCGCCGAGACCATCTTCCATTCTTCTTTCCACACGGTCTCGCGTGCTTCTCATCTCTTTTCTTTCCACTCCATTCTTGTACCAACTATACCATTACCACGATAAGATTTTTGAATGGTTGGTGCTAACCTTTGGCTTGTGTAAGGCCAAGCTTAAGTTTGTGGGAAACTTGTTGTATATATGTATATTTTTTTTTCTTTTTCTTTTTCTATATAAAAAAAAATCTCAAAACATTAAAAAAATATAAAAAATTATAAATAAATAAACAGGGGAGTGCCGGTATTTTGACTCTCTTGGTTTAGCATGACAGTGAGGACACTGTCAAGTTCAAGTTTGGGGGTATGCTCAGTACGTCTTCTTCCTTCGCATTCATTTGTACATATTTTTGCATACTTATTTGAAAACCCATAAAAATTGAAAAATTGAAAAAATTATAAAAATTATTGTATTCAATTTTGGCTAATTGACTTGAGTTTGACAAATAGGTTAACTGGCTAGAAACAACTAGATCTTAGACTTAGTAAATTAAAAACCCTAAAAGTAACCTTCCTTAAAGTTTAGCGGTAGAAAGTATATGCCTTATAGTTTATTTAGAAATAGGCAAATTTTGAGTTCACTTCTTGGGCTAAGTCGAAATAAGGGAAGAGTATTGATGTTCTTATTAGAGTATAAGTTTGAAAAATAGTTCCTAGCTTAAGTCTAGATTCTGAAAATATATACCCTACAATTTGCACAATCACGCACCTTGAAACTTGGAATAGTAGAAGAGACCTTGAAATGCTCTTGTCTAAAGTCCTTAGTCCGAAGAAAATAAAAGAAAAAAAGTGTGAATAAAGAATAAAAAAATGGACACTGGTTTTTGTGATTACTTAAGGCTGCAAAAATAGAAAAATATTTAGCGAGAGTGCTTCATCACCTAGTGCCTTAGACCAACTGGTTTGGGAGTCACTGCTAAAGCCTTGGGTGTTGCAAGACTAGGAAGTACGCTTTAAAGTGCAAACGCATCTTGTAATCGGTCGTTGGTATCTCAAGAAGTATTAACGGTCGCATGAAGGATGTGTAAGCAAAAATTCAATTAAAAATTCACCTACTAATAAGTGATTTGGACAATGGACGAGAGTACGATTGCTTGATTTGAATTTCCAAGTGTAGGGGTGATCTATACACACACGTAGGGGTATGTGATTGGAGCTTAGATGAGAGAAAGGAGTGAAGAATAGAACTTGTATTTTTAGTAGAGTTGATAGAGATTCCTAAGTGGAGATGGAACCCTAGAAGGAAAACTTAGGAAATGCCGAAAGCTAGATAAGTCTATAGAACATATATAATCTTAAATTAAATGATGAGGAAGTGTGAAGAATGTGGGTGGATAATTTGCGGGTCAACGATAATAGATTTCCTTGTTAGAAAACCTTATTGGAGAACAAAAGTCAATGGGCCAAATTGATAGGATTTTGTGGGTAGTATCCGCTAAAAACCCTCAGGAGACAACACTGCTCCTACTAGGGACACCTAGAGGTTTAACGGCTTGTTGCACGTGCTCAGTGCAATCGCGTTTCCCTGCGAAAGTGTGGTTAGGATTTTAGTGAATAAAAATAAGTTTGCTCGAGGACGAGCAAAAGATAAGTTTGGGGGTATTTGTTCACACCATAATATTGCATTATTATATTCCTCATTCTTATTCTTTTTATAAATAAACAGGTGCTTTTGACGTATGTCTGCTACATGTTACAGGTTACAGGTTCTTAGACAAAAAACAGTGAAAACGATGTAAAGACGATGAAAAAGTGGACTTTGACCAACAAATAGAAGACTCTTGATCAAGCCTACATCAAATATAAAATTCACAAAGTACAAGGCAATGCAAGGTCCAAGATTACAAAGCGAACGGTTAAAAGTCCACCGCAATTATTCACTGGAGATCTGGAAGAAACATAGAAGCTATTTTAATAAAGAACCAAATAATAAGGAAGCCCAAAGATCCAAGGCCCAATACTTTCTTTAAAGAGACAGAGACATAAAATTTTACCAAAGCTTGAAGTCTACTTTGACTAGGTCTTTCTAAGGATATTTTGGTAAATATAGACATGCAAATCAATTGTAACCTAGGGTTTCCTATTCTCTATAAATAGGAACTCTACTCATTGTAATTTCTTATGCCTCTCTTTAATGAATAAAATTTAGAAATCTTTTGGAGAGCATCGGTGTTTCTTCTCCATTCAGAAATTCAGATCTGACAACCCTGCATGGATGATTGGAGAGATGCATCTGTAAGTAATTTAATTTCTTACCCTAGTATAGATTTAAATTTCTTGCCCTAGGTAGATTTAATTTCATGCCCTAGGAACTTGTTTAGGGTTTAGCTTTTGGGAAGGATTTTGAGAGATGAGATCTCTCATCCCTTTCTTACCCACCAAATATTTACAATAGGACTCCATGCATACATGCACATACCGCTCCCTACGGCATCCTATCCCTCGAGGTAGCGGTGATACCGTAGTATAAAGGCCCGGGTGTGATGTTTTCCATGGAGGTTAGGGTAAGGATCTCTAAAGGAAGGACAAGAACCTAGAGGAAGGAACACCTTCCCGAACGGATCTAATCCACTTTATTGATAATTACCATAACTCCTCATAGATCTTCATCCGGGTATTGAAAGCGGTGAGATTTAATTACATTTCCAAACCATCCCTAAACCTAGCCCTAGCAAGAGTAGATCTAGATAATTGCCCTAAGTCAATTCAGTTTTTAGATTTAATAATCAACCGAACACCCTTCGGAATTAACTCGTAAGCGCGACTAAGAGATTCACAAAATCCCTGTGGACCGACCCGTACTCACCGGCTAGCTGCAAAGCGACGCCGTTCTTGATTGCGGTTACAAATATTTTTGATCTATCTTTTAGAAAGCGCAAGCATGCTAAATCATTCAATCAGTCATCTATTCTAAAGTCTTCGAAACCAAGTAATGTAATCCTCATCGTAACTCGTCGGTGGTTATTCCGTAACGCCCGGAAAGACGACAAACAATATGTATTCCGTAACGCCCGGAAAAACGGCAAACAATGGGTATTCCGTAGCGCCCGGAAAAACGGCAAACAATGGGTATTCCGTAACGCCCGGAAAAACGGCAAACAATCGGATGGCCCTTTGAGTTACGTTCGGTTACAATACTGATTTCCCCATACCCCCAAGTTATATATGTTTAAGTCAAGTATAAAATAATCCAGCACTAATGCCAACCCATGATCAGGCAGGTACAGGTTTGTCTGTATAGACAACAGGAACGGTCCGTGAGAACTATAGGACAGGTTTGTTGGCATTAGACGCAAGATCAGGTAACAGGTAAAGCCATGGTACGTCAGGTCAAGCCGGGTAGTGTATTTAAGTGTCATGTCATATCAAGAGTCGTACGGTACCATGTCGGGTCAGGTAATATGTGTTGCACGTCATGTCAGGATATACAAGATATCATGTGGGTGCTCATAATCAACTAGAATAATCATAGTTATAAATAAATAAGCAATGGGTACTATCAGAACAATAAACTGGCACATGTAATATGACATGCAAATAGGTACAGGTTAAATTATTAGATGTACGTTTATCAGTTTGAGTTTAAGAGATAGTTTCAACATTACATGCATACAGTATGACAATTATGGAAGTTAAAAATCATGTTAATAAGTATTAAGTAATTTAGGGATGCAATGATATATATAATATGTTCAATGGATGCAATCATAACTAAAACAGGTTAAAGTGCACACGGGTGTCCGATAAAGTAAAACTATAAAAAGAGTACCATAGGCCATGTCAATAATTAAAATGTGATTAAACATATGAATGTGGTTATTAGGTTTAGTAAAGTAAATGCAACGGGTAGGTTTCAAGTTTTGAAACTAAATGTAAACGAAACAATGCACTGTTAACTTGGAATTCTTAACTTTAGATTCTATCGATAGATTTAATATGAAATTAGATAAATAAATATAAGAATAGTATGAATAGCATGTAGCAAGTTTCACTTGGCTCGACGGATCGCGAAGCGGTAAACGGGATGTCACGCGTCGGCGGGAAAAGTCGCAACGTGCGCACGGTACACGGAATAAACCCAAACCACGCATAAAGGGATCACACGGGTCAGATATCCTCGCTGGATCGTCGGGATCGTCGACATCGCGGCCGAATTCCGGCGATCGCAGAAAACAGTAAGCATTAAAATTACAAGAACTGCATGAAAGAGAAGAAGAGAAGAAGAGAAGGAGAATGGATGAGAGGAGGCTCACAATGGTTTGTAGAGGGATCGTGAGGGTCGACGGCGTCGATGGAGCTCCGGCGAGGTACCTGCAGAGGCCACCGGCGATCAAGAAAAGGAAACAGAACTGAAAAGAAAAGAAAAGAAAAGTAGGAGAAAGAAGGAGAAGAAGGAGATGAGGGGAAACAATGCTCACTGAGGGTTGCACGAGGGCCAGGGACACGGGACAAGGTCACCGGCGGCGACTGGAAGTGGAGGTGACTGAGACGAGTATGTGTGTGCAGGCTCTTGGTTTGCTGGGGATGCACGGGACGACTCTGTGGAGAGGAAGAAGGTGGAGGCGGAGGAGGTGATGGTGCGGAGATGACGAGGTCGAGGGCTTCGTCGTCAGCTGTGCGCGGCGAGGAGAGAGGCGGCTAGGGTATTGAGGATGGGTTCGCTGTGGAGGAGAAAATATAAAGAGAGGGAGAGAGAAAGATTTTGCGAGAGGTGAGAGAGAGAATTTCTGCGAGATGAGAGAGAGGAAGAGAGAGATAGAGAGATTGAGAGGAGAAAGAGAGGGGAGAGGAGAGATAAATTCGTCCTTTAGCGGGGGAGAGAGAAAGAGAAAGAGAAAGGGGGAGAGAAAGAGAGAGAGGCGCGTGGGGACCACCAGGAAAAAATAGAGTAATGTGATTGGCTTGCGAAAATAAAGAGGGATAGAGGATCTGGGCAGTTAAGGGAATTGATTTTAAAAGATTTTAAAAATCGTCTTAAGAATTATAATGAACTGAAAGATATTAAATATTAATTTTAATTCAAACAATTGAATATTAGCGGAATGTAAATTATTTTAGAAAAGCGCCCGGGTCGGGTCTAAAATTTTGAATTTGAAATATGTAAATTATTAGCAAGTTCCAAAAATTGAAATGAAGGATTATGTAATGAAAAAGCATACCCGCAAAAACGGACGCACGCACGTGCGCGTAGCCATCCAAATACGTCCGTTTCACTGAATGGGACGAGAACACGATGCAAGGACGCTACCACAGGGTTAGGGGTATCAAGCAGGCCATGTCATTCAATTTTAATTTATTTTACATGATTTAAATTGTTATATGCAACAGATGCGATCCTAAATAAAATACCAGTATATACTAAATTATGAGATGCACTAGTCCATGCAATAAGTCAAGGTAATCTATAAATAAAAGTTAACCAGGTACAAGCAAGCGGGTCGGGTCGAATGCGAAGTAATATGTAAAATACCTTTCGCACCCAAACACGCTAAATCAAGAAAGACCATGCATAGGTAAATATGGAAACTGGAATTGGTATAAATGAACTCGGGTGTTACGTTATACCCAACTACAAAAGAATTTCGTCCTCGAAATTCCAAGAACAAGAAAGGATAAACAATCAAGAAACTACAGGAATAGATGGGGAAACTTCTGTCGGACTTCATCTTCTCGTTCCCAAGTTGACTCTCATGTGAGCGATTACCCCAAGGAACAAGTACAAGAGGGATAACCTTATTCTTAAGAACCTTTTCCCTTCGATCCACAATCGCAGTCGGTTGCTCCTCGAAAGTCAAGTCTTCTCGTACAGTCAGCTCCGAATGACCCAACACATGTGTTTCATCACGAACATACTTACGGAGTTGAGATATGTGAAACACGTCTTGCACATTCGCCAAGGATTGCGGTAACGCCAATCGATACGCTATCTCACCAACACGCTCCCAGATCTCGAAAGGCCCGACAAATCGAGGAATGAGCCTTCCTCGACTTCCAGAATGAATCACCCCTCTAATCGGTGATATCTTCAAGAATACCAAATCACCCACGGCGAACTCTAGAGGTCTTCTCGACGTATCAGCCCAACTCTTCTGTCGGTCTTGTGCTGCCTTCATATGATTCCGGATCGCGTTAACTTTCTCAACTGTCTGCACAACCAATTCTGGTCCCACAATCTTCGTTCACCGACATCGTCCTAACAAACAGGTGAACGACACTTGCGACCATATAAAGTTTCGAATGGAGCCATCTGAATCGTCGCCTGAAAACTGTTGTTGTAAGAAAACTCCACCAAATGTAGATGATCCTCCTATGAACCCTTGAAGTTCAACATGCAAGCTCTCAACATATCTTCAAGAGTTTGGATCGTTCTCTCCGACTGGCCATCTGTTTGAGGATGATAAGCTGTGTTAAACTTCAATCGAGTCCCCAAACTTTCCTGTAAGCTCCTCCAAAAGTGCGATAAGAACCGAGTGTCACGGTCGGACATGATGCTTGCCGGTACTCCATGCAATCTTATAATCTCCTGCATGTATCATTCTGCCAAAGTTCCTGTTGATTGACCAACTCGTAAAGGTAAGAAATGAGCTGCTTTGGTCAATCGATCAACAATCACCCAACTTTCAATGTAGCCCTTTGGACTCCGCGGTAAAGTCGTCACGAAATCCATGGTCATATGCTCCCACTTTCACTGAGGAATCGGAAGTGGTTGCAATAAACCAGCAACCCTTTGATGTTCAGCCTCATCTTGCTGACACACTAAGCACCCTGCTACAAAACGAGCAATCTCCCGTTTCATGCCTTCCCACCAAAATGCTGTCGTAAATCTCGGCACATCTTCGTGCCTCCTGGATGTACGGAACATGTTGAACTGTGTGCCTCCTTCAAGCGTTCTTCATGAATATCTGTAATACCCGGCAAGTCCAAGAAAGCTTCTGATCTCCACAACATTCTTCGGAATCGGCCAATCTCGAACTGTTGCAATCTTTTCGGGATCAACGGTGATTCCATCTCTAGACACGACATGTCCCAAAACTTCACTTCTTTAAGCCAAAACTCATACTTGCTCATCTTTGCATATAATTTTTCTTGTCTCAGCGTCTGCAGTGCGAACTTTAAATGTTCTGCATGCTCTACAATACTCTTTGAGTAGACCAGAATATCATCAATGAACACCACAATAAACTGGTCCAAGAATGGTGAAAAGATTCGGTTCATCAAGTCCATGAATATCGCCGGTGCATTCATTACTCCGAAGGGCATCACTAAATACTCGTAATGTCCATACCGAGTTCGGAACGCCGTCTTTCAAATATCCTCTGTTTTCACTCGGACCTGATGATATCCGGATCGCAAATCCAGTTTCGAGAATACCCTCGCGCCACTAAGCTGCTCAAATAGTTCGCCAATGCGAGGGATCGGGTACTTGTTCTTAATAGTCACCCGGTTTAATTCTCGATAATCGATGCACATCCTCCTTGTTCCATCTTTCTTCTTTATTAGAAGAACTGGAGCTCCCCAAGGTGAGTTACTGCTGCGAATCCAGTCCTTCTCAAGTAATCCAGCAACCTGCTTCTTTACTTCTTCCAACTCTACTGGTGCCATCGGAAATTACGCCTTTGAGATTGGCGCTGCAATAGGAACATGCTCAATCGCGAACTCCACCTCTCTTTTTGGCGATAAACCCGAGATGTCCTCGAACACGTCCACAAACTCTCAAACTACAGCTAGCGCTTCACCTTTAACAACTTCCATCGATGAAGAACACTATTTGTCGGCCTAGCCCTAAACTCAACTGGCCTGATAGAATTGCTTCTTCCAGACAACTTCTGGGTGTCCGGGAATCTGGAAATTCGCTTTCTTTGCTCTACACTCGATGTGAGCGTGGAAAGTGCCAAAAATCTATTCCCAAGACGACTTCATAACTGCCGGTAACAATCACCAAGAAATCTGCAAATAACTCCCGTCCGCCAACAACAACAGAACAATCCTTACACCCTTTATTAGTTATGATTTTCCCGTTCCCAGTGTGTATGTCCCAATAACTAAAACATGCTCGTGCAAGTAATCGAGTGTGTAGTAATAAACTTAGATGGCATAAATCAATGGGATGCACGGAATTGAATAATGCTAATGCGAGAAAACCATGAACAAGTAGGGTACCTGAAACGGCTTCCTCTGAAGCTTTAACCTCTTCAACCATCAGGGTAAAGGTTCGAGCTTGATTGGGTCCCTGAGTTATCAGCTTCTGCTCCTGAAACTATCTCTGCGGTGTCTTCTGAGTATCTTCCTTCAACCGTAGCTTCGACGGACAAGTATCAATGGTGTGATCCGCTGATCGGCAAATAAGACAAAGTCCAAGCCTCTTACGACAATCTCTTCGATAATGACCCGGTCGTTGGCAGTAATCACAAAACACCCTTCCCTTTTGCTCAGGCAAAACTGGCTTCTTCATTGGTACAATGCCACGCCTGTCCACCGGAATACCTTTGTGTCCATGTGCTCGGTTCGGTGCAAATGCCGGCTTCCGCACTGTAACTGCTGGTTGCGGTGTACTCCCTGTCTTCATAGATAGACTCTGCTGCTCTCGGGCTGCTGTAAGTACTTGTGAGAAAGTGGTCAAACCCAGGGAGACAATCTGCATCTGGATGTCCACATCCAAACTGCATATGAACCTTCTTGCCCTATCAGCATTGCTGGCAACCAAAGGTCCAGCGAATCTACTGAGCCGCGTCCACTCAGCCGCATGTACATCTACACGTGCGTCGTTCTGCTTCAAACTGACGAATTTTTCCTCCATTTCCTCCCGTGCAGTCCGCGGGAAGAACTTCTCCAAGAAACTCTTCGAGAAATCCGCCCAACTGATCGGCTTAGGCAAGCGGGTCTCTTCTACAAGCCACCATTCACGGGCGTAGTCTACCAACTGGATGCGTACCACATCCACCCTCTTATCCTCTGGGATCTGTGCCGCAATGAGTAAATTCTCCGTATCAACCAGCCACTGCTCGGCTGGCAACGACTCCTCCAGGCCAGTAAAGACAGACGGACCCAGTCTCCTGAAATCCGCCACGGTACCTACACGATCCACTGGTCTGGCCACAACATTGCTCACGGACTGCTGAGTGGTCCGCAAACCTTCCTAAGAAGATTCAGCTAGCTGTTGGATCAGCTCGGTCTGTCGCTTTTGGTTTTCCAACATCCCACGTATTACTCCAAGCATAGCGGCTTCGTCAACACGCCTTTGGTACGACTTCAGATTCCTGTCTGCCATATTCCGGAAATCAAAACACCCAAGGATTAGCATGATAACGGATTCAAAATTGTAGATCAAGGCTAGAACTCCGAGTTACTTAAATAGAGTACCGCATTGTAACTATGCCGCGATATCATAGCTTGTAGCGCCTTGAAAAGTCGTTTTGGTGTTTTCCCGAAAATCGGTGAAAATTAGGTATTTTTCCGTAAATCGTCTTTTTTGTTATTTTGCAGTTTAGGCCTAATTATACCTAATTTGGATAGATAATTGCTATTTTTTAGTAGCTAATGAGTTACTTATAAATTTCTATTCATTTAAATTTTTTCCCTATTTTACTATTTTAAATATTATTTTAAGCTGTTAAAAATACATTAAATTAGCGATAAATACAAATTTTATTGGGCTAATTTTAATCTTTAGAATCATGTTAACAAAAATCTAGTTATTAATATAATTTTTTAGTATTTTATTTCAAGTTCTAATTGGTTTTTATTATGGAAAACTAAAATTTTAATTAAATTGAACTAAAACTTGCAAATATGGTATTGTGGGGGGTCTTTTTGCATAGAATTTTTTTGTAAAATCTCTCACACTCACCCCTCACTCCCTTGGCCGGCCCTACCCATAGCAGCCCAAGAATTTTCTTTCCCTCTTTTTGACTTTAAATCATGTGAGGAAATGGGTTAAAAAAAAGGGTTATATATATATTTATTTGAGGTAAGGGTATTATGGTAATATGAGAGGGTTGACTTGGACTTTTTTCCCAACTCCCCCACACCTCTCCCCACTTCCTTGCTGCTGAAAATCCTGCAGAAACAGCCCCAATTTCCCTTCTCTTTTTCCTTCCAAAAATTCATCAAAATCCATTAAAATCCATCAAAAAATCAACAAATCCTTCACTAATTCAACACAAAACCCTATTCTATCTCTTCTCAAACCCAAATTAGTTGAAAACTTGTGGAAAGGAGGCATCCTTAGAGGCAAATCACCATGCTAGATCCATAGAATTGCGGTATAATTTCTACCCATTTAAGTTCTTATGGTTAGATTTCCTCAAATTGAATTGTTTAGTGTTAAATCTTTTGTTAATTTCTAATCTAGGTTTTTCAAGAGAGTGGTTTGAGTTAAACTAGGGTTTTAGAAACCATTATTATGTTAATTATTCTATTTTGCTATCTAGTGTTTTATACAAACCAAATCTAAGGGTTTAACTTGCTTATTGGACTTCAAATTAGTGTTAATTTAGGGTTTTATGTATAGTTTGGGTTGGATTTTGTTAGTTATGAAAAATCAAGAAAGGTTTTGTTATGGAAAAAAGGGGATTTGAAGCATTACATGTGGGTAATGTGAGGATTTTAGATTGCTTGTAGTGTGGTTGGCTGTTCAAGCTTGATAGTAGTCTTTTGTCGCAATGCGACGGTGTTTGCACCGATTTTGGAATGCAAATGCTTAATAGTTTTTTTTTTATAAAATTATGTGATGAATTATTTGTGATATCTTGGAATCTCCTATGAATTTTAGGGTGTGAGAATGCGGATTTTTGGTTTTATCGGGTTTTAGCTTTGCCGGGCGCCCAAAACGACGATTATAGTTAGTTTTTGTGATTTTCGTGTGTGTTCCGCGCACCTTGTGCACGTTGTGCCTAACTCGTGAACATTGATATTTTCGTTTGGGGATTTGCGTCATTTCATGATATGTAACCTTATGTTTCGTATTGGTGCAAATTTCAGGTTCGGTCGCGGAGACTTCGGACGCGGCACGAAAAGGGAAAGCGGTGATTGGACATAGCTAGCTGGGGATTCCGGTGAGTAGATGTAACATCTACGGGGGACTATCGTTTGGATGGCGCAAGTCGTCCGATAGTTTAAGTAGTTAAAGATTTCTAGTGATATTACTAACTACATCCATGCTTTATTTGACATACATATGCGAATCCATTCTATAGGACACCTGCACCATTGCCAGGGTTTTTATATGCAGCACGGGCACTATTCATGCGTACACACACGCCCTGGTAATTGCCATGCCACGACACTAGATAACTTATAATCTAGAATATTGTCACCATATTTGATACTTAAACCTGTACTATTGCAATAAATCCTTAAAATAACATTGTAGAATTGCTATTCATGTGCATGTATATCATTATATCATTTGTTCATGCCTAGTCTATTAATCATACATTGTAACTTGAACATTGATACCATATGCATTCATTATCATTGACGTATGCATTCATGATGATTTCTTGAGATTTATGATATTTCTGGATTTCGGGGGAAAGCCGCAAAATTTCTAAAACTTATTACCCTTTTAAAATATGCAAAATTGCGGTTTTCTAGTGATGTAAGTGTCGTCCACCATGAGTTTGCTATGGTTTTTGAGACCCGTTTCGAGGAGTTGGATGAACCGTCTCGGGTACATGGTAGGCCCGGTAAGGTATCCCGGGGCGAGATGGTCGTGTTGTTGACGTTGAGCCTGGCAGGGGATAGACTACCTATCGGTGACTTTTTGGCACGGCGGATATCCAGAGGATACCGACCGTGGCCGCGAGATGATGAGATATTGACATTTGAGATGGGTCAGCCGGACGGCTGAGGCCAGAGATACTATGATATGGATACATGAGATTGAGACAGTTTTGAGGTGTCGAAGCTGGGCACGGATTCTTATTGATTCCATTGGCATTGTGATGATATTTCAAAAGAGATTCCTAAAAGAAAAAAATATGATTTCTTATACTTACATATTCGGATCACGAGTGGATTCATATTGCATACATACCTGCTAGTACATTCATGTTGCATACATACCTGCTAGTATATCCTGCCATACCTGTATTGTAGATGCTAGGATGCTTGTGTGCATGCTTGCGATAGCCTCTATAGATATTATTTATTACTCACGAGTTGGCAAATCACCCCCGTTGTGCCACAGACTTTTTGCAGGCCCGATCCATCAGTACTGTTTCGGCGGACGCACTTCCTCCTTTTGCGTGGATTGAGGACTTTTGCTCGTAGGTGGGTTGTATTATTATTTGGTACCACCTTGTATATTCTTTGTATCTAGAGTACTCCATCTACTGTATCTACCAGTACTGTTGTATATTGACTTAGGGGCGAGACAGTGAGATTTTTAGGCTTATATATTGTTCTTTGGGTCGCGCTCACTTGAGCCGACATGCTGCTTCTTACTTATGCCTTTTTATGTTTATTTATGCACATTGCTGATCTACATTGCGTGGGATTTGTGACCGCCTTGTGGCAAAGAGTTAGCTCCCGCTTGGGGATGCCTTATTTGTTGTATTCATATATATTCTTGTTGTACCCATTTTGGGGGTCAGTATTTACAAAGGAGACTCTGCCGAAATTTTCGGAAAAATTGATATTGTTTTTAAAAAGGCTTGATATGACTTATTTGATAAACTCGCTTTCAATTGATTAGTTTTCCTTCACTCTTCTACTTATTGGTTTTGATTTCTGGGTTTTGGCTTACTTATTTTACGGACGCTTTGAGACGTTTCGTAACTTAAGTGCCAGTCACGTTCCGTACCCTGCGGGTCGTGACAAAGTTGGTATTAAAGCGATAGGTTTTACCTTTCTGAGTGTAGGATGACCTTTGGTAGATGGAGTAAGTGACTTAAGTAGGGTAACGTAGCGTGCGTATGTCCGCGGCATACTTGTGATACGGTACTCCGCCTAGGTGACTTTAGGATATACTTACTTGAAATTCCTTCTTCAATTCTGTGTATCCTATGATTCTATTGCACTATTCTTATTATCCTGTTTCCTGTACCAGCCACTATGCCGCCGAAGGCTATGAGAGCACAGAGGGCTGCCGCCCGAGATGAGATCCGAGCAGGCTCGTCCGAGACGAGGACCGAGCAGGGTGGTATACCTACGCCCCAGGGACAGACTGATCCGCATTCCACAGGCCGCATGGACAGGCTAGAGTCTGGTATGGAGGAGCTACGACAGATGATGGGAGGTTTGCAGGAGTTACGACAGATGGTGGGATCCTTAGTAGCGGCCAGTCGTGCACCGAGATCGGAGGATGTACCTACCACATCACAGACTACCATGGTACCTGCTACCCAGACAGTTTCTCCTACTACTACTACTGTGGCTATCCCTGTATCACTACAGGATTTCATGAGGCTGAGACCTCCAGTCTTCACGGGCACCGATGCAGCAGAGGATCCGCAGACATTCCTTGACAGTTTAGCCAAGATCTGCCGTTCGCTCAGATGTTCTGACGATCGATGGGTGGAGCTTGCGAGTTTCCGTCTAGAGGGTCTCGCCCAGACATGGTGGGAGTCAGTCTTGAGTGGTCGAGCTGCAGGTCTACCGCCTATGACTTGGGCCGAGTTTACAGTAGTCTTTCTAGCTCGTTTTCTCCCAGAGAGCGTTCATGACGCCAGAGCTCGTAGTTTTGAGGCCTTGATCATGACTCCAGAGATGACGGTGTCTGAGTACGATGTCCAGTTTACGCAGTTGTCCAGATATGCTCCGTATTTGGTGGATACTGAAGAAAAGAGAGTGAAGAGGTTCGTGCAGGGACTTGACACCCAGCTATTTCTTGCTATTGGCACCCGGCATTTCTACACTTATTCAGCTGTTATGGATACGACATTACGGATGTAGGCACACATATCACAGACTTCGTCCGTTTCCGGGCCGAAGAGGATTCGCACCGATGTGCCGTCGCAGAGGCTACGCGCCAGACTCTTTCCGAGAGATGCGCCTGGCAGAGGAGTTGGGCGGGGTCAGTTATATGGTTCATATCCGCAGGGACAGCGGGTGTCGCCAGGATGTTATGGGTACGGGATTCTGCACCATCTTATCAGAGACTGTCCGGTGAGACGACAGGGGGCGACGACAGTTCCACATGTGACCATACCACCATCACCACCTCCTCCTCAGAGAGCCCTACTTCCTACTACAGGCGATGCTCCACGACAGTTCGATGCACCCAGAGGCCGTGGACGTGGCGGTCTGATCCAGAGAGGACGAGGAGGCCGAGGCCGAGGACAGCCAGTTATTGGTGGGGGTCAGGCCCGAGTTTTTGCTTTGACACCACGGGATGCGCAGGCATCCAATGCCGTTGTGACAGGTACCTTGCCAGTATGTTCTTTCGACGCGCGAGTATTATTCGACCCAGGTTCCACACATTCGTACGTATCTACACACTTTGCACCGATGTTGGGCCATGAGTCGTCGTCGTTAGATCAGCCGCTTGTTGTTATTACTCCGGTAGGCAAGTCGTTTGTCGCTCGTTTTTGTTAGTTATATGTATGCCCTAGAGGCCATTACTATACATAGGATGTATATTGTAGTGGATGCCGGGACATATATAGGGAGGACTTTCTTGCTCAACATGATAGTATGCTATCTGGTTGCTCTTTACCTTAACGTGTATACTGATTGTCTCTCTGTTACATGTTGGTAAAGCCCTTAGGATCTGTACTTGACTACCTGGACTATGATGCGGATCATACTAGTGGGGACATGGTAGTCCATAAGTACATCCTTCAAAGTCCCTAGTCGAGGGTATATCGAGACGGGGCATCGATATACCAGAGTAGACTAGCGTGTACCTTCTCGACCCATACAGATGGGCGATGGATGATCCCATATCCATTGGTGTTTGACATCAGAGATGATATACGGGTGCTCAGTAGAGACTGGGTACACTGGACGGACTCGCCGAGAACTCCCAGATGGTATTATACCTCACGTCAGATGGCAGTTCTCTGGTGACACTGGTACAGAGTAGTCTGTTGACCCGAGATCGTCATAGAGTCTTGTGTGGTTCCCACTGTGCTTTGATTTCCATCTTACCACGTCCAAGAGGGCGTGCAAAACGGTGGTTTTTGGGTACAGTCCCGAGTCACATGGAGGCAATGAGCGATAGGAGGGGATTCGTCTCTCTCGGTATAGGGGGTTGATGTTGCGCTGTGTTCGATTGGCTATAACAGGAAATCCCTGGCCAGGGTTGCTGAGATTTACTGGTAAGTGTTACCAGTAGTTTCTCGAATTGTTATAGACCTCATATCGACACGACTTATCGAGCTATTGGGGTCTGACGTTTACCACCCCTAGGCGAGATATGCGACATATCAGACGATCAGACCGGACTGTACGGTAGTGTTACTGGTCGGATTCACTGGAGTGTGAGCGGGCTTGCTCGTCGATCTTCAGATCGCTCAATACCCGGATGGCCGTTACGTTTAGCAGACCGCTTGCGGCTTGTGGGTGTTTGATATGATCATCACCTGCTGCCGGCGTATTGACGAGTCTTTAGAGTCCTACACAGAGGTTTCCTGGCTCAAGCGAAACGAAATAGGAGCGCATATGAGATATGTGCGGGACCGAGAATAATACCAGTATGTGATACTGTATTCGATTCTCGCGATGTGACATTGATCGGTTATATGTGATATAGCCGGGTTATCGGATCAAGTGTTGATTCGATAAGTTGTTACTAATGATACCAGTCGGTTATGTGCGACATGACCGGATCATTGAATCAAGTGTTGATTTAATGATTTAATGCATAATTATATATTTGATATATTACTTTGCATTAACTAGTATCGGTTCACTTTAAACGGATTTTCTCGCTCGGATGTGCACATTGTATATTTGATATAGTTTTGTGCACATGATTGTATCATGTTTGATGATACATGTTAACTTGGATTTGTGTGAAGATTAAACCATGGTTGTGAGAGTGGTTAGGGTTTTGTTTCTTCTCCCATTATTTATTTATTCATTTATTTGTTTATTCTTTTGGAAAATAAATGGAAAGGAGATAAGAATGGTGGCTTATTTTGGAGTTTAGTTGAAGCTTCATGAAACTTTAATCAAGTCAACCATTTTGATCTCATCCTTAACCCTAACCATTCCCACTAACCATGATTCATTCTCTACACTTGACTAGAGTTAATATTATGATAAGTATTGTTATTCTTTTCTTTTTGAATTAACTTATCATAATTAGCTTCTTCTTCTTCTTCATTTTTCTTCACATGAAGAAAGCTTGCTCCATTAATGGCAAGTGATGAAAAAGAGTGAGAAATCCAAAACTAAAGTCTACCCACTTCCTATTTCTTCATCCTCTACCTCTTGCCAAGTAGTAGAGTGTGTTTCCTTCACAAGTTTCTTGACTTGGTGAAGGTGGAGCTCGATCTAGCGATGCCTCGACGTAGATCATCTTCGGCATGGACATCGACGACCTAGCTTGCCCATTCTCCGACGAAGCCGACACTAGAGCCCGGATTTGATTTGGACAGCGGAGAGGACCTCATCTCGGAGCCGTGGAGGTGGAGGACCGGATCTACAAAGGTTGTATTTCCGTATCTCTTAGTTAAGTGTTAACTAGTTAGCTTTTTCGCCTAGTTTTCTAGCCAACGATCCGTAGTCGGGTTTCTCGGCACCTAGATTTTTTGAAATTGGCATGGTTGATGCCTTGTGAGACCTCCTTAGAGTGCCTAGGAACCCTACAGTGGTATCAGAGCCTAGCTAGAGCCTTAGGCGATCGGTAGACGAAGTTAGAGATCCGATCGAACCGCGAAACCCCAAGCAAAATCGCTCTCTGTACATTTTTCAAAACTATTGTATTTTGTGAATTAAAAATATGCAGAAAAATAAGCAGGAAAAACTAAGAATTACTGTGAAGTTTGGTCGACTAATTCAATAATTGGAGCGCGGATCCGCGGCCAAACCAGGGGTTTGGCGGCGCTTCCGCGGCCAAACCAGGGGTTTGGCGGCGCTTCCGCGGCCCAAATTTCGACTTAGTCCCTCAAATTTCATATATTTATTCTTAGGTCCTTTCTTGGCTATTTTTGATGTGAATTTTTTAATTCCACTCAGGTGTTGAGTTTTCTAGGGTTTTATTGGGGATTCGTTAATCTGATCGGATAATTTAACTTTGTTTATGTTTTTCCGGATATTTTAGAAACTGTTAAAATGTTCGACCGGATATAAATACCCAATTTTTCCCCTGTCGGGAAATTTCCAAGTGTTGGATTTTTCCGTAGTTTAAAGACGTTCTAAGTAGTGCAAGTAACTCGATGGACCCTCTAGAAGACAACAAACCTTAACTCGATTATGTGACCGTCTTGAACTGCCCTTTGAACCTTCGGGTTTGGGGCAGTACGGCGTGCCACATGTGAGGCGTTGGCTTGACCCTTCTACGGCTGGACCGTTGGTACTGAGGCACGAACTGAATGTTTTTAGACTTGTTTCATGTGTTGAGCTGTATCGGGAAAACTTGGGTGTTTGACTGTTCGATCGAAAAATTTAACATTTTCTGTTTATCTGGAATGGGATACAATAATTGGAATTCACAATAGTTATGAGATAACTAAATGAATGTTATAAACATAGCAGTTTAGTCTCACTTGATCGGTTGCCACGGAATTTTGATGTGATCAAAAGTCCGTCGCAATCACGTAGCGTACGCGGATACTCGCCGGGTAAACTTAATAGACAGCCTCACTCCATAGCCCCGACCAAGTGACTGTAGGAGAACCCCGTCGCCGAAAGCATCCGTTCGGGTGCTCGCGGCAGCGGTGTTCCGCCTTGGTGCACTTCGTCGACGGTATCGGGGCCGTCTACTGAAGTTTGCGACGAGCATTCGATCAGGCTGTCGGGAATCTTGTTGAATTGCCCGACTTGATATTGAAAAGTGTTTTCGATGATGGGACTAAAATGCGGGGTTTATAATTGTTAGGCATACGATGTCTAAGGAGTTCATTTGATTAGGCATGCGATGTCTATAAAGATTGCGGATTCCAACTGTTGTAGTTTTACACTTTCTTTTCTGTGACCGTAAGTGTAATATGTGATATCGCCGGTTTCGTTGCTATATGTCAACGACAATTGGGATGCGCATATTTACTTACGTTGATGACATGTGATGTTATGTGTTGCTGGATATGTTATATTGGATCGTCGTGTTTGAATAGCCGGGGTTTTTTATGTGAGATGAGTGTTTTTCATTTTCATTCATGTAAAAACTTGTATGTAATATTCTTTTATTGGGGCACTTCCAGGTTGCGGAAGTAGTCACTGTTTGTATATTATTTACTTTTCCGCACTAGGATAGACCCAAGGAAGGGAGCACAAGTAACCGGGTTCTGGAGTCCAGTGGGAGACCAACTTGAGGAGTCGAGTCCGGGTCTCCTAACTCCAGAATTGGTAGGGTTGCTTGCCGCTCTCGTAGGGGTCTAGGGGTGTGGGTTTGGCTATTCATCACGACCTTGGAATCCGTGTTTTATACTGGCTCGTATTGAAAACACGGACGTCCTAGTATATCCAATATTTCATATGTTTCTTCTGCTGCGATATCTGTGATGTGATCATGTGATGTTCTGTGATAGATACCGTATATAGTATATATGATATATTATATAGGCGTTACTTATGTTTTACACCCGCGCTAGCCCTGCCCTGCTCTGCCGTTAGTTACCTAACCTAACAGTGCACGAGGGGACATCGAGGCGAATGCGGATGGCATAAGTGTACGTCGTATTTATCTGTGATGTTTAGGTATTTAAATGATGGGACTTCATTAATGTGATTAATGAAATAAAAAAAAGAAACCTAAGATGTTGTAGAATCGAATTTCAAAATTATAACAGGTAGCTACAGTTCTTGCTTTGCACAGCGGTATATGTGATATATCCTGCACCTTATTCGATGAGGAAAGGACCGAGATCCCTTCACCGGGAGTGACTCCTTTAGCAATAACTGGCAGATGCTACACACTCGGTTTGTCTTTTGATTGCTTTTAAGAGTTTTTGCTTTGCACAGTGATATATATGATATATCCCGCACCTCATTCGACGAGGAAAGGACCGACGATCCCTTTACCGGGAGTGACTCCTTTAGCAAAACTAGAAAAGCCTCAAAATCACTCCATTTCAAAATTCATTCGATCCTACAACGATATCAAGTTCATTACGCAATAGGTTTTCAGAAAAACCTGTCGTAGCCCTCCGTCATTTCAGATAAGTAGTAGTTAGTATTCGTGCTGCGTTTGTTGGCCTTTGTCAAGGCGCAGTGTGCGGTAGCTAACTGGTGCTTATCTGCTTATGCATATGATGCAGATTGAGTTAGGGTAGTCGTGCGACCTTGTTGGCCTTTGTCAAGGGCCGTGCGGGTGGGTTTAATTCAATCAGGAAATGACGGGTTGAATTTGACTAGCATCCTATGGTTTGTTGGCCTTTGTCAAGGTCATAGGAGGTTAGGGGCAAAATATTATCGGGAATTTCAAGTGTTGAAATTTGCAATGAGATTGCATACCTTCTATGAGATAGTTGGATCCCGATACCCGCTGCGAGTAAGAGTTACTCCTGGGAGAGTTTTATACATTACAATTAGCCGATCAAGTAGGTGTCTAGAAAGGTGTCAACGGGGTTACGCCTCTGGGAAAACGAGGTTTACAGTAATTAGGTTCGTGCGAAAGCACGGGGGACCTCCCTCAAAGTACCGACACTGGCCTGGCTGAAAGATTGGCGAACTTGTAGTGTATAATTAATCCCGGCTAGTCTTTCCTTTTAGGGTTTGAAGGAAGATTTGATAAAAAGCAGTGGGAGCCATCCTGATTAGATAAAATAATAACCAATCTATTCTTGCAAGAGCGCACGCTGAGTGTTTTCTTCTCTCTCTCTCTCCTGGTAGCGACCATATCACGCCTTAATCAAGATAATAATACGGAATATTGACCGAACCCGCTTGTTATACTGAGCAGGGGAACGTTGGTCCCACTCCAACTTATAATTGTTATAAGACAGAGCAGGAAATTGGGGATTACCAGAATTCCCGTGCCGCCCAAACGAAGAGAGTGCATGCTGATACATCATCTTCGGGTGTCTTCATTACAGAACTGTTTCTCAGTATCCTTTACGTCCTGGGTATGTGATACCAGATCAGGATCCCAGATATGTAATCTGTTACATAGGGCTACAGAAAGGTAGAGAACTGAGAACGGGTGATAAGTTTCATGAGGCAGAAAACGGGGCAAGAGTTGCAGCCAGGTCTGTTGGTCACTGTCACCCTGTATTACCAATACATTGATTCTGAACGAATGTTATTAGATACCGAACCTGATATACAAAATCATATCTGTCTCTTTATTAGTAAAGAAACGATAAAATTTTGTATTGTTGGATAATGTTTTGAACATTTCCTATATCAAAAGTTGATCGGTTCAGGCATGTTATCTAAAAGCATTAATGTTCTAAATCAAACCACAGTTCTTAGTATACGGAACACACACAAGAGGAAGAGTTCAGAAATGAACGAATCCTTCTTGAGGCATTGTAGACTAGGTCATATCAATGCGACCCGACTGGCTGAAGTTACATTTTAGATGCATATTTAAATCAGTTTGAATTTACATCTTGTGAAACTTGCCAGTCATGTCACAAAGATTAGATGACCATAGCCCTGTTTATTGAAAACAGAGAAAGAGTTAGTGAACTCTTGGGATGATACATGTTGATGTATGTAGGTCCCCAGTCTACATATGCCAAGACCGGTTCTTTGTACTTCATTACATTCTCTGATAACCTCTCAAGATTCAGACATATGTTCCTGTTGAAACACAAGTCCGAACCTTTTAAGATATTCATAGAATATAAGTAAGAAGTAGAGAACCGAAATACGGGTATAAGTATTATGTCCTTTGATGAGATCAAGGAGGAGAATACTTGAGCACGGAATTCCAGGACTATTCTAAAGGAGAATGAGATTCTCTCTCAGCATTACTCCTCCGTATACACCATAGCACGATGGTATATCGGGACGGAGCAGATACACCCTATTTGATATGGTGTGCTCTATGATGAGTAATACTGAGTCACCTTTTTCCTTTTGGGAGTTATGCACTTACGAAGTTGCATACCTATTGAATAGGATTCCAATCAAATTAGATGCCTACCACTTCATATTAGATATGATAAGGGAAGAGCCCATCTCTTAAGTTAGTTAAGATTTGAGGTTGTCCAGCCTTTGTCTGAAAAGCAAAATCCGGACAAGCTCGAGACAAGGTCTGTAATGTAGAACTGGAAAGGTTCCAGCTATACAAACTACAGCTGATGATTTGATAGAACCAAAGGATTCAGTAGATACCAACGAACCTCAGCCTCTCCGCCGATCTAGTAGGGTTCCTCACCCACCTGAGAGATACTTCGGTTTCTCTATGATAGTGGGAGCGAGGAATGCATCATGAGATGATGACCCAACTAGTTTCGAGCTGGCCATCAAGAGTAAGACTCAGTAAGAATGGCTGGATGCTTAGTGATCTGAGATGGAATCCTTATACACCAACAAAGTATGGACTTTAGTTGCTATATCTGAAGGGTTAAATCCCCATCAGGAGCAAGTATATCTTGAGAAGATTACTTGGTGTAGATGGAAAAGTTGAGACTTTCAAAACTAGACTTGTTAAAGGTTTTCTTCATTGACCAGGCGTGGATAATGATGAAACCTTTTCCAGTGGCTATGCTTAAGTCCATCCAGATCCTACTTACCACGGCTGTATACCATGACTACGATCTCTGGTGGTTGGGTGTCTTGACTGCTTTTCTAAATGATGATTTAGAAGAGTGCGTCTATAAGTACACAGCCAGAGGGCCTCGTAGACAGTGGGAGCAGCGGAAACGTGCGCAAGATGCTTTATAGGATAAAGCAGGCATCGCGGAGTTGGAACATCTGTTTTGATGGATTAGTCAAAGAAGTTGACATCATCAAAATGGTAGATGAACCTTGTATAAAAAAAATGGTAGTAGGGAGTATGGTGACGATCCTCGTAGAGTACGTGGATGACATACTCTTGATAGGGAAGGAGTTTCCTATGCTACGCTCGATCAATCTCCGCTTATCACAATGACTCTCCACATAGGATCAAAGTGATACCTAATAAATCCTGGATTTTGGATCTATGAGATAGATCTAAATGGATGTTAGGATTCTCAATAGTTGTAGTGAGACGGTATCAATCGATCCTGGGGAGAATCACTGGAAGGGTTCCAGGGTGATAAAGACGACTGAATGTCAGTCACAGGCATTGTCTTTACCCTCAGTGAAGGGACGGTATGTTGGAAGAGTTCCAAGCTAGATACCGTGACATACTAGACGATAAAGGCAGGATACATCGCTACTTAAGATGCTACCAAAGAGGCTGTTTGGGTGTATATTGGTTCATGAGATGAACTACGTTCCTCCCATTGTGTGACAGTGGAGTTATGGCTTATGCCAAGGAACGCCGGTCCCATCAGTGATCCATACTTATTCTAAGGCAGTATCGCCTGATCATGGAGATAGTTGATCTCCAGGGTGATCGAGGTTAGGAGAGTAGACTCAGAGGACAACACAGCGGATCCACTCACAAAGGCCTGTTCCCAGAGAGAGACTTTTACGGGATGGTTGAGTATGAGATACTACAACTACTTCTACAGATGGCCCTAGTGCAAGTGGGAGATTGTTAGTTATATGTATGCCCTAGAGGCCATTACTATACATAGGATGTATATTGTAGTGGATGCCGGGACATATATAGGGAGGACTTTCTTGCTCAACATGATAGTATGCTATCTGGTTGCTCTTTACCTTAACGTGTATACTGATTATCTCTCTGTTACATGTTGGTAAAGCCCTTAGGATCTGTACTTGACTACCTGGACTATGATGCGGATCATACTAGTGGGGACATGGTAGTCCATAAGTACATCCTTCAAAGTCCCTAGTCGAGGGTATATCGAGACGGGGCATCGATATACCAGAGTAGACTAGCGTGTACCTTCTCGACCCATACAGATGGGCGATGGATGATCCCATATCCATTGGTGTTTGACATCAGAGATGATATACGGGTGCTCAGTAGAGACTGGGTACACTGGACGGACTCGCCGAGAACTCCCAGATGGTATTATACCTCACGTCAGATGGCAGTTCTCTGGTGACACTGGTACAGAGTAGTCTGTTGACCCGAGATCGTCATAGAGTCTTGTGTGGTTCCCACTGTGCTTTGATTTCCATCTTACCACGTCCAAGAGGGCATGCAAAACGGTGGTTTTTGGGTACAGTCCCGAGTCACATGGAGGCAATGAGCGATAGGAGGGGATTCGTCTCTCCCGGTATAGGGGGTTGATGTTGCGCTGTGTTCGATTGGCTATAACAGGAAATCCCTGGCCAGGGTTGCTGAGATTTACTGGTAAGTGTTACCAGTAGTTTCTTAAATTGTTATAGACCTCATATCGACACGACTTATCGAGCTATTGGGGTCTGACGTTTACCACCCCTAGGCGAGATATGCGACATATCAGACGATCAGACCGGACTGTACGGTAGTGTTACTGGTCGGATTCACTGGAGTGTGAGCGGGCTTGCTCGTCGATCTTCAGATCGCTCAATACCCGGATGGCCGTTACGTTTAGCAGACCGCTTGCGGCTTGTGGGTGTTTGATATGATCATCACCTGCTGCCGGCGTATTGACGAGTCTTTAGAGTCCTACACAGAGGTTTCCTGGCTCAAGCGAAACGAAATAGGAGCGCATATGAGATATGTGCGGGACCGAGAATAATACCAGTATGTGATACTGTATTCAATTCTCGCGATGTGACATTGATCGTTTATATGTGATATAGCCGGGTTATCGGATCAAGTGTTGATTCGATAAGTTGTTACTAATGATACCAGTCGGTTATGTGCGACATGACCGGATCATTGAATCAAGTGTTGATTTAATGATTTAATGCATAATTATATATTTGATATATTACTTTGCATTAACTAGTATCGGTTCACTTTAAACGGATTTTCTCGCTCGGATGTGCACATTGTATATTTGATATAGTTTTGTGCACATGATTGTATCATGTTTGATGATACATGTTAACTTGGATTTGTGTGAAGATTAAACCATGGTTGTGAGAGTGGTTAGGGTTTTGTTTCTTCTCCCATTATTTATTTATTCATTTATTTGTTTATTCTTTTGGAAAATAAATGGAAAGGAGATAAGAATGGTGGCTTATTTTGGAGTTTAGTTGAAGCTTCATGAAACTTTAATCAAGTCAACCATTCTGATCTCATCCTTAACCCTAACCATTCCCACTAACCATGATTCATTCTCTACACTTGACTAGAGTTAATATTATGATAAGTATTGTTATTCTTTTCTTTTTGAATTAACTTATCATAATTAGCTTCTTCTTCTTCTTCATTTTTCTTCACATGAAGAAAGCTTGCTCCATTAATGGCAAGTGATGAAAAAGAGTGACAAATCCAAAACTAAAGTCTACCCACTTCCTATTTCTTCATCCTCTACCTCTTGCCAAGTAGTAGAGTGTGTTTCTTTCACAAGTTTCTTGACTTGGTGAAGGTGGAGCTCAATCTAGCGATGCCTCGACGTAGATCATCTTCGGCATGGACATCGACGACCTAGCTTGCCCATTCTC
The DNA here is from genome assembly GCA_030015575.1 of Agapanthus africanus. Classification (NCBI taxonomy): domain Eukaryota; kingdom Viridiplantae; phylum Streptophyta; class Magnoliopsida; order Asparagales; family Amaryllidaceae; genus Agapanthus; species Agapanthus africanus. The sequence continues at coordinate 95,682,663 of CM057341.1, read as the reverse complement.
CGACGAAGCCGACGCTAGAGCCCGGATTTGATTTGGACAGCGGAGAGGACCTCATCTCGGAGCCGTGGAGGTGGAGGATCGGATCTACAAAGGTTGTATTTCCGTATCTCTTAGTTAAGTGTTAACTAGTTAGCTTTTTCGCATAATTTTCTAGCCAACGATCCGTAGTCGGGTTTCTCGGCACCTAGATTTTTTGAAATTGACATGGTTGATGCCTTGTGAGACCTCCTTAGAGTGCCTAGGAACCCTACAGTTTTGTGTTTCGATTGTGTTCCGTTCGTATCGGGGAGAGGGATTCGTCGGTTGATTTGATTCTCCTCGATATGTTGGACTTTGATGTGCTTCTGGGCATGGATTGGCTAGCCACTTGTTATGCTTCTGTGGACTGCCGTGAGAAGGCAGTCAGATTTAGCTTTCCGGGAGAGCTAGTCCTTGTTATTCAGGGAGACCGCAGCGTCACCCTTCCCAGCTTGATTTCGTCTCTTCGCGCTGGTCAGCTCTTGCGGAAGGGATGTCAGAGATTCATAGCGTATATTTGTGATACTCGAGCTGCAGAGATTCCTTTGGACCGGGTCCCGATTGTTAGTGAGTTCCCTGATGTTTTCCCTGATGAGCTGCCTGGGTTACCGCCTGAGCGCGATGTTGAGTTCTGCATTGACTTGATTCCCGGCTCGGGGCCTATTTCTATACCGTCTTATCGGATGGCCCCGGCAGAGCTTAGAGAGCTGAAGGATCAGTTGCAGGATTTGTTAGATAAAGGGCTTATTCGACCTAGCATTTCTCCGTAGGGTGCTCCGGTCCTGTTTGTCAAGAAGAAGAACGGCAGTTTGCGCTTGTGTATCGACTACCGCCAGTTGGACAAAGTTACCGTACGGAACCGGTATCTCTTACCACGTATCGACGATTTGTTCGACCAGCTTCAGGGGGCAAGATATTTCTCGAGGATCGATTTGCGATCAGGATACCATCAGCTATGAGTTCGACAGGAGGATATACCGAGGAAAGCTTTCCGCACGCGCTACGGCCACTATGAGTTTTTGGTGATGTCGTTCGGACTCACCAACGCCCTAGCAGCATTCATGGATTTGATGAACCGTATATTCCAGCCGTATCTCGACTTGTTCATCATAGTGTTCATTGATGATATTTTGGTGTATTCCCGGAGCCGAGAGGAGCACGAGCAGCACTTGCGGATTACGTTGCAGACTTTGAGGGAGCACCAGCTTTTCGCAAAATTTTCCAAGTGTGCATTCTGGCTGGACAGCGTTGGTTTCTTGGGTCACGTGATTACGAGAGATGGCATATGTGTGGACCCGAAGAAGATCGAGGCCGTTCAGCAGTGGCCCAGACCGACATCAGTTATGGAGATCCGCAGTTTCCTAGGCCTGGCTGGCTACTACAGGCGATTCGTTCAGGATTTCTCCCGTATTGCTGCACCTTTGACCGGATTGACCCGGAAGGGAGTTCCTTTCGATTGGACGGAGGAGTGCGAGCACAGTTTCCAGCAGCTACGGACTTGTTTGACTATGGCGCCAGTGTTATCATTGCCTTCTCATTGCCTTCAGGATCAGGCGGATTCGTGGTTTATTATAATGCTTCACGAGTGGGGCTAGGGTGCGTATTGATTCAGCATGACAGGGTGATCGCGTATGCTTCACGGCAGCTGAAGAAACATGAACAGAACTATCTCACTCACGGTTTGGAGATGGCTGCAGTGGTCTTTGCACTTAAGATCTGGCTATATTACCTATACGGCGAGTCATGTCGGATATTCACTGATCACAAGAGCTTAAAGTATATATTTCAGCAGTGAGACCTGAATCTCAGACAGCGTCGTTGGATGGAACTAGTAAAGGATTACGATTGCGAGATCTTGTATCACCCGGGCAAAGCTAATGTAGTGGCGGATGCTTTGAGCAGGAGGCCCGGGGGTAGTTTATCTTGTTTGAACGCAGTACAGAGGCAGTCGTCGGCAGATTGCCAGACTTTATGCGACAGCCGAGTTGAGTTCGAGTTCACTCCGACAGGGGGACAACTTGCGCATGTTCGTGCACGTCCGCAGTTACTTGACCGTATTCGAGAGGCACAGCCCAGCGATGACCGTCTTTCAGAGATCATGGAGCAGATTAGGCAGGGTAGAGATTCCGAGTTCTTGATCGATGATCAAGGAGTAATGCGATTTGGGACTCGACTGTGCGTACCAGATTCTGACGGACTACGACGTAAGATTCTTGAGGAGGCGCATAGATCGACATACAGCGTTCATCCGGGTTCCACCAAGATGTACCGCGATTTGAGAGATGTCTTTTGGTGGGACGGGATGAAGAGGGACGTCACAGACTTCGTGTCGAGATGCCTGACTTGTCAGCAAGTCAAGGCCGAACACCAGAGGCCCACGGGAGAGTTGCAGCCTTTGCCCATTCCGGAGTGGAAATGGGAGCAGATTTCTATGGACTTCATTGTGGGTCTATCCAGGACCAGTCGAGGGTACGACTCCATTTGGGTGATCGTGGATCGATTGACGAAAGCGGCTCACTTCCTGCCAGTGAAGACGACTTTCGGTTTTGCTCAGTATGCCCAGATATATATCGACAAGATTGTACGACTGCATGGAGTCCCGACGTGTATCGTGTCCGACAGAGGCACCCAGTTTACCAGCCGACTATGGCAATGACTTCAGGAGGCATTGGGCACCCGTTTGAATTTCAGCACAGCATTTCATCCGCAAACTGACGGCCAGTCAGAGCTGAGTATTCAGACTCTTGAGGACATGCTCCGAGCGTGCGTTTTAGACTTCGGAGGTAGCTGGGATCATCATTTACCCTTAGTGGAGTTCTCCTACAACAACAGCTTCCAGGATACTATTCAGATGGCATCTTTCGAGGCATTGTATGGGAGGCGATGCAGATCGCCCGTCTGTTCGACAGAGCTCAACGAGAGCAGTATATTGGGGCCGCAGCTTGTTGAGGAGACGACAACGAAGATACAGTTGATTCGAGACCGGATGAGAGCGGCTCAGAGCAGGCAGAAATCATATGCGGACAGGCGTCGTCGCACACTAGAGTTCGCAGTTGGCGATCATGTTTTTCTGAGGGTCTCTCCGATGAAGGGCGTGATGCGATTTGGGCGAAAAGGAAAGCTTAGTCCCAGATTTGTGGGTCCCTTTGAGATCCTCGAGCGTGTCGGCTCAGTTGCGTATCATTTGGCTCTTCCACCCAGCTTTCCCGATGTTCACCCCGTCTTCCATATTTCGATGCTCCGCAAGTACCTTCACGACCCTTCCATTGCGATTCAGCACCCGACAGTCCAGCTAGAGCGCGGCCTTTCTTTTGCAGAGCAGCCGGTGGTCATCCTGGATCGGCAGGTGAAGAAATTGAGATTGAAAGTTATATCGACCGTCAAGGTCCTTTGGCGTGACCCGAGCAGCGAGGAGGTCACCTGCGAGACCGAGGACGAGATGAGGAAGAAATATCCCCATCTCTTTGGAGGTACGCGTAGCTATATTTTTAAATTCGGGGACCGAATTTCTTTAAGGGGGGAAGATTGTAGCGCCTTGAAAAGTCGTTTTGGTGTTTTACTGAAAATCGGTGAAAATTTGGTATTTTTCCGTAAATCGTCTTTTTTGTTATTTTGCAGTTTAGGCCTAAATATACCTAATTTGGATTGGTAATTGCTATTTTTTAGTAGCTAATGAGTTATAAATTTCTAGTCATTTAAATTTTTTCCCCTATTTTACTATTTTTAATATTATTTTAAGCTGTTAAAAATATATTAAATTAGTGATAAATACAAATTTTATTGGGCTAATTTTAATCTTTAGAATCATATTAACAAAAATCTAGTTAGTAATATAATTTTTTAGTATTTTATTTCAAGTTCTAATTGGTTATTATTATGGAAAACTAAAATTTTAATTAAATTGAACTAAAACTTGCAAATATGGTATTGTGGGGGGTCTTTTTGCATAGATTTTTTTTGTCAAATCTCTCATACTCACCCCTCACTCCCTTGGCCGGCCCTACCCATAGCAGCCCAAGAATTTTCTTTCCCTCTTTTTGACTTTAAATCATGTGAGGAAATGGGTTAAAAAAAGGGTTATATATATTTATTTGAGGTAAGGATATTATGGTAATATGAGAAGGTTGACTTGGAATTTTTTCCCCAACTCCCCCACACCTCTCCCCACATCCTTGCTGCTGAAAATCCTGCAGAAACAGCCCCAATTTTCCTTCTCTTTTTCCTTCCAAAAATTCATCAAAATCCATTAAAATCCATCAAAAAATCAACAAATCCTTCACTAATTCAACACAAAACCCTATTCTATCTCTTCTCAAACCCAAATTAGTTGAAAACTTATGGAAAGGAGGCATCTTTAGAGGCAAATCACCATGCTAGATCCATAGAATTGAGGTATAATTTCTACCCATTTAAGTTCTTATGGTTAGATTTTCTTAAATTGAATTGTTTAGTGTTAAATCTTTTGTTAATTTCTAATATAGGTTTTTCAAGAGAATGGTTTGAGTTAAACTAGGGTTTTAGAAACCATTATTAAGTTAATTATTCTATTTTGCTATCTAGTGTTTTATACAAACCAAATCTAAGGGTTTAACTTGCTTATTGGACTTCAAATTAGTGTTAATTTAGGGTTTTATGTATAGTTTGGGTTGGATTTTGTTAGTTATGAAAAATCAAGAAAGGTTTTGTTATGGAAAAAAGGGGATTTGAAGCATTACATGTGGGTTATGTGAGGGTTGTAGATTGCTTGTAGTGTGGTTGGTTGTTCAAGCTTGATAGTAGTCTTTTGTCGCAATGCGACGGTGTTTGCACCGATTTTAGAATGCAAATGCTTACTAGTTTTTTTTATAAAATTATGTGATGAATTATTTGTGATATCTTGATGATTGTATTGGCATCTTCTATGACTTTTAGGGTGTGTGAATGCGTATTTTTGGTTTTATCGGGTTTTAGCTTTGCCGGGCGCCCAAAATGATGATTATAGTTAGTTTTTGTGATTTTCGCGTGTGTTCCGCGCACCTTGTGCACGTTGTACCTTACTCGTGAACGTTGATATTTTCGTTTGGGGATTTGCGTCGTTTCATGATATGTAACCTTATGTTTCGTATTGGTGCAAATTCCAGGTTCGGTCGCGGAGACTTCGGACGCGGCACGAAAAGGGAAAGCGGTGATTGGACATAGCTAGCTGGGGATTCCGATGAGTAGATGTAACATCTACGGGGGAATATCGTTTGGATGGCGCAAGTCCCCCGATAGTTTAAGTAGTTAAAGATTTCTAGTGATATTAGTAACTACATCCATGCTTTATCTGACATACATATGCGAACCCATTCTATAGGACACCTGCACCATTGCCAGGGTTTTTATATGCAGCACGAGCACTATTCATGCGTACACACACGCCCTGGTAATTGCCATGCCACGACACTAGATAACTTATAATCTAGAATATTGTCACCATATTTGATACTTAAACCTGTACTATTGAATTAAATCCTTAAAATAATATTGTAGAATTGCTATTCATGTGCATGTATATCATTATATCATTTGTTCATGCCTAGTCTATTAATCATACATTGTAACTTGAACATTGATACCATATGCATTCATTATCCTTGACGTATGCATTCATGATGATTTCTTAAGATTTATGATATTTCTGGATTTCGGGGGAAAGCCGCAAAATTTCTAAAACTTATTACCCTTTTAAAATATGCAAAATTGCGGTTTTCTAGTGATGTAAGTGTCGTCCACCATGAGCTTGCTGTGGTTTTCGAGACCCGTTTCGAGGAGTTGGATGAGCCGTCTTGGGTACATGGTGGGCCCGGTAAGGTACCCCGGGGTGAGAAGGTCGTGTTGTTGATGTTGAGCCGGGCAGGAGATAGACTACCTACCGATGACTTTTTGGTACGACGGATATCCAGAGGATACCAACCGTGGCCGCGAGATGATGAGATATTGACATTTGAGATGGGTCAGCCGGACGGCTGAGGCCAGAGATACTATGATATGGATATATGAGATTGAGACAGTTTTGAGGTGTCGATGCTGGGCATGGATTCTTGTTGATTCCATTGGTATTGTGATGATATTTCAAAAGAGATTCCTAAAAGAAAAAAATATGGTTTCTTATACTTACATATTCGGATCACGAGTGGATTCATATTGCATACATACCTGCTAGTACATTCATGTTGCATACATACCTGCTAGTATATCCTGCCATACCTGTATTGTAGATGCTAGGATGCTTGTGTGCATGCTTGCGATAGCCTCTATAGATGTTATTTATTACTCACGAGTTGGCAACTCACCCCCGTTGTGCCACAGACTTTTTGCAGGCCCGATCCGTCAGTACTGTTTCGGCGGACGCACTTCCTCCTTTTGCGTGGATTGAGGATTTTTGCTCGTAGGTGGGTTGTATTATTATTTGGTACCACCTTGTATATTCTTTGTATCTAGAGTACTCCATCTACTGTATCTACCAGTACTGTTGTATATTGACTTAGGGGCGAGACAGTGAGATTTTTGGGCTTGTATATTATTCTTTGGGTCGCGCTCACTTGAGCCGACATGTTGCTTCTTACTTATGCCTTTTTATGTTTATTTATGCACATTGCTGATTTACATTGCGTGGGATTTGTGACCGCCTTGTGGCAAAGAGCTAGCTCCCGCTTGGGGATGCCTTATTTGTTGTATTCATATATATTCTTGTTGTACCCATTTTGGGGGCCAGTATTTACAAAGGAGACTCTACCGAAATTTTCGGAAAAATTGATATTGTTTTTAAAAAGGCTTGATATGAATTATTTGATAAACTCGCTTTCAATTGATTGGTTTTCCTTCACTCTTCTGCTTATTGGTTTTGATTTCTGGGCTTTGGCTTACTTATTTTACGGACGTCTTGAGACATTTCGTAACTTAAGTGTCAGTCACGTTCCATACCCTGCGGGTCGTGACATAGCTACAATTACATAACTCCACCCAAGTCGCCTAAGTTCTAGAGATAACAAGGAATCAAGTTTCGAGTCGACATGCTAAAGAGATTTGCATATCGTAAAAGTATGATCGGGAGGAGGTTAAGATTCAAGAGCGGTAAAACGGCAAGGTGGCAGGACATGTTTCATAATCACGAGTATTCTGATTCATGTATTGGGTACAATACCCAACTACAAAAAGAATCAACCCAATTAATCTATGTCTCTGATACCAAAAGAACTATGTCACGCCCCGCTTCCCAGAGTACGCTAAGGTAGGCACGTGACATAGCCAACCATGCTACCTGTGGATATGAATTATCCTTCCACAGTCACATTACGGCTGTAGAGATATCAAGAACAAAAATAAAACTATTTAGCACATGTCCAGAAGCCAAAATAAAACGAGTCAAGAATAAATAATGCGGAAGCAAAAGATTCAATACAAGAATAACTGGAATGTATGTCCCATAATGCGGGCTCACATCAGGAATGAAAATACTGAAAAATAAAAGAACTAACTACTAACGAGTCCTCACTGCTCAGCCTGCTGACTGAAGTACTCCTGCTCGGACTACAGCAAAGGTAAGGAATCTGGGCCATGCAAAACCCAGACGTCAGCGCGTCATAATATCAAGCAATAATATTAACAGGAGTAGTATGACATGCAGGTATGAGTATGAGCAAGAGTATAATGAGAATATATAACGGTGAATGTGTCAGTATAAGTGAAGTGCAGGGATATCTAAACTGTGCTACGGAGTCATCTATTCTAAAGTCTTCGAAACCAAGTAATGTAATCCTCATCGTAACTCGTCGGTGGTTATTTCGTAACGCCCAGAAAGACGGCAAACAATAGGTATTCCATAACGCCCGGAAAAACGGCAAACAATGGGTATTCCGTAACACCCGGAAAAACGGCAAACAATGGGTATTCCGTAACGCCTGGAAAAACGGCAAACAATCGGATGGACTTTTGAGTTACGTTCGGTTACAATATTGATTTCCCCATACCCCCAAGTTATATATGTTTAAGTCAAGTATAAAATAATCCAGCACTAATGCCAACCCATGATCAGGCAGGTATAGGTTTGCCTGTATAGACAACAGGAACGGTCCGTGAGGACTACAGGTGTCATGACCCTCAGGGTACGGAACGTGACTGGCACTTAAGTTTACGAAACGTCTCAAGACGTCCGTAAAATAAGTAAGCCAAAGCCCAGAAAACCAAAACCAAATAAGCAAAAGAGTGAAGAGAACCCAATCAATTGAAAACGAGTTTATCAAATAAGTCATATAAAACCTCTTTAAAAACAATATCAATTTTTCCGAAAATTTCGGCAGAGTCTCATTTGTAAATACTGGCCCCCAAAATGGGTACAACAAGAATATATATGAATCCAACAAATAAGGCATCCCCAAGCGGGAGCTAGCTCTTCGTCACAAGGCGGTCACAAATCCCACGCAATATAAAGCAACAACATGCGAAATAATCATAAGGAAGCATAAGAAAAACAGCATGTCGACTCAAGTGAGCTCGACCCCAAAATGTAGCATAAAAAGTCCACAAATCTCACAGTCTCATCTCTAAGTCAATATACAACAATACTGGTAGATACAGTAGATGGAGTACACTAGATACAAGAATATACAAGGTGGTACAAAATAGTAATATAACCCACCTAAGAGCAAAACCTCGAGTCCAGGCAAAAGAGGCAAAAGAAGCAAGTGCGCCTGCCGCTACTGTACTGACGGAGCGGACCTGCAAAAGGATGTGGCACAACGGGGGTGAGTTGCCAACTCGTGAGTAATAAATAACATCTACAAAGGCTATCGTATGCATGCACACAAGCATCCTAGCATCTAAAATACAGGTATGGCTGGATGCACTAGCAGGTGTGTATACAACATCAGTGTACTAGCAGGTGTATGTATGCAACATGAATATCTGAGGTCTCAATAGGTATATATAAGAAACATTCTATCTCTTTTTGTTTTTGAAACTCTTTTAAAATGCCAGCATAATACTCATAGAATCGACAACAATCTGTGTCCAGCAATGACACCTAAAAACTGTCTCAAATCTCATAAATCCATGTCATAGTGTCTCTGGCCTCAGCCATCCGGCTGACCCATCTAAATATCAATATCTCATCCTCTCGCGGCCCCGGTCGGTATCCTCTGGATATCCTCCGTGCCCAATGAAGTCACCGGTAGGTAATCCGTCCCCTGCCAGGCTCATCGTCAGCAACACGAGCTTCTTGCCCCGGGGTACCTTACCGGGCCCACCATGTACCCGAGACGGTTCTTCCAACTCCTCGAAACGGGTCTCGAAAACCACAGCAAACTCATGGTGGACGACACTTACATCACTAGAAAACCGCAATTTACATATTTTAAAAATATAATAAGTTTAGAAATTTTGCGGCTTTCCCCCGAAATCCAGAAATATCATAAAATCTCAAGAAATCCTCATAAGTGCATATGTCAATGATAATGAATGCATATGGTATCAATAATCAAGTTGCGATGTGTGATTAATAGATTAGGCATGAACAAATAATATGATGAAGTACATGCACATGAATAGCAATCCTACGATTTCATTTTAAGGAATTAAAGGCAATAGCACAAGTTTAAGTGTCAATTATAGTAAAAGGTTTCAATTTAAAGGTTATCTAGTGTGGTGGCATGGCAATTACCAGGGTGTGTGTGTAAGCATGAATAGTGCTCGTGCGGCATATAAAAACCCTGGCAATGGTGCAGGTGTCCTATAGAATGGGTTCGTATATGTATGTCAATATAAGGCATGAATGTAGCAAATAATCATACAAGTATTACACCCCTAATTACTAATATTACTAAGAATCTTTTTAAGCTACCAAAACTATCGGGCGACTTGCGCCATCCAACGATAGTCCCCCTTAGATGTTACATCTACTCACCGGAATCCCTAGCTAGTCACGTACAATCACCGCTTTCCCCTTTCGAGCCGCGTCTGACGTCTCCGCGACCGAACCTGGAATTTACATCAATACAAACATAAGGTTACATATCAAGAACGACGCAATTCCCTAACGAAAATACCAACGTTCACAAGCTAGGTACAACGTGCACAGGTGCGCGGAACGCACGCGAAAATCGCAAAACTAACTAGAATCGTCGATTTGGTCGCCCGGAAAAACTAAAACCCCAACACTCAAAAATCCGCACTCACACATCCTAAAAGTCATAGGATACGCTAAAAATGTCATCAAGACATCGCAAATAATTCATCACAATATTTTAATAAAAACTAGTAAGCTAGAATTTGCAATTTGGTGCAAATATCGACAATTAGCGACAAAGTTAACACAATCCAACACAACAATCCAAACTAACTCACTAGATAGCCACTACACTAATTTTAAACCATTAACTATGCTTCAAAACATATTTTCCACAATCAACCCTTCTCTTGATTTTTGGTAATTAGCAAAACAAGAAAAATATCACACAAGATTAACTTGGATTAGCATAACATCAAGCCATTTGAGCAAAGTAACCTTATAGATTGGTTAAGTAAACAACTAGATAGCTAATTAGCTTTAATTAACTAATAATGGTTTCTAAAAACCCTAGTTTAACTCTAACCATAAACCTTTAAAAACTAGATTAGAAACTAACACTAAATTAACACTAGATTTTAGCCCAATTAGCAAGTTAACCACTTAGATTAAGCTAACAAAATAACTAGGTAACAAAATAGCTTAATTAATCTCTTAATGGTGTTCTAAATCCTAAATTAATTTCAAACCACAACTTTAAAAAAACTAGTATCCAAATAGCACTAAAATTAACACTAAAACAATTTTCAAAGTTCTAATTAGCACACTTTAAACTACAATTTAACCCAAGATTGAAATTATACCTCACAAGCCCAAACCCTATGTTTCTAAAGCCTCCCAAGATGCCATCTTTCTCCAAGATTTGAACCAATTTGGGTTTGAGAAGAGAGAGAATAAGGTTTTGTGTTGAAATAGTGAAGGATTTGTTGATTTTTATTGAATTTTGATGCAATTTTTTGAAGAAAATGAGAGAAAAGAGAAGGAAAATAATGGAATGGGGGGGGGGAGCTGGTCTCGGGCAGAAGAGGGAGAGGGGAGTGGTGTGGGGTGTATGGAAAAAGTCATGGTCAAACCCCCTCAAAGTCAATACACCATACCTCCAAATACTATATTTTAAAACCTACACAAAACACCTCCTTTCTTCACATGAAAAAAGGCAAAGTGAGGTAAGGAATTTCTGGACCTGATGATGGTGGGGCCAGCCTAGAGAGAGTGGGGGTGAGTGTGAGTGGATACAAAAAGGTTTTATGCAAAAAGACCCCCCACAAGTCCAAAATTGCAAGTTTTAGCTTAAAATTCAATAAATTTCGTTTTCCATATTAAAAATTTGTTAAAACTTAAAATAAATTACTAAAAATTTATGTTACAACTAGATTTTAATTAACATGATTTTAAAGCTTAAATTTAGCCCATTTAAATTTGTATTTATCGCTAATTTAATGTATTTTCTTACCGGCTTAAAATAATATTAAAAAAATTGAAAAATTAGGGAAAAATTTTAAACGACCAGAATTTCATAATTAACTCATTTGCTACTAAAAACTAGCAATTACCTATCCAAATTAGGTATAATTAGTCCTAAACTGCAAAATAACAAAAATGACGGTTTTCGGAAAAATACCGAATTTTCACCGATTTTCAGGAAAACACCAAAACGACTTTTCAAGGCGTTACAATCTTCCCCCCTCAAAGAAATTCAGTCCCCGAATTTAAAAATAACTACGCATACTTTCAAAGAGATGGGGATATTTCTTCCTCATCTCGCCCTCGGTCTCCCAGGTGACCTCCTCGCTGCTCGGGCTACGCCAAAGGACCTTGACGGTCGGTATAATCTTCGATCTCAACTTCTTCACCTGCCGATCCAGGATGGCCACCGGCTGCTCTGCAAAAGAAAGGTCGCGCTCTAGCTGGACTGTCGGGTGCTGAATCGCATGCGAAGGGTCGTGAAGGTACTTGCGGAGCATCGAAACATGGAAGACGGGGTGAACATCGGGAAAGCTGGGTGGAAGGGCCAAACGATATGCAACAACGCCGACACGCTCGAGGATCTCGAAGGGACCTACAAATCTAGGGCTAAGCTTCCCCTTTCGCCCAAAACGCATCACGCCCTTCATCGGAGAGACTCTCAGAAAAACATGGTCGCCAACTACGAACTCTAATCTGCGACGGCGCCTGTCCGCATACGATATCTGCCTGCTCTGAGCCGCTCTCATCCGGTCTCAGATCAACTGTATCTTCGCCGTCGTCTCCTCAACAAGCTGCGGCCCCAAAATGCTGCTCTCGCTGAGCTCTGTCCAACAGACGGGCGATCTGCATCTCCTCCCATACAATGCCTCGAAAGGTGCCATCTGAATAGTATCCTGGAAGCTGTTGTTGTAGGAGAACTCTACTAGAGGTAAATGACGATCCCAGCTACCGCCGAAGTCTAAAACGCACGCTCTGAGCATGTCCTCGAGAGTTTGAATGGTCCGCTCTGACTGTCCGTCGGTCTGCGGATGAAACGCTGTGCTGAAGCTCAAACGAGTGCCCAAAGCCTCCTGAAGTCTCTGCCAAAGTCGGCTGGTGAACTGGGTGCCTCGATCTGACATGATACAAGTCGGTACGCCATGCAACCGCACGATCTCGTCGATGTAAAGCTGGGCATACTGAGCGAAGCTGAAAGTCGTCTTCACTGGCAGGAAGTGAGCCGCTTTCGTCAATCGATCTACGATCACCCAGATGGAGTCGTACCATCGACTGGTCCTGGGTAGACCCACAACGAAATCCATCGAAATCTGCTCCCATTTCCACTCCGGAATGGGTAACGGCTGTAGCTCTCCTGCGGGCCTCTGGTGCTCGGCCTTGACTTGCTGACAAGTCAGGCATCTCGATACAAACTCCGCAATGTCCCTCTTCATCCCGTCCCACCAGTAGGTCTCTCTCATATCATGGTACATCTTGGTGGAACCGGGGTGGACACTATACACTGATCGGTGTGCCTCCTCAAGAATGTCGCGCCGTAATCCATCGGCATCTGGTATGCACAGTCTAGATCCATAGCGTAAAATCCCGTGATCGTCAATCACGAACTCGGAAAATCTGCCCTGTCCCATCTGTGCCATGATCTCTGAGCAACGGTCGTCACTGCGCTGTGCCTCATATATACGGTCATGCAACTGTGGGCATGCACGAACATGCGCGAGCTGTCCCCCTGTCTGAGTGAACTCGAACTCAACTCGGATGTCGCATAACATCTGCCAATCTGCTGACGACTGCCTTTGCACTGCGCGCAAAAAGGATAGACTACTCCCGGGCCTCCTACTCAATGCATCTGCCACCACATTCGTCTTGCCTGGGTGATATAAGATCTCGCAGCCGTAGTCTTTCACCAACTCCATCCAACGACGCTGTCTGAGGTTCAGGTCTTGCTGCTGAAATATGTACTTTAAGCTCTTGTGATCAGTGAATATCTGACACGACTCGCCGTATAGGTAATGCCGCCAAATCTTCAGTGCAAAGGCCACTGCAGCCATCTCCAAATCATGAGTGGGGTAGTTCTGTTCATGCTTCTTCAACTGCCGAGAAGCATATGCGATCACCCGGCCATGCTGCATCAACACGCATCCTAACCCCACTCGCGAAGCATCACAGTAGACCATAAATCCGCCTGATCCCGAAGGCAAAGATAATACCGGCGCCGTAGTCAAATAAGTCCGTAGCTGCTGAAAACTGCGCTCGCACTCCTCTGTCCAAACGAAAGGAACTCCCTTCCGGGTCAAACCGGTCAAAGGTGCAGCTATACGGGAGAAGTCCTGAACAAAACGCCTGTAGTAGCCCGCCAGGCCTAGAAAACTACGGATCTCAGTAACCGATGTCGGTCGGGGCCACTGCTGAACAGCCTCAATCTTCATCGGGTCCACACAAATGCCGTCTCTCGTAACGACGTGACCCAAGAATCCGATGCTGTCAAGCCAGAATGCACACTTGGAGAACTTTGCGAACAGCTGGTGCTCCCTCAGAGTCTGTAACGTAATCTGCAAATGCTGCTCGTGCTCTTCTCTGCTCCGGGAGTACACCATGATATCGTCGATAAACACGATGATGAACAAGTCAAGATACGGCCTGAATGTACGGTTCATCAAATCCATGAATGCTGCTGGGGCGTTGGTGAGTCCGAACGACATCACCAAAAACTCGTAGTGGCCGTAGCGCGTGCGGAAAGCTGTCCTCGGTATATCCTCCTGTCGAACTCGCAGCTGATGGTATCCTGATCGCAAGTCGATCCTCGAAAAATACCCCGCACCCTGAAGCTGGTCGAACAAATCATCAATGCGTGGCAACGGATATCTGTTCCGAACGGTAACTTTGTTCAGCTGGCGGTGGTCGATACATAAGCGAAAAATTCCATCCTTCTTCTTGACAAACAGGACCGGAGCACCCCACGGAGAAACACTAGGTCGAATAAGCCCCTTATCTAACAATTCCTGCAACTGATCCTTCAGCTCTCGAAGCTCTGCCGGGGCCATCCGATAAGGCGGTATAGAAATAGGCCCCGAGCCGGGAATCAAATCGATGCAGAACTCAACGTCGCGCTCAGGTGGTAGCCCAGGTAGCTCATCAGGGAACACATCAGGGAACTCACAAACAACCGGGACCCGGTCCAACGGAACCTCTACAGCCTGAGTATCACAAATATACGCTAAGAATCCCTGACATCCCTTCCGCAAGAGCTGACCAGCGCGAAGAGACGAAATCAAGCTGGGAAGGGTGACTCTGCGGTCTCCCTGAATAACAAGGACTGGCTCTCCCGGAAAGCTAAATATGACTGCCTTCTCACGGCAGTCCACCAAAGCATAACAAGTGGCTAGCCAATCCATGCCCAGAAGCACATCAAAGTCCAACATATCGAGGAGAATCAAATCGACCGATGAATCCCTCTCCCCGATACGAACGGAACACAAACGAAATACAAAACGAGCGACAAACGACTCGCCTACCGGAGTAACAACAACAAGCGGATGATCTAACGATGACGACTCACGGCCCAACATCGGTTCAAAGTGTGTAGATACGTACGAATGTGTGGAACCTGGGTTAAATAATACCCGTGCATCGAAAGAACAAACTGGCAAGGTACCTGTCACAACGGCATTGGATGCCTGCGCATCCTGCGGTGTCAAAGCAGAAACTCGGGCATGTCCTCCACCGATAGCGGGCTGACCTCGACCTTGGCCTCTGCCTCCTCGTCCTCTCTGAACAGGACCGCCGCGCCCACGGCCTCTGGGTGCACCTAACTGGCGTGGAGCATCGCCGGTGGTAGGAAGTAGGGCTCTCTGAGGAGGGGATGGTGATGGTGGTAGGGTCACATGCGGAACTGTCGCTGCTCCCTGTCGTCTCGCCGGACAGTCTCTGACAAGATGGTGCGGACTCCCGCACCCAAAACACCCTGGCGACGGCTGCTGTCCCTGGGGATATGAACCATATAACTGTCCCCGTCCAAATCCTCTGCCAGGCCTATCTCTCGGAAAAAATCTGGCGCGCTGCCTCTGAGACGGTACATCGGTGCGAATCCTCTTCGGCCCAGAAACGGCCGAAGTCTGTGATATGCGTGCCTCCATCCGTAATGCTGTATCCATAGCAGCTGAATAAGTGTCGTAGTGCTGGGCGCCAATGGCAAGATATAGCTGGGCATCAAGTCCCTGTACGAACCTCTTCACCATCTTCTCTTCGGTATCCACCAAATACGGAGCATATCGGGATAACTGTGTAAACTGGATGTCATACTCAGACACCGTCATCCCAGGTGTCTTGACTAAGGCCTCGAAGCTACGAGCTCTGGCATCACGAACGCTCTCTGGGCGGAAACGAGCTAGAAAGACCGCTGTAAACTCGGCCCACGTCATAGGCGGTAGACCTGCAGCTCGACCTCTCAAGACTGACTCCCACCATGTCTGCGTGAGACCCTCTAGTCGGAAACTCGCAAGCTCTACCCATCGATCATCCGAACATCTCAACGAACGACAGATCCTGGCTAAACTGTCAAGGAATGTCTGTGGGTCCTCCGCTGCCTCGGTGCCGGTGAATACTGGAGGTCTCAGCCTCATGAAATCCTGTAGTAAAACCGGGATGGTCACGGCGGTAGTAGTAGGAGCAGGTATCATAGCAGTCTGGGATGTGGTAGGTGCGTCATCCGGCCTCGGTGTACGACTGGCTGCAACTAGGGATCCTACCATCTGACGTAGCTCCTGCATGCCCCTCATCATCTGTCGCAACTCCTCCATACCAGTCTCGAGCCTATCCATACGGCCTGGGGAAGGTGGATCGGTCTGTCCCTGCGGCGTAGGCATACCACCCTGCTCAGTCCTAGTCTCAGACGAGCCAGCTCGAATCTCGTCTCGGGCGGCAGCCCTCTGTGCCCTCGTAGCCTTCGGCGGCATAGTGGCTGTAACAGGAAAACGGATAGTAAGAACAGTGTAATAGAATCATAGGATACACGGAACTGAAGAAGGAATTTTCAAGCAAGTATATTCTATAGTCACTTAGGCGGAGTACCGTATCGCAAGTATGCCGCGGACATACACACGCTACGTTACCCTACTTAAGTCACTTACTCCATCTACCAAGGGTCATCCTACACTCAAAAAGGTAAAACCTATCACTCTGATACCAACTTTGTCACGACCCGCAGGATACGGAACGTGACTGGCACTTAAGTTTACGAAACGTCTCAAGACGTCCGTAAAATAAGTAAGCCAAAGCCCAGAAAACCAAAACCAAATAAGCAAACGAGTGAAGAGAACCCAATCAATTGAAAACGAGTTTATCAAATAAGTCATATAAAACCTCTTTAAAAACAATATCAATTTTTCCGAAAATTTCGGCAGAGTCTCCTTTGTAAATACTGGCCCCCAAAATGGGTACAACAAGAATATATATGAATCCAACAAATAAGGCATCCCCAAGCGGGAGCTAGCTCTTCGCCACAAGGCGGTCACAAATCCCACTCAATATAAAGCAACAACATGCGAAATAATCATAAGGAAGCATAAGAAAAACAGCATGTCGACTCAAGTGAGCTCGACCCTAAAATGCAGCATAAAAAGTCCACAAATCTCACAGTCTCATCTCTAAGTCAATATACAACAATACTGGTAGATACAGTAGATGGAGTACACTAGATACAAGAATATATAAGGTGGTACAAAATAGTAATATAACCTACCTAAGAGCAAAACCTCGAGTCCAGGCAAAAGAGGCAAAAGAAGCAAGTGCGCCCGCCGCTACTGTACTGACGGAGCGGACCTGCAAAAGGATGTGGCACAACGGGGGTGAGTTGTCAACTCGTGATTAATAAATAACATCTACAAAGGCTATCGTATGCATGCACACAAGCATCCTAGCATCTAAAATACAGGTATGGCTGGATGCACTAGCAGGTGTGTATACAACATCAGTGTACTAGCAGGTGTATGTATGCAACATGAATATCTGAGGTCTCAATAGGTATATATAAGAAACATTCTATCTCTTTTTGTTTTTGAAACTCTTTTAAAATGCCAGCATAATACTCATAGAATCGACAACAATCTGTGTCCAGCAACGACACCTAAAAACTGTCTCAAATCTCATAAATCCATGTCATAGTGTCTCTGGCCTCAGCCATCCGGCTGACCCATCTAAATATCAATATCTCATCCTCTCGCGGCCCCGGTCGGTATCCTCTGGATATCCGCCGTGCCCAATGAAGTCACCGGTAGGTAATCCGTTCCCTGCCAGGCTCATCGTCAGCAACACGAGCTTCTTGCCCCGGGGTATATTACCGGGCCCACCATGTACCCGTGACGGTTCATCCAACTCCTCGAAACGGGTCTCGAAAACCACAGCAAACTCATGGTGGACGACACTTACATCACTAGAAAACCGCAATTTACATATTTTAAAAATATAATAAGTTTAGAAATTTTGCGGCTTTCCCCCGAAATCCAGAAATATCATAAAATCTCAAGAAATCCTCATAAGTGCATATGTCAATGATAATGAATGCATATGGTATCAATAATCAAGTTGCGATGTGTGATTAATAGATTAGGCATGAACAAATAATATGATGAAGTACATGTACATGAATAGCAATCCTACGATTTCATTTTAAGGAATTAAAGGCAATAGCACAAGTTTAAGTGTCAATTATAGTAAAATGTTTCAATTTAAAGGTTATCTAGTGTGGTGGCATGGCAATTACCAGGGTGTGTGTGTAAGCATGAATAGTGCTCGTGCGGCATATAAAAATCCTGGCAATGGTGCAGGTGTCCTATAGAATGGGTTCGTATATGTATGTCAATATAAGGCATGAATGTAGCAAATAATCATACAAGTATTACACCCCTAATTACTAATATTACTAAGAATCTTTTTAAGCTACCAAAACTATCGGGCGACTTGCGCCATCCAACGATAGTCCCCCGTAGATGTTACATCTACTCACCGGAATCCCTAGCTAGTCACGTCCAATCACCGCTTTCCCCTTTCGAGCCGCGTCTGACGTCTCCGCGACCGAACCTGGAATTTACATCAATACAAACATAAGGTTACATATCAAGAACGACGCAATTCCCTAACGAAAATACCAACGTTCACAAGCTAGGTACAACGTGCACAGGTGCGCGGAACGCACGCGAAAATCGCAAAACTAACTAGAATCGTCGATTTGGTCGCCCGGAAAAACTAAAACCCCAACACTCAAAAATCCGCACTCACACATCCTAAAAGTCATAGGATACGCTAAAAATGTCATCAAGACATCGCAAATAATTCATCACAATATTTTAATAAAAACTAGTAAGCTAGAATTTGCAATTTGGTGCAAACATCGACAATTAGCGACAAAGTTAACACAATCCAACACAACAATCCAAACTAACTCACTAGATAGCCACTAAACTAATTTTAAACCATTAACTATGCTTTAAAACATATTTTCCACAATCAACCCTTCTCTTGATTTTTGGTAATTAGCAAAATAAGGAAAATATCACACAAGATTAACTTGGATTAGCATAACATCAAGCCATTTGAGCAAAGTAACCTTATAGATTGGTTAAGTAAACAACTAGATAGCTAATTAGCTTTAATTAACTAAATAATGGTTTCTAAAAACCCTAGTTTAACTCTAACCATAAACCTTTAAAAACTAGATTAGAAACTAACACTAAATTAACACTAGATTTTAGCCCAATTAGCAAGTTAACCACTTAGATTAAGCTAACAAAATAACTAGGTAACAAAATAGCTTAATTAATCTCTTAATGGTGTTCTAAATCCTAAATTAATTTCAAACCACAACTTTAAAAAACTAGTATGCAAATAGCACTAAAATTAACACTAAAACAATTTTCAAAGTTCTAATTAGCATACTTTAAACTACAATTTAACCCAAGATTGAAATTATACCTCACAAGCCCAAACCCTATGTTGCTAAAGCCTCCCAGGATGCCATCTTTCTCCAAGATTTGAACCAATTTGTGTTTGAGAAGAGAGAGAATAAGGTTTTGTGTTGAAATAGTGAAGGATTTGTTGATTTTTATTGAATTTTGATGCAATTTTTTGAAGAAAATGAGAGAAAAGAGAAGGAAAATAATGGAATGGGGGGGGGGAGCTGGTCTCGGCCAGAAGAGGGAGAGGGGAGTGGTGTGGGGTGTATGGAAAAAGTCATGGTCAAACCCCCTCAAAGTCAATACACCATACCTCCAAATACTATATTTTAAAACCTACACAAAACTCCTCCTTTCTTCACATGAAAAAAAGGTAAAGTGAGGCAAGGAATTTCTGGACCTGATGATGGTGGGACCGGCCTAGAGGGAGTGGGGGTGAGTGTGAGTGGATACAAAAAGGTTTTATGCAAAAAGACCCCCCACAAGTCCAAAATTGCAAGTTTTAGCTTAAAATTCAATAAATTTCGTTTTCCATAATAAAAATTTGTTAAAACTTAAAATAAATTACTAAAAATTTATGTTACAACTAGATTTTAATTAACATGATTTTAAAGCTTAAATTTAGCCCATTTAAATTTGTATTTATCGCTAATTTAATGTATTTTCTTACCGGCTTAAAATAATATTAAAAAAATTGAAAAATTAGGGAAAAATTTTAAACGACCAGAATTTCATAATTAACTCATTTGCTACTAAAAACTAGCAATTACCTATCCAAATTAGGTATAATTAGTCCTAAACTGCAAAATAACATAAAGGAAGGTTTTCGGAAAAATACCGAATTTTCACCGATTTTCAGGAAAACACCAAAACGACTTTTCAAGGCGTTACAATATGACAGGTTTGTTGGCATTAGACGCAAGATCAGGTAACAGGTTAAGCCATGGTACGTCAGGTCAAGCCGGGTACTGTATTTAAGTGTCATGTCATATCAAGAGTCGTACGGTACCATGTTGGGTCAGATAATATGTGTAGCAAGTCATGTCAGGGTATACAAGATATCATGTGGGTGCTCATAATCAACCAGAATAATCATAGTTATAAATAAACAAGCAATGAGTACTATCAGAACAATAAACTGGCACATGTAATATGACATGCAAATAGGTACAGGTTAAATTATTAGATGTACGGTTATCAGTTTGAGTTTAAGAGATAGTTTCAACATTACATGCATACAGTATGACAATTATGGATGTTAAAAATCATGTTAATAAGTATTAAGTAATTTAGGGATGCAATGATATATACAATATGTTCAATGGATGCAATCATAACTAAAACAGGTTAAAATGCACACGGGTGTCCGATAGAGTAAAACTATAAAAAGAGTACCATAGGTCATGTCAATAATTAAAATATGATTAAACATATAAATGTGGTTATTAGGTTTAGTAAAGTAAATGCAACGGGTAGGTTTCAAGTTTTGAAACTAAATGTAAACGAAACATCGCACTGTTAACTTGGAATTCTTAACTTTAGATTCTATCGATAGATTTAATATGAAATTAGATAAATAAATATAGGAATAGTATGAATAGCATGTATCAAGTTTCACTTGCCTCGACGGATAGCGAAGCGGTAAACGGGACGTCACGCGTCGGCGGGAAAAGTCGCGACGTGCGCACGGTACACGGAATGAACCCAAACCACGCACAAAGGGATCACACGGGTCAGATATCCTCGCTGGGTCGTCGGGATCATCGACGTCGCGGCCGGATTCCGGCGATCGCAGAAAACAGTAAGCATTAAAATTACAAGAACTGCATGAAAGAGAAGAAGAGAAGAAGAGAAGAAGAGATGGAGAATGGATGAGAGGAGGCTCACAATGGTCTGTAGAGGGATCGTGAGGGTCGATGGCGTCGACGGAGCTCCGGCGAGGTACCTGCAGAGGCCACCGGCGATCAAGAAATGGAAACAGAACTGAAAAGAAAAGAAAAGAAGGAGAAAGAAGGAGAAGACGGAGAGGAGGGGAAACAATGCTCACTGAGGGGTGCACGAGGGCCAGGGACACGGGACAAGGTCACTGGCGGCGACTGGAAGTGGAGGTGGCTGAGACGAGTGTGTGTGTGCAGGCTCTTGGTTTGCTATGGATGCACGGGACGACTCTGTGGAAAGGAAGAAGGTGGAGGCGGAGGAGGTAATGGTGTGGAGATGACGAGGTCGAGGGCTTCGTCGTCGGCTGTGCGCGACGAGGAGAGAGGCGGCTAGGGTTTTGAGGATGGGTTCGCTGTGGAGGAGAAAATATAAAGAGAGGGAGAGAGAAAGATTTTACGAGAGGTGAGAGAGAGAATATCTGCGAGAGGAGAGAGAGGAAGAGAGAGATCGAGAGGAGAGAGAGGGGAGAGGAGAGATAAATTCGTCCTTTAGCGGGGAAGAGAGAAAGAGAAAGAGAAAGGGGGAGAGAAAGAGAGAGAGGCGCGTGGGGACCACCAGAAAAAATAGAGTAATGTGATTGGCTTGCGAAAATAAAGAGGGATAGAGGATCTGGGCAGTTTAGGGAATTAATTTTAAAAGATTTTAAAAATTGTCTTAAGAATTATAATGAACTGAAAGATATTAGATATTAATTTTAAAATTCAAACAATTGAATTTTAGCGGAATGTAAATTATTTCAGAAAAACGCCCGGTTCAGGTCCAAATTTTTTAATTTGAACTATGAAAATTATTAGCAAGTTCCAAAAATTGAAACGAAGGATTATATAATGAAAAAGCATACCCCCAAAAACGGACGCACGCACGTGCGTGTAGCCATCCAAATACGCCCGTTTCACTAAACAGGACGAGAACACGATGCAAGGACGCTACCACAAGGCTAGGGGTATCAAGCAGGCCATGTCATGCAATTTTAATTTATTTTACATGATTTAAATTTTTATATGCAACAGATGCGATCCTAGATAAAATACTAGTATATACTAAATTATGAGATGCACTAGTCCATGCAACAAGTCAAGGTAATTTATAAATAAAAGTTAACCAGGTACAAGCAAGCGGGTCGGGTCGAATGCGAAGTAATATGTAAAATACCATTCGCACCCAAACACGCTAAATCAAGAAAGACCATGGATAGGTAAATATGGAAACTGGAATTGGTATAAATGAACTCGGGTGTTACACACTGGTACAGGTTAGTCTGTAGACCCAAGATCGTCATAGAGTCTTGTGTGATTCCCACTGTGCTTTGATTTCCATCATACCACGTCCAAGAGGGCGTGCAAAACGGTGGCTTTTGGGTACAGTCCCGAATCATATGGAGGCAATGAGCGATAGGAGGGGTTTCGTCTCTCCTGGTATAGGGAGTTGATGTTGCACTGTGTTCGATTGGCTATAACTGGAAATCCCTAGCCAGGGTTGCTGAGATTTACTGGTAAGTGTTATCAGTAGTTTATTGAACTGTTATGGACCTCATATTGACACGACTTATTGGTTATTGGGGTCTGACGTTTACCACCCCTAGACTGGATATATGACATATCTGACGAAGAGACCGGACTGTACGGGAGTGTTACTGATTGGATTCGCAGGAGAATGTACATGCTTGCTTGTTGATCTTCTGATCGCTCAATACCTGGGTGACTGTTACGTTTAGCTGACCGCTTGCAGCTTGTGGGTGTTTGATATGATCATCACCTACTGCCGGCGTATTGACGATTCTTTAGAGTCCTACACAGAGGTTTTCTGGCTCAGGCAAAACGGAGTAGGAGCACATATGTGATATGTGCGGGACCGAGAACAATACGTGTATGTGATACCGTATTAGATTCTCACGATATGTGATATCGGCCGGGTATATGTGATATAGCCGGGTCATCGGATCAAGTGTTGATTCGATGAACTGATACAGATTATATTAGTCGGTTATTTATGAAATAGCCGGATTATCGGATCAATTGTTGATTCGATAATTTAATGTATAATTATATATTTGATATATTATATTACATTAAATAATATAAGCTCACTTAAAGATTCTTTTTCTCACTTGGATAATACATTGATATATATGTGATATATGTTAATTGTATTATTTTATTTTGTTACAATAAATATTGTATATGTGATATATAATATTGTAACATGTTAGGGTTACAAATGCAACATGTTTTGTGGAGCTTAAATATGGTTAGTGTTTGGATTAGGGTTAAGCTTGGATGAAGCTTTCATGAAGCTTCTTGAAGCTTTGACTTTGACTTTGATATTTTGTGTAGATATTTCTTTAACCCAACCCAAACCCTTTACTCTAGTTAATTCTCTACCAGGGTTAAGTCTTCTTTCTTAACCCATGGAATGATTTTCATTATTCATCACAAAAGGATTTTG
Organism: Agapanthus africanus; assembly: GCA_030015575.1. NCBI lineage: Eukaryota > Viridiplantae > Streptophyta > Magnoliopsida > Asparagales > Amaryllidaceae > Agapanthus > Agapanthus africanus. Next base: position 95,658,768 of record CM057341.1, on the reverse strand, counting down.
CTTCTTCTTCTTCCTTCTTCTTGCATGAAAACCTTGACTAGGTTTTTGACAAGTGATGATAATGAGTGAGAAATTGAAAACAAAAGAAAGCTAAATTCCTACTTCATCATCCTCATCTATTCTAGCCACTTAGATTAGGGTGTTTGCTTTGCTAATACTTGATTAGTGAAGCAAGAGCTTGGGTTTGTGTTTTTTCAAGATAGATCATCTTAGTTGTTGAAGATCGGAAACATGCTTGCATCTTTCTCTTCATGGAGCCTCTCTAGAGTCCGGGTACTTGATGATCGCAGTGAAGGGACCTCAACACAGAGCTTATGAAGTGAAGGAACGGGCTACAAAGGTTGTAATCCCAAACTCTTAGATGTTAAAGTGTTTAACATGCTTGTTTGCCTAATTTTCTAGTTAAGATCTTGGTTAGGGTTACATAGCACCCAAATTTTTATAAAATGGCATATGCGTTGCCTTGCTAAACCTTTTTGTCGTGCTATACAACCCTACATCCAGTAGTCATCTACAGCAGAGAATTCTATGCTGACTTCAAGGTGGTGGACATACCGAACTTCGATGTAGTTCTTGGTATGGATTGGCTCGGAACATTTTATGCTACCATTGACTGTCGTCAAAGGAGGGTAGTATACGAGATTCCAAACTATCCGGTCTTCTATTTCAAAAGTGGAGACCGTACACTGGAACCAAGTACTTACATGGCGAAACCAAAGAAGTCAGTAATTGCGGCAACTCAAGCGGAGGAAGAATCAAAACCAGAAGTGGTTCGAGAGTTCGACCATGTATTTCCTGACGACATATCAGGTTTGCCTCCCGATCGAGCTCTTGAATTCAGCATTGATTTAGTACCAGGAGCACAACCAGTAATCAAAGCACCTTATCGATTAAGTCCGGATAGTTTGAAGGAAGTCCGAACTCAGTTGAACGAATTATTGGCGAAAGGATGGATTCGTCCCAGCACTTCAAGTTGGGGATCACCTGTACTGCTTGTGAAGAAGAAAGAAGGTTCATACAGAATGTGCATCAATTATAGAGCCTTGAACGAAGTCACGATAAATAACAAGTATCCACTCCCGCGTATCGATGATTTATTCGATCAGCTAAGTGGATCTTGTGTTTTCTCCAAATTAGATCTTCGTTCAGGTTATCATCAGGTGAAGGTCAAGGAAGCCGATATTCATAAAACGGCTTTCAGAACTCGTTATGGACATTTCGAATTTCTAGTGATGCAATTTGGAGTGACCAACGCACCAGCAATATTCATGAACCTGATGAATCAAGTTTTCCGGGAGTACTTAGACAGGTTCATTGTCATCTTCATCGACGACATCCTGGTGTATTCTAAGAGTCGGAAAGAACTCGCCGAACACTTGAGAATTGTCCTGGAAACTCTACGACCATATCAACTCTACGCCAAGTACAGCAAGTGCGAGTTTTGGCTAAATCAAGTTGGTTTTCTTGGACATATTATATCGGGCGAAGGAATCTCTGTGGATCCAGCGAAAGTTTCAGTAGTAAGCGAATGGCCAATACCAAAGTCAGTGAAGGATATTCGAAGTTTTTTAGGTTTAGCTGGATATTACAAAAGGTTCATTGAAGGCTTTTCTAAGATAGCAACACCCCAGACCAAGCTCACACGTAAAGATGAAGACTTTGTGTGGTCAGAAGCATGCGAACAAGCTTTCGTAGAACTCAAGTCAAGGTTGACATCAACGCCTATTCTCGTTATACCGGACCAATCTAGAGGTTTCGAAGTACACTGTGATCCATCCGGTAAGGGATTAGGATGTGTTCTACATCAGCACGGTAAGGCTGTGGTTTATGCTTCTAGACAACTGAAGACTCATGAGCGCAATTATCCGACGCATGATTTGGAATTGGCAGCTGTTATCTTTGCTCATATGATTTGACGCCATTATCTTCTTGGTGAACGAGTGAGCATATACACAGATCATAAGAGTCTGAAATATGTGTTTACCCAGAAAGAACTTAATATGCGGTAGAGACGATGGTTAGAACTCATGGCGGATTTTGATATCAACCTGCAATATCACCCAGGGAAGGTGAATGTGGTACCTGACGCTCTTAGTCGCCAACCATTACCAATGCATCTCACCGCGCAGTGGAAGCTTCAACTGGACTTGCATCAGATGGAGATTGAAGTAGTCATGTCAGGTAACGCTTCAAGTTTGATAAATTTACATGTTCAATCTACCATTGTCAATCAGATCAAAGCAGCTCAAGCAAGTGATGCTAAGTTATAAAAGATCAGAGAAAAAGTAGAGAATGGACTCAGAACAGACTTCATCATCCATGAAGACGGATCTTTGAGATACGGCAGTAGATTGTGTGTACCAAAAGGTTTTGTTCGGGAAGAGTTAATGAAAGAAGCTTACAACTCTCCCTACTCAGTACACCTTGGAGATACAAAGATGTACAAAGATCTACGTCAGAATTACTGGTGGCATGGAATGAAGCATGAAGTAGCCAGAAGCGTCGCTAAATGTTTGGTATGTCAGTAAGTAAAGGCTGAACATCACAGGACTACTAGATTACTTCAACCGTTAACGATCCCAGAATGGAAGTGACAACACATCACGATGGATTTTGTGAATACACTTCCTCGCAGCACAAATGGTAACGATGCGGTATGGGTCATTGTGGATCGACTCACAAAGTCGGCTCACTTCATCCCATTTCGAGTTGGCCAATCAACTGAGACATTAGCAAAGAAGTACATGGAGATAAGAATCTAAGTAAGATTTAAACTCTTCAAATATATATTATCTCTGATACCCATGAACTCATATAGGAAATTGTGAGACTTCATGGAGTACTGGTCTGCATTATCTCCGATCGTGACACCAGGTTCCGATCCAATTTTGGCAGAGTCTGCAAGCGAGCTTGGGAACAAGTCTGAACATTAGCACGGGTTGTCATCCACAAACAGATGGTCAGTCTGAGCGAACTATTCAGATCTTGGAGGATATGCTCAGAGCGTGTATGTTAGAATTTGGAGGATCGTGGGAAGATCACCTACATCTTGTGGAGTTTTCATACAACAACAGCTACCAAGCAAGCATTAGAATGGCGCCTTTTGCAGTGCTATATGGAAGGAAGTGTCGATCGCCATTAAGTTGGACGACATCGGAGACAGAGAACTCCTTGGACCTGAGATGATAGTAGCAACTGTTGATATGGTTCATACTATCAAGGAAAGAATGCGCATAGCCCAAGATAGACAGAAGCACTGGGCTGATGCAAAGCGACGTCACTTGGAGTTCCAGCCGGGAGATCACGTATTCTTAAAGATATCTCCGAACCGCGGAGTGATTCGTTTTGGAAGACGGGATAAGCTAAGTCCGTGATACGTTGGAGCGTTCGACATACTCAAACGAGTCGGTAAAATGGCATACCGCTTGGCACTTCCACCTTCAATGGAAGGAGTGCACAATGTGTTCCACATACCCCAACTCAAAAGGTATGTGAGTAACCCCGAGCTCACTGTACAATCCGATTTATCTTTTGAGCAACAACCTATGGAGATCCTGGACAGGAAAGTGAAGTCACTTCGGAACAAGAAAGTCAACTTGGTTCGAGTGATGTGGAGAAAAGACACTCCAGGAGAATCGACATGGGAAAGGGAAGATGAGATGCATGCAAGATACCCCCACCTATTTGTAAATTAGTCCTTAAAATAAAATTTATAAATTTCGAGGACGAAATTTTTGTAAGGAGGGTAGACTGTAACAACTCCAATTTTAGTATACAAAAATTTGTTTAAAAGTTAATGTATACTTGAGGTATTTGCATTTCCTGTGAGTACTATAAATATTTGTTTTGCTTTTTAATAGCAAGAAGGAGCTTGTAGCTCACTGGTAAGACCTTGCATTGCTGAACCAAAGAACCAGAGTTCAAATCCCATCACCCACATTATTTTTTATATTATTTTCTTTTAATATTTTTAGAATCCCAAGAGTGAACACGTGATAAACACGTAAAACCAAAAGTCACAAATAAAATAAACTGGACCACGAGATAGACCAAGCGACGGGAAGTACATGGCGACCGAACTCGGCCTGAATCGGCTGGCGACTCGGCCGATTCATTGCAAAATCCGATTTGGTCTTCTTGGATTTTGTGCCTCTTGGTCTTCTTAAAACCCCTGTATACTTAAAATACCTGCACATTAACAGAGCTTTTTAAAACTCCATTAAACCCTTTTTAATACAAAATTAAATACATTTTTCTTTGACACCCTTTCACCTACCCTAACCCTAATCTTTTCCTATGAATACCAACCCTAAACACACTCCCCTCACTCACAAATTCTTTCCAAACTCTCAAGAAAACTCTCAAGAATTTTTGTGTACAAGAGGAATTAGCGAAGGGAGAAACTCCGACAAACTTCTGACGACGACCCTAGGAGCTCCTGACGACGAAACGACAAACCAGAACCTACTTCCACTCCATATTCCTCTTTTCTAAGCTCTAATCCAGAAAGTCCCTCCTCCCTCTTATCTTTTCTATTCTAAAATCTCGTATTTCTAAAATCCGACGGAAGCGGAGTTAATCCGACTTCCGATTCGGTTTTTCTTAAAAAGTTCAACTTTCCTCAAATACAACCATACCAAACTCTTACATCTTGACTATTAAACATTAACAAAACATCATGAAAATGTTCCATAGCAAAATATCTCATATTGCAATTTTTATCGTACTTTTTCAGTAAAATACCATGTAGTTTAGTTTCAACTTTAAAATATCATTAACTTGCTATACCTTTAGATAGATCACGAGATAATGAACTACCTCTTCACAACACTCAAATGCAACATAGCACGATACCTTTTGGGAAATATGGATTCGGGAAAATAACGTTTTACACAAAACTACCTTTAACCTATAAAAACCATTTTCACAAAATTACGTATTTTACACAAATCTTTGCAAAGCGCCGCTACAACCCATTTGGGGAACCCGTTCGGGATGGTAAGGATTATCGCACATCCTCGGGCTTAGTAGTGCGAGATGCAGACCTCCGTAAGGAGCATTCGGTCTCGAGAGATCTAAAAATACAAATATCTTAAGAAAATGAGATTTCTAGAAATATAATAAATTAAAATTATTTTCATATAAATATATAAATATATATATATATATATATATATATATATATATTTATGTATCATCAAAATATCTATTTTTGATATAATATAAATATTCCAACTTTTCTAAATAAAAAGAATCATTATACATGAAAATACCATGCAATTCTATACAAGTTCAATACTTTACAATTAAATATCATGTATTATGAAAAATAGGGTTTATTCACTAGAAATGTCACAATGATAAAATTTACATCTATGGAAACTTTAAAGACGATAATAAAATACTTAAGGTGTGTTTTGAAAATTATACGAAATTACTTTTACTTAAAACCCCTTCAAGTTCTATAAATAACCCTAAGGACCCTAGTAAACATAGGTTTAAGCGGGACCAATCTCTTGAGCCTCACGGAGCCGGCGAAGTGGGTGGTTGCCTATTTAAGGTAGACAACTTAACAAACGGTGTTATCAATACGGTAATCGTTTTTGAAAAAGACACAAATCCTGCCGCCCATGTGCAGCAGTTATCGATAACAACAAAACCAAATTCAGGACTTCAATTTCTTTTCTAATTGTTCTGACTCAGACTGAGTCTTATTATAATTAATCTGACTTGAATATGATTCAAGTACAAAACTACAATTCAATATGAATTCAAATATTCAATCTGTTCAATCTATCAATCTATATTGACCGAACTGAACCATGGATATACTTCCATTTACATGATTCTCTAGTGACATCAATTTACTGATATCATGGTTTCGGCAAGTCATCTATTTATACAATCTATATTACACGACAATACAATACAAACAATACCATCAAGATATCGCGGGATTTAAGGGGTAAATTGGTACGGAAGGTGTTAAAAGTGGCACGAGATGGTCACTTAAGACGTAATTACATCCATGCCGTTGTTCCGTGGTATTATCGACAGAGCCATGTATTCTATTTGCCTTTAGTCTCTGGCATATAGAGACTCCTCTCGTATACACTGGCATTCTTTTGTACCAAGTTACAAACAACAGCGTTAACACTAAATACAACTTTAATAGCCACTCTCTCTCTCTCTCTCTCTCTGTCTATTCTACTTCTCTCTTATTTTTGGGACTTACCGAGCGATTGTTCGCTGACGACATTCCTTCTCTTTCTTATTTGGAATGTTGTCAGGAGGACTCGACTCTAAGGAGCACGAGACCATTCATGAGCATTCGTAGCACATCACCGAGCAGTTCTGTCACGACCCAAATGTGGCACGTGACCGGCACTTAAAACACGTGACATCAAAAGACATCGACGCAATCTAAGTAAGCCGCAACTCGGAATCTAAACCCTTTTTGAAAATATTGGAGGTGAGGTTTAAATAACATTTAAATTTAACTAAGTATGTTTGAAAGAATCTATGACGTTTTGAAAATCTGACAGCACCTCCTTTGAAAGTTTTATATAAAAACCTGATACAACTACCACAATAAAATAGTATCCCAACGGGAGCTAACCTTCACGTCCAAAAGACAGAACAGCCAAACAATCTATATCCGAAGTCGACTCTAAAGAGTGCGACATCACCACACATAAACTCTAAGTCTCGCTTCTAAGTCCATAATATATCATTTCTAGGTTGATGGAGTTTCCGCTAGATATAAGAATATATGAATAATCAAGAGTGAGTATGATACAATAATAACTCACTTACCCATCAATCCTCAAAAGAATGTGTGCCCAAGCCGCTGACAATCCAAGCGGTAAAACCTGCAAGAAACTGTGGCACAACGGGGATGAGTTGCCAACTCAGTGAGTAAAAGTACATCTAAAGGTAGAAATCGAAATGCATGACGTTGCCTAGGTCATATATATAGCCCTATCATAATCTGTACCAATATACTATATGATTCTGCATATTTACAATACTAACTATCATGCAATCCCAAGTAAAATATATCAATGTCATATGAGTCAAAATCATGAATCTATAGTTCGTATTTGAATTCTTTTTTGTATATGCATGTCTATACCAATATATGCAGGTACTGTCCTCCGGATCAGTCCTGGTTGAATCCACTAATAATATCTAAATGTGTACCTCATGATAATGATCATATCAATATATATATAGAGATGTCCAGCATCGACATTGAAATCCGAAATCTCTCGTGTCCATCATCGACACGTAAATACAGATATCGTGGACACCACCTCAATAGATGATCGCCACCCGATATCCTGGCTACGATCAGTATCCCCTGGATATCTGCCCTAACCCATTGAAACCTGGTCAGTATCCCCTGGATATCTGCCGTGTTCAATTCTATCACCGAAATCGAGTATCCTCGTTAGGCTCCCCCACCTCAATGCGGCTATCCTTCCTCTCGGTCTCGATCCGGGTCCACCATGTATCCGACTGTCTATCTCCACCACTCAGTCCGGATATTTCACAAATCCGAAATCGTATCGCTACCCCACCCGGTCCGGAATCAAAATCAGGAAACACAAAACTCATGGTGGACATTTAACTCATCATATCAAAATATCAAGTAAGAAATAAGAATACTTGCATAGATTATATTGATGATATATTATATATATATACATATAACAGTGTCCCATACCACCGATATATATTATCAGGAGTAAAATATCCAGAAAATCCATAAGAACCAAATACAACATCTATAATACTAATATTCATAATTTACAATAGAAATAAAGAAAGACTACATAATTATATCACATATGCAGAGATTTCAATTCTACTGTGACATGGTACTACTAATGATGTGTAGTGTAGCACAAGCGTCTGTGCTCGTGCAACATGGCAATCATTAGTATTTGTGCAAGTGTTCTACAGTGTAACAACCTATTTATTTTAATACATATATAACAGTACGGTTATATAGTGATATGGCAGTACCAATGAGGTGTAGTGTAACATATATTCATGTGTTTGTGTAGCATAGTACTCATTGGTATTTGTGAGGTGTTCTATCAGAGTGTGCGTAATTGCAGAAACGTATAATATGGATAATATAATGCAACATGTAAATTAATCTAAACGTAACTATTGTAATTACTTGCTATGAGCTATACCATTATCTTTAGAAATGATCGAAATGTTAAGTTTAAAATAAGGAAGCTGCCCTAAATTTAAAATAGATATTCGTTTTAGAAACTGGCACGCATCCTGCTATTTTATTTAAAGACAACGAACCGTGGTTTTTAAAAGAATATAGCTCATACCAGTATTACATCCTAAATCAGAATATAAGCTAACTCTACCAGTCAAAGGATAAATTGGCCGTATTCAGCACACAAATTTCATCATTTCCAATTCGCATAAATCCTTGTATTATAGCTCATCATATCGCTATATCCATATCATCTCAAGTACGGCACGATTCCTCATACAAACTTAACAAATCATATCCATGTCGTACGGATCTAATCATTATACACATGTCTCCCTTAAAACTAGATATGAACTTTATGCAATGAAGGACATATAAGATACGATACTATATCAATATCTTCAATAACTACTATACTAACTAGAATCATAATACTATTTATAAGGTTGCGGGGGTGCTATACGCCATCCACCCGACTTCCCCAGTAGATATAAATCTACTCACCAACTTAAAAACTTGCTGAATCCACGCTGCTACATCGCCAACTCCGTCTCGGAATCCTCGAATCGTACCTATAGTCGTATTTAAATCGCATAGATGTAAATATCATATCGGAAATCAAAACAACAAGTTAAACACCCGTAGGTTAGAACCTACAGTATACTTATCTCAAAACCGACCATATAATTCTGTCGTTAACGTAATAACGTTAACGGTTCAACTGTAACATCAAAATACGAAAACTTCGTATCATAAATATCTGAATTTTGAGAAAACCATTTTTAAAACCTTCCCAGATTCCTCTGTATGAATAATTAGGTAAAACAAACAATACAGAGACTTATAAATACCAAAACAAAGTTACAAAAGAGAAACCGACACCAAACTCTCAAGAGGGGTCGGCGTCGCCGGAATTTTTAAGGTGGTCGCCGGATTTTGTGGTGAGTTTAGGGCTCTGGTTTAAAGTGTAATCTTCTAGTTTGCTCATTATAATATTGATCTTGCTAGTTTTTTTTAGTGATTTTACTTATTAGTTCCAGATTCACTTTCAGTGGTTAAATTATCACAGAAACTTAGCTTAGGATGCTGCACAGCTAAACATGCTATGTGTTGTATATATAATTTCACTCCTAAACTGATATTAGCTTACAGATTTAACCCACTGAAAAACTAACTTGTTTAAACAATACCAATTATCCTAATATAGATATATGGAGTTACCCTAAAATTTCCAACACCCAATTCCCTATAAAAACCGGCGAGATCGGAATTTTGCTAAGGGTCGCCGGCCAAAATCCGAGGTCATGGGCTCGTATTCCTATGGTTTATTCTAAGTCTAGTATATAAGATTTTGTAGTTGTTTGTTTAGTTTATTTACCAACTAAACTACAGCAGATTCAAACAGAGGCTAATCTTAGCAAAATACGATATCCGATTTCTAAAATAAAATAATACAGAACTGAATAATTTGAAAGGAGAGGAAGATATACCTATGGATATTTGTGTATAGTAGAACACCATCTCCTAATTTGTATGTTGAACCATCTAGGATTGGTAATAGATCAAGCTTGATGATGTGCACAAGTTGATGAAGGGACTTATATATTTTCACTTGGAGTTAAGAATACTTAGGAGTTTCTTGATTTTGGGCTGAAGAATGAATTGTTTTCAGTTGGAATTGCTACTGAAATTCTATGTGTTATGGGTAAATGAAGTGAGGAGCTTTGTAGAGAAAGCATGAGGTGTGGAGGGAGAGGTGGAGGTGGCATGAGAGGAAGAAGGAGGTGTAAGAATAAAAGGAGGTAGTATTTTCATGCAAGAAGGAGGTGTGAGCTTAAACTTCATTTGGAGTTGTGGTGTGTGTAGGGTTCAACTTATCCTAACCATGACCTAGCACCTTTGCAAAAAGGACCTCACACAAAAACCAATTACATAGACTTTTCACAAAACCTCTCACTTTCTAAGTTATTATATAAACACTATTTAATTAAAATGAAGCTAAATTTTCCACCAAAACCCTTGAAATTTACTAATGTTTTAACTAAAATTCCAATTTTTATTAGTTTCATATACTACTTATGGAAATGCCCTATTTGGTTTTAATAACTTTTTAAATTAACCTTTTATTATTTAATTAATTAAATTTATTTATTTTTCTAAAATTTTCAAAATGTTACAAGTTCACTGAAGACCCTGAGCCGTAAGCACTGCTACTTAATTCGTTTCATTTCTGTATTTCCATTTCCTGTTATGCCACTGTTTAGGCATTGTTTTCATTCAGATGTATTTACTTTTCCATGCATTGTATAAAAGAATGTTAATAAATAAAGTTGTTGTTCAGTTATACCTATGGTCTTTGTCTCTTATGCATTTTTATTTATATTGTTTAGATACGCTTAGCGTATTTACTTCAGAGTAAATACGCACCGGCCAGTCACGTCCTCTGCCCATATACTGGGAAGCGGTGCATGACAAAAATTATACCCCGGTTGACCAAGTGAAAGTCAGTCAACCCCCAACCAAGCGGGCCCAAGCTCAAGCAAAGTGGGCCCAAGCCCAAGTCAAGACCAAGAATGGAAGGGCAAGCTCCATGCCAAGAATGAAGCAATAAATTAGTTCAATACAATTTTTTAGAAATAAATGTATGAAAAATGGGCAAAAAGCAAAAATTTTGTAAACCCCATGGCTTATGTGCAAAAAGAAATAAGCACATAAGATATGGGTTGGCATAAGTGCCATTTGGCGAGCCCAAGGGTCTATATGTAAAGTGTGTAACCTGTAAAGGCAAATATGATGAAAAATCAACAACAACTTTTCATTCTCTCAAAAATTTAGGGTTCTGTGCCTCCTTCTCCTTCCTCAAGGTTCTACACCTTCTTTTCTTTTCTGAATTAAATCAAGAGTTTAACTCTTTCTTTTCCAAAAAGAAATAGTTTTTCACCATAAAACCCTTGAAGGAGAACTCTAATCTTCCATTAAATCTCCAAAAGAGAAGATTTTTAAGCCTCGCCCCCTTTTTCTCCAAGATCCAGCCAACAGGGAGGAGGAAGAAGGAGACTTATCTCCAAAAATCCTACTTTTGGAAGATCCAAAGCTTAGAAGAAGACCCAGGGCTAAAGGGGAGAAGAAAAGGGTCCTCTTTGATCATCTCCGAAGATTTTTTGGGAGTTTAACTCCATTTATCAAAATCTTTTAGAGTCATTCGGAGTTTAACTCCATTCAAAATGTTTTGGAGACTAACTCCACAAATAAAATACTCTTAGGAGTCAATATTTAAAATCTTTTGGAGTTAAACTCCACAATAAAAAAATAAAAAAAATCCTTTTGGGAGTTTAACTCTAGATCCCGGGGCTAACCATCTTTTTCTGCAGGCTCCCAGCGCCCACGTGACGGGCATGTGAGGCGCTGGCGTCCAGCGCCCAGCGCCCACATTACGGACACATGAGATGCTGCCCCCAGCGCCCATGCGCCTTGCATGTAGCCCGCGGGTGCCTCACGTGCCGGGCGCGGGAGGCGCAGGTACCCAGCCCTCATGTGCCGGGTGCATGAGGCGCTAGTGCCCATGTGCCTTGCACGTGGCCCGCGGGCGCCCAACGCTCATGTGCCGGCCGCGTAAGGCGCTGGCGCCCAACGCCCACGCCTCTTTAGGACGCTACTCACCCCTCTTTTTTTCAATACACTTTCCGGTGGGACCCTGTAAACTCTGTGATGCCACCGATACGTCCAAATACCCTTCAAAACACAACACATGCACACGGCATATTGAGTTCGCGTGACCAGTTTTACTCGTCAATCGGAGGTTACCTTGCTTCAAAAGCGACGTGTAATTCACGGCAGCTTAGTCCGCGGCTGCCGGAGATTCGGATCCCCACAATCAATAAACCCCGGCCTGCCCCAAGTAGAGAGAATCTGTACATGCCTGACAAGCGTGCGCATTCCCATCTCAATGGGGTGACGAAAAACACCCTATAGATTCTGGTACGCCCGGTGGGACCTTTTCTCTCCTCCCATATTTCGGCTTAAAGGTACATTCAAATTCATTCAAATTATATATCGATTGCCTGTACTGAAGTCATTTTTTTGTGTATAGGTTAACAAGTTTTCAATCACAATCTCAAACTCAGCAATCATGTCTCCCAAGACGAGCTTCGTTTCTGATGCGACTCCAATTCCATATGTGGTCAAAATCAATGCCCGCGTGGTTCTCCCTATAAGTCTCGGCCGGCAATGGGAGGAGTCACCCTGCCAATTTGGTTCCGTCATCATCTACCCTACCGGAAGCGCTCATCTGGCAGAAATCCCGGCAAACCAGGTGGCCAAGCCGGTCTCAAGGGACAAGAGGCCAAACGTTGTGATCGCTAAGGCACCACAACCTAAATTTAAGATGGTGTCCGAACGACTCTCTGGTGCTCCAGCTGGGGGCAAGACTTCCGATACAAAGGGCATCATCAAACGTTGAGAACGAGCTCAGGCAACGACTCCAACAAGTGCACAATCAGGCGTATCACCAAAGCCCTCCATCGTCCAGTCTATGGCGGCTTCCTAAAGAGCCGTAGCCAGTAAAGTGCTCAAAACAGAAAGGTTGAGACAGAAGCGGCTCAGGTCTCGAGCCAATAAGAGGGCCAGGACTCTGGCCAAATGGAATCTTGTGAGGTTCCAAGAGCAGGGTCACCCCGCGACGACAGTTGAGTCGGCCGTAAAAGTCAGTAATTCTTTCGAACCTCTGAAGTGGGTTCAGAAAAACGCCATGACCACCAGAATCAGGAAGACAGCTGTCCGAATGATGCTCCAAAAAGACGTATCCCAGCCCCAATAGAGAAAGTATGACACCGTCTCTTCAAGAGTCTATCGGGCGCTCTGTGCCACACGAAAATATCGGGGCAGACCCAAAAAGGAAGCGCTAACACCATTCAAGAACCCGATCAGGCCAGCCACCTTCAGTCGATTACCCATTACCGAAAAAGAAGGGCCATGACATCGGTCCGCAAAATCAGCTGCCAATAATGAAAAGATGGTTGGATATGTTATCCATACGGTCTTTATGGTGGGCGCGCGTCCCAGCGACAACTTACGCAGCAAAAGTATGGATGGGGCCACCACATCCCAAGCCCAATCTGGCTTAAATGTGGTTGCCGTTTTCCAAGATCAGCTGCTTCCGCTGGACGATGAAAACCCTCTCGATGAGCCCGATAGGCATAAGGACTCCTCAGTCCATGTGGAGTCAAGCTCGGACAGTGAGGAAGAGCTGACTTTCCGCCCTAGGACTGCAGAGCACGAGCTTCTTCAAGAGCTTCGAAAATAGCTCACGAGCAAAGATAAAGAGATGGCCAAGCTCTACTAAAAAATTGATGACCTAATGAATGTTGTGATGCAGCTCACGGCGCAAATTGATCGGGCGCCTTCCAATCAGGCACATGTCTTTACTCATGAGCCGGGTGAAGACAACCTAAATCAACCGATGCATGTCTCTTTGGGTCCAAGGTTGGGTGAGCCGCACGAAAGCCGGCCATATTCCGCTTCGGGGACGCCTTGGCCCCAGATAGCACTATCCCGCTAACACAAGATCGAATATTAGATTTGGTCACTAGCAAGGTTAAAACATTGGTGGCCGAAGCCGAAACTCAGAAAGAAATTGGCAGTAGTGGGCAGCCATATCCCGCGCAGTATGATATGATTGAGTTCCCGAGCGGCTACGTCATTCCTAAGTTCGGAAGATTTGACGGGACGGGAAACGCAAATCAGCACGTCGCCCACTTTAAAGCGTCGCGTGGAAATACATGGAGCAATGTGCGCTCTTTCTTTGTCAGTTTGTCAACAGCCTGACCGGTGTCGCTAACGACTGGTATGCAAGTATACCAGACGGGTCCATCACTATTTTCGTCCTAATGGAGTTTTTGTTTCGGCAAAAATTCATGAGTGTCAGTGACAAAATCTCTATTACTGACCTCTTGAGAACCAAGCCGGGGAAAAACGAAAGCAACATGTACTTTATTGCCCGATGGCGCAACCTCATTGTCAAGTGTGAACCACCGCTAGAGCAGGACCAGTCTGTCAGCCTCCTAATTGGGAACCTCAGCAATTGGATGGTCCCATTCTTATGTACAGCAGGCCTCAAGACATTTCAAGAGCTGAACAAGAGAGTGTAAATGTTGGAACGCTCGAAGCAAGATTCTACCCCGGACTCTCAGGATGACAAGTCGTGGAAGAGCAGAAAAGACGACAACCGTAAAAGTGGGAGTTCCAACAAGACTGGCGCCTTTAATGCGTCTGACAGTGAAGATAAGAGAAAGGCGAGCGGGTCAAAAACAGACCGGGCCCGAAAGTCAGTGCTAAGAAGAGAAGGGCCTTCCCTAAAGGAGAAAAAGAACAAATTCTACTCTTTCAGGAAGGACAAGGTCTGCAAGATATTTAAGGATGTCATGAACAACGGTCTACAATTTCTGTAGTCGATGAGACCTCACGAAGCAAAAATAATCGACAATCCCCTGTATTGCCCGTACCACAGAGTAGTGATCCATCCGATCGAGGATTGCTACATTTTCAAAGACTGGGTCGAAAGTAATACAAGACAGAGAGATCGAGCTATCCAAGAGTGTGTTGGTGAACAACCAAGCTGCAACCACCAACTTTATACAGATAGAAGCTGAAGCCTTTTGGGAGCAGACAGCTGAATCCGCTGCCCAGAGAAATGAATCCGACTCGCCGCAAACTCCATGGAGCATGCACATGTCCAAAAAGACGAAGAAGATGCTAAAGCTATTTCAGAAAGAGCCCAGAACAGAATAGCAGTGGCAGAAGGAGCCCACCGTTCCAGCTACCACTTTAGCTCTATAAGGCTCAAAATCTAAAAAGCTCAAGAAGAAGAAAAGTACAGCTCGGCGCGAAAAAGTGTCTACAGGGAGATCGACCATTCAAAAATATATCGATTCTCTTGAAAACTATGAACAAAAGGAAAGCACTCTAATTCAATTGAAGGAGTTCTTCCCCGTAGAAGCGGCTGAGATTCTGGAGGAGTTAGAAGAAGACTCCAATAATGAGATCCCTATAGTGACCTGCTATGTCGTCCATCTTGGTAGCGACTCTGAAGAAGAACCTTGTTTTCCTAAAAAGGACGAGGAGCTCACAACGAAGGCCAACTAAATCCCACTCAGAAGCGACAAATCTTTATCGCCAAATCAAGGCAACGCCCCAAAAAAGAAGAAAAAACAAGTCGCTAATGAAGAAGATGGCAGAGAGCTTCCTTATGAAGACTCGAGTCTTTCCCCAGTGGACTATAATTTCTTGGCTCATCTCCGGAAGCTTCTGTCTCGCTTAACCATCTATGATGCTCTGGTCCTATCCAAGGATATCATAGATATTCTCATTCATGCTCTACAAAACCCCGAGTGGTACCAGGCTCGCTTTGTAAAAATTAATATAAAATAGGCCCAGTACACTCTGCATACAGTCACGGTCACATTTAAGGATGAAGACATGTTACTAAGAACAGCTGAGCACAACCCACCATTTTACGTGACAGGGTATAATGACGGTGATCGGATTAATCGCATATTGATTGATCTGGGGTCCTCAGTGAACATCATGAACTTGCGGACTCTAAAGAGTTTATCAATGGATGTTCGATACCTGTCAAGGGAGAAGATTGTCATCCAGGGCTTCAATCAAAACAACCAGCAAGTTCTGGATCCATAGCTTTGCCGATCAGGTTTGGGGACGTACAAAGAGAAGCTAAGATATACGTAATCGACGCCAACACATCCTACAAGATCCTCCTAGGACGACCGTTGCTTCACGATTATTGCATCATTCCGTCAACTCTCTATTAGTGCATGAAGTATACCAAAAATGGCCCTCATTTCAGTAGCGATACGGACGAGTCTGAAATTGAAGGCTCATTCGGCAGCAAAATTTGCCCACGTTTAGGCAGTTACACTGAAGAATCGGAAGAAGAGGATCCATCTTGCAACAGCTATGCAAATTAGTCTCTCGTGCAAAAAGCGAAACTAAGAGAGACCTTCGAAGTTACAGAAGGGTCCCTACCCGTCACAAGGGTTCCGGAGCAGATGTGCAAAGAGCTCGATGTATTGTCAGTCTCTACCATGGACCAGCTGAAGACCTTCTATATTCCCGGAAGAAAGAATGGACAGAAGAGCAATCTCTTTTATAGGTCAAATCCTGCCGTGCATCCGGACGATTTGTCTATCACGTGCCTTCCCCATGAAATAGGAATAAGAGCTGTCCTAAACCTCAGATATTATGCGCCCGAGATGCGGGAATATTTTAAAAAGTATGGATGTCGGTTATATCAAACGGACTCTGAAGCGAAGTTTTATAAGGGGCTGTGGCACCTGCCTCAGGTCCGAGCACTCATCGATGGACGAATCCCAGATAGATGGGGCATAAGTTTTATTCAACTTAACATCAAGGCATGCTACATGATCCATATTGGTGAAGCCAGCGAAGAGTCAAATGATGAAAACGAGCTAGTCGAGCCAGAAGAAGCCCCTTAACAGTTCGAAGATGGCAGACAGGCAACCTTCGATGAGCTAACCGAGGTTGATTTGGGAACGCCCGATAATCCTAGACCAACCTATATCATCTCACTCTTGTCAGTGGAAATGAAAGAGCAGATAATCGCCCTGTTGCATGAGTTCGCCGACTGCTTCACGTGGACATACAAAGAAATGCCTAGCCTCTCCCCTGAAGTGGACGAACATAAGTTGGCTATATCTCCTGATTCCAAGCCAGTCAAACAAGATCCTCGAAGAATGAGAAGAGAATTGGAAGAAAAGGACATCGAGAAAACCAAGAAACTCATCGATGTCGGTTTCATAAGAGAAGAGAAATATGCAGGCTGGATCGTTTGCATCGTCCCAGTGAAAAAGAAGAATGGGCAGATCCGAGTCTGCGTCGATTTCAGAGACCTTAACAAGGCATGCCCTAAAGATGATTTCCCGCTACCGGTCATGGAAATGATGGTCGACAATACCTCAAATTACGAGCTTTTCACCTTCATGGATGGCTCGTCTAGATATAATCAGATCAAGATATCACCCGAGGATGAGAAACACACAACGTTTCAAACCCCGATCGGGATATACTGCTATAAGGTGATGCCATTCAGACTGAAGAATGCCGGGCCACATATCAAAGGGCAATGACCAAAATCTTTTGATGACTTAATCCATAAGGTCGTCGAATGTTATGTTGATGATTTGGTCGTCAAGACAAAAGCCAAGACCGATCACATCTGAGATCTTAGGACCGTTTTCACCCAAATGAGAGAATACGATCTGAAGATGAATCCTCCGAAGTGCACTTTTAGCGTGTCATCGAGAAAATTCTTGGGCTTCATAGTCCGACATTGGGGGATCAAAGTTGACCCATCAAAGATAATGGATATCATGGAGATGCCTCCTCTGAAGAATCTGACGCAGCTAAGATCCTTTCAAGACAAACTTGCTTACATAAAAAGGTTCATCTCAAACCTATCAGGGAGATGTCGGTCTTTCTCAAAGCTCATAAAGAAGGGAGCTCCCTTTGTCTGGAATGTATAATGTCAAGAAGTGTTTGAAAGTATCAAACAGTACCTGTTGCACCCTCCAGTGCTTACTACTCCTATTCCAAATAAACTATTGATTCTCTATACTGATGCGCTAGATGAGTCACTCGGTGCGCTCCTTGCCCAGAACAACGAGGAGGGAAAAGAAAATGCCCTCTACTACTTCAGTCGAACTTTAGTCGGGGCAGAACACAACTATTCCCTGATTGAAAAAGCAATGCCTGGCTCTGATATTCGCTGTGAAGAAGCTAAGGCATTATCTGCTCGCTCATCGGGTTATGTTGATCTCTAAGGTCGACCCGCTCAAGCACTTAATGACTAAAGCAAGCCTAGCCGGTAGAATGGCAAGATGGGCTGTCATGTTGCTTGAATTCGACATAATCTATACTCCTAAAAAATTAGTAAAAGGGCAAGCCCTTGCTGACTTCCTTGCTGCTCATCCCATACCAGAAGGGTCACCGCTCAATTGCGAGTTACCCGACGAACAAGTGCTGCATCTCGAGAATGATGAGCCATGTTGGGATCTCTACTTCGATGGAGCCTCATCAATAAGGACCTCCAGCAAATTAATCATCCCGAAGATAAAAACAGGGATAGGATTGGTGTTCGTCACGCCATCAGGAGGAATCCTACGATGTTCCTTTGCTCTTACCAAGCCTCGCACAAACAACGAGGCTGAGTACGAAGCTCTGATAGCTGGTATGGAGCTCGCCATAGAAATGAAAACCCTTCGGCTACGGGTTTACGGTGACTCCCAGCTTGTCATCAACCAGGTGAGCGGCGACTACAAGATATATAAGCTCGAATTAGCTCGATATAGAAGCTGAGTGGTGGAACTCACGAAACAGTTCACTCACATTGAACTAATGCGAGTCCCTAGGGCGTTGAATGGAAAATACGACATACTCGCTCGCCTTGCTAAAGAGCTGGTTGATCCCGACAAGGATGGAATTCTTATCACAATCAGGAGCCGGAAAATTCTGCCCTCATTCTCTTTATGAGAAGAGGAAAGCGCAGAACAAAAGGGCAAGCCTGCCGAAAAAGCTCTGATCATTCAAGACGAGCCCGATTGGAGAGAACCCTTCATAGAGTACCTCCGATACAACAAGCTTCTCGAAGAAAAATCTGTGGGGGTTTAGTTGAAAAAAGAGCCCTCGAATATGTGTTTGTAAATAATACGCTATACCGCAAATCATTTGACCAACTCTGGCTCAGGTGTCTGTCATCGGCCGAAGCCCAAAAAGTCATGAAAGAAGTTCACTCAGGCTTCTGCGGAGCTCACCGATCTTGCCCCAAAATGCGGCTTCAAATCAAACGGCTTAGGTATTACTGGCCTACCATGACAAGGGACTGCGAAGAACATGCGAAGAAATGTCATCTCTGCTAAATTCATGGTGACTTCATTCACAAACATCCCAATCTGTTGCATCCTACAGTGGCGTCATGGCCTTTCGAAGTTTGGGGTACCGACATAGTTGGTCAAATTGATCCTCTGTCATCCAAAGGCCACAGGTTCATATTGGCCGCAACTGAATACTTCTCCAGATGGGCTGAAGCTGTCCCGCTAAAAGAATTCAAGACAGAAGATATTCTGACATTCTTCCTGTATAATATTCTATACCGCTTCAGTACACCTAGAAGAATCATTTCTGACAACGGGTCTACTTTTAAGAGCTTCAAAGTCTCAAGGTTCGCTACTCAGTACAAAATAGACTGGAGATATTCTTCCACTATAATCAAAGGGCTAATGGGCTAGCCGAAGCCTTCAATAAAACTCTATGCAATCTCCTAAGGAAAAACGCTTCAGCCAACAAGAGATACTGGAATCTCAAACTTCACGAAGCGTTGTGGGCATATCGTACCACGCACCACATTTCAACTCAGTCCACTTCATACCCATTACTCTTCGGAGTGGAGGCGATCCTCCCCCTCGAAGTCGAAGTTCCAAGCCTCAGGATGGCCATCCAGTATAATTTGACGGAGGAGGAAAACATTCTCCTTCGGCTCAAAGAACTTGACGTCCTCGAAGAAAAAAGGCCCGCGGTACAGCAAAATCTGGAGCTGTACCGAGCCCAAATGTCACGGGTCTATGACAAGACGATCCATTTACGTGCTTTCAAGAAGGGCGAATTGGTGTTGGTTCTCAAAAGACCGATCATCCCCAATCGACATGCTAAGGGAAAATTCGAGCCAAATTGGAAAGGGCCATACTTCATCGAGAAAGTGTTTGACGGAGGATCCTACAAACTAATAAGTGCCGAGGGAGAAAGGCCAATGCCACCCATCAATGTACGATATCTCAAGAAATACTACGCATGAATGCTCCAAGTCGTAGATGAATTGAGCACACCGGCCATACGGTCCGGATCATACATCCTGTAAAACCATATACAATCCATTGGCAAAAACGACCCCTAACTCTTCTAAGTCCTACCGGCGAGACTACAATTAAAATTCCACGGGCGATGAAGCTCCACCAATTAAAAAGAAAAGAGAAAAAGTGAAAAAAGGGTATGTCCACAAGCAAAACAGGCACGGATGAAAACCCGGAAGGGCTCCGTGAATAAAAAAACAGCAGGACTGTCAGCGAGTTTGTGAAAACCCAAAAGGACACAAACTCATGAAAAGAGAAGAAATACACTCGCAAAATCCTCTCGGACTTGTGAGGAGAAAATCCCCGCGTAAGATTCTTACAAATCAGAAAGGAGAAACACACTTAGGAATCCCCACGATTCTTAGAGAGAAAATACACCATCCAGATCCTCTTGACTTGTGGGGAGAAAATGCTTTATGAGACTCTTATGGCTCATAAAATTAAAAAGTCTTAGGTGATAGGGATCTAAACAGCCATCGTTTTCACAACGGCAAATGATTAGTCGCTCTTGGCACTACGCTTCAGTGTTAGCGGTGCTGATGCCGACCCAAAACCAAATCACAAGTCCTCCCACGGCTAATGATGAGTTACTCCTGGCATTATTCCAGGACAGCAATGCTGATGCTAAACAAATTCCAAATTTCTCTCAAATTCAAAAGTCCCGCCAAATAAGGCAGAAATCAAACAGATCAAATCAACATCCCACCCGGCAGCACTTCTAAGCTCAAAATTCCCGCTGGGTGGGTAGAGAACTCCCAAAACAAATCAAATCAAGCAAGTCAACCAATCACCACATCAGTGGAATCAAGGTCCATCTCGGATACAAATCAATCCTGACACCGCAAAAAGAGGAGCAAGTAAACTTCAATCCCGACACCACAAGAAGCGGAGCAAGTCAAATCAAGCACTGACCATCCAAGTCGCAAAAATGGTAGTATCGACCATCCACGTCACAAAAATGGCAGCACCTACTGTCGAAGTCGCAAAAAGGGGTGCACCGACCGTCCACATCATAAAAAGGGCAGCATCGACCGTCCACGTTGCTGAAATTGCAGAATCGACCATCTACATCGCAAAAAAGGCAACACCGACCGTCTATATCGTTAAAATGGTAGCATCGACCTTCCATGTCGCAAAAAAGGCAGCACCGACCGTCTAAGTCGCAAAAAGGGCAGCACCGATCGTCCAAGTCGCAAAAATGGCAGTATCGACTATCCAAGTCGCAAAAAGGGCAGCACCGACCGTCCATGTCATAAAAAGGTCAGCACCGACCTTCCACATTGCTAAAATGGCAACATCAACCGTCCACATAGCAAAAAGGGCAGCACCGACCGTCCAAGTCGCAAAAAGGGCATCACCGACCGTCCAAATCGCAAAAGTGGCAGCATCAACCGTCCACGTCACAAAAAGGGCAGCACCATCTGTCCATTACACAAAAAGGGCAGCACTGACCGTCCACGTCACTAAAATGGCAGCATCGACCTTCCACGTCGCAAAAAGGGCAGCACTGACCGTCCACGTCACAAAAAGGGCAGCACCGACCGTCCACGTCATAAAAAGGGCAGCACCGACCGTCCACGTCGCAAAAAGGGCAGCACCGACCGTCTACATCGCTAAAATGGCAGCACCGACCGTCCACGTCATTAAAATGGCAGCGTTGACCGTCCACGTCGCTAAAATGGCAGCACAGGCCGTCCAAATCGCAAAAGGGGTAGCACCGACCGTCCATGTCCCTAAAATGGCAGCACCGACCATCCACGTCGCTAAAATGGCAGCACCGACCGTCCATATCGCAAAATGTGCACACCGACCGTCCACATCGCTAAAATGGAAGCACCGACCGTCCAAGTAGCAAAAAGGGCAGCACCGACCATCCACGTCGCTAAAATGGCAGCACCAACCGTCCACGTCGCAAAAATGGCAGCACCGACTGTCCACGTCGCTAAAATGGCAGCACCGACCGTCCACGTCGCAAAAATGGCGGCACCGACCGTCCACGTCGCAAAAATGGCAGCACCGACTGTTCATGTCGATAAAAGGGCAGCTCCGACCGTCCACGTCGCTAAAATGGCAGTACCGACCATCCACGTCGCTAAAATGGCAGCACCGACCATCCAAGTCGCAAAAAAGGTAGCACCGACCATCCACGTCGCAAAAATGGCAGCACCGAATGTTCATGTCGCAAAAAGGGCAGCACCGACCGTCCACGTCGCTAAAAGGGTAGCACCGACCATCCACGTCATGAAAAGGGCAGCATCGACCTCCACGTTGTCAAAACGGGAACCAAATCAAGTCAACCTCCACACGAAATAAGATCCATTAATTTCATGCACACGACCCATATATGTGGTGTGCATTTATTGATGGGGGCACTTTGTTGGCGTCAAAAATTATACTCTGGTTGACCAAGTCAAGGTCAATCAACCTCCAACCAAGCGGGTCCAAGCTCAAGCGAACTGGGCCTAAGCCCAAGTCAAGACCAAGAATGGAAGGGGCCGGCAAGAATGAAGTAATAAATTCGTTCAATACAATTTTTTAGAAATAAATGTATGAAAATGGATAGAAAGCCAAAATTTTGTAAATCATAATGCTTATGTGCAAAAAGAAATAAACACATAAGACATGGGGTGACATAAGTGCCATTTGGCGGAGCCCAAAAGGCTATATATAAAGTGTGTAGCCTATAAAAGCAAACATGATGCCCAGCACCCATGTGCCTTACATGTGACCCGCGGGCGCCCAGCGCCCACGTGCCAGGCACGTGAGGCACTGGCATCCTGCACCCACACGTCCGTAGGACGCTACCCACCTATCTTTTTTTCCATACATTTCCCACTAAAATTACCTCTCTCGTTAGAAAAATTTTTCTAACAGGGCGCTACCCCGCACCCCGCAATGGGGCTGCTTGCCCCCTTGACCCCTAACCCAATATCCGGGTAGCGGGACCCCCGTAAGCACTGCGAGGCCGCCGATACGTCCAAATACCCTTTAAAACACAACAAACGCACACGGCATATTTAGTTTGCATGACCAGTTCGACCCATCAATCGGAGGTTACCTCGCTTCAAAAGCAAGGGGTAATTAACGGCAGCTTAGTCCACGGCTGCCGGAGATTCGGATCCCCACAATCAATAAACCCCGGCCTGCCCCAGGCAGGGGGAATCTGTACATGTCTGACAAGTGCGTGCATTCCCATCTCAATGGGGTGACAAAAAACACCAGACCCACTTGTTAAGTTATCATGGATTCTGGTGACTAGATTTATATCGATAGACGTAGATTTGGGAGGTGCCTCAATTCGGGTACTTGAACACCATTCTAAAGTTCTTTAGAATGGACGACTCTTAGCGTGGTAGTGTGCCCGCAGGTGATGGAGTCTCCCTCTCTAAAGAGATATTTTCTAGACTGATGAGTAGAGGGACTGGCATGAATGACATATCATTTACTTAGGAAATTGAGTCAATCATGCAATGTCTTGTACAAAACCAGATGTTCCATCTACGCTTGCCGTAGTAAGAAAATATTAATCCAATTCTGGAGAAACAAAGGAAAGCGGTTAAGAACATAACAGGATATTCATGGTATACGGTAATGGCAGCCTCCTCTAGAAGGCGGTTATCGGTTCAGGCTACCAAGGTGACCTAGATGACAGAGATGCTGTTAGAGTTTTGAGTTTACCCTCTTCTAAGCAGCAGTATATTAGATAGGTTTCCAATAGAGATACTGAGGTAGACATGGTGCAGGTTACCGATTATGACTCAACAGAGGATACAGACCAAGAAATTTTTTGGATAAACATGTTCATAGATAGAGGAAGTTGGAACATAGAGAGAAGAAGTTGGAGATTGTTGATCTTTAGACAAATTCTTGAGTGGATACAGGTTACTGGTTATGACTCCAGACAAATTCTTGAGGCGGGATATCGCTTAGTTCAGGAGATTGTTGATCTCCGTGAAGTAGAGACATAGAGAGAGGAAGTTGGAATATTATAACGGATCCATTCACTGAGACTATTTCTCGAACACGGATGTTTCACAAACACGGTTTGAGAAACTGATTAGTAGAGAAATTGGGTATTCGATAGCACAGGGAATGTGGGTATGCGATACCGCAATAATTAGCTTTAAGTGAATATAGTAGATTGTTGGATATAGTGACCTCAAGGCAATTATTGCAATTGCGGGTAGGAATTATGATAATTGAAGGAGGACCTATATATGTAGAACAGTCTTACTCGAAATGATAGCATACTATCTAGTTTGTATTTATCATTAATATGTATACATTTTACTTATTATTACGTGTCGCTAATACATAATGATGAAGCTCGTATGATTCTTGCTTGACTATCAGTATTATGATGGCGACATATATGTGAGAGCTGGGTAGTTCATAACCACATCCTTAGATGTCCCTAGTCGCGGGAACATCGAGACTGAGCACCAATATTCTGGAGTAGATTAGTGTATATATTTCTAGACCCCGAGAAGGGGCAGTGTCCGGTCTCACAAGACATTGGTGTTGTGTCACCTAAGATAGTATAAAGGTGCTCACTGGATTTGAGTACATTGGATGAACCCACCGAGAACTTCTAGATGGTATTATATCTATTGTCAGATAGAAGTTCTCTAGTGACTAGAGTAAATATTAGTCTTTTGACCTAAGATCGTTATTTGTCTCGAGTGAGTTCTCACTGTACTTAAATTACTACCTTACCATGACTCAACGGAGTCGTGCAAAGATGTTTTTATTGGGTACAGTCCCGAGCTACATCGAGGCAGTGAGAGATTGTCAAGGATTTGTCTCTCCTGGTATTAGGATTCGATGCCGTGCTATGTTCGGTTGTCCATCACTCTAAATCCATGGTCACAGTAGTTTCTCGGTTGATGATGAGCTTGACTCCGACATGACTTGTCGGGTTATTAGGGGTCTGACGTTTTTCCACCCCTTATACCCGGTAGGCGATACTCATAGACAAAGAGACCAGACTGTATGGAGATTGTCTCATTCAGGCTCGGTAGGGTAAGGACGGACATGATTGTCGACCTCCCTTTCGGCATATACCTGGGTAGCTGTTACATACAGCTAGTGTCGCTGACATGCTTGTGGTTATAGATTTATCCAGTAACTCACTGCTGGCGTATTGTCGAGTCTTTAGAGTCCCACACAAAGGTTTTTCCCGGTTCAAGAAATATGATGCAGATGACATATGTTTATACATACAAAGGGTCTGATTAAATACGTGTACAGGCTACACAAACTTTAATCGGATGATTGATAATACTAGCTGGCTTAGGATTAAACCAGATTATTCAATCAAGTTTTGATTTAATAATATATATATATATATATATATATATATATATATATAGATATATATTGTTCTAGTATTATTGTTCACTATGCATTCTCTCTCTTGGCTATTCGTATTTTTATACGAATACGCGTATATGTATTTCGATATGTTTGCCGAGTTATTCCGTATTTATACGGAATACTTCTAGAAGGAGGACACCTCATTTGTGAATATTCATTTATGAATATGCATAGAAATTAGGTGGAGGGTGAGGTGGTTTTGGGTATGGTTGTGGGAATGTAGAGAGGGATGGACTCCATTTGTTTAAAGGAAAATGTTATGATATTTGTTTAAGTGTAGAAAATATTATGAAGCTATGTTATTCTCTCATTCTTTTTTCAACCAAGACCTAGCTCCTTTTATGTTATGGCTACCTCTTCTTCCACCCCCTCCTCCTTCTCATGAGCTTCCACACTCGCTTGAGTGATGTAAATAGAGTGAAAATGATAGTAGAAAATTCCTACATCCTCACTCTCCATTTCTTGCAAGTTTGGAGCGTCGATTGCTTTACTAAGTGAAGCTGGAGTTTGGATCGGTTCCCTCAGATAGATCATTTTCGGTAAGGACGGTCGCCTCTCAAGCTTTTTTCCGATGGCCTATGAGGAGCTTAGAGGGGTCTTCTACGATTGGGTGGACACGCGACAAAGGTTGTAGTCTCTACGAACCTTGTATGTTTAGTTGTTAGTTTTAGTGAATGGAATGATTCTAGATTGCAGTTTTCTCGCGCTTGCAAGTTTTTTTGTTCGTAATTCACTTCCGCTATAGCCTTGAGAACTAGGGAACTGATTGAGATGTTTTCTGACGTGTATATGTAAAAAGTAACGACAATCAAAAAATTATATTGACCGCAATCAAACTACGGTGTCGGATGTAGTTAATGAATGAGTGCGGATCGTCCACAGGGATTGCACAATTCAATTGTATTTTGATACGTTTGAAATGAAATGTTAAGCAACAATAAACGAAAACATGATTCAAGATGTGATTTGTATTCGAGTGTCACTATTCTTTACTCAAGAATCAAGAAACTATAAACAATCAAGAATCGGTAGTTTTGATAATATTTCCAATCAACAATCAAGAATATAAGAGAGGCTCGTAGGAATCGATCGGATCTTTAGACGTGATGTAATCTAAAGGGTTTCGTGTTCTTGTCCTTCGAAGAATTGATACTAGATCAATGGTGATCGACGAGAGTTAGGGTTTTCTTGATGAAATTAGGGTTTCATCTCTTAACCCTTGTTCTTTCGAGGATACCATTTATATTCTAGCCTCTAGCAATTTCAAGAAACGATCGGAACTCCCCAATCTCGAGCGATGTCGATCAAGAAAGCATCGCAACGAATTGGGTCGTCGATTCTTGAACTTGCTAGGGTTTACAAACTCGTGGGATTCAAGAATCGATTACAAATTTGTTACATCATCATACTAAAGATCGTCTCGACTCCTCGACGAGCGGAGTTTTATTCACACATCACCACACAGATAATATTCAAGAATTGTAAAGATAACATGATGCGGAATTTAAAGAAAACAAGATAAAAGAATATCACCTTTTATTTAATCAACAATTTCAATACATTCTTTCAAGAATCTACAAGAAGAAGAAATCGATCGTTGACTCGGCTTCGCTCGTCTCCGTGGATCGTGGATCTACTTTGATCTCTTGCCCGATTGAAGATCGGCTCGGCTCATAAAAGGGTTGAAGGCATCTTGCTTGGCTTGCACTCAAGATCTTGAATTGTGGTTGGAATTAGGGTTAGGGTTTCCTACAAGCTCTCTCACTAAACTTGAGGAAGAGGGGATGAAGAAAGAGATTGATTTTTCTAAACTCTCCAAAGTTGAATAGATTTTCTAACATTCAATTCTCTTTTTACAATGAGCCTAGGGTCTTATTTATAGAACTCCCAAACCCTAGGTTTAGGTTTGAATTAGAACTTTCCCTCCAAAAGTTTGTTGAAGAGTTTCTAGAAGGAGTTTGTTAGGAGTTAGCTTAGGGTTTAAGCTAGGGTTTAGGGAAAGTTCTAGAATGATTAGGCTAATGTAATGTAACTCAAGGTGTTTGCTGATCTGGTAGAAGTCTCTGGAGTTTTCTGGAATTTTGTGTGCATTTCTGGAATGTGGGCCCTGTACAAGAGTTGTGCACTGAAATTTAGGAGCTGACACCCTGGGACCACCGCGGAACCGCCGCGTTTACCCTACATCTGCCGCTCTTCCGCGGCTTGTTAGTGAGCTTGGGATCTGAGTCTTCTGCAGTGGTCTTGTACTTCTGTTGGGGACCTTGTATGATATGTTGAATTCCATTTGCTCTTTTGTGTTGATACCAGATTTGAGTTCAGTGAGTTTACGAGCAATTGTAATGGTCGAGCAATGTAATGATCGAGCAAGCTTCTTTTTTCCTGCACAGACTTCGGAACAGGGGTTGCAAGATATGGAAAATATGCTATGTAATGCAATGCAGTCAATTTCCCTAGAAATGCCGGTTTTAAGGTCGAATACATGTAATCTGATATTTTGCGACCGATTAGCTAATATGTGAATTATGAATACCGTACACTTCTATATGGATGCAAATGATAAGGAAATTGCCGGTTAAAATATGCAATATTTTCGACTGATCAAATACCCCCAAACTTAATTTCGATCGTCTCGAGCTAATGTTTTATTAAAAAGAGAAGGAGAAAATAAAAAAAAGAAAAAACTAACTAGCACACTTTCGTAGGCAACACGATTGCACTGAGCACGTGCAACAAGCCTTTAAACCTCTAGGTGTCCCTAGTAGGAGGAGTGTTGTCTCTTGAGGGTTTTCAGCAGATTGCACCCATAAAATCCAATAATAAAAGAAAGATTATGAATATTACATTTAAAGAAAAGAATTGTAAAAGAAAAACTTTGAAAATTAGGGTTTCCAACTAAGCTAGCTTTTCGGTTGTCATGAGCCCTATCTTAATGGTCATGAAAAGATGTTAGAAATCACGTCCTCCCTCAATAAAACATCGTCTTATTCTTCATTCCTATCTTTATTCCAAACATCGATCATATCACCCTGCGTGTGTGTAAAGACATCCCTACACCCGGAGAATTCAATTCAAGCTATCATACCCTTGCCCATCGGCCTCAGTACTTCTTTTTTTTTTCTTTTTTTTTTTTCGATGAGCTCACACACTTTCATGCGACCGTTAATACTTCTTGAGGTACTAACCGACCGATTACTCATGTGCTTACTTATTTGGTGTATTTTCCTAGCCTTGCACCACCTTAGGTATAGCAGTGACTCCCAGACCAGTTGGCCTTAGGGCACTAGATGAAAAAGCACCCTCGCTATATATTTTTTTATTCCCTTGGTGATAACAAAAACCAGTGTCCATTTTTCTCACCATATTTTTTTTCCATACTTTTGGCTTTAAGACAAGAGCATTTCAAGGTATCCTCTACTATCCCAGGCTTCAAGACGTGTGTAAGTGCGAATAGCAGGGTTCCAACGTTCAAAATGTTTGGCTTCCAGAATAGAAACTATTTTTCAGACTTATTTTTATCCTCAGATTAGTGACGTCCTTCATCTTACTAACTCTTGGGACAACGGCTCATAACTACTTATTACTAGTTCGTATAAGAAAACTTCTAATTTTCTTGGTTTTCTAAAATTTTTCCAATCTCATGGATGTAATTTTTCACTATCTAAACTTTCATTATCTTATTTATATACAAAAAGGTGTAAATATTAAAATTATTTTTATATTTGAAAATTTTTAAATTTTTATGGGTTTTGAAAATTTTTCAATTTTTATAGATTTTTAAAAGAAATGTTTTGTTTATAGATTTTTAAAAGAAATGTTTTGTGCTTATGCAGATGATATGCAAATGATGCGAAAATAAGCACAAACCTCCCCCAAACTTGTTTTCAACAGTGTCCTCACTGTTGCCGACAGCTATACCTACAAAAATCTGTAAATCTGGGGGGAATTATTAGTGGGGGCAAAATATATAAGTGAAGAACTTCCCCCAAACTTATCTTTCACTCACCTTCATTCAAAAGATGATGCAATGATATACAGGATATGAAGGTGAGACGGAGGAATTTTAATCCAAATAAACTGGCTCTTGTAAGAACAAGAGCTCCTCCGTGGGGTTAGTGGAAAAATACGGCTTTAATCTATGTCCATTAACTTTGAAAACAGTGCCGTTTTTAACATTTTCAACTTCTACTGCCCCGTGCGGGTATACAGACCGCACAACAAAAGGTCCCTTCCATCGAGATCGGAGCTTACCCGCGTGAAGGTGTAATCGTGAATCATAAAGAAGGACTTGTTGACCAGGTAAAAATGTTTTCCTTAAAATGCTTTTATCGTGAAAAACCTTAGTCCTATTCTTTGTGATTACAGCATTATCATAAGCTTCATCGCGGAGTTCGCTTAGCTCGTTAAGTTGCAGCTTCCGAAAGTTGCAAGCAAGGTTTAGATCAAAATTTATTTCCTTTATAGCCCACAATGCTTTATGCTCTATCTCGACAGGTAAATGACATGCTTTACCAAAAACTATCCTATATGGAGACATTCCTAGGTCGGTCTTATATGCAGTCCTGAATGCCCAAAGAGCATCCGTCAATTTGGTCGACCAATCTTTTCTATTTTTAGCAACAGTTTTCTCCAGGATAAGTTTGATTTGTCTGTTTGAGATCTCAGCCTGCCCGCTTGTTTGGGGATGATAGGGTGTAGAAAGACGGTGGTTGATTGAGTATTTTCGCATCAGAGTCTCGAAAGATCTGTTGCAGAAATGTGTCCCATTATCGCTAATGATAGCGCGTGGGTGTCCAAATCGCGAAAAGATATTCTCTTTTAAGAACTTAATGACAACTTTCCTGTCATTAGTGCGACATGGAATGGCTTCTACCCATTTTGAGACATAATCAACCGCCAGCAATATGTACAGATTCCCAAAGGAGTTGGGAAAAGGACCCATAAAATCTATGCCCCAAACATCAAACATTTCAACAACCAAGATGGGTTGCTGAGGCATTTCATTCCTCTGGGATATTCTACCCGTATACTGACATTGTGTACAGGTTTTGCAATACTCAAATGCGTCCTTGAATAAGGTCGGCCAGTAAAATCCACATTGCAAAACCTTTTCCGCAGTCTTTCTAGGACCAAAGTGACCCCCACAGGCCTGATCATGACAAAATGAAAGAACACTCTTGAACTCTTCATTCGGGACGCACCGGCGAATGATCTGATCAGGACAATATTTAAACAAATAGGGCTCGTCCCAGTAAAGGTGTTTTACTTGGGAAAGAAAACGATATTTGTCCTGTTTTGACCAATCGCTCGGTATAAGTCCAGTGGCATGATAGTTCACAATATCCCTGAACCATGGTTCAGCGGATATGCTCAAGAGCTGTTCGTCAGGGAATGAGTCATTGATCGGCAGGGTCACAGGAGAAGAAACGATGCGTGAAAGGTGGTCAGCTACTACGTTTTCACATCCTTTCTTATCTTTGATAACAAGATCGAATTCTTGTAAAAGAAGGATCCAACGTATTAGTCGACCTTTTGCATCTTTCTTCGCCAGAAGATGTTTTAAAGCGGAATGGTCAGTATACACAACTATAGGTGAGCCGATTAAGTAAGGCCTGAATTTTTCTAAAGCAAATACAACCGCTAAAAGATCTTTCTCGGTGGTTGTATAATTGATTTGCGCATCATTCAGGGTCTTACTAGCATAGTAAATCACGTGTGGCATCTTTTCGATGTGCTGTCCTAAGACTGCACCTACTGCAAAATCAGATGCGTCACACATCAGCTCAAAGGGGTAGTCCCAATTTGGTGATGATAAAACGGGGGCTGAAGTGAGTGAGTGTTTAAGTGAGTCGAAAGCTGTCTCGCAATCCGAGTCAAAGTGGAAGGTCGTGTCCTTGGCCAGGAGTAGTGTTAAAGGTCTAGCAATTTTGTTAAAATCCTTAATGAATCTCCTATAAAAGCCCGCATGGCCAAGGAAAGAGCGAATATCTTTGACGCTTTTGGGATGAGGCAGGTTTTGAATGACATCTACTTTAGCTCTGTCAACCTCAATGCCTTTCTGTGAAATGACATGTCCAAGGACTATTCCTTCTTGGACCATAAAGTGGCATTTTTCCCATTTCAAAGTCAAGTTCTTCTCTTTGCAACGAGTAAGAACAG
This sequence comes from Agapanthus africanus, assembly GCA_030015575.1. Classification (NCBI taxonomy): domain Eukaryota; kingdom Viridiplantae; phylum Streptophyta; class Magnoliopsida; order Asparagales; family Amaryllidaceae; genus Agapanthus; species Agapanthus africanus. The sequence continues at coordinate 95,627,055 of CM057341.1, read as the reverse complement.
CGTCAAGATTCGCAAGGCAATCAGAAAAAGAGTCTCCAAAAATCGAGAAGTCGTCCATAAAGATCTCCAAAAAATTTTCTACCATATCAGAGAATATCCCCATCATACACCGCTGAAAGGTAGCGGGAGCATTGCATAACCCAAAGGGCATGCGACTGTAAGCAAAGGTACCAAAAGGACAAGTAAAAGTGGTTTTATCTTGATCCTTTTTGGCGATGGGGACCTGATTGTAGCCTGAGTATCCGTCCATAAAACAATAAAACTCTCGTCCCGCTAAGCGTTCCAGCATTTGATCAATAAATGGTAGAGGAAAATGGTCTTTCCTCGTAGCAGCGTTGAGTTTTCTATAATCGATGCATACACGCCACCCAGTTTGGGCGCGTGTCTGAATCAACTCATTCGCCTCATTTGTGATAACTGTGATGCCGGATTTCTTAGGAACGACATGTATAGGACTCACCCACTGGCTATCGGAGATGGGGTATATAATACCACTATCTAAGCATTTGACGATCTCTTTCATGACAGCTTCCTTCATGACGGGATTCAACCGTCTCTGTGGTTCTCGGGTTGGTCTGGCATCATCCATCACATGTATATGATGTTCAACTATCAAGGGACTAATCCCTTTGATGTCCGCCATACTCCAACCAAACGCCTCTTTGTTAGATCTCAATACCGATAAAAGGGCATTCTCTTGCTCTGATGCAAGAGAAGCGGAAATGATAACCGGTAATGACTCGTTCTCACCAAGATAAGCATATTTCAGGTGAGACGGTAAAATTTTGAGATCTAACTCAGGCGGAGAAATGATAGAAGGAAGGGTCATAGATTGATTTTTGGATTTACAAAGAAGCTCAGAGCCTGTGAAAGATACAGACTCGGGTGGAGAAAAGTCAGAAGTGCAGGACTCATGTGTAGCTAAAGTGTCCTCACTAAGATCTTGTGCTAAGTCAAACAGAGATGTGCTAATGTCATCGAGATCAGTAAAGCAAAGATCCTCAGCTCCACAACTATCGGGAGCGATCTCATGGACAGAGCACACATCTAAAATATGAGCAGAGGGTTCTGACGGCTGACTTCCAACTCTATAGATGTTTAGTTCAATGGTCATATTTCCAAATGATAAATTCATTGAACCATTTCTACAGTTTATAACAGCGTTGGAAGTGGCAAGAAAAGGACGACCTAGAATCACCGGAATTTGGCCCCGGGGGTTTGCTACAGGATGTGTGTCGAGCACAATGAAGTCTACAGGGAAAACAAATTCCCCGACCTTTATCAATACATCCTCTAATTCACCCCTTGGTTTGGTGATAGATCGGTCTGCCATCTGGAGAGTACAATGAGCAGGTTTCAGCTCTCCAATCCCTAGTTGCTCATAGACAGAATAAGGTAACAGGTTAACACTCGCGCCAAGGTCTAAAAGAGCACGATTTATGTTTTTACCCCCAATCGAAATCGATATTGTAGGACAACCTGGGTCCTTTCTTTTCTTTGGAAGCTGGGGTATAAAAGCAGTGCTGATGTTATTAGACATAAAGACCTTCTTTGGCACTTGAGTCTTCCTCTTCCTAGTGCACAAGTCCTTAAGAATTTTCGCATAAGCGGGGACTTGCTGAATCGCATCTAGGAGAGGGATATTGATGTTAACCTGTTTGAACATCTCTAAAATTTTCTCCATATGAGGACTCGTTCTATTTGCCCTTAGCCGATTCGGGTAAGGTGCTTTCGCAATAAGCGCGGGGTCCATCACAGGAGAAGGAAAGGGGGGTAGACGAGGTCCCAAAGAAGGTGTGGGGACCGTCTGTGGAGAACTATAAGGGTTGGGTGAAGGTGTTGAGCCTAAAGGGAAATGGAGAATAGGCTCGTGCGAAGGTGGTTTGGTAGAAGAAGAAGGATCAGAAGGTGAAGTGTGTGTATGTGGGAAAGACTCAGCCGGGGTGTTGATATGATTTTCAGTATTATCAATATCTTCCCCGACATGATTGTTCAGCACTCTTCCCGATCTCAACGTTGTAATGGCATTTACATTGTAATGCCCAGGATTCTGTAGGGGTTGAGAGGGAAGTTTCCCTTTTTCTCTCGCACTCATTTCGGTTTTTAAGCGTGCGATTTCAGCTTCCATCGTGCGAATACTCTCAGCTTGGGATGCTGAGTTTTTCTTTATTTCACTGACGGAAGATCTAACTTCAGTCGAAACATCCATGAAATTTGATAAAAGTGATTTCATGGTTTGAGTGAATTGAGAGAACTCGTCAGAACATGACTGCATAGGATTAGACTGTGCAGGAGTGTTGCCCTGATTTTGGAAATTTTGTGACTGGTAGGGGTGCTGAGTGAGTTGTAGGGGTTGCTGTTGTGGTGGAGGAAGAGCCCGTTGAAATTGATTCGTGTTTGGAACCGTGTTTTGAGATTGGTTTTGGTTCCAAGCAAAATTCGGGTGGTTCCTCCAACCCTGATTGTAACTGGAAGAATATGGATCGTTTCGAGGTCTTTGAAATGCGGCATTAGAATGCTCATGACCTTGAAACGCAGAGTTTAATGGACATTCTTCCGTTAAATGTGACGGATCAGAACAGCACCCACAAACAGTTTTGGGGAGCGACATTGGGTTTAGGGAGGCTGCTGCAAATTTGTGTTCCATAGCGTCGAGCTTCTTTTGCATTGCTGCCATTTCAGCTCGAACACCTATGGACACATCTATTTGGTGTACGCCACCCCTATTCAATGGTTGTGTTCCACTCTCCCAAATTAGTGATTTTTCAGCGAACTCTTCTAAGTATCTCCAGGCTTCCCCGTCATCTTTAGTCATAAATGTACCTTGACACATGTTTTCAAGGCTCTGTTTAGTGTTAGGGTTACTGCCCTCATATATGATTCGGCAAAGCTCCCATCTCGGGATGCCGTGATGAGGACATTGAACCAATAGATCCTTGAAACGTTCAAAGTATTTAGAAAATGGTTCGGCAGGGAGCTGGGCAAATTGGTTCAGTTCGCTACGGATTCGAGCCGTCTTTTGGACTAGGTAAAATTTCTTAAGGAATGCAGCGACGAATTCTTCCCAATTCGTAATAGAGTGTGCGGTGGTGTTATATAGCCACTTCTCGGCTATATCGCACAAAGTAAATGGAAGAAGTCGTAGACGCATCGCATCCACTGAAAGTTGAGACGTACCCATCATTGCGCATACGTTTTCAAATTTGGTAATGAAAACGTAAGCGTCCTCGGTCTCGAGTCCGTGGTATTTAGGTAAAAGATTGATATACTGGGGCTTAATCTCAAAGTTATCCCCATTGGCTGGTGGTGTGGATAAGCAGGTCGAAAGAGGACCTCTATGTGGATAGCATCTTTCCTGGAGAGAAATGTGGGGTGGAGTAGGATTCTGCGCACCAACGGACGGTGGCAGATTAGGGTTAAAGAAGTTTGATGGATTCGGATCCATCGGTGTGGGTATGGTAGTGGGTAAAGAAAAGGTAAATGGAGAATTATCGACTTCGGAGTCGATAAAGGGTACGCGGACTAAACGGGCACTAGAATCCCGTGTCCAGCCTATCTTGCACTAAAAAGGGTTAGTACAAGTGGCAGCGTTGACTTATAATTAGGGATGAATGAATGCGGTGCTTGCTTTGAAAAAGGGATGGATTTTGAAAAAATGATGCGACAAAACAAATGCAGCACACAAACCCTAGAATCTAATGGTCACCTAGGTCCGATCTCTAGACCGCTCCTAACTGCCAAAAGACAAGCCGCAGGATAGAATCCTCCACTGCCTCTTTGTCCCCCTGTGGCCGGATAAGTGCCAGGTAAGTGGGAAGGAACCACCACTACAGTGGACCTAATTAATAACCACTAGCCTTAGACACACTCGCCTTAGGCACCACAAGAAAACGCGGATAAGCAATGAATTACCCACGACCTTCTCTTGTCCTATTGAGCGCGACAGTCCTTAGAGTCTTCTCTAGATTTCTTTTAGTTAATGGGGGTAATGCGGATGCAAGTTTGACGATTTTCGGGGCCTAGGAAGGGTAATGAAATCCCCACCTAATTTGGATTTGGCCGTGCCCCTTAAATTTCCGTATTAGAATGCAAACAACCAAGAAATCAAAAATCACACACAATTTTATTTTTGCTTTTGCGCGCTGTGATTTATTTGCAAAGAATCCTGCAGCAAAGGATTAGTTGGAGCTAAAAGAGAAGAGGGGAGAGAGCAAGAAGTCACCTGCAGAAAAATCCCACAGAGATCCTCCAATATTGCGGCGGTTCCGCCGCAATAGGCACGTATATGCCGCCCTTCCGCGGTTAGATATTGGGAACAGTGTACAATTTTTCAACAGCTTCTTCCTGTTTCTATCTACAGCTCTCTGGTATATTCAAACAAATTTTTCCACAGAACAGAATGCTCCAGATCACCTTGCAATCAAATCACAACACACGTGTAAGAGTTTGTACGAATTTTGATTTCAAGAAGTAAAACGTAATAATTCTTTCACTTCAAACTAAAAATGCAAATGAATTAGCGCGATCCCCGGCAACGGCGCCATTTTGATTGAGATGTTTTCTGACGTGTATATGTAAAAAGTAACGACAATCAAAAAATTATATTGACCGCAATCAAACTACGGTGTCGGATGTAGTTAATGAATGAGTGCGGATCGTCCACAGGGATTGCACAATTCAATTGTATTTTGATACGTTTGAAATGAAATGTTAAGCAACAATAAACGAAAACATGATTCAAGATGTGATTTGTATTCGAGTGTCACTATTCTTTACTCAAGAATCAAGAAACTATAAACAATCAAGAATCGGTAGTTTTGATAATATTTCCAATCAACAATCAAGAATATAAGAGAGGCTCGTAGGAATTGATCGGATCTTTAGACGTGATGTAATCTAAAGGGTTTCGTGTTCTTGTCCTTCGAAGAATTGATACTAGATCAATGGTGATCGACGAGAGTTAGGGTTTTCTTGATGAAATTAGGATTTCATCTCTTAACCCTTGTTCTTTCGAGGATACCATTTATATTCTAGCCTCTAGCAATTTCAAGAAACGATCGGAACTCCCCAATCTCGAGCGATGTCGATCAAGAAAGCATCGCAACGAATTGGGTCGTCGATTCTTGAACTTGCTAGGGTTTACAAACTCGTGGGATTCAAGAATCGATTACAAATTTGTTACATCATCATACTAAAGATCGTCTCGACTCCTCGACGAGCGGAGTTTTATTCACACATCACCACACAGATAATATTCAAGAATTGTAAAGATAACATGATGCGGAATTTAAAGAAAACAAGATAAAAGAATATCACATTTTATTTAATCAACAATTTCAATACATTCTTTCAAGAATCTACAAGAAGAAGAAATCGATCGTTGACTCGGCTTCGCTCGTCTCCGTGGATCGTGGATCTACTTTAATCTCTTGCCCGATTGAAGATCGGCTCGGCTCATAAAAGGGTTGAAGGCATCTTGCTTGGCTTGCACTCAAGATCTTGAATTGTGGTTGGAATTAGGGTTAGGGTTTCCTACAAGCTCTCTCACTAAACTTGAGGAAGAGGGGATGAAGAAAGAGATTGATTTTTCTAAACTCTCCAAAGTTGAATAGATTTTCTAACATTCAATTCTCTTTTTACAATGAGCCTAGGGTCTTATTTATAGAACTCCCAAACCCTAGGTTTAGGTTTGAATTAGAACTTTCCCTCCAAAAGTTTGTTGAAGAGTTTCTAAAAGGAGTTTGTTAGGAGTTAGCTTAGGGTTTAAGCTAGGGTTTAGGGAAAGTTCTAGAATGATTAGGCTAATGTAATGTAACTCAAGGTGTTTGCTGATCTGGTAGAAGTCTCTGGAGTTTTCTGGAATTTTGTGTGCATTTCTGGAATGTGGGCCCTGTACAAGAGTTGTGCACTGAAATTAAGGAGCTGACACCCTGGGACCACCGCGGAACCGCCGCGTTTACCCTACATCTGCCGCTCTTCCGCGGCTTGTTAGTGAGCTTGGGATCTGAGTCTTCTGCAGTGGTCTTGTACTTCTGTTGGGGACCTTGTATGATATGTTGAATTCCATTTGCTCTTTTGTGTTGATACCAGATTTGAGTTCAGTGAGTTTACGAGCAATTGTAATGGTCGAGCAATGTAATGATCGAGCAAGCTTCTTTTTTCCTGCACAGACTTCGGAACAGGGGTTGCAAGATATGGAAAATATGCTATGTAATGCAATGCAGTCAATTTCCCTAGAAATGCCGGTTTTAAGGTCGAATACATGTAATCTGATATTTTGCGACCGATTAGCTAATATGTGAATTATGAATACCGTACACTTCTATATGGATGCAAATGATAAGGAAATTGCCGGTTAAAATATGCAATATTTTCGACTGATCAGGAACCCAGCAGAAACGGGGGTGCGTCGAAGATTGTAGGGATTGCGGACATCGAGATCAAGACCAGTTTGGGCTGCAAAGCTGTTCTTAGGGTGGTGCGAAATGTTTCATACCTCCGTCTGAATCTAATCTCTACAAGCAAGTTGGACGAAGAAGGCTACATCAACACCTATGGTAAAGAATAATGGAAGCTTACCATGGGATCTCTTTTCATGGCGCGTCGAAAGAAGTATTGTATTCTCTATAGGACGCCGACTAAGATGTGTAATGCCTTAATGAATACTGTTGAGCAAGGCTCGGTCATGGAGCTATGGCATCGACGGCTTGGATATTTGAGCGAGAAGGGCCTACTGACATTTGCCAAGAGAAATCTCCCACCTTTTTGGAAAGTTACACATTTGAGTCCTTGTGTACATTGTTTGGCTGGCAAGCAAACGCATGTTCTATTTGTCTAGCGTGCATCTTGTAGAAAGAGTTGTGTTTTGGAGAAGGTTTACTCTGATATCCGTGAAATAAGAGATAGATCACTCAAAGGAGCCATCTATTTTATTACCTTCATAGATGACTTCTCAAGGAAAATATGGGCGTATGCGCTGAAGCAGATGAGTCAAGTTGTGGACGTCTTCAAACAGTTTCATCCTATGGTTGAGCGGAAGATGGAAAGATCTCTCAAGTGCATTCTCACGGATAATGGTGAGGAGTATATTAGGGCATTTGATGAGTACTGCAAGGGTCATGGCATAAGGCACAAAATGACATGTCCGAAATCATCCCCACAAAACGGTATCGCCGAGCGTATGAACCGTACCATTATGGAAAGAATCATGAGTATATTATCACATGCAAAGCTACCAAAGGAATTTTGGGCCGAGGCAATGAGGACAACAGTCGATGTGCTGAATCTCTCTCCATCGGTTCGTTTGGGCGATGAGGCTCCTGAGAAAGTTTAGAGAAGAAAGAGAGTACCCTTCAAGCATCTAAAGGTGTTCAGTTGTCGTACATTTGTGCACATACCCAAAGATGAAAGGGCGAAGCTCGACGCCAAGGTAAAACGGTGTATTTTCTTAAGATACTCACATGATGAATTTGGATATAGGTTATGGGACCTAGAAAGCAATAAGCTGGTTAGAAGCCGAGATGTGGTTTTCTTTGAATACCAAACCCTTGAAGACATCAAGAAAGGAAATAGACCGACATCACAGGGACCGACGTCCCAATCCTCTTCAAAATCTATCGAAGATGTAGAACCGATGCCTCCTCCTGAGGTGCATGATGATGAGAGAGATGATGTGATCGAGGTCGGTAATGATGAGGTGGATATCGGTCCGGATGACCATGAGGAGGTGGGGACAACTCCAGTCCATCCACATGAAGTTCCAACACCAAGGCAGCCAACAAGAGAATGTCTTCTATCAACAAGGTACTCTAGCAACGAATATGTTATGCTTTCTGAGTGTGATAGTCAGAGTACCATACATCTTGCAAAGAATCCTAGTTTCCACTCGAAGTCCAAGCGCATCGATGTTCGCTACCACGGGATCTGAGACGTGCTTGAGAAGAATTGTTTAAAGCTACAGGAAATCTATACTGACAAGAATGGATCATATATGATGAAGAAGTCGTTGACCAAAGACAAGCATGAGATCTGTCGACTGGTTGCAGGCGTGGTGTTCTCCTCATAAGTCGTGAGGGGGAGTTTGTTGGGAATCTCACTCCTTATGGATGAATGTGTTCTAGTCAAAGTTGCATGCATGATGTGCATGGTTATCCTCTCTTGAAGCTAATACTTCTTAGAAGATGAAAGGTGTATGGTTATTCTCCCTTAGAGTTAATGCTTCTTGGAATATGAAAGGCCTTCTTAAGAGTTGGTATTATTCTTAGAAAATGTCGTTCCTGAACCTTGGAAATTGAAGCTTGTTGGTTTTGGGAAGAAAATGGAGTAATTGTATTGCTTGACCAAGGAGGCTTCCTCCCATCTATAAATAGAGGCTACATAGTGCATTCTTGTCACGACCAAAATTGGCACATTGCCGGCACTTAGATTACGTGACGATTAAAGATGTCGACGTGATCCAAATAAGCCAGAAGCCAAGATCTAAACCTTTTTAAACAATAAAGAAGGTGAAGTTTTCAAAAAGGTATTTAATATGAAACACAATTTTGTTTATAACGATTGTTTGTTTTAAAGCATATGTCAACTTTTTTGAAATAGTTGAAAAATGTTTTTGTCATTTGAAATTTCGGCAACACCTCCTTTATAATTTTTTGATAAAAACAAGTATATAATAATAAAAATATAACGGCATCCTCACTTGGGAGCAATCTCAACGCTAATCGGCGGAATCAAACCCATACAGTGCATATACAATACTAAAAAATGAAGGACCACAAGCACAATATAAGTAAATTGCATAAATCAAAATAACTAGTCGATTCTACTCAAGTTCGACCCAAAAAAATATACATAAGTCACAACTCGTTCTAAGTCAAACATTAGTGGTCTGATGGAGTGACACAAGATATAAGGTACAATATATACAAAAGAGGCAGTTGCTATGCATGTAACCCACCCAGCAAAATCTGCGGTGAACCCCAAAGTGTGTGTCCACAATACCACTATGCGTCCACGCGGTCAATCTTGTGAGGAGTTAAGACACAACGGGGGTGAGTTGCCAACTCCATGAATAAAACTAACATCATAAAGTGGAAATCGCATGCATAACCGAAATAACGACTGAACCTATGCACAATGTAATCGTATTGTATAATAGCATGCGTATGATACATGTGAAAAACGAGCATGTCATAACTGTATCCATATAAAAGAAAAACATAAATCACATCAAAACACCCCAATATCTCTAGCATATCCATAACTTGTTGGGTTATGCCAGCACCCTGGCTATCTACTATGACCGAATGCGGAACAAAAATTTTATAAAACTGGCGCTAGAACAATCCCATAATACGTATCGACCATTAAACCTAATCAAGCAAACATAAAGAGAAGATTAAAAAGGTTATACCGAATGATCCGTGTCCTTCGGTCTTAAACCATCATCCCAAGCTCCTAGAGACCTCCATGATCAAGCATGATCTCCGGTCTCCCTCCATCGAAGATGATCCACCTGAGGATTTGTAGTTCGAGCTTAAACCTCATAACCAAGGTAATTAGGGTACCTAGTTCGCTAAACTAGATAGCCTAAAGGATGTAGAATCTAATGATGGATTAATTTGTCTCCAAACGCTCTAGATTTCTCAACACATGAGACTTGAAGGGTGGAGGTAGAAGAAGAAGCAAGAGGAGATGAGAGTGTAGTGAGCATCCATGGAAAAAAGGCTAAGTGTTGTGAATGAATTATACCTCACAAAATATCTCACAACCCCAAAATATTAAGCATGCCTTAATAGTGCCACCATGAGTCACCCCATGAGTCACCAAGTGAGCCATGCTTAAATAAATGCCAAAATAGAACACCTCATCCCACCACCTCATAAACCATTTAAACAAAATGGTTAAAACATATATGAGGTGTCTTCTTCTAGAAGCATCCTTGCACAAATTACAAGAATACCTCTTATCCATATATACATACCCGTATCAGTATTCCGAAAAAATATGAACACAAAGAGACGAAAATAATCCAATAATATAATACTAGGATCCGACTTAAACCAAAGCCCACTAGTATTATTTGTCCGTATCATGATACGTGCACAAGTGCACGTATATGATCGAACCCTGCCGTAAAACCATACGACTTTTACATCGTTTCGCCCGAAGCAGGGAAACCTTCTCTGTGTGACTCTAAAGACTCGTCAATACGCTAGTAGTGGGTTTAACCACAAGCACATCAGCGGTATTAGTTGTATGTAACGGCTACTCAGGTATTGAGCGAAAGGAAGGCCGACGAGCAATATCATCCGAACCTCTATTGAGCCTGTCCGTGACAATATCCGTACAGTCTGGTCTGTTCGTCTAAGAGTATGACATATCGGGTCTAGGGGATAGATAAAATCAAAACCCTAATAACGTGACATTTCGAATCGGTATGAAGCCCATCGCCAAGTGAGAAACTACTGATCCAAATCAGTAATTCTCGACTATCTTGGCCAAGGATTTCTGGTGATGGCCACCCGTGCACTACGCAGCATCAACCTCCAATACCGGGAGAGACGAATCCCCGATGATCCGCTCACTGCTTCCATGTGGCTCGGGACTGTACCCAACAAAACCTTGTTTGCACGACTCCTTTGAGCCGTGTTAAGGTAGCAATCAAAGCACAGTGGGAACTCACACGAGACATATGACGATCTCAGGTCAACAGACTAACCTATACACATGTCACCTGGGAACTGCTATCTGACAATAGGTATAATACTAACTAGCATGTTCCTGACGAGTTCGTCCAGTGTACTCATAAACCAATTAGCACCTGTATTGTCACGCCCCTCTTCCCAAAATGCGGAATACGGGGGGCGACTTGTCCATCCATGCTCCTACGGTCAGGGAACAATCCCGCCGTAGTCACACTTCGGCTGCTAGCATTACATGGTAATCAGTAAACACAACCCAGAAGTAAAGAAAACACATCACTAGTTTATTACACCAACTTTCATTGTTCACAGTTTACAATAGTTCGAAATAAAAAAGAAACTACTAACCAAGTGCGAATACAAGGTTGATTTATAGAAAGCGGTAAAAGCACCGAAGGCACGACCGTCTAGATCTCTGCGAGCTCAAATGGTAGGTCTGACTCCTGAACTGGGTCCTCTCCAATCTCTGAGCATGCATACTCAGGTCGTCAGGGCGACACAATAGCAATATTATGATAATAACAAAGAGGCAAGAAAATAAAGTAATAACGGTGGAGATAATAAATGCAGGTAATCGATATATCAATAAACAATGCAATGTATGATCTGTGTTCCTATCGGTCTCTAAGTCACTTTTGAAATCAAGTTGTGGAAAACACTCTATTCATCCGGACTATTCGAGGTATTGGAGTGAGTGGGGGAAGCAGCTTACCGGCTTGCCTTACCCCCATCGTTAGCGAGCGTACACAACACATTTCATGTGTCACAGTTGCGACGCTATGTTCGAGACGACAGTCACGTTCTCGATCATTCTGAATTGATTTTGGGTACGGATTTAACTTATGTGGAACAACTTATTACTATACTCGACCGTAGAGAGAAGGTGCCGAAGAATAAAGCCATTCCGTTAGTCTGAGTGCCTTGGGGCGGTCATTCACCTGGGGAATATACCTGGGAACATGAGGAGGATATCCGCTCATGGGTTCCATATCTTTTCGAGTAACCATTTGTATCACCGCTTTCTTTTTTCGTTCTTTTAATTTTGAGGACGAAATTTTTGTAAGGGTGGTATGAGGTAATACCCAGTCCCTTTATATTTATTATCCGTACTTCAATAATAATTCTCTATATTTTCTATTTAATTTATTCCATATATATATATATATATACGCGCACACACACATACATACACACTTCACCAAAAATATTTATCCTTAAGAAATTTTTCCTAACTCTTTTGCTACTTAACTTAATGCTGAAAACCCTAAGGCCAGGTCCATCTTTAATCCCACTCTTTTCCTTCAAAACATTTCTTGAGCCCAAGCCCAACAACCCAAAACCCTCCACTTCAACCAACAGATACTTTTTCCAATTTCAAAATTCAAAAAATATCCTCATCCTACCCCAATCAACTTCAAATAAATTCCATTAAAACCTAATAACTATTTATATTAATTCCTCATTACTCTCTCCTTTATTTTTTCCTTTAATTCTTAAAAAAAAACCACCACGTTCACACACTCTCTCTCACCACGTTCACTCTCTCTCCTCTCGAACACACTCTCTCTCCTCTCGATCGCCTCTCCTCTCTCTCTTCTTCCTCTCACGTCACCTCCTCTCCCCAAACAAACCCACCACCACTACGAGAACCCACACCCTCGCCTCTACCTCCAAGCTCCGTCCACCGCAACTCACCGCCAGTGCCGTCACGATCTCGCCACTCTAGCCAACACCCCACTGCCTCCCTCTCTCCACTGCACCGCGATCACCAAGCCTCCCCTACCTCCACCGATGCCCACTGGTCTAACATTCATCACCGTCATCGGCGACCCCTTCCACTCTCCTCCCCGAGCTCCCGACCTCCTTCTACCACTACCGCTCCGGCCTCGCTGTCACCACCTCACCATCGTCGGTCTCACCTGCTCACCGCCATCTTCTCTTCTGCCTCTCTCTCCTTTCCACATCACTTCCGACGAGATCCCCGAGCCTGCAACCATCACCCGACCCGGCACAGCCCCAATTTCGCCCAAGCTCCCCACCTCGTCGGAGCCGTCTCTGGACCGTCGACGACCTTACCAACGGCATACAGTGCTCATCGTCACCGCCACTGTTGCATCACCCGACCCCTAGTTGCTGCCGAGCCATCAAATCCAAGCTCGAGCCGAGGCCAAACCCTTAGTGGTGTTGTTGTGTTTCCGTACTGTGCTCGTGCGATCCGTTTCTATCATTGTCATTGTCGTGACCGTCGATCGTCGCAGGCAAGTTCAAATACTTACATGCTATATTATGTTTATTTTCGATCACGTACGAATTATGTCGAGAATTACTATTGCTATTTAATATCGAGCCGTATCTTTAATCTTAGTACTAATGTTTGAGGTATAATCCATTCTAGAATCTATTGATGACGTTATGGGAAAATTGTAGTATCAATATTGTTTATTGGTTGAAACAAACGAGCGTTTCGGTGGCAAATCAAATGTTTATTATAGGTGCTCGATGCAAACCCTAAGCTAAAAACCCTCTTAAAATAACAGAAATTATGTGTAACGGATTACCTTAGTGATAATGAATACTGTGTAAACAGTTGGGTCAAAAATACGGACCCTAACACCGTGAAATGTCATCCCCATTTAGATCCGTCAAATCTGAAACTTTCCGTACCTGAAATTCGTGAAAATCATAGTAAATTGGATACACACCGGAATATTGTGTTCGAGGGCTCGTATCGAATCCGACTCGATAAAATAGAACCCCATATAATTTATATTTTATAGCGGTGACAGAAACTGTTCGGGAATGCGGCTCTGGACTGCAGTCCAGAGCAGTACTGCTTGTCGATACTTGTTTTGAAATGATTTTACAGCTCTGTGTAAAAATGGTATTATGCAGAACCCTATACCGTTGCGAATATTAATCTGTTAGCTAACTATTGGAAGTGGTTTCATTTGTTTTTACTATTGTTTACTATTTTATTCATATTTTAAATCATTAGTACATACTGCAGTCCCAAGCAGGGACAAAACATATATCCCGATCTTAAATAATATATAACTTACAGAACACAGCGGATATTATCGATCCGTATGGTGAGTTGGAAACCTAACTGATAGCCTAAATATTATCCAACTGTAACGTTGCCTAATTATGATCCCAACAGGATGAAAATTGTGTTACTAAATGGACTTCCAGTTCAGGAACTGAATTTCCAGCAAAGAACACTTAAAAAGAAATGACTGTAATTCGTAAACCCGAGACCCGATTGACTTGAAACCAATTTCGTTGAACTGCTGGTTAAATTTACTTTTTATCACTTCATATCATTTTACTTAATTCTGAACATAAGATTTAATGTGATTTTTCTAAGTTCATAAGACGCGTAATGACTTGTATTGCATATGATTTGTTTAGCGGCATAATTCACATTTTTTACCCGACTGCAATAACTCCAGTGATAATGAGCATCCTTATTAATTTTCAGTGTATAATGCATTATCGAACGTTAATGGTATCGGTTTAGTTGTGTCGAGTATGCCGGTAGGAAGTGAATGATTCGTGATAGTGAACAACACAGTGAATAGTGAATAAAGCAGTGTTATTGGTGCGTACTTGTACACAACTAGTCAATACTTTTAGATAGTGAACCCTGGAGAAAAAGGGGAAATCGAAGTGGAAAGAAACTTGTATTTAGCGAGGTTAGCGATTTTAGAGGATGATTATTCGAACAACGACCCATATATATATATATTAGGTTTGGACCCAGCGGTCCGGTTGACAGGGTTATGTCCCAGGCAACAGTAGGCCGTAGTCTCGGGTAGGTACGAAACCCTCGTTAAACATGATCATTCATTTCCACAACTTGATTTCCTCTTTTTCCCCAGGGTTCACTATCTGTAAGTATTGACTAGTTGTGTACAAGTACGCACTAATAACACTACTTTATTCACTATTTACTGTGTTGTTCACTAACACGAATCATTCACTTCCTACAGGCGTACTCGACACAACTAAATCGATACCATTCACGTTCGACAATGCATTATACACTGAAAATTAATAAGGACGCTCACTATCACTAGAGGTATTGCAGTCGGGTAAAAAATATGAATTATGCCGCTAAACAAATCATATGCAATACAAGTCATTTCGCGTCTTATGAACTTAGAAAAATCACATTAAATCGTTCGTTCAGAATTAAGTAAAATGATACAAAAGCGGTAAAATGTAAATTTAACCAGAAGTTCAAAGAAATTGGTTTCAAGTCAATCGGATCTTGGGTTTATGAATTACGGTCATTTTTTAAAGTGTTCTCTGTTGGAAATTCTGTTCCTGAACAGGAAGTCCATTTCGTAACACAGTTTTCACCCTGTTGGGATCATAATTAGACGACGTTACAGTTGGATAATATTTAGGTTTATCAGTTAGGTCTCCAACTCACTTGATGGATCGATAATAGCCGCCGTGTTCTGGGAGTGATACATTATTTAAGATCGGGATATACGTTCTGTCCCTGCTTGGGACTGCAGTATGTACTGATGGTTTAAAATATGATTAAAATAGAAAATGATAGTAAAAATGAATGAAAACACCTCCAATAGTTAGATAAAAGATTATATTCACAACGGTATACGGTTCCGCATAATACCATTTTCACACAAAGATGTAAAATCATTTCAAATCAAGTATCGACAAGCAGTGCTACTCTGGACTGCAGTCCAGAGCCGCATTCCCGAACAGTTTCTGCTACCTCTATAAAATAGAAACAAAATATAAATTATATGGGGTTCTATTTTGTCGAGTCATCTACGATACGAGCCTACGAACACAATATTCCGGTGTGTATCCAATTTACTATGATTTTCACGAATTTCGGGTACGGAAAGTTTCAGATTTGAAGAATCTAAATGGGGATGACATTTCACGGTGTTAGGGTCCGTATTTTCGACCCAACTCTTTACACAGTATTAATTATCACTAAGGTAATCCGTTAAACCTAATTTCCGTCATTTTAAGAGGGTTTTTAGCTTAGGGTTTGTATCGAGCACCTATGATAAACATTTGATTTTCCACCGAAACGCTCGTTTGTTTCAACCAATAAACAATATTGATACTAAAATTTTCCCATAAGGTCATCACTAGCTTCTAGCCTGGATTATATCTCAAACATTAGTCTTAAGATTAAGATACGACTCAAAATTAAATCGCAATAGTAATTCTAGACATAATTCGTACGCGATTGAAAATAAACATAATATAGCATGTAAGCAAGTATTTGAACTTGCCTACGACGATCGATGGTCACGACAACTACGATGATGGCAATGGATCGCATGGGCATGGTACGGAAAAACAACAACACCACTAAGGGTTTAGCCTCGGCTCGAGCTTGGATTTGACGGCTCGGCAGCGACTAGGGGTCGGGTGATGCAACGGTGGCGGTGACGATGATCATGGTGTGCCGTGGGCAAGGTCGTAGGCGGTCAAAAGACGGCTCCGATGAGGTAGGGAGCTTGGGCAAAAGTGGGGTTGTGCCGGGTCGGGTGATGGTTGCAGGCTCGGGGATCTCGTCGGAGGTGAAGTGGAGAGGAGAGAGAGAGAAGAGAACATGGCGGTGAGCGGGTGAGACCGATGATGGTGAAGTGGTGACAGCGAAGCCCGAGTTGCAGAGGAAAGGGAGGTTTTGGGTTGGCCAGAGCTTGGAGTCGGGGCTTGGGGTTGCGATGGTCGGAGCTGTAGTGGTAGAGGGAAGTCAGGAGCTCGGGGAGGAGAGTGGAAGGGGTCGCCGACGGCGGTGATGAAGGTCGGAGTAGTGGGCATCGGTAGAGGTAGGGGGGCTTGGTGATCGCGGTGCAGTGGAGAGAGGGAGGAAGTGGGGTGTTGGCGAGAGTGGCAAGGTCGTGACCATACCGGCGGTGAGTTGCGGTGGACGGAGCTTGGAGGTGGAGGTGAGGGCGTAGGTTCTCGTAGTGGTGGTGGGTTTGTTTGGGGAGAGGAGGTGACGAGAGGGGAAGAAGAGAGAGGGGGGGCGATCGAGAGGAGATAGAGTGTGTTCGAGAGGAGAGAGAGAGTGAACGTGGTGAGAGAGAGTGTGTGAACATGGTGGTTTTTTTAAAAAAAAATTAAAGGAAAACATAAAGGAGAGAGTAATAAGGAATTAATATAAATAGTTATTAGCTTTTAATGGAATTTATTTAAAATTGATTGGGGTAGGATGAGGATATTTTTTTGAATTTGAAATTAGAGAAAGTATCTATAGGTTGAAGTGGAGGGTTTTGGGTTGTTGGGTTTGGGCTCAAGAAAATTTTTGAAGGAAAAGGGTGGGATTAAAGATGGACCCGGGCTTAGGGTTTTAAGCATTAAGTTAGGTAGCAAAAGAGTTAGGAAAAATTTTTTAGGGAAAAATACTTTTGGTGAAATATATATATATATATATATATATATATATATATGGAATAAATTAAATAGAAAATATAGAGAATTATTATTGAAGTACGGATAATAAATAAAAAGGGACCGGGTATTACATGTATACTATCTTAGGTGACTAACTAACACCAATGGCTTGTGAGACTGGCCACCGCCTCTCGTTGGGGTCTCGATAAGTGCACACTAGTCTACTCTTGAGTATCAATTTCCAGTCTCGATATTCTCTCGAATAGGGATATTTAAGGATGTGTTTATAGACCACCCAGCTCCCACGTATATGATCGCTATCATAATACTGGTAGTCAAGCAAGAACCCTATGGGCTCTATCAACATATAATAGTGATCTGTAATACCACATAATACATGTACATGATGATAAAGACAAACCAGATAGCATATTATCATTTTGAGTAAGACTATTCTATCCGTATTGGTCTTCCCTCAATTATCATAATCACCTGCCTGTGATTACAATAATTGTCTTGAGGGCACTATAACCAATAATCTCCCACTTGCACTTAAGGCTAATAATTGCGGTGTCGCATACTCACAGCCCGTGTGATACCGAGTACCCAACTTCTCTACTAATCAGTCTCGCAAAGCACGTTTGTGAAACTATTGTGTTCGAGAAATAGCCTCAGTGAGTGGATTCGCTCCAATGTTTCTATCTTTATCTCTCTATATCTCAACTTCTCGGAGAAAATCTATCTCCCGAAATGAGCAATACCTGTCTTAGAATTTGTCTAGATATCTGATGTGACCCAGTTCAAAAATAAACTCCAGATCCAACAAACTTCTTAGACCGTATCGTGCCACTGAATTTAATCAGTATCTTGCGTCATGCCTTCCTCAGTATCCGCTTGGACCACATGTCCAACATACCGCCCCTCTAAAGAGAGAAAACTGTAACTCTGATAGCCACTCTGTCATCCAGGTCATCTTGGAAGCCTGAAATGATAATCGCCTCCCGAAGGTGGGTGCAGTTACCATATTCCAATAACATCCACTTATGTTCATAACTGCTTCCCAATGTTTCTCCAGGATTAGATTAATATATACTTATTGCAGCCTATGCAAAATCAATATCCGGTGTTATACTTGACATCTCATGATTGACTCAATTGCCTAAGCAAGTGATATGCCAATCATGCAAATCCCTCTCCTCATCGGTCTAAGACATCTCTTTAGAGAGAGTGACTCCTTCACCAGCAGGTACACCACCACGCCAGGAGTCGTCCATTCTAAAACACTTTTGAATAATGTCAAGTACCCGAATTGGGACACTTCCCAAATCTAGATCTAAAACCATAGATTTAGTCACCAGAATCCATGATATTTTATCTATATCCTTTGTGGAGAAACCACCTTGTGACAACCACGGTATAACCGATCGTAGTATAGGAAGATCTCTTCCTATTAAGTGCATGTCATCCAAATACCAGGACATCACTCCTTACTACCTTCTTACCAGAAACATCTTTTATTCAAATGAAGTCAATCTCTATGACTGTCACATCAAAAATAGATGATCTATCTCCGCTATACCTGCTTTAGTCTATAAATAGACGTAGCTACTTACCACTATGCTTCCGCTGCTCCCATTGACTACAACATCCCTCTGGCAAAGTCATATACACGTACACTTCTAAAGTTAGTTTAGAACGACGTTATATTCATCCTTCTTCCAGATCTCATAGTTTAGAACAGCAATAGTGGCAAGTTTGGGTAATCATAAACCTCCCTGTCACCGTCTCTGAGGAGACTGAAGTACCTCTCGGATGGCTGAGATTACCCACCAAATCTGCAGAGTGGCTAATCGATTGTCGAAACCATTTGAATCTTTCGGTTCTTCTAAATTTTCAGTAATCGTTTGTGGTTCTGGAATCACTTCTTGTTCTACCATACTCCCAATAATGTTTTCTGAAAAGAATGCATTTTACCAAAACTGGTGGCGAATCAAGAACAATATAACTATTGATCTTTCAGATGGTAGAATGTTAGCCCTCGTCAAAACCCGGGATAACCCACAAACTGCCATTACTGAAACGTGCCTTGAGTTTGTCCAAATTATGGTTTTAAGCACCAGCCGGACAACTCCATATACCTTAACATCGTTAAGATATGAGTCCATTCTATATCCAATATATAGAAACAAAGGCACTAATTTAATTGGAACCAGATTCAAAAATCATGCAGCTGTTTCCAGTGCATACCAACCTAATGGAAGAAGGCCATGCAGAATTACTCATCAAAGAATGCATCCACGTATGAGTAACCTGAAAGAGAAGCGAGTTCTCAAAATTATTACTTATAACGGAATACCTAACATAAATATCTACATCGTCGATGACCTTGAAGAATCCTGGTATTTCCAACATATGGTTCTCTACTTTATTCTTATACATATATCTTCTCAATAACTTGGACCTTGTATTTAAACGAAATACTTGACTAAAACCAGAGAATTCATGAGTAAATAGAATATAGTACGAGTACCAACCCCTTTGTCCTAACGGACATAGGACAACATACAATACTTTGTATAAGTCCACTGAGTTTAATAACTCAAACCCTGTACACCGTAGGTTGAAAATTTGCACTATGGTTAAGAAGAATTACACGGTTGTTTAATACTCCTTACCTAATCGTCAACTGATATAGGTAAATATTATAGACATAATTTCAAAAAGTTATATCTCACTTTATAAAATAAATGTACAGATATATCAGTTTGAAATTTGTGCATAACAACGAATATTCAAAACCAAATATTTGCCGTCAGGAAAAACCCAGATGAATTCCTCAAATATCACCAATTACAAAGAATTTCGATATATAGAGGATCTAATCATCCAATTCCTAATATCTTACTCCCACCCATCATCTGTAACGCCATACGGATGTGAGAATCAAATCTGTTAAATACATACCCTGGAGTTAGAATCTAATTGGGAAAACAGTTTTCAATTAATATCGCACAGTAAAACTGAAACACGAAAATGTTTCAAAGGGGTAAGCGGGTATTCCTAGTAATGCTTCTTCCACTATCCTTATTCAAGACAGTAACCGTATATTTCCTTGTCCTCACTCCAATATCTTTATATGTCTTTACTTATTACCTTCTGGTCACCACACTTAGACTAATTGATTTTCTTCCTTCCTTACCCTTCGGCACTAGCCTAAGGTATGGAAGAAGATTATCCAATAAGCGCAATACGTGTACTCTCATAATACAAGGAGCTCTCGCAATCTGAGAGAAGGTAAAGGGAAAAGACGACTGAATAATCCTATCCAATTTCTCCCGAACCGGAAACCAACCTCGAACTGGAACAAGTTCCTTCGAGTTCGTATGTAACTATACTATGGCATACCCAAGCAATATGGATCTTCATAGTGATACGGAGTATTCCGGAGAAATGCAAAGGTGATACAGGAGTTGCAGGGGTATACGCAGTTTCGTCGTGAATGATAGAAGTCGCAATTTTCTTTGCCCTTAATCTAATCCTTTTATATGTCTTTACTTATTACCTTCTATACACCACTCTTAGGTTAATTGGTTTTTTTCCTTCCCTACCTTTTGACACCAGCCTACGATTTGGAAGAAGACTATCCAATAAGTGCAATCGGTGTACCCTCCTAATACTAGGAGCCCTCGCAACCTGAGAGAAGGTAAACAAAAAAGACAACGGAATAATCCTATTCAATTTCTCCAGAACCAAAAGCTATCCTCGAAATGGAACAAGTTTCTTCGAGTTCGTATGTAACTATATGATGGAATATCCAAGCAATATGGATTTTCGTAGTGATATGAAGTGTTCCGGAGAAATGCAAAGGGGATGCAAGAGGGGTAATGATATATGCGACTAAATGACAATCTTAAAGCCAAAGTGTTTTTAAGAAGGTTCGGTAAACTTGGTTCATGAGTTTTTTTAAGGTCAGGCCATGGTCGCTGCCAAAAAGAGAGAGAAAAGAAATACTCAGCGTGCACGCTAACCTAGATTAGATTGGTTAATCACTTTATCTAATTAGGATGGCTCACACTGTTTTCACGAATTCTCCTTCAAACCCTAAAAGGAGAATTAGTCGGGATCATCTAAAATCACCCGAGAAGTATCACCTACTCATTAGTAGGAATCGGGTGTAGGGTTACTAGGCACACTAACAAGGCTCTACAAGGCATCGGCCATGCCAAAATTAAATTTTTATGTGCCGCACAACCCTAAGCAAGATCGTTAACTAGAGTTTAAGCGAAACTAATGGCAAGTAAACAACTTTACACTAAAGGGAACGCGATATACAACCTTTGTAGATCGGTCCTCCACTTCATTTGCTCCTTGTTGAAGTCCCTTCGCTGCGACCAAGGTTCTCCCGGGCTCTTGCATGGCTTCACGACGCGAAGGATGCGACCTTGCTTGAAGTCTCCGAGGCCAAAGATGATCTACGTCGAGGGAATTCCGACTCAAGCTCCTACTTCACTAACTAGAGAATTAGTGAAGTAAACACCCTATACTAAAGTGCTAATCTAGTAGAGGATGGAGAAATAGGAAGTGGGTTCTCTTTAGAATTTTGTTTCTCACAAGGATTCTCACTTTGGATCAAACCCTAGCTTGCTTTTCTTTTGCTCAATGAAGAAGAAGTTGATGAACAAAAGAAAAGAAATGAGGATAATGATGAAGTGAGAAGTCTAACCATGGTGAGTGAGTATCATATACTAACTCTTGTAGAGCCATAACCATAGCTAACACTTATGGTTGGGTTAAGAAATATCTATGGTAAAAACAAACTCAAGTGGACTTAGTCAATGCATCCATAAGCTTCCACAAGCTTCATGCATTGATCTAATCCTCCACTTGATTTTGTAATTACTTAAAATATAAAAACCCAACATAATATGTAGCATGGTGTAAGTCTCATACATCCAAGTCTAGTGTATCATCAACCATGATACAAAAGAAAACACTTTAATATATATATATCACACACACACACACACACACACACACACACACACACACATATATATATATATATACAAGTGTTCACATGTGAGAAAAACCCTAAAGTGGATAAGTGTTAGCAAATGTAAATTAGTATATATAATATACAATTATAAACTTAATTATTAAATCAACATTTGACTTAATAATCCGGTCATATCTCATATAACCTGCTAACATCCATCGTATCGACTTATCGAATCAACACTTGATTCGATAACCCGGTCATATCATATATGACTTACCGATACATAAAGTCGCGAGAATAGAATACGGTATCACATACATGCATTTATTCTCGGTCTCACACATATCACATATGCGCTCCTATTTCGTTTCGTCTGAGCCAGTAAAACCTCTGTGTAGGACTCTAAAGACTCGTCAATACGCCGGCAGTAGGTGATGATCACATCACGCACCCACAAGCCGTTAGCGGTACTAGCTGGACGTAACGACTACCCGGGTATTGAGCGATCAGAAGATCAGCAAGTAAGCCCGCTCCAACTCCTGTGAAAGCCTGCCGGCAACACTTCCCGTACAGTCCGGTCTCCACGTCTGATATGTCGCATATCAAGTCTAGGGATGGTAAACGTCAGACCCCAATAACCGATAAGTCGTGCCGATGTGAGGCACATAACGGGTCGAGAAACTACTGGTAACACTTACCAGTAAATCTCTAATCAGCCCTGGCCAGGGACTTCCCTGTTACGGCCAATCGAGCACAGTGCAATATCAACCCCCAATACCGGGAGAGACGAAATCCCTCATATCGCTCATTGCCACCATGTGACTCGGGACTGTACCCAAAAACCACCGTTTTGCACGTCCTCATGGACGTGGTAAGGTGGAAATCAAAGCACAGTGGGAATCACACGAGACTCTATGACGATCGCGGGTCTACAGACTAACCTGCACAAGTGTCACCAGAGAACTGCCATCTGACGTGAGGTATAATACCATCTGGGAGTTCTCGGCGAGTCCACCCAGTGTACCCAGTCTCCACTGAGCACCCGTATACCATCTCTGATGTCAAAAACCAATGGATATGGGATCATCCATCGCCCATCTCATGGGTCGAGAAGCGTATACGCTAGTCTACACTGGTATATCGATGCCCCGTCTTGATACACCCATGACTAGGGACCTTGAAGGATGTACTTATGGACTACCATGTCCCCACTAGTATGATCCGCATCATAGTCCAGGTAGTCAAGTACACATCCTAAGGGCTTTACCAACATGTAATGATAAGACAGTATAAAGAGACAAGTATACATGTTAAAGTAAAGTGCAACCAGATAGCATACTATCATGTCGAGCAAGAAAGTCCTCTCTATATATGTCCAAGCATCCAATATAATATACATCATCTGTACAATACTGGCCTCTAGGGCATACATACAACTAACAATCTCCCACTTGCACTAGGGCCAGCTGCTGTAGTATCACATACCGAGCATCCCGAAGAGTCTCTCAAACTGTATCTGGGGAATGGCCTTCGTGAGTGGATCCACTGTGTTATTCTTCGTGTCAACCCTCCTGACCTCGATCTCCCGGCGATCTACTATCTCCCGGATCAGGTGATACCGCTTTAGAATATGCCTGGATCGCTGATGGGACCTGGGTTCCTTGGCCAAAGCCACCGCTCCATTGTTATCGCAATACAAATGTATTGGATGCTCAATGGATGGAACCACTCCAAGTTCAGTAATGAACTTCTTGATCCAGACAGCCTCTTTGGCAGCATCGTTGGCAGCGATGTATTCAGCCTCCATCGTCGAGTCTGCCACGGTTTCCTGCTTGGAACTCTTCCAGCTAACCGCCCCTCCGTAAAGGGTAAAGACAAATCCCGACTGCGACTTAGAGTCGTCCTTGTCACTCTGGAAGCTTGAATCAGTAAAGGACTCCACTTGGAGTTCTCCGTTACCATACACCAAGAGCATCTCTTTAGTCCTTCGTAAGTACTTGAGAATGCTCTTCACAGCTGTCCAGTGACTCTCTCTAGGATCAGCTTGATACCTACTCACTACACTTAGTGAGTATGCTACATCAGGTCTGGTACATAGCATCGCGTACATGATAGAGCCTACTGCCGAAGCATAGGGTATCCCTTGCATGCGAGCTCTCTCCAAATCAGTCTTAGGAGACATCTCTTTGGAGAGAGTGAGCCCTGAGATCGTGGGTAAAAACCCACGTTTGGACTCTTCCATACTAAACCTCTTTAGTATGGTGTCAATGTACCTGGATTGGGACAATCCCAATATCCGTTTAGATCTATCTCTATAGATCCTAATCCCCAATATGCAGGAGGCATCACCAAGATCTTTCATTGAGAATCTTTGTGATAAGAAGAGCTTTACCGATTGCAGCATAGGAATGTCATTTCCTATCAAGAGTATGTCGTCCACGTACAATACGAGGAAGACAACCTTACTCTCTGCCACCTTCTTGTAGATACAAGGTTCATCAACGTTTTTGACGAAATCAAACTCTTTGATAACGTCGTCAAAGCAGATGTTCCAACTCCGCGATGCTTGCTTCAATCCATAAATGGATTTAAGCAGCTTGCACACCTTCCCGCTGCTCCCACTGTCTACAAAGCCTTCTGGCTGAGTCATGTACACGCACTCTTCTAAATCACCGTTTAGAAAGGCGGTCTTAACATCCATTTGCCAGATTTCGTAGTCATGATATGCAGCGATGGCAAGCATGATCCGGATGGATTTAAGCATAGCCACTGGAGAAAAGGTTTCGTCATAATCCACACCTGGTCTTTGACGAAAACCTTTTGCAACAAGTCTAGCTTTGAAAGTCTCCACTTTCCCATCTACACCAAGTTTTTTCTTAAAGATCTACTTGCTCCCAATGGGTTTTACCCCTTCAGGAGCAACTTCCAAAGTCCATACTTTGTTGGTGTACATGGATTCCATCTCGGACCGCATTGCATCCAGCCATTTCACTGAGTCTCCACTCGTGATGGCCTGCTCGAAGCTAGTTGGGTCATCATCAACCATGATGCAATCCTCGCTCCCACCATCAATGAGAAAACCGTAGTATCTCTCAGGTGGGTGAGCAACCCTACTAGATCGGCGGAGTGGCTGAGGTTCGTTGGGAACTACCGAATCCTCTGGTTCCACTAAATCTTCAGTTTGAGTTTGTGTAGCTGGAATTTCTTCCAGTTCCACCTGGTCGCCACTAATTTCTTTTGTAAGAAATTCCTTTTCTAAAAAGGTGGCATGTCGAGAAACAAACACTTTTTGTTCCTCGGTATGGTAGAAAAGATATCCATGTGAATGTTTGTGATATCCCATAAACTTGCATAGAACTGACCGTGCCTCGAGTTTGTCCGGATTTTGTGTTTTAACATAGGCCGGACAACCCCATATCTTAACACGTTTAAGACATGGTCTCTTCCCACTCCATATCTCATATGGTGTGGTAGGTACAGATTTAGATGGAACTTGATTCAATAGGTATGCCGCTGTTTCCAGCGCATACCCCCAGAAGAAAATAGGTAACTCAGCTGTGCTCATCATAGAGCGCACCATATCTAATAGGGTACGGTTCCTCCGTTCAGATACACCGTTGTGCTGTGGTGTATATGGAGGAGTCAGCTGAGAGAGAATCCCATTCTCTTTTAGGAAGTCCAGGAATTCATTGCTCAAGTATTCACCTCCTCGATCAGATCGAAGGATTTTAATACTTTTCCCGGTTTGGTTCTCGACTTCTTGTTTATATTCTCTAAATTTCTCAAAAGCTTCTGATTTGTGTTTCATCAGGAACACATATCCGAATCTAGAGAGATCGTCAGTGAATGTAATGAAGTACGCAAAACCATTCCTGGCATGTGTAGACATGGGGCCGCATACATCACTATGTACCAGTCCCAAGAGTTCCGTAACTCTCTCTCCGTGTCCCGTAAACGGAGTTTTGGTCATCTTACCTTTGAGATATGACTGGCAAGTGTCATAAGATGAAAATTCAAACGGATTCAAATATCCATCCTTATGCAACTTAGCGAGTCGTGTCGCATTGATGTGACCCAGTCTACAATGCCACAAGAAGGATTCGTTCAGTTCTGAACTCTTCCTCTTGTGTGTGTTTGTTATGCTCAGAACTGTTGATTGATTTAGAACATAAATGCCATTGCACATCGTGCCTGATCCGACCAACTTTTGGTTTAGGAAAATGTTCATAACATTATCCTGTAATACAAAATTATATCCCTCTTTACTCAACAAAGAAACCGATATAATGTTGTATATCAGGTTCGGCATGTAATAGCATTCGTTCAGAATCAATGTATTACCAGTTTTCAATACAAGGTGATATTCCCCGACGGTTTTAGCTGCAACAATTGCACCATTTCTATCCCTTATGTCTTTATCACCTTTTCCAAGTTCTCTACCTTTCCTAAGCCCATGTAACTGATTATATATATGGGATCCTGACCCGGTATCTAATACCCAGGACGTAGAGAAAATGGAGAAACAGTTTTCTGTAACGAACACACCCGAAGAAAATACATCAACATGTACTTTCTTCATTCAGGTGGCATGAGAATCCTGGTATTCCCCTATATCCTGTTTAGTCTTATAACTCTTATAAGAAAGAACGGAACCAATGTTCCCCAGCACAGTATAACATGCGGGTTCGGTCAATACATCCATATTATTATCTTGATTAAGGCATGATATGGTCGCTACCTGGAGAGAGAGAGAAGAAAATACTTTAACGTATGCTCTTGCAAGATCAGATTGGTTATTATCTTATCTAATCAGGATGGCTCCCACTGTTTTTATCAAATCTTCCTTCAAATCCTAAAAGGAAAGACTAGCCGGGATTAATTACACCCTACAACTTCGCCGATCTTTCAGCCAGGCCAGTGTCGGTACTTTGAGGGAGGTTTCCCGTGCTTTCGTACGGACCTAATTAAAGTAAATCTCGTTTTCCCAGAGGCGTAACCCCGTTGACACTTTTCTAGACACCTACTTGATCGGCTAATTGTCCTGTGTAAAACTCTCCCGGGAGTAACAATTACTCGCAGTGGGTATCGGGATCCAACTATCTCATAGAAGGTATGCAATCTCATTGCAAATCTCAACACTTGAAATTCCCGATAATATTTTGCCCCTAACCCCTATGACCTTGACAAAGGCCAACAAATCATAGGATGTTAGTCAAGTTCAACCCGTCATTTCTTGATTGAATCAAACCCACCCGTACGACCCTTGAAAAAGGCCAACAAGGTTGTACGACTACCCCAAAACAATCTGCATCATATGCATAAGCAGATAAGTACCATTTAGCTACCGCACACTACTCCTTGACAAAGGCCAACAAACGCAGCACGAATACTAAACAGTTCTTATCTGAAATGACGGAGGACTACGACAGGTTTTTCTGAAAACCTATTGCGTAATGAACTTGATATCGTCGTAGAATCATGTGAATTTTGAAATGGAGTGATTTTGAGGTTTTTATTAGTTTTGCTAAAGATGTCATTTCCGGTGAAGGGATTTCGGCTCTTTCCTTATGGAATAAGGTGCAGGATATATCATATACATCACTATGCAAAGCAAAACTCCAAAAGCAATCAAAAGTCAAACCGAGTGTTGTAGCATCTGACAGTTTTGCTAAAGAGGTCACTACCGGTGAAGGGATCTCGGCTCTTTCCTCATCGAATAAGGTGCAGGGTATATCATATATACCGCTATGCAAAGCAAAACTGTAGCTACCCTTTTTTATTAAAATTTGATTCTACAACATCTTTTAGGTTTCTTTTCTTTCATTAATCATATTAATGAAGTCCCATCATTTAAGTCACCTAAACATTACAGATAAATACGACGTACACTTATGACATCCGCATTCGCCTCGATGTCCCCTCGTGCACCGTTAGGTTAGGTAACTAACGGCAGAGCAGGGCAGGGCTAGCACGGGTGTAAAACATAAGTAACGCCTATATAATATATCATATATACTATATACAGTATTTATCACAGAACATCAAATGATCACATCACAGATATCGCAGCAGAAGAAACATATGAAACATTGGATATACTAGGACGTCCGTGTTTTATTTTGAGCCTCTATAAAACACGGATTCCACGGTCGCGATGAATAGCTAAACCCACACCCTTAGACCCCTACGAGAGCTGCAAGCAACCCTGCCAATTCTAGGGTTAGGAGACCCGGACCCGACTCCTCGAGTTGGTCTCGCACTGGACCCCAGAACCCGGTTACTTTTGCTCCCCTCCTTGGGTCTATCCTAGTGCGGAAAAGTAAATAATATACAAAAGGTGACATCAACCTCGACCCGGAAGTGCCCCAATAAAAAAAAATATTACATACATTTAAATTTTACATGAATGAAAATAAAAACTCTCATCTCACATAAACCCCCCCGGCTATTCAGAACGCGACGATCCAATATAACATATCCAGCAACACATAACATCGCATGTCATCAACGTAAGTAAATATGCGCATCCCAATTGTCGTTGACATATAGCAACGAAACCGGCGATATCACATATTACACTTACGGTCACAGAAAATAAAGTGTAAAACTACAACATTTGGAATGCACAATCTTTTTAGACATCGTAAATCCGAAATCTCACATATTTCGCATTTCATGCCTAACTGTATGAATTCCACATATTGTATCACATTCCAGATAAATAGACAGTATTAAACTTTCCGATCGAATAATAAAATACCCAAGATTTCCTAAATAGCTCAACACTTGAGCGGAGTTCAAAAATTCCAGAATACGTCACAGTAGCAACGGACCAGCCGTAGAAGGGTCAAGCCAACGCCTCACACGTGGTATGCCGTACTGCCCCAAACCCTAAGGTTCAAAGGGCAGTTCAAGACGGTCATATAATCGAGTTAAGGTTTGTTGTCTTCTAGAGGGTCCATCGCATCACATGCACGTTTTTCCGAAATATTTAAACCCGAGAAAAATTCAACACTTGAATGTTTTTCGTGCCGGGAAAAATTGAGTTAATGAATCCGTTCGAAGATTTTAGTACTTTCTAAATTATCCGGAATAACAGAACTAAATTAAATTCTCCGATCGAATCGACGATTTCAAAATAAACCCTAAAATTACTCAACACTTGAGTCAGATTAAAAATACCCATAAAATAGTAACAACAGAATAAAGAATTACAGTGCAAAAACCAGTCCCTAATACCATTACTATGCCGCGGAACCGCTGCCAAAGGTGGGTTATTGCCGCGGTTCCGCGGCAACGTGGAGGACTTAAGGTCTCGTTTTTCATGGTTATTCTTATAAAATCCTGCTGAATTTTTTAGGCATTTTTAATTCAGAAAAATACCAGATTTCAAAAATTGTCCAGAGAGGGGGTAAACTTGGAAGTATCGGGTTCGTTCGGAGTTTTAAATTCGTTAACACATCGCCTAAGGCTCTAGCTAGGTTTTGATACCACTGTAGGGTTACTAGGCACACTAACTAGGCTCTACAAGGCATCGACCATGACAAAATTAAATTTTTATGTGCCGCACAACCCTAAGCAAGATCGTTAACTAGAGTTTAGGCGAAACTAATGGCAAGTAAACAACTTTACACTAAAGGGAACGCGATATACAACCTTTGTAGATCGGTCCTCCACTTCATTTGCTCCTTGTTGAATTCCCTTCGCTGTGACCAAGGTTCTCCCGGGCTCTTGCATGGCTTCACGACGCGAAGGATGCGACCTTGCTTGAAGTCTCCGAGGCCGAAGATGATCTACGTCGAGGGAATTCCGACTCAAGCGCCTACTTCACTAACTAGAGAATTAGTGAAGTAAACACCCTATACTAAAGTGCTAATCTAGTAGAGGATGGAGAAATAGGAAGTGGGTTCTCTTTAGAATTTTGTTTCTCACAAGGATTCTCACTTTGGATCAAACCCTAGCTTGCTTTTCTTTTGCTCAATGAAAAAGAAGATGATGAACAAAAGAAAAGAAATGAGGATAATGATGAAGTGAGAAGTCTAACCATGGTGAGTGAGTATCATATACTAACTCTTGTAGAGCCATAACCATAACTAACACTTATGGTTGGGTTAAGAAATATCTATTGTAAAAACAAACTCAAGTGGACTTAGTCAATACATCCACAAGCTTTCACAAGCTTCATGCATTGATCTAATCCTCCACTTGATTTTGTAATTACTTAAAATATAAAAACCCAACATAATATGTAGCATGGTGTAAGTCTCATACATCCAAGTCTAGTGTATCATCAACCATGATACAAAAGAAAACACTTTAATATATATATATATATATATATATATATATATACAAGTGTTCACATGTGAAAAAAACCTTAAAGTGAATAAGTGTTAGCAAATGTAAATTAGTATATCTAATATACAATTATACACTTAATTATTAAATCAACACTTGACTTAATAATCCGGTCATATCTCATATAACCTGCTAACATCCATCGTATCGACTTATCGAATCAACACTTGATTCGATAACCCGGTCATATCATATATGACTGACCGATACATAAAGTCACGAGAATAGACTACGGTATCACATACATGCATTTATTCTCGGTCTCGCACATATCACATATGCGCTCCTATTTCGTTTCGCCTGAGCCAGTAAAACCTCTGTGTAGGACTCTAAAGACTAGTCAATACGCCGGCAGTAGGTGATGATCACATCACGCACCCACAAGCCGTTAGCGGTACTAGCTGGACTTAACGGCTACCCGGGTATTGAGCAATAAGAAGATTAGCAAGCAAGCCCGCTCCAACTCCTGTGAAAGCCTGCCGGCAACACTTCCCGTACAGTCCGGTCTCCTCGTCTGATATGTTGCATATCAAGTCTAGGGGTGGTAAACGTCAGACCCCAATAACCGATAAGTCGTTCCGATGTGAGGCTCTTAACGGGTCGAGAAACTACTGGTAACACTTACCAGTAAATCTCTAATCAGCCCTGGTCAGGGACTTCCCTGTTACGGCCAATCGAGCACAGCGCAACATCAACCCCCAATACCGGGAGGGACGAAACCCCTCCTATCGCTCATTGCCTCCATGTGACTCGGGACTGTACCCAAAAACCACCATTTTGCATGCCCTCATGGACGTGGTAAGGTGGAAATCAAAGCACAGTGGGAATCACACGAGACTCTATGACGATCTCGGGTCTACAGACTAACCTGCCCAAGTGTCACCAGAGAACTACCATCTGACGTGAGGTATAATACCATCTGGGAGTTCTCGGCGAGTCTGTCCAGTGTACCCAGTCTCCACTGAGTACCCGTATACCATCTCTGATGTCAAACACCAATGGATATGGGATCATCCATCGCCCATCTCATGGGTCGAGAAGCGTATACGCTAGTCTACACTGGTATATCGATGCCCCGTCTCGATACACCCACGACTAGGGACCTTGAAGGATGTGCTTATAGACTACCATGTCCCCACTAGTATGATCCGCATCATAGTCCAGGTAGTCAAGTACACATCCTAAGGGCTTTACCAACATGTAATGATAAGACAGTATAAAGAGACAAGTATACATGTTAAAGTAAAGTGCAACCAGATAGCATACTATCATGTCGAGCAAGAAAGTCCTCTCTATATATGTCCAATCATCCAATATAACATACATTATCTGTACAATACTGGCCTCTAGGACATACATACAACAAACATCGGGATCCAACTATCACCGCATGATAAGTTGATGGAAGACACTAAATCACCACACTCCAGAAGGTATGCGCATGCCTGGAAAGTTTCCTGTATGTTTGAAACTCCCGATATGGTTTTTATCCCTAACGACCTATAACCTTGACGCTTGCCAACAAGTTATAGGCCACTACTCAAGTTCAACCCGTCGTTGTCCTGAATTAACTCGAACCTACCCGCACAAACTCTTGATACTTGCCAACAAAGCTATACGTCTGTCTTGATCAATCGTATATCCATGCAACAGATAAATATCACTCAGCTACCGTTCATTATGTTGGAGATAGTGCCCTCAGAGTCAATTATTGGATCACAGGCACGTGATTGCAATGATTGAGGGAGGACTTGTCCCAGTAGGACAGTCTTACTCAAGATGATAGTATGCTATCTGGTTTATCTTTATCATCGTGTACTACTTTAGGTGACCTTACGAGTCGCTATTACACGTTGATAGAGTCCCTAGGATTCTTGCTTGACTACCAGCAGTATGAGGGCGATCATATAAGTGAGAGCTGGAGTCTATAAGCACATCCTTAAAAGGTCCCTAGTCGTGGGAGTTTCAAGACAGGGCATCGATTCTCCAGAGTAGGCTAGTGTATACAGTCGAGACCCCTACGAGGGATGGTGGCCGGTCTCACAAGCCACTGGTGTCAGTTGGTTCACCTAAGATGTATACAGGTGCTCATTGGGTTATGAGTACACCGGACAGGACTCGCCGGGAACCTGCTAGTTGGTATTATACCTGACGTCAGATAGCAGTTCCCTGGTGACATGTGTACAGGTTAGTTCATCGACCTGAGATCGTCATTTGTCTCGTGTGAGTTCCCACTGTGCTTTGATTACTACCCTACCACGCTCAAAGGAGACGTGCAAACAGGTTTTAGTTGGGTATAGTCCCGAGCCACATGGAGGCAGTGAGCGGATCTGCAGGGTTCGTCTCTCCCGGTATTGTGGGTGAGGTCGCGCTGTGTCTAGGAGAGCCAGAACATGAAAAGTCATTGGCCAAGGCAGGAGATTTGCTGGTAGGTATTCCAGTAGTATCTCAGGGTGTTTTGGGCTACACTCCGACACGACTTGTACCGCTTTTAGGGGTCTGACTTTTACCAACCCCCTAGGCCCGCCATGCGATGCTCATAGACGAACGGACCGGACTGTACGGATATTGTCACTGACAGGCTCAGTAGGGTGTCAGGATGAGTTCGCTCATCGACGTCCCTTTTGGTCAGTACCTGGTAGCCCGTTACGTATTGGCTGATACCTCTGACGTGCTAGTGGTTAAATCCACAACCATAGTATTGACGAGTCTTTAGAGTCCACCACACACAGTTACTCAAGTTTCGGGCGAAACGCTGTAGAGGCCGTATGGAGATATGGCAGGGTTCGATCAGATACGTGCGGTATTGCACGGATCGTGATCGGACGGTTTTTTCTAGCCGGCTTTGGCTTAAGCCGGATCCTAGTATTAGATAGTGTAGATTTTGTCTCTTTGCATTTGTGTTCAGTGGGAATATAAATGCGGGCATGTATATGCAGTAGTGGGGTTTTCCTGTAATTTATTACGGGATCAGTTTTCTGAAGTTGCCAATTAGCATTCCGTTCTGGCCGGTTTTCCTTTGTTCCTTCGCGGCCGGAATTTCGCTGGAGGGGGGTTATTTGCAAGTTTGCAAATAACTAATTGTGGAGGGGTTTCTTGCATGTGTGAGGCATCATGATAGTTTATTCATGATGAGATTCTTTATTAGTCTTTTCCTTTGCTTTTTGAGAAAGGATTGATAAGTGAGTTTGGTGTGACCTTTTATCTTGGATTTATCTTTTCTTTTCTCCTTGGATTTTTCATTCCATTATCTCCACCATGGAGGAGGGGGCCGGCCACACAAGAAGAGGGGAGAGAGGAAAGTTCATTATGTGAGGAATTGGTTCATCTCATATATTTTTGCTTGCTACCAAAAATCATTCATCTCCAAAGTTATTCTTCCCTCCACATCAAAGGCAACTTCAAACCCTCAAAGAGACAATGGCTACTACACTATTCTACAGCACATCTTGGACGCGTCGGCTAGCCAACTTCGCGTCCGAGTTGCCTCGGTCAAGAGGTGGGAGCCCGTAAAAGAACTCGGCTACGTGGTGCCCTTTCCGACGAGGAGGAGACGGACGGAGATTCCGCGAGGAGATCGGAGTGGAGACGAAGACCGAAGGACACGGATCGCTTGGTATAACTCTCTACCCATATTTTAGTTTGCTAGTAGCTAGGTTAATGGCCCGATCCGGGTTAAAAGTGCACGGTGGTGCCGGTTTGCTAGTTTGCAAAGTTTTTGTTTTCGCGTTTCCGGCGTCGGATCAACGGCCGGGGCGCCGCTGCGGACTTACACATTATGTTTTGATGCTTGCCAACAAACACAGCACGAATACTATGTGGTACCCATCTGAAATGATGGAGGGCTGTGGCTCGGTTTTTGGCGAAAACCCCTTTAACGTAATGAAATTGATATCGTTGAAGGAACCGAGTAGTTTTATAAATATATAGCGGCACAAAGTTTTGCTAAAGAGGTCACTCCCTGTGAAGGGATCTCGGCTCTTGCCTTGTCGAATGAGGTGCTAGATATTCATAACCGAATACTACTGTGCAAAGCAAAAAGAAACGACTGTAATTTCAGTTTTTTTTAAAAAAAACTTGGTTCGAACAACATCATATAGGTTTTTTTTCCTTGTATTAATCAGAATTAATGCAGTCCCATCAATTAAACCATATCACACCAGAAAAGAACGAAAATACAATGTACGTATATGTCATCCACATTCTCCACGGGGTCCCGTCATGCACCATTCGTTACTTAATTAATGGCAGAGCAGGATCTGGACTAGCACGGATGCAAAACATATACAACATCTAGTAGTGTATATATAAAAATATATATAACATTCGTCCCAGGTATGATATAAGAAACATCACAGAATCTCAGCAAGCAACACAGAATGGTGGATAATCTTGGAGCCTCGGGTTTTATTTGAGCTGCAAATGAGACCCGATGTTCCCTGTCGTGTGGATAGCCTGTGCAATGAAAACCAGGACCCCTACGAGCGTGGCAAGTTTCCCGCAAATCCCAGAAGTGAGGCAACCCCAATCAACAAAGTGAATGGGTCACCCATCACTTCATGGAATCCGGTAGCTTGAGCACCTCTCCGTAGGTCAACCTGTACCCCCTACAAATGCGTCGAATAGCTCACCAATTCTAGAGTGAGGCGCCCTCTATCTTAATGCCATGAGATGCGGGCCCGTTGCCCTCTACAACCCGGCTATTCGAGCACATCACCGTGGGATAATCCTAGTACAGCAAATGAAAATATATGTACAAGGGTGACGATGACCTCAACCAGGTTATGCCCCAAAAAAATAATATACAAACAGGAAGAGACGATAGTCCACATGTAGGACGCTCTCCCCACAATATCAAATGAATCTGAACTGTACAACTATCATTGCACCACTGGCTATCCGCCATGACAATCCAACTACAACCACAGCACAACACAGAACATCAATATGAATGTTATGTTCGTAAACCCGTCTAAAAGAACATATAGCAGTTAGACAAGTTATACCGCTCTAATGACATTCACGGCCGCTGATAGTAATGTATGTACTAAAAAATTTTAAACGGTGTTAAAAATAGCGACTTCGAAATACTCAGTATAGCCCCCAAACCAAAGATAACATAATATGCAATCTGGGTAAAAACAAACAATACCAGAAATCCAATATTCAAGAACCCAGAACACACTAAAAAATTCAAGACCCAATTCCCCACTAAAACCGGCGACGCCGGTATTTTCCTCGTTCTCGTCGGCCGTACTAAGGATTTTGGGGCTTGTTTTTAAAATGTGTTCAAGTTACAAGATGAGTAGCCTTCTGCAATTGTTTAAAAAAAATTAGAAGACTCTGAAAATTCGACAACAAATTGAAAATTTTTCGTATTGTTTCAGAGTTGTTTTGGTTTCATTACTTTAAATATCGTTTAAACTGCTAGCTAAGGGTTTTTGGGTTGGTTTTGATACCATGTTGGGTTATACCAGCGTCCTGGCCATCTACCGTGACCGAATGCAGAACAAAAAATTTATAAAACTGGCGCTAGAACAACCCCATAATACGGATCGACCATTAACCCTAATCTAGCAAATATAAAGAGAAGTTTAGAAATGTTAAACCGAATGATCCGTGTCCTTTGGTCTTTAACCATCATCCCAAGCTCCTAGAGGCCTCCATGATCAAGCTTGATCTCCAGACTACCTCCATCGAAGATGAACCCCCTGAGGATTTGTAGTTCGAGCTCCAACCTCATAACCAATGTAACTAGGGTACTTAGTTTGCTAAAATAGATAGCCTAGAGGATATAGAATCTAATGATGGATTAATTTGTCTATAAACGCCCTAGGTTTCTCAACACATGAGATTTGAAGAGTGGAGATAGAAGAAGAAGCAAGAGGAGATGAGAGTGTAGTGAGCATCCATGGAAAAAAGGCTAAGTGTTGTGAATGAATTATGCCTCACAAAATATCTCACAACCCCAAAATATCAAGCATGCCTCAATAGTGCCACCATGAGTCACCCCATGAGTCACCAATTGAGCCATGCTTGAATAAACGCCAAAATAGAACACCTCGTCCCTCCACCTCATAAACTATTTGAATAAAATGGTTAAAACATATATAAGGTGTCTTCTTCTAGAAGTATCCTTGCACAAATTACAAGAATACCCCTTATCCGTATATACATACCCGTATCCGTATTCCGAAAAAATACGAACATAAAGAGACAAAAATAATCCAAGAATATAATATTAGGATCCAGCTTAAACCAAAGCACACTACTATTATTCGTTCGTATCATAATACGTGCACAAGTGCACGTATATGATCGAACCCTACCGTAAGACATACGGGCTCTACATCGTTTCACCCGAAGCAAGGAAACCCTCTGTGTGGGACTTTAAAGACTCACCAATACGCTGGCAGTGGGTTTAACCAAAAGCACGTCAGTGGCACTAGCTGTACGTAACAGCTACCCAGGTATTGAGCAAAAGGAAGGCCGACGAGCAAACACATCTGAACCCCTACCAAGCCTGTTCGTGACAATATCCGTACAGTAAATCTGTTAGTCTAAGAGTATCGCATATCGAGTCTAGGGGGCTGGATAAAGTCAGACCCCTAAAAACGCGACATTTCGTCGGTATGAAGCCCATCACCAACTGTGAAACTACTGATCCAAATCAGTAATTCTCGACTATCTTGGCCAAGGATTTATGGTGATGGCCACCCTGCACTACGCGACATCAACTCCCAATACCGGGAGAGATGAATCCCCGACGATCCGCTCACTGCCTCCATGTGGCTCATGACTGTACCCAACTAAAACATGTTTGCACGAATCCTTTGAGCCGTGGTAGGATAATAATCAAAGCATGGTGGTAACTCACACGAGACAAATAACGATCTCAGGTCGACAGACTAACCTGTATACATATCACCTGGGAACTGCTATCTGACAATAGGTATAATACCAACTAGCATGTTCCCGGTGAGTCCATCCAGTGTACTCATAACCAAATGAGCACCTGTATACTATCTTAGGTGAGTAACTAACACCAATGGCTTATGAGACCGGCCACCGCCCCTCGGCGGGGTCTCGATAAGTACACACTAGTCTGTTCTGGAGTATCATTACTCAGTCTTGATACTCTCTCGACTATGGAAATTTAAGGATATGCTTATAGACCACCTAGCTCCCACATATATGATCGCTATCATAATACTGGTAGTCAAGAAAGAATCCTATTGGTTCTATCAACATGTAATAGTGATATGTAATACCACATAATATATGTACATGATGATAAAGACAAATCAGATAGCATACTATCATTTTGAGTAAGACTCTTCTATCCGTATAGCTCCTCTCTCAATCATCATAATCACCTACCTGTGATTACAATAATTGTCTTGAGGGCACTATAGCCATCATAACTATCATCAAGTCCGATGTCAAATATCGACACAGATCTTCAAATATCGCAGGCACCATTTCTCCGAACGGTCCTGACATCCAATAACACTGATCGGTATTCTCTAGATATCCGTTGTGTTTCCCAAACTATCTCCGGTATCGAGTGTCCACGTTGGCTCCCTACCTCAAATGCGGCTTTCCTTCCCCTCGGCCTCGACCGAATCCACCATGTATCCGACTGTATACTCTCCACTCAGTCCAGATATCGTAAAAATCCACAACTGTATATCTCCCCCGCTCGGTTCGG
Source organism: Agapanthus africanus (assembly GCA_030015575.1). Classification (NCBI taxonomy): domain Eukaryota; kingdom Viridiplantae; phylum Streptophyta; class Magnoliopsida; order Asparagales; family Amaryllidaceae; genus Agapanthus; species Agapanthus africanus. The sequence goes on along the minus strand of CM057341.1, from coordinate 95,588,894 downwards.
AATAAAATCAAATCAGAAAAAAGAAAATATCAAGCTCATGGTGGACGTATCATCATATATCACGAGAACCCGTAAAATTTGTAAACGTAATCAAGTCTTATAAAATGTATCATGCAGTATCTCAAACCCCTTATCAACAGAAATCTCATAAACAATATCGCAAAAAAAGACTTAGTAACAATGGAATTAAGATACAATATATTGAATGTTACGTGATGCTGAGTGATAAACAGAAATCTACCTTATTAGCAGGGTACAATGTGATGTAAGTGACACGGCAAATTCTATATGTGTATGTGGTATGTTAAATACCGATCAAGTGCAGGTGTAGCATGTGGGTATGTGCAAGTGTAACATAAATTATCGATAATGGTGCGAGTGTCCTAGCAAGTGTTAAGCAATAGTGTTATAGTAGATAAATACATGCAATACGAATGTAAGTATATTTATACGAACGAAATGAATTGAAACAGTTTATCGAAAGTTTTAGGTTTCAGGCGCTATACGTCATCCATACAAAGTACCTGGTAGATGTTTAGTTTACTCACCGGAACGAATCTCGATCTACTCGAATCCAATCACTTTTTCTCTTTCTCGCTGCTTCCGAAGTCCCCGCAACTAATCCTAATATCGAAACAACACTTTCACACATGAGAGGCTAGATTGCCGATATGGCGTATATACATATATAAAGAGAACCAAACTCACATAAGTTAAAACGTGTGACTATCGTGTCAATCATATATGAAGCTACCTAGCACTATCCCGAATCGTCATGATTAGAGAAATTACCAAAACTCGATATGAAATATCCGTATCAAGCGCTAATATATCACACTAAGTCTGGTAAACAGATTCCAGATTTTTGTATAGACGATCTGGGAAAAAACATAATATACCAGAGACTTAATATAAGAAAAGAGAGCCCCAGATAAAAACCCAAATCCTAATTCCCCAACAAAACCGCCAATAGCGGTCATTTTGAATTTTCCGGCGGTCCAACCATGAAGAAAGGGGTTCGGGTTTCTAGAGTGTATTCTAGGTTCTAAAACAAGAGTAATATTTATTTATCTTTGTGAGCACTAGAAAATAACAGATTCAAATTTGAGCCCTAAAACCTTACACAAACCATAAATTTCAGATATCATACAAGGTATTTGAGACATAAACACTTGGATAACATAAAAAGGATGGGTTTTACCTATCTTGATGAATCCCACGGAAATTCTAACCTTAATAAGTGTACGCTTGAGGCTTCTTGAAGATGTATATGCTTAGCTTTGATATTTGGATCAATTTTCATGAAAAACTCAAACTTTTCCCATGTGAGATGGTGAAGAACTAGTAGAATATGTTATGAAGTTTTGGAGGAAAAGATAGGTTCAGTTTAGGGATGCAAAACAACATATGAATTTTGATATGATTGAAGGAGGAGGTATTTGTAGCAAGTGTGATGTGTGTGTAGAGCAAGTAGGAGGTGTAGGCTCCATGGTGCACAATAGGATGTATTGTGCGTGAGGTTTGAATCTAACTTAATATCTACTTAACTCACACATCTACACTTAAACCCACTTCAAATTTAAAAACCCTTTTGCAAATAAAACTTTTTACTATTAAAAACCCTTTTGCAAATAAATATCATCTAAATTTAATTACTACCACACTTAAATACCATAATGTTTAATAAAACCCATTTTTTTATTCATTACAAGGGAATGAGGGAAATTTCGACGACCATATATTTGTTACTTATTTCGACGACGACGACGACCGTCAAAATAAGTGATAAAAAGATGAAATTTTGTTGATTTCGGTCAACAATTATTTTGACGGATCTATCCCGTCGAAAAAAATTGTTGACCGAAGTCAACAGAATAACCCCGTGACCCTCCCAAACTTTCCAAATCTCTTTTTTTCCTCCCAAATTATTTCCCCTCCGCTCCCAAATTTTTTCCCACCTCCGATTCAGTCTCAGATCCGGTCTCCCACCTCCGAGCATCCTCCGCTCAGAGCACCCTCTGCTCAGAGCACCTCCGATCTCCGTTCACCATCCGAGCCCTCTGCCTCTGAATACTTTCTCCGAGCCCTCTACCTCCGAATACTTTCTCCGAGCCCTCTACCTCCGATGCCTCCACCCATCTGAGCCGGCCCCCTGATCCGTCTCCTCCACCACCACTTCGTCTCTAGCCCCCTCCTCTCTTAGCCCTAGCCTCCGCTCTACCGCCTTCGACGTCAAAATCCGTGAATAGTTATATTAATTTAGTTAATTTGTTGTGTTTTTGTTAAAATTAAATAATTTTATGGTTGATGTTTAGATTAATTTTAGGCTAAGTGTCAATTTTAGGTTTAAGGGATGGATTAATTATAGGGTTAGAGTTGGGGTTAGGATTAATTTTAGGGTAAGAGTTAGGGTTAATAATTTTTTAATTTTAATTAATTTTATGGTTAGTGTTAAGATTATTTTTATTTAGGTTAGGTAATTTGAGAATTAGGATTAATTTTAAGATAATTTGTGTGTGCGCGCGCGCTTGTTTGTGTCTGTGTATGTGTATGTGCGCATTTTAGGGTTAATCTAATTAGGGTTAATTTTAGTTTTAGAATTTGGGTTAGATTTCTAATTTTAGTTAATTATAATTAGGAGTATATATATGTTGTTATTTATAGAGATGTATAGCATATGTAACTAAAAATTTGTGTGATTGTAAGTTTGACGTCGGCGTGATTGCTCCTATTTTTTCACATTCTATATACGCCAGTTTCCGATACACAACTTTATCACTTTTAATTCTTAAATGCTAAAATTGGCCTAAGTCATCATACTTAAATTAAGTCACTAATTAAACATTAATTAAACCAAAAACATAGATACTAGACATGCCATAAACCAATTAGTTTTATATATACTAAAGTCAGCCTAAAGACATATGTTTGTGTGTGTGAGAGAGAGATAGAGTGTGAGGCTTACCTTTATGTAATTTTCGTTGTATGGATGCGTATTTATTTTAATGAATGCAGATACTTCGTTAATAATATCAATTGTTTGAGAACTTACCATTCAAACTGAAAATTCCAAAACTATAAACAAAATAGTTAAATAACCGACGATACTGAAACGATAACCATCAAAACCAATCTAATTAAGTACACGATACTTGATGATCAAAAAAAGTAAACCGATACATATCGTCATCGAGTATCTCACATTGAAAAAATATCACGACTTAGAACCCGTCTATCAGTTATATGCGTACGATTATTTTCGTAAGTTGTAGCATATCGTCATTGAGTTCCTCCCGGTGAAGGGATCTCGGCTCTTTCCTTATCGAATAAGGTGCATGATATTTCACAAATACCACTATGCAAAGCAAGAACTATAGAAGCAATCAAAAAAAACCGAGTGAGTTGTAGCATCTGCTAGTTTCGCTAAAGAGGTCATTACCGGTGAAGAGATCTCGGCTCTTTCCTTATCGAATAAGGTGTTGGATATTCTATAAGGAATACCGCTATGCAAAGCAAAAACTAGAGATACCCTTTTTTTTCTGAAAATTTGATTTTACAACATCTTTTAGGTTTCTTTTCTTTCATTAATCCCGTTAATGAAGTCCCATCATATATGCTTCTTAAGCATCACAAAAGAAACGAAAATACAACGTACGCTTATGCCATCCGCATTCCCCACAGTGTCCCGTTATGCACCGTTAGGTTACATAACTAACGACATACCGGGGCGGGACTAGCACGGGTGCAAAACATAAGCAACCTTTATTATATATCATATATATAATAATAAAGCATTTGTCTCATGCATATAAGGTGACCACATTACAGAATATCAGCAGCAGAACATAACATATGAAATATTGGATATATTAGAAGGTCCGTGTTTTATTTTAAGCCTGTATAAAACAAGCATTTCACGGCCGTGATGAATAGCCAAATCCACATCCCTAGACCCCTACGAGAGCGGCAAGCAACCCTACCAATTCTAGAGTTAGGAGACCCGGACTCGACTCCTCGAGATAGTCTCCCACTGGAATCTAGAACCCGGTTACTTGTCTCCCTTCTTTGGGTCTATCCTAATGCGGAAAAGTAAATAATATACAGCAATGGTAACATCATCCTCATCCCGGAAGTGCCCCAATAAAACAATATTACATATAATGAATTTTACATGAATGAAAATAAAAACTCTCATCTCACATAAAACACCCCGCTATTCAAAACACGACGATCCAATATAACATATCACTGTAACACATAACATCACATGTCATCAACGTAAGTAAATATACGTATCTCAATTGTCGTTGACATATAGCATCGAAAACGACGATACACCACATATTACACTTACGGTCGCAGAAAAGAAAATGTCAAACTACAACATTTGGAATCCACAATCACCTTAGATATCATAAACCAGAAATATCACATACTTCGGATTTCATGCCTACCTATATGAATTCCACATATTGTATCACATTCCACAAACAGCTAGACAATGTTAAACTTTCCGATCGAATCAACTAACACCCAAAATTTCCCAAAAAGCTCAACACTTGACCGATATTAGAAATACACAGAACCATACAACAGTACCCATGGACCAGCTGCTGAAGGCCCGTCCCAAGCCTTTCAAGTGGCGCCGCGGAACTGCCGCCAAAACTATGTTTTGGCCGCGATTCCGCGGTCACTTAGACGAGTTATGGACTTGTTCTTCAGGTGGGTCCATGGAATTACATGCACGATTTTTAGAGTATTTTTAACATGAAAAAATCCAACTTTTTGAAAAATTTCTAGAGAGTGGTCCAAAATTGGGTTTTCTGGGTTCGATCGGACTTCTAACTTTTTCTAGACAACGTATAATGCTCTAACTTGGCTCTGATACCACTGTATGGTTCCTAAGCACGACAACAAGATTTCGGGAGGCATCATCCATGCCATTTTCAAATTTTTTGTCATGCTAAAGAACTCTAACCTAGGATGTTTAACTAGAGAATCATACGAAACAAAGTGTAAACAACTTTACAAATAAGTGAACTAGGAATACAACCTTTGTAGACCAGTCCTTCACTTCAATAGCTCCGTGTAGTAGTCTCTTCGCTCCAAGTAGTGATCTTCCGGACTCTAGCATGGTTTCACAAGAAGAAAGGAACGAGCTTGCACGAAGTTTTCAAAGCCGAAGATGATCTACGTCGAGAAGACACTAACCCAAGCTACCTCTTCACTAATGTGGGATTAGTGAAGCTAACACCCTAAACTAAATGGCTAATCAAGTAGAGGATGATGAAGTAGTATTTTTGCTCACTTTAGAATTAATTTTCTTACTCTTTTTCTTCTTCTCTCAACAACCTAGAAAGCTTTTTCTTGAGCTTGAAGAAGATGAAAATAATAGATGAGAGAGCGAATGGCAACCATGGGTGAGTTTGTATCATATACTAACTCATAAAGAGACATAACCATGGCTAAGTGATAATGGTTAGGTTAATAAATATTTTAAGTAAAACAAAATTAGTGGACTAAGTCAATGCGTCTACAAGCTTCCACAAATTTCATGCATGTGACTATTATCCATCTAATTTGGATTTACTTAAAATAAATAATCCTTATAATTATCATAAGCATGGTGTAAGTCTCATACACCCATGTAGTGTGTATCATCAAGACACTAAAAAATATACATTAATATATATCACATATATACTTATGCACACTGTTAGCTATATGTATGCCCTAGAGGCCATTACTGTACATTGGATGTATATTGTAGTGGATGCTGGGACATATATAGGGAGGACTTTCTTGCTCGACATGATAGTATGCTATCTGGTTGATCTTGACCTTAACGTGTATACTGGGTGTCTCTCTGTTACATGTTGGTAAAGCCCTTAGGATATGTACTTGACTACCTGGACTATGATGCGGATCATACTAGTGGGGACATGGTAGTCCATAAGTACATCCTTCAAAGTCCCTAGTCGTGGGTGTATCGAGACGGGGCATCGATATACCAGAGTAGACTAGCGTATACCTTCTCGACCCATACAGATGGGCGATGGATGATCCCATATCCATTGGTGTTTGACATCAGAGATGATATACGGGTGCTCAGTGGAGACTGGGTATACTGGACGGACTCGCCAAGAACTCCCAGATGGTATTATACCTTACGTCAGATGGCAGTTCTCTGGTGACACTGGTACAGAGTAGTCTGTTGACCCGAGATCGTCATAGAGTCTTGTGTGGTTCCCACTGTGCTTTGATTTCCATCTTACTACGTCCAAGAGGGCGTGCAAAATGGTGGTTTTTGGGTACAGTCCCGAATCACATGGAGGCAATGAGCGATAAGAGGGGATTCGTCTCTCCCGGTATAGGGAGTTGATGTTGCGCTGTGTTCGATTGGCTATAACCGGAAATCCCTGGCCAGGGTTGCTGAGATTTACTGGTAAGTGTTACCAGTAGTTTCTCGAACTGTTATAGACCTAATATCGACACGTATCGAGCTATTGGGGTCTGACGTTTACCATCCCTAGGCGAGATATGCGACATATCAGACGATCAGACCGGACTGTACGGTAAGTGTTACTGGTTGGATTCACTGGAGTGTGAGCGGGCTTGCTCGTCGATTTTCTGATCGCTCAATACCCGGGCGGCCGTTACGTTTAGCAGACCACTTGCGGCTTGTGGGTGTTTGATATGATCAACACCTGCTGCCGGCGTATTGACGAGTCTTTAGAGTCCTACACAGAGGTTTCCTGGCTCAAGCGAAACGAAATAGGAGCGCATATGAGATATGTGCGGGACCGAGAATAATGCGTGTATGTGATACCGTATTCTATTCTCGCGATGAATGTATCGAATGGTTATATGCGATATAACCTAGTTATCGAATCGAGGGTTGATTCGATAAGCCGATACATTGGATACTAGTCGGTTATATGCGATATGACCGGATCGTTAAATCAAGTGTTGATTTGATGATTTAATGCATAATTATATATTTGATATATTACTTTGCATTAACTAGTATTGGTTCACTATAAATGGATTTTCTCACTTTATGTGCACATTGTATATGTGATATACTTTTGTACACTAGTTTGTATCATGTTTGATGATGCATGCTCATTAGGGTTTGTGTAAAGATTAAACCATGGTTGTGTAATGGTTAAGGGTTTTCATTTTCTTTCTTTATTTATTTATTTTATTCATTTTGGAAATGAGAGAAAATGGTGGCTTTCTTTGTTTGACATTGAAGCTTCATGAAGGTTTGACTAAGTGACCATTTTGTCTCATGCTTAACCCTAACCATTCCCACTAACCCTAGTTTAGTCTCTACACTTAACCATGGTTTGAATATGATAAGTATTGATTTTCTTTTCCTTTTTTAAATAACACTTATCATATTCTTTCTTTCTTCTTCTTCTTCTTTACTTGAAGAAAAAGCTTGCCTCATCAATGGCAACTTGAGAAAAAGAGTGAGAAATCCAATTCTAAAGTGAACCCACCTCCTATTTCTTCATCCTCTACCTCTTGCCAAGTAGTATAGGGTGTTTCCTTCATAAGTTTTCTTGATTTGGTGAAGTTGGAGCTTGATCTAGCGATACCTCGACGTAGATCATCTTCGGCATCGTCGTCGATGACCTAGCCCGCTTTTTCTCCGATGAAGCCGACGCTAGAGCCCAAGATCCGATTTGTACAGCGAGGAGACTTCATCGCGGAGCCATGGAGGTGGAGAACCGGATCTACAAAGGTTGTATTTCCGTTTACCATTTAGTTAAGTTGTTAACTAGTTTCTTTTTCGCCTAAACTTCTAGCCAACGATCCGTATTAGGGTTTCTCGGCACCGTAATTTTTGAAATTGGCATGGTTGATGCCTTGTGAGACCTCTTGAGAGTGCCTAGGAACCCTACACACACAAGTGAGAAAAGAAATATTTAAGTAAGCTAATATTAGTTAATGTAAACTAGTATATCAAATATACAATTATACACTAAATTATCAAATCAACACTTGATTTAATAATCCGGCTATATCTCATATAACCGACTAATATTATATGTATCAACTTATCGAATCAACACTTGATTCGATAACCCGGCTATATCATATATAACCGACCGATACAAATAAATCGCGAGAATAGAATACGGTGTCAAATACTCGTATTATTCTCGGTCCCGCACATATCACATATATGCTCCTACTTCGTTTCGCTTGAGCCAGGAAACCTCTATGTAGGACTCTAAAGACTCGTCAATATGCCGGCAGTACGTGATGATCATATCAAACACCCACAAGCCGCAAGCGGTCAACTAAACGTAACGGCCATAAGGGTATTGAGGGATCAGAAGATCAACAAGAAAACTTGCTCATACTCCTGCGAGTCCAATCAGTAACACTACCGTACAGTCCGGTCTCTTTGTCTGATATGTCGCATATCTCGTCTAGGGGTGGTAAACGTCAGACCCCAGTAACTCGATAAGTCATGCCGATAAGAGGCTCATAACGGGTCGAGAAACTACTGATAACACTTACCAGTAGATCTCTGAATCAGCCCTGGCCAAGGACTTCCAGTTATAGCCAATCGAGCACAGCACGACATCTACCCCCAATACCGAGAGAGACGAAATCCCCTCCTATCGCTCAATGCCTCCATGTGACTCGGGACTATACCCAAAAACCACCATTTTGCACGTTCTCTTGAACGTGTTAAGGTGGAAATCAAAGCACGGTGGGAATCACACAAGACTCTATGATGATCTCGGGTCTACAGACTAACATGTACCAGTGTCACCAGAGAACTGCTATCTGACGTCAGGTATAATACCATCTAGGAGTTCTCGTCGAGTCTGTCCAGTGTACCCAGTCTCCACTAAGCACCCGTATACCAGCTCTGATGTCAAATACCAATGGATATGGGATCATCCATCGCCTATCTTATGGGCCGAGAAGCGTATACGCTAGTCTACTCTGGTATATCGATGCCTTGTCTCGATACACCCACGACTAGGAAAATTAAAGGATGTACTCACGGACTACCTTTGTCCCACTAGACTGATCTGCATCATAATCCAGCTAGTCAAGTATACATCCTAAGGGTTTTACCAACATGTAACCATGAGACAGTATAAAAAGACAAGTATACATGTTAAGATAAAGAGTAACCAGATAGCATACTATCATGTCGAGCAAGAAAGTCCTCTTTATATATGTCCAAGCATCCACTATAATATACATCACATGTACAATAATGGCCTCTAGGGCATACATATAACTAACAATCTCCCACTTGCACTAAGGCCAGCTGTTGTAGTATCTCATATCCAACATCCTGAAAAGTCTCTCAAACTGTATCTGGGGAATGGCCTTCGTGAGTGGATTCGATGTGTTGTTCTTCTTGTCAACTCTCCTGATCTCGATCTCCCGGCGATCAATTATCTCCCGGATCAGGTGATACCACCTTAGAATATGTCTGGATCGCTGATGGGATCTTGGTTTCTTGGCCAAAGCCACCGCTCCATTGTTATCACAATACAAAAGTATTGGATACACAATAGATGGAACCACTCCAAGTTCAATTATGAACTTCTTCATCCAGACAGCCTCTTTGGCAGCATCGTTGGCAGCGATGTATTCAGCCTCTATCGTCGAATCTGCCGCAGTTTCCTGTTTGGAACTCTTTCAACAAACCGCCCCTTCATTGAGGGTAAAGACAAATCCCGAGACCGATTTAGAGTCGTCCTTATCACTCTAGAAGCTCGAATCGGTAAACGACTCCACTTGGATTTCTCCGTTACCATACACCAAAAACATCTCTTTAGTCCTTCTCAATTACTTGAGAATGTTCATCACAGCTGTCCAGTGACTCTCTCCAGGATCTGCTTGATACCTACTCCCTACACTTAGTGAGTATACTACATCGGGTCTGATACATAGCATCGCGTACATGATAGAGCCTACTGCCGAAGCATAGGATATCCCTTGCATGCGCGCTCTCTCCAAATCAGTCTTGGGAGACATCTCTTTGGAGAGAGTGAGTCCTGAGATCGTGGGTAAATTCCCACACTTGGAATCTTCCAGTATGGTGTCAATATACCTGGATTGAGACAATCCAAGTATCCATTTAGATCTATCTCTATAGATCTTAATCCCCAAGATGTAGGAGGCATCACCTAGATCTTTCATTGAGAATCTTTGTGATAAGAAGAGCTTGACCGAGTGCAGCATAGGAATATCATTTCCTATCAAGAGTATGTCATCCACGTACAATACGGGGAAGACAACCTTACTCTCTGCCACCTTCTTGTATATACAAGGTTCATCTACGTTTTTGATGAAGTCAAACTCTTTGACCACGGCATCAAAACAGATGTTCCAACTCCGTGATACCTGGTTCAACCCGTAGATGGATTTAAGCAGCTTGCACACTTTCCCGCTGCTTCCACTGTCCATAAAGCCCTCTGGCTGAGTCATGTACACGCTATCTTCTAAATCACCATTTAGAAAAGCGGTCTTAACATCCATTTGCCAGATTTCATAATCATGGTATGCAGCAATGGCAAGTAGGATCCGGATGGACTTAAGCATAGCCACTGGTGAAAAGGTTTCATCATAATCCACACCTGGTCGTTGACGAAAACCTTTTGCAATGAATCTAGCTTTGAAAGTCTCATCTTTTCCATCTATACCAAGTTTTTTCTTAAAGATCCATTTGCTCCCAATGGGTTTTACCCCTTCAGAAGGAACTTCCAAAGTCCATACTTTGTTGGTGTATATGGATTCCATCTCAGATCGCATTGCATCCAGCCATTTCACAGAGTCTCCATTCGTGATGGCCTGCTCGAAGCTAGTTGGGTCATAATTTTCCATGATGCAATCCTCGCTCCCACCATCAACGAGAAAACCGCAGTATCTTTTAGGTGGATGAGGAACCCTACTAGATCGGCGGAGAGGCTGAGGTTCGTTGGGTACTATCGAATCCTCTGGTTCCACTAAATCTTCAGTTGTAGTTTGTGTAGCCGGAACTTCTTCCAGCTCTACCTATTTGCCACTAATTTCCTTTACAAGAAATTCCTTTTCTAAAAAGGTGGCATGTTGAGCAACAAACACCTTTTTTCCTCACTTTGGTAGAAAAAATATCCATATGAATTCTTTGGATATCCCACAAACTTGCAAAGAACTGATCGTGCCTCGAGTTTGTCCAGATTTTGTCTTTTGACATAGACCAGACAACTCCATATCTTAACTCGTTTAAGATATGGTCTCTTCCTACTCTATATCTCATATGGTGTGGTAGGTCCAGATTTAGATGGAACTTGATTCAATAGGTATGCTTCTGTCTCAAGCGCATAACCACAAAAGGAAATAGGCAACTCAGTAGTGCTCATCATAGAGCGCACCATGTCTAATAGGGTGCGATTCCTACGCTCCGATACACCGTTGTGCTGTGGTGTATACGGAGGAGTAAGCTGAGAAAGAATCCCATTCTCTTTTAGATAGTCATGGAATTCCGTGCTCAAGTATTCTCCTCCCCGGTCGGATGTCCGTATATTCTTTAAATTTCTCAAAAGCTTCAGACTTGTGTTTCAACAGGAACACATGTCCGTATCTTGAGAGATAGTCAGTGAATGTAATGAATTATGAGGAACCATCCCAGGCATGTGTAGACATGGGACCACATACATCACTATGTATCAGTCCCAAGAGTTCCGTAACTCTTTCTCCGTGTCCAGTAAACGGAGTTTTGTTCATCTTGTCTTTGAGACGTGACTAGCAAGTGTCATAAGATAAAAATTCGAACGGATTCAAATATCCATCCTTATGTAACATAGCTAGTCGTGTCGCATTTATATGACCTAGTTTACAATACCACAAGAAGGATTCGTTCATTTCTGAACTCTTTCTCTCGTGTGTGTTTTGTACATTAAGAACTGTGGTTTGATTTAGAACGTATATGCCATTATTTAACGAGCCTGATCCAACCAACTTTTGATTCAGAAAGATGTTCATAACATTATCCTGTACTACAAAATTATATCCTTCTTTACTTAATAAAGAAACTGATATAAGATTGCATATCAGGGTCGGAATGTAATAGCATTCGTTCAGAATTAATGTATTACCATTTGGTAATACAAGGTGATATTCGCCAAGTTCTTTGGCTGCAACATTTGTACCATTCCCTGCTCTTACGGAATGATCACCCTCTCACAGTTCTCTACCTTTCTTTAGCCCATGCAACATATTACATATGTGGGATCCTGATCCGGTACCTAATACCCAGGACGTAGAGTGAACTGAGAAACAGTTCTCGGTAACTAACACACCCGAAGAACATGCATCAACATGCTCATTCTTCGTTTGGGCGGCGTGGGAATCCGGATATTCCCCTATTTCATGCTCAGTTATAATAATTATAAGAAAGAACGAAACCAACGTTCCCCTGCTCAGTATAACAAGCGGGTTCAGTCAATACATCCATATTATTATCTTGATTAAGGCCTGACATGGTCTCTACCTGGAAAGAGAAAGAAGAAAACACTTTAGCGTATGCTCTTGCAATATTAGATTGGTTATAATCTTATCTAATCAGGATGGCTCCCACTGTTTTTATCAAATCTTCCTTCAAACCCTAAAAGGTAGGATTAGCCAAGATTAATTACACCTTACAAGTTCACCAATCTTTCAGCCAGGCCAGTGTTGGTACTTTCAGGGAGGTTCCCCATGCTTACGCACGGACCTAATTAAAATAAACATCATTTTCCCAGAGGTATAACCCCGTTAACACCTTTCTAGACACCTACTTGATAGGCTCATTGTCATGTGTAAAACTCTCCCAGGAGTAACTCTTACTCGCAGGGGGTATCGAGATCTAACTATTTCATAGAAGGTATGCAATCTCATTGAAAATTTCAACACTTGAAATTACCGAAAATATTTTTCCCTAAGCGATCTATGACCTTAACAAGGTCAACAAACCATAGACCGCAAGTCAAGTTCAACCCGTCATTTCCAGATTGAATTAAACCCACCCGCACGACCCTTGATAAGGTCAACAAGGTCGCACGACTACCCTAATCCAATCGCATCATATGCTAGCAGATAAGCACTAAATAGCTACCGCACACTACGTCTTGACAAGGTCAACAAACGCAGCACGAATACTAAATACTTCTTATCTGAAATGACGGAGGGCTACAACAGGTTTTTATGAAAACCTTTTGCGTAATGAACTTGATATCGTTGTAGATACGAGTGATTTTGAAAAGGAGTGTTTTGAGGATTTTACTAGTTTCTCTAAAGAGATCACTTCTGGTGAAAGGATCTCGGCTCTTTTCTTATCGAATAAGGTGCAGGATATTTCACAAATACCGCTATGCAAAGCAAGAACTATAGAAGCAATCAAAAACAAAACTGAGTGAGTTGTAGCATCTGCTAGTTTCTCTAAAGAGTTCACTCCCGGTGAAGGGATCTCGGATCTTTCCTTATCGAATAAGGTGTTGGATATTCTACAAGGAATACCGCTATGCAAAGCAAAAACTAGAGCTACCCATTTTTTTTAATGAAAAATTGATTGTACAACATCTTTTAGGTTTCTTTTCTTTCATTAATCTCATTAATGAAGTCCCATCATATAAGCTTCCTAAGCATCACAGAAGAAACGAAAATACAATGTACGCTTATGTCATCCGCATTTGCTAGTGTCCCGTTATGCAGCGTTAGGTTACTTAACTAACGGCATACCGGGACGGGACTAGCGCGGGTGCAAAACATAAGCAACGTTTATTATATACCATATATATAATAATAAAGCATTCATCTCATGCATATAAAGTGACCACATCACAGAATATCAGCAGCAGAAGATAACATATGAAATATTGGATATATTAGGAGGTCCGTGTTTTATTTTAAGCCTATATAAAACACGGATTCCACGGTCGCGATGAATAGCCAAACCCACATCCGTAGACTCTTATGAGAGCGGCAAGCAACCCTACCAATTCTAGAGTTAGAAGACCCGGATTCGACTCCTCGAAATGGTCTTCCACTGGACTCTAGAACCTGGTTACTTGTGATCCCCTCCTTGGGTCTATCCTAATGCGGAAAAGTAAATAATATACAACAATGATGACATCATCCTCATCCCGGAAGTACCCCAATAAAAGATTATTATATACAATGAATTTTATATGAATGAAAATAAAAACTCTCATCTCACATAAAACCCCTGGCTATTCAAAACACGACGATCTGATATAACATATCACAGTAACGCATAATATCACATATCATCAACGTAAGTAAAAATGCGTATCGCAATTGTCGTTGACATATAGCATCAAAAACAACGATACACCACATATTACACTTACGGTCGCGGAATAGAAAATGTCAAACTACAACATTTGGAATTCAAAATTACCTTAGACATCATAAAACCGAAATATCACATACTTCGAATTTCATGCCTAACTATATGAATTCCACATATTGTATCACATTCCACAAACATCTAGACGATGTTAAACTTTCCGATCGAATCAACAAACACCCAAAATTTCCCAAAAAGCTCAACACTTGAGCGATGTTAGAAATACTAAGAACCATACCACAGTGCCCATGGACCAGCAGCTGAATGCCCATCCCAAGCCTCTCAAGTGGCGCCGCAGAACCGCCGCCAAAACCATATTTTGGCCGCGGTTCCACGGTCACTTAGACGAGTTGTGGGTCCATGGAATTACCTGCACGATTTATAGAGTATTTTTAACATGAAAAAATCCAACTTTTTGAAAAAAATTCCAGAGAGGGGTCCAAAATTGGGTTTTCGGAGTTCGATCGGATTTCTAACTTCGTCTAAACAACGTATAATGCTCTAGTTTGGCTATGATACCACTGTAGGGTTTCTAAACACGACAGCAAGGTTTTGGGAGGCATCGTCCATGCCATTTTCAAATTTTTTTGTCATGCTAAAGAACTCTAACCTAGGATGTTTAACTAGAGAATTATACGAAAAAAAGTGTAAACAACTTTAAAACTAAGTGAACTAGGAATACAACCTTTGTAGACCGGTCCTTCACTTCAATAGCTCCATGTAGTAGTCCCTTCGCTCCAAATAGTGATCTTCCGGACTCTAGCATGGCTTCACAAGAAGAAAAGAACGAGCTTGCACGAAGTCTTCGAGGCCGAAAATGATCTACGTCGAGGAGACACTAATCCAAGCTATTTCTTCACTAATGTGGGATTAGTGAAGTTAACACCCTAAACTAAATGGCTAATCTTGTAGAGGATGATGAAGTAGGATTTTTGCTCACTTTAGAATTAATTTTCTCCGTCTTTTTCTTCTTCTCTTAAAAACCTAGAAAGCTTTTTCTTGAGCCTGAAGAAGATGAAGAAAATAATAGTTGAGAGAGTGAATGGCAACCATGGGTGAGTTTGTATCATATACTAACTTATATAGAGACATAACCATGGCTAAGTGATAATGGTTAGGTTAATAAATATCTTAAGTAAAACAAAATTAGTGGACTATGTCAATGCATCTACAAGCATCCACAAGCTTTATGCATGTGAGTATTATCCATCTAATTTGGATTTACTTAAAATAAATAATCCTCAAAATTATCATATGCATGGTGTAAGTCTCATACACCCATGTAGTGTGTATCATCAAGCATGACACTAAAAAATGTACATTAATATATATCACATATATACTTATGTACACAAGTGAGAAAAGAAACATTTAAGTGAGCTAATATCAGTTAATGTAAACTAGTATATCAAATATACAAGTATTCACTAAATTATCAAATCAACACTTGATTTAATAATCCGGCTATATCTCATATAACCGACTAATATTATATGTATCAACTTATCGAATCAACACTTGATTCGATAACTCGGCTATATCATATATAACCGACCGATACAAATAAATTGCGAGAATCGAATACGGTATCACATACTCATATTATTCTTGGTCCCGCACATATCATATATATGCTCCTACTTTGTTTCTCTTGAGCCAGGAAACCTCTGTGTAGGACTCTAAAGACTCGTCAATATGCCGGCAGTAGGTCATGATCATATCAAACACCCACCGGCCGCAAGCGGTCAGCTAAACGTAACGGCCACCCGGGTATTGAGCGATCAAAAGATCAACAAGCAAGCATGCTCATACTCCTGCGAATCCTATCAGTAACACTACCGTACAGTCCGGT
The DNA here is from genome assembly GCA_030015575.1 of Agapanthus africanus. Lineage (NCBI taxonomy): Eukaryota > Viridiplantae > Streptophyta > Magnoliopsida > Asparagales > Amaryllidaceae > Agapanthus > Agapanthus africanus. The sequence continues at coordinate 95,572,665 of CM057341.1, read as the reverse complement.
CTCTTCGTTTGATATGTCGCATATCTCGTCTAAGGGTGGTAAACGTCAGACCCCAGTAACTCGATAAGTCATGCCGATATGAGGCTCATAACGGGTCGAGAAACTACTGATAACACTTACCAGTAGATCTCTGAATCAGCCCTAGCCAAGGACTTCCAGTTATAGCCAATCGAGCACAGCACGACATCTACCCCCAATACCGGGAGAGACGAAATCCCCTCCTATCGCTCATTGCCTCCATGTGACTCGGGAATGTACCCAAAAACTACCGTTTTGCACGTTCTCTTAAACGTGGTAAGGTGGAAATCAAAGAAAAGTGGGAATCACACAAGACGTAGATCATCTTCGGCATCGTCGTCGATGACCTAGCCCGCTTTTTCTCCGATGAAGCCGACGCTAGAGCCCAAGATCCGATTTGTACAACGAGGAGACTTCATCGCGGTGCCATGGAGGTGGAGAACCGGATCTACAAAGGTTGTATTTCCGTTTACCATTTAGTTAAGTTGTTAACTAGTTTCTTTTTCGCCTAAACTTCTAGCCAACGATCCGTATTAGGGTTTCTCGGCACCGTAATTTTTGAAATTGGCATGGTTGATGCCTTGTGATACCTCTTGAGAGTGCCTAGAAACCCTACAGTGGTATCAGAGCCTAGCTAGAGCCTTAGGCGATGTGAAGACGAAGTTTGAAACCCGAACGAACCCGAAACCCTAACACAAACATGCTCTCTGGACTTTTTCCAAAATCTGGAGTTTTTTGATATTAAAAATATGCAGAAAAATCCGCAGGAAATTATAAGGGATTCTGTAAAATTCGTGTGCCTAATTCCATCAATGCGCCGCGGTTCCGCGGCACGAGCATGGCTCGTGCGGCGGTTCCGCGGCCGTTTTGTCTTATGTGGCATCGAATTTTGCACAGTAATTCATAATTTGCAGTGTTGGTTTTCCTGGGAATTTTTAATATTTTTTCAAGAGTTGAATTTTCTGGGTTGTTTTGGGGATTCGAATGTTCGATCGGATTATCAGACTTTGTCCATGTGGCTTTCCGGATATGTTAGAATATGTTAAAAGGTTCGACCGGATATAAATGCCCAATTTTTCCCCTGCCGGAAAATTTCCAAGTGTTGGATTTTTCTGAGATTTAAAGACGTTCTAAGTAGTGCAGGTAACGCGATGGTCCCTCTAGGAGACAACAAACCTTAACTCGATTATGTGACCGTCTTGAACTGCCCTTTGAACCCTCGGGTTTGGGGCAGTACGGTGTGCCACATGTGAGGCGTTGGCTTGACCCTTCTACGGCTGGACCGTTGGTACTGAGGCATGAACTGGATGTTTTTAAACTTGTTTCATGTGTTGAGCTGTTTCGGAAAAACTTGGGTGTTTGAATGTTCGATCGGAAAGTTTAACATTTTCTATTTATCTGGAATGGGATACAATAATTGGAATTCACAAGTAGTTATGAGATAACGGAATGAATATTATAAACATAGCAGTTTAGTCTCACTTGATCGGTTGCCACGGAATTTTGATGTGATCAAAAGTCCGTCGCAATCACGTAGCGTACGCGGATACTCGCCGGGTAAACTTATTAGACAGCTACACCCCATAGCCCCGACCAAGTGACTGTAGGAGAACCCCGTTGCCGAAAGCATCCGTTCGGGTGCTCGCGGTGGCGGTGTTCCGCCTTGGTGCACTTCGTCGACGGTATCGGGGGTGCGGCCGTCTACTAAAGTTTGCGACGAGCATTCGATCATGATGTCGGGAGTCTTGTTGAATTGTCCGACATAATATTGAAAAGTGTTTTCGATAATGAGACTAAAATGCGGGGTTTATAATAGTTAGGCATGCGATGTCTAAGGAATTCATTTGATTAGGCATGCGATGTCTATGGAGGTTGCGGATTCCAACTGTTGTAGTTTTACACTTTCTTTTCTGTGACCGTAAGTGTAATATGTGATATCGCCGGTTTTGTTGCTATATGTCAACGACAATTGGGATGCGCATATTTACTTACGTTGATGACATATGATGTTATGTGTTACTGGATATGTTATATTGGATCGTCGTGTTTGAATAGCCGGGGGTTTTTATGTAAGATGAGTGTTTTTCATTTTCATTCATGTAAAAACTTGTATGTAATATTCTTTTATTGGGGCACTTCCAGGTTGCGGAAGATGTCACCGTTTGTATATTATTTACTTTTCCGCACTAGGATAGACCCAAGGAGGGGAGCACAAGTAACCGGGTTCTGGAGTCCAGTGGGAGACCAACTCGAGGAGTCGAGTCCGGGTCTCCTAACTCTAGAATTGGGAGGGTTGCTTGCCGCTCTCGTAGGGGTCTAGGGGTGTGGGTTTGGCTATTCATCACGACCGTGGAATCCGTGTTTTATACTGGCTCGTATTGAAAACACGGACGTCCTAGTATATCCAATATTTCATATGATTCTTCTGCTGCGATATCTGTGTTGTGATCATGTGATATGTTCTGTGATAGATACTGTATATAGTATATATGATATATTATATAGACGTTACTTATGTTTTACACCCGCGCTAGCCCTGCCCTGCTCTGCCGTTAGTTACCTAACCTAACGGTGCACGAGGGGACATCGAGGCGAATGCGGATGACATAAGTGTACGTCGTATTTATCTGTGATGTTTAGGTAACTTAATGATGGGACTTCATTAATGAGATTAATGAAATAAAAGAAACCTAAAATGTTGTAGAATCGAATTTCAAAAATAAAACAGGTAGCTACAGTTCTTGCTTTGCACAGCGGTATATATGATATATCCTGCACCTTATTCGATGAGGAAAGGACCGACATCCCTTCACCGGGAGTGACTCCTTTAGCAATAACTGGCAGATGCTACACACTCGGTTCGTCTTTTGATTGCTTTTAAGTGTTTTTGCTTTGCAGAGTGATATATATGATATATCCCGCACCTCATTCGACGAGGAAAGGGCCGACGATCCCTTCACCGGGAGTGACCCCTTTAGCAAAACTAGAAAAGCCTAAAAAACACTCCATTTTAAAATCATTTGATTCTACAACGATATCAAGTTCATTACGCAATAGGTTTTCAGAAAAACCTGTCGTAGCCCTCCGTCATTTCAGATAAGTCCTACTTAGTATTCGTGCTACGTTTGTTGACCTCCGTCAAGGCGTAGTGTGCGGTAGCTAACTAGTATTTATCTGCTTATGCATATGATGCAGATTGGATTAGGGTAGTCGTGCGGCCTTGTTGACCTCCGTCAAGGGTCGTGTGGGTGGGTTTAATTCGATCAAGAAATGGCGGGTTGAACTTGACTAGTAGCCTATGGTTTGTTGACCTCCGTCAAGGTCATAGGACAATAGGGGCAAAATTATCGGGAATTTCAAGTGTTGAAATTTGCAATGAGATTGCATACCTTCTATGAGATAGTTGGATCCCGATACCCGCTGCGAGTAATTGTTACTCCTGGGAGAGTATTACACATTACAATTAGCCGATCAAGTAGGTATCTAGAAAGGTGTTAACGAGGTTACGCCTCTGGGAAAACGAGGTTTACATTAATTAGGTTCGGACGAAAGCACGGGGGACCTCCCTCAAAGTACTGACACTGGCCTGGCTGAAAGATTGGCGAACTTGTAGTGTGTAATTAATCCCGGCTAGTCTTTCCTTTTTGGGTTTGAAGGAAGATTTGATAAAAAGCAGTGGGGCCATCCTGATTAGATAAAATAATAACCAATCTATTCTTGCAAGAGCGCACGCTGAGTTTTTTCTTCTCTCTCTCTCCAGGTAGCGAACATATCACGCCTTAATCAAGATAATAATACGGAATATTGACCGAACCCGCTTCTTATTCTGAGCTGGGGAACGTTGGTCCCGCTCCCACTTATAATTGTTATAAGACAGAGCAGGAAATAGGGGAATACCAGATTTCCCGTGCCGCCCAAACGAGAAAAGTGCATATGATGCATCATCTTCGGGTGTGTTCGTTACAAAGAACTGTTTCTCTGTATCCTCTACGTCCTGGGTATTTGATATCGGATCAGGATCCCAGATATGTAATCTGTTACATAGGGCTATAGAAAGGTAGATAACTGAGAACGGGTGATTAGTTCATGAGGCAGAAAACGGGGCAAGTGTTGCAGCCAAGTCTGTTGGTCACTGTCACCCTGTATTCCAAATACATTGATTCTGAACGAATGTTATTAGATACCGAACCTGATATACAAAATCATATCACTCTCTTTAATAGTAAAGAAATGATAAAATTTTATATTGTTGGATAATGTTTTGAACATTTCCTATATCAAAAGTTGATCGGTTCAGGCACGTTATCTAAAAGCATTGATGTTCTAAATCAAACTACAGTTCTTAGTATACGGAACACACACAAGAGGAAGAGTTCAGAAATGAACGAATCCTTCTTGAGGCATTGGAGACTAGGTCATATCAGTGCGACCCGACTAGTTGAAGTTACATGTAGATGCATATTTAAATCAGTTTGAATCTACATCTTGCGAAACTTGCCAGTCATGTCACAAAGATATAATGACACCAGCTCTGTTTATTGGAAACAGAGAAAGAGTTAGTGAACTCTTGGGATTGATACATGTTGATGTATGTAAGGTCCCCTGTCTACACATGCCAAGACCGGTTCCTTATACTTCATTACGTTCTCTGATAATCTCTCAAGATTCAGTCATATGTTCCTGTTGAAACATGAGTCCGAACCTTTTGAGATATTCACAGAATATAAGCCAGAAGTAGAGAACCAAAATACGGGTATAAGTATTATGTCCTTTGATGAGATCAAGGAGGAGAATACTTGAGCACGGAATTCCTGGACTATTCTAAAGGAGAATGTGATTCTCTCTCAGCATTACTCCTCCGTATACACCATAGCATGATGGTATATCGGGGCGGAGCAATAGCACCCTATGTGATATGGTGTGCTCTATGATGAGTAATACTGAGTTACCTGTTTCCTTATTGGGAGTTATGCGTTTGAGAAGCTGCATACCTATTGAATAGGGTTCAAATCAAATCAGTTGCTTACCACTTCATATGTGATATGGAATAGGAAGAGCCCATGTCTTAAGCTAGTTAAGATTTGGGGTTGTCCGGCCTATGTCTAAAAGCAAAATCGGGACAAGCTCGAGGCAAGGTCTGTTATGTAGAACTGGAAATGTTCCAGCTATACAAACAGCATAAGATGATTTGAAAGAACCAGAGAATTCAGTAGATTCCAACGAACCTCAGCCTCTCCGCCGATCTAGTCAGGTTCCTCACCCGCCTGAGAGATACTTAGGTTTCTCTATAACAGTGGGAGCGAGGATTGCATCATGAGATGATGATCCAACTAGTTTCGAGCTGGCCATCAGGAGTGGGACTCTGTAAGAATGGCTGGATGCTTAGCGATCTGAGATGGAATCCTTATACACCAACAAAGTATGGACTTTGGTTGCTATATCTGAAGGGTTAAATCCCCATCAGGAGCAAGTAAATCTTGAGAAGATTACTTGGTGTAGATGGAAAAGTTGAGACTTTCAAAGTTAGACTTGTTAAAGGTTTATGTCATCAACCAGGCGTGGATAATGATGAAACCTTTTCAGTGCCTATGCTTAAATCCATCCAGATCCTACTTGCCACGGCTACATACCATGACTACGATATCTGGTGGTTGGGTGTCTTGACTACTTTTCTAAATGATGATTTGGAAGAGAGCGTTTATAAGTACACAGCCAGAGGGCTTCGTAAACAGTGGGAGTAGTGGAAACGTGTGCAAGATGTTTTATAGGATAAAGCAGGCATCGCGGAGTTGGAACATCTGTTTTGATGTGTTAGTCAAAGAGTTTGATATCATCAAAATGGTAGATGAACCTTGTATATACAAAAAGGTAGTAGGGAGTATGGTGGCGATCCTCGTAGAGTACGTGGATGACATACTCTTGATAGGGAAGGAGTTTCCTATGCTACGCTCGGTCAATCTCCGCTTATCACAATGATTCTCCATATAGGATCAAAGTGATACCTCCTAAATCCTGGGTTTTGGATCTATGAGATAGATCTAATTGGATGTTAGGATTCTCACTAGTAGTAGTGAGCTGGTATCAATCGATCCTGGGGAGAATCACTGGAAAGGTTCCATGGTGATAAACACGACTGAATGTCAATCACAGGCATTGTCTTTACCCTCAGTTAAGGGACAGTATGTTGGAAGGGTTCCAAGCTAAATACCGTGGCATACTAGACGATAAAGGCAGGATACATCGCTACTTAAGATGCTACCAAAGAGGATGTTTGGGTGTATATTAGTTAATGAGATGAATTTAGTTCCTCCCATTGTGTGACAATGGAGTTGTGGCTTATGCCAAGGAACGTCCGTCCCATCAGTGATCCAGACATATTCTAAGGCAGTATCACCTGATCATGGAGATGGTTGATCTCCAGGGTGATCGAGGTTAGGAGAACAGACTCAGAGGATAACACGGCGGATCCACTCACGAAGGCCCATTCCCAGAGAGAGACTTTTATGGGATGGTTGAGTATGAGATACTACAACCACTGCTACAGATGGCCCTAGTGCAAGTGGGAGATTGTTAGTTATATGTATGCCCTAGAGGCCATTACTGTACATTGGATGTATATTGTAGTGGATGCTGGGACATATATAGGGAGGACTTTCTTGCTCGACATGATAGTATGCTATCTGGTTGATCTTTACCTTAACGTGTATACTGGGTGTCTCTCTGTTACATGTTGGTAAAGCCCTTAGGATATGTACTTGACTACCTGGACTATGATGCGGATCATACTAGTGGGGACATGGTAGTCCATAAGTACATCCTTCAAAGTCCCTAGTCGTGGGTGTATCGAGACGGGGCATCGATATACCAGAGTAGACTAGCGTATACCTTCTCGACCCATACAGATGGGCGATGGATGATCCCATATCCATTGGTGTTTGACATCAGAGATGATATACGGGTGCTCAGTGGAGACTGGGTATACTGGACGGACTCGCCGAGAACTCCCAGATGGTATTATACCTTACGTCAGATGGCAGTTCTCTGGTGACACTGGTACAGAGTAGTCTGTTGACCCGAGATCGTCATAGAGCCTTGTGTGGTTCCCACTGTGCTTTGATTTCCATCTTACCACGTCCAAGAGGGCGTGCAAAATGGTGGTTTTTGGGTACAGTCCCGAATCACATGGAGGCAATGAGCGATAGGAGGGGATTCGTCTCTCCCGGTATAGGGAGTTGATGTTGCGCTGTGTTCGATTGGCTATAACCGGAAATCCCTGGCCAGGGTTGCTGAGATTTACTGGTAAGTGTTACCAGTAGTTTCTCGAACTGTTATAGACCTAATATCGACACGACTTATCGAGCTATTGGGGTCTGACGTTTACCACCCCTAAGCGAGATATGCGACATATCAGACGATCAGACCGGACTGTACGGTAAGTGTTACTGGTTGGATTCACTGGAGTGTGAGCGGGCCTGCTCGTCGATCTTCTGATCGCTCAATACCCGGGTGGCCGTTACGTTTAGCAGACCGCTTGCGGCTTGTGGGTGTTTGATATGATCAACACCTGCTGCCGGCGTATTGACGAGTCTTTAGAGTCCTACACAGAGGTTTCCTGGCTCAAGCGAAACGAAATAGGAGCGCATATGAGATATGTGCGGGACCGAGAATAATGCGTGTATGTGATACCGTATTCTATTCTCGCGATGAATGTATCGAATGGTTATATGCGATATAACCTAGTTATCGAATCGAGGGTTGATTCGATAAGCCGATACATTGGATACTAGTCGGTTATATGCGATATGACCGGATCGTTAAATCAAGTGTTGATTTGATGATTTAATGCATAATTATATATTTGATATATTACTTTGCATTAACTAGTATTGGTTCACTATAAATGGATTTTCTCACTTTATGTGCACATTGTATATGTGATATACTTTTGTACACTAGTTTGTATCATGTTTGATGATGCATGCTCATTAGGGTTTGTGTAAAGATTAAACCATGGTTGTGTAATGGTTAAGGGTTTTCATTTTCTTTATTTATTTATTTATTTTATTCATTTTGGAAATGAGAGAAAATGGTGGCTTTCTTTGTTTGACATTGAAGCTTCATGAAGGTTTGACTAAGTGACCATTTTGTCTCATGCTTAACCCTAACCATTCCCACTAACCCTAGTTTAGTCTCTACACTTAACCATGGTTTGAATATGATAAGTATTGATTTTCTTTTCCTTTTTTAAATAAAACTTATCATATTCTTTCTTTCTTCTTCTTCTTCTTTACTTGAAGAAAAAGCTTGCCTCATCAATGGCAACTTGAGAAAAAGAGTGAGAAATCCAATTCTAAAGTGAACCCAACTCCTATTTCTTCATCCTCTACCTCTTGCCAAGTAGTATAGGGTGTTTCCTTCACAAGTTTTCTTGACTTGGTGAAGTTGGAGCTTGATCTAGCGATGCCTCGACGTAGATCATCTTCGGCATCGTCGTCGATGACCTAGCCCGCTTTTTCTCCGATGAAGCCGACGCTAGAGCCCAAGATCCGATTTGTACAGCGAGGAGATTTCATCGCGGAGCCATGGAGGTGGAGAACCGGATCTACAAAGGTTGTATTTCCGTTTACCATTTAGTTAAGTTGTTAACTAGTTTCTTTTTCGCCTAAACTTCTAGCCAACGATCCGTATTAGGGTTTCTCGGCACCGTAATTTTTGAAATTGGCATGGTTGATGCCTTGTGAGACCTCTTGAGAGTGCCTAGGAACCCTACACACACAAGTGAGAAAAGAAATATTTAAGTAAGCTAATATTAGTTAATGTAAACTAGTATATCAAATATACAATTATACACTAAATTATCAAATCAACACTTGATTTAATAATCCGGCTATATCTCATATAACCGACTAATATTATATGTATCAACTTATCGAATCAACACTTGATTCGATAACCCGGCTATATCATATATAACCGACCGATACAAATAAATCGCGAGAATAGAATACGGTGTCAAATACTCGTATTATTCTCGGTCCCGCACATATCACATATATGCTCCTACTTTGTTTCGCTTGAGCCAGGAAACCTCTGTGTAGGACTCTAAAGACTCGTCAATATGCCGGCAGTACGTGATGATCATATCAAACACCCACAAGCCACAAGCGGTCAACTAAACGTAACGGCCATCCGGGTATTGAGCGATCAGAAGATCAACAAGCAAACTTGCTCATACTCCTGCGAGTCCAATCAGTAACACTACCGTACAGTCCGGTCTCTTCGTCTGATATGTCGCATATCTCGTCTAGGGGTGGTAAACGTCAGACCCCAGTAACTCGATAAGTCATGCCGATAAGAGGCTCATAACGGGTCGAGAAACTACTGATAACACTTACCAGTAGATCTCTGAATCAGCCCTGGCCAGGGACTTCCAGTTATAGCCAATAGAGCACAGCACGACATCTACCCCCCAATACCGAGAGAGACGAAATCCCCTCCTATCGCTCATTGCCTCCATGTGACTCGGGACTATACCCAAAAACCACCATTTTGCACGTTCTCTTGAACGTGTTGAGGTGGAAATCAAAACACGGTGGGAATCACACAAGACTCTATGATGATCTCGGGTCTACAGACTAACCTGTACCAGTGTCACCAGAGAACTGCTATCTGACGTCAGGTATAATACCATCTAGGAGTTCTCGTCGAGTCTGTCCAGTGTACCCAGTCTCCACTAAGCACCCGTATACCAGCTCTGATGTCAAATACCAATGGATATGGGATCATCCATCGCCTATCTCATGGGCCGAGAAGCGTATACGCTAGTCTACTCTGGTATATCGATGCCTTGTCTCGATACACCCACGACTAGGAAAATTAAAGGATGTACTCACGGACTACCTTTGTCCCACTAGAATGATCTGCATCATAATCCAGGTAGTCAAGTATACATCCTAAGGGTTTTACCAACATGTAACCATGAGACAGTATAAAAAGACAAGTATACATGTTAAGATAAAGAGTAACCAGATAGCATACTATCATGTCGAGCAAGAAAGTCCTCTTTATATATGTCCAAGCATCCACTATAATATACATCACATGTACAATAATGGCCTCTAGGGCATACATATAACTAACAATCTCCCACTTGCACTAAGGACAGCTGTTGTAGTATCTCATATCCAACATCCCGAAAAGTCTCTCAAACTGTATCTGGGGAATGGCCTTCGTGAGTGGATTCACTGTGTTGTTCTTCTTGTCAACTCTCCTGATCTCGATCTCCCGGCGATCAATTATCTCCCGGATCACGTGATACCACCTTAGAATATGTCTGGATCGCTGATGGGATCTTGGTTTCTTGGCCAAAGCCACCGCTCCATTGTTATCACAATACAAAAGTATTGGATACACAATAGATGGAACCACTCCAAGTTCAATTATGAACTTCTTCATCCAGACAGCCTCTTTGGCAGCATCGTTGGCAGCGATGTATTCAGCCTCTATCGTCGAATCTGCCGCAGTTTCCTGTTTGGAACTCTTCCAACAAACCGCCCCTTCATTGAGGGTAAAGACAAATCCCGAGACCGACTTAGAGTCGTCCTTATCACTCTAGAAGCTCGAATCGGTAAATGACTCCACTTGGATTTCTCCGTTACCATACACCAAAAACATCTCTTTAGTCCTTCTCAATTACTTGAGAATGTTCATCACAGCTGTCCAGTGACTCTCTCCAGGATCTGCTTGATACCTACTCCCTACACTTAGTGAGTATACTACATCGGGTCTGATACATAGCATCGCGTACATGATAAAGCCTACTGCCGAAGCATAGGGTATCCCTTGCATGCGCGCTCTCTCCAAATCAGTCTTGGGAGACATCTCTTTGGAGAGAGTGAGTCCTGAGATCGTGGGTAAATTCCCACACTTGGAATCTTCCAGTATGGTGTCAATATACCTGGATTGAGACAATCCCAGTATCCATTTAGATCTATCTCTATAGATCTTAATCCCCAAGATGTAGGAGGCATCACCTAGATCTTTCATTGAGAATCTTTGTGATAAGAAGAGCTTGACCGAGTGCAGCATAGGAATATCATTTCCTATCAAGAGTATGTCATCCACGTACAATACGGGGAAGACAACCTTACTCTCTGCCACCTTCTTGTATATACAAGGTTCATCTACATTTTTGATGAAGTCAAACTCTTTGACCACGGCATCAAAACAGATGTTCCAACTCCGTGATACCTGCTTCAACCCGTAGATGGATTTAAGCAGCTTGCACACTTTCCCGCTGCTTCCACTGTCCATAAAGCCCTCTGGCTGAGTCATGTACACGCTATCTTCTAAATCACCATTTAGAAAGGCGGTCTTAACATCCATTTGCCAGATTTCATAATCATGGTATGCAGCAATGGCAAGTAGGATCCAGATGGACTTAAGCATAGCCACTGGTGAAAAGGTTTCATCATAATCCACACCTGGTCGTTGACAAAAACCTTTTGCAATGAATCTAGCTTTGAAAGTCTCATCTTTTCCATCTATACCAAGTTTCTTCTTAAAGATCCATTTGCTCCCAATGGGTTTTACCCCTTCAGAAGGAACTTCCAAAGTCCATACTTTGTTGGTGTATATGGATTCCATCTCAGATCGCATTGCATCCAGCCATTTCACAGAGTCTCCACTCGTGATGGCCTGCTCGAAGCTAGTTGGGTCATAATTTTCCATGATGCAATCCTCGCTCCCACCATCAACGAGAAAACCGCAGTATCTCTTAGGTGGATGAGGAACCCTACTAGATCGGCGGAGAGGCTGAGGTTCGTTGGGTACTATCGAATCCTCTGGTTCCACTAAATCTTCAGTTGTAGTTTGTGTAGCCGGAACTGATTCTTTAAACGGGCTCCCGCCTCTGACTCGAGGCAACTCGGTCGTCAAGTTTGCTAAAAGAGACGACCAAGAATGATGTAGAGAATGAGTAGATGAGTTTGTCTCGCTTCGTCCAAAACTATGGACGAACGGTTAATGAAGTTGCCGTGGGAATCGGGTGATGGAATGAAATGAGCTGTGAAGTTCCATACACCCCAAAATCTATCATATCTTTTGTAACCAAATGAAAACATCAAGTAAGTATGAGAGAGAGGAGGGGCCGGCCATATATAGGGAAGGGGGTGAGTGTAGGAGAGAAGAGGGTGACCTTAAGAAAGAAATATCATGTGTGAACACAAGAAAAATATCCTTAAGTAAACAAAACCTCATTAATGCAAATGGTGATTCATTAACCTAGTCACCATTGCATTAATGGCTCCATTAAAGCACAAATGACTCACCATGTCAAGTCATCCTTTCTAGAACCTTCTAGAAGGATGACTCACCCTCATCCAAGAAAAGATAAATCCGTCTTTAACCGAATGTTAAAAGACGGCTGATAGAAAACTGGAAACTGGCAACTTCCAAAAGTGATCCTGAAACGACTTTCAGGATAACCCCCGAAACTGTATAAATATACCCGCATTTGTATTACGACCGAATACAAATGCAACTGAGACAAAGATATTATATCTACTCAATACAATACTCGGATCCGGCTTAAACCAAAGCCGACCAGTATCATCTGCCCGAAAAATAACACGTGCGTAAACGCACGTGCATTTTCCGAACCCTGCCATAAAACCATACGGCCTCTACAACGTTTCGCCCGAACTTGGGAAACTGTCTGTGGGGAACTCTAATGACTCGTCAGTACCCTGGCAGTGGGTTTAACCGCAAACCGTCAGCGGCACTAGCAATGCGTAACGGCTGCCCATGGACTGACCTCAAGGGAGGCCGATGAGCGAACTCATCCGGAAACCCTACTGAGCCTAACAGTGACAATATATATACAGTCCGGTCCGTTCGTCTATGAGTATCGCATATCTGTCTAGGGGGCTAGTAAAGTCAGACCTCCAATAGCAGTATAAGTCATGTCGGAGTGTAGCCCAATAACACCCTGAGATACTACTGGAGTACCTACCAGTAAATCTCCTGCCACGGCCGTGGGCTTTGTGTAATGGCTCTCCTAGACACAGCACGATCTCACCCCCAATACCGGGAGAGACGAATCCCCTGCCGATCCGCTCACGTGCCTCTATATGGCTCGGGACTGTACCCAAAAGCTACCTGTTTGCACGACACCTTTGAGCCGTGGTAGGGTAGAAATCAAAGCACAGTGGGAACTCACACGAGACAAATGACGACCTCAGGTCGATGAACTAACCTGTACACATGTCACCAGGGAACTGCTATCTGACGATAGGTATAGTACTAACTAGCAGATTCCCGGCGAGTCCTGTCCGGTGTACTCATAACCCAATGAGCACATGTATACATCTTAGGTGATCCAACTGAGACCAATGGCTTGTGAGACCGGTCACCGCCCCTCGTCGGGGTCTCGACTGTATACACTAGTCTACTCCGGAGTATCGATGCCCTGTCTCGAAACTCCTACGACTAGGGACCACAATTAAGGATATGCATATAAACTACCCAACTCTCACGTATATGATCGCCATCATACTGTTGGTAGTAAAGCAAGATCCTAAGGGCTCTATCAAAGTGTAACATGTAATCAGTCACCTGAACATGTACACGACTGATAAAGGCAAAGCAGATAGCATACTATCATCTCGAGTAAGACTGTCCTACCGGTATAGGTCCTCCGCAATCATTGCAATCACGTACCTGCGATCCAATAATTGACTATGAGGGCACTATCTCCAACAATCTCCCACTTGCACTCAAGGCTAATTATTGCGATGTCGACTACTCACAGCCCGTGTGAAACCGAACATCCAACTCCTCTACTAATCAGTTTCACAAAGCCCGTTTGTAAAACTATTGTGTTCGAGAAATAGCCTCAGTGAGTGGATCCGTCTAGATGTTTCTTTCAATATCTCTCTTAATCTCAAGTTCGCGGAGAAAAACATCTCCCGAATTGAGTAATACCTGTCTTAGAATATGTCTGGATATCTGATGGGACCTAGTTCATAAATGAACTCCAAATCCAAATTTCTTAGACTGTATCGATCACTGAACCTAATCAGTATCCGGCACCATGCCTCCCACAGTATCCTCTTGGACCACCTGTCCATAATACTGTCCATCTTCGTCAGAGGGAAAACTATAACTCTGACAATCACTCTGTCATCCATGTCACCTTTGAAGCCTGGAATGATAATCGTCTCTTGAAGGAGGCTGCCGTCATCAAATCCGTAGAACATGTACTTATGTTCTAAAACTGCTTCCTTATATTTCTCCACGATTGGATTAATACAAACTCATTGCATCTAGTGCAAAAACAATATCTGGTGTGGTACTTGACATCTCATGATTGACTCAATTGCCTAAACAAGTGATCTGCCAATCATGCACTTCCCTCTCCCCTTTAGTCTATACGACACCTTTAGAGAGGGTGACTCCATCACCTGCAGGTACACCACCATGCTAGAAGTCAACTATTCTAAAAACCATTAGAATATCTGTCAAAGTACCCACATTAGGAAAATACCCAATTCCAGATCTAAAACCATAGATCTAGAAACCAGAATGTCAAATATTATATCCATATCCTGTCTGGAGAAACAACTGTGTGACGACCACAGTACAACCGATCGTAGTATAGGAATTTTACTTCCCACTCTGTGTATGTCATCCAGATACCATGACATCACACCCTACTACCTTCTTAACAGATCCATCCCCTATTCTGATTGAAGTCAAACCCATGACTGTCACATCAAAAATAGATGATCTTTCTCTGCTATAACTGCTCAGGTCTATAAATAGACATAAGCTACTTGCCCACTAAACTTCCGCTGCTCCCACTGACTACGACAACCCTCCTACCGGGTCTCATATCCTGGAACAACAGTAGTGTCAAGTCTGGGTAGATAATAACCTCCCTGTCACCGTCCTTGAGGCTACCGGAGTACCTCTCGGGTGTCTGAGGTCACCCACCATATCTGCGGAGTGGCAATTGGAATGTAGGTCCTATTAAATTTTCCGTAATCGTTCGCGGTTCTGGAATTACTTCCAGTTCTACCATACTCCCACTACTGTTTTCTGAAAAAGATCCATTTTACTAAAACTGTGGCGAGTCAAGAACAATATCACTATTGATCTTCCAAATGGTAGAATATCAACCCTCGTCATAGCCAGGGTCAACCCACAAACAGCCATTACAGAAACGTGCCCTGAGTTATCCAGAGTCTGGTTTTAAGCATAAGCTGGACAACTCCCCATACCTTAATATCTTTTAAGGTACGATCCATTCTATATTCAATATAGAAACTTTGGCACTTATTTAATTGGAACCGTATTCAAATCATGCAGCTGTCTCCAGTGCATATCACTTTAATGGAAAGAGGCTAATCAGCATTACTCAACTTAGGAATCCATCCAATTATGATTAACCTGAAAGAGAAACACGTTTCTCAAAACCATCACTATCATCTGAATACCAATCACAAGAATCTACATCTTCGATCTCTTTGAAGAATCCCGATACTTGTGATACCTGGTTCTCTACTTTATTCTTATAAGTAAACAGAACATAGTACGAGGACCTACCCCTTTGTCCTGATGGACACTTGGACAACATACAATACTCTGTATAAGTCTGCTGAGTTAAACAACTCAAAATCTGTGCGTCGTAGGTTGAAAACTGTACCCTGGCGATTTCCTCAAATATCACCAATTACAACGAATTCCGATATAATGAGGAGAATCACCTTATTCCCAATAACTTACTCCCACTTATCATCTGTAAAACCATACAGATATGAGAATGAAACCTGGTAAATACATACCCTTGGAGTAAGTATTTAATCGGGAAAACAGTTTTCTTTTAACAATGCACTGAAACATGAAAATGTTTCGTAGGGGTATCCTGGTATTCATAGCAATGCCTCTTCCATAATCCAATTCATGACTTCAACCGTATATTTTATTGCCATCTCTCCAAATCCCTTTAGTTGTCTTTAGTCGTTACCTTCTTTACACCATCGTTAGGTTAAATGGTTTTCTTCCTTCCCTACCGTTCGGCACCAGCCTATGGTTTGGAAGAAGGCTATCCAGTAAGCATAATAGGTGTACCCTCCTAAACTAAGGAGTACTCAGATCTTGAGAGAAGGTGATGATAAAAGACAACTGAATAATACCTTATTCTATTAGAGGTGAAATAGGAGTGGCGATGAAGTACGCAGTTTTGGTCGTGAATGATAACAGTCGCAATTTACTTTGCCCTCTTTCTAATCCCTTTATTTTGTCTTTAGTTATTGCCTTCTGCACACCCTACTTAGGCTAATTGGTTTTCTTCATTCCCTACCTTTCGGCACCTGCCTATGGTTTGGAATAAGACTATCCAATAAGCGTAATAGGTGTACTCTCCTAAACCAAGAAGCCCTCGCAACCTGAGAGAAGGTGATAATAAAAGACAACTGAATAAACCAATTCTATTTCTTCTGAACCTTGATCCATCCTCGAAGAAGTCCCTTTGAGTTCGTATATAACCATACGATCGATCTATCCAATGGAAGTGTATGTCCGTAGTAATACGGGTGTTCTGAGAAATACAAAGGGTAGAAGAAGGAGTGGCAATGACTTATGCAACTCAGACAATCCAAAAGCCAGTATTTTAAGAAGGTTCGGTCAACTTGGTCACTGAGTCAAAGTCTAGGGTCGGTCAAAGGTCGCTGCCATAAAGAGAGAGAGAAAAGAAACACTCTGCGTGCACTCTAACCTAGATCAGAATGGTTATCACTTTATCTAATCCGGAAACCTCCCACTGTCCTGTCAAATTCTCCTCCAAACCTGAAAGAAGAATCAATCGGGATCACCCGAAGAGTAAACTAACTCATCAGTAGGAATCGGGATCCAACTCTCATCGCATGATAACGTGATGGAATGCATCCACGTTACTCATACTCCAGAAGGTATGCGCATACTTGGCAAGTTTCAGTTTCTTTAGAAACTCCCGATATGATTTTTTCCCCATGCTCTTATGACCTTGGCTTTGGTCAAAATGTCATAAGTCACATGCCAAGTTCTACCCGTCACTATCTTGTCAATTTGAACCCACCCGCATATGCCCCTGACTTTGGCCAATCGGCAGAACGACTGTCCCAAACCAACTCATCTATCTATGCAACAAATGAATACCCAGCAGCTACCAAACACTATGCCTTAACTTTGGCTAAAATGCATAGCTTGAATACTATTGAATACCCAAAAGAAGTGACGGAGGGCTACGGCTGGTTTTTGGCGAAAAACCTTTAACGTAACGAACTTGATATAGCTGAAGGAACCTGATAGCTTTTTAAAATATAGTGGCGAAAACCTTTTGCTAAAGAGGTCATTCCCGGTGAAGGGATCACGGCTCTTTCCTCGTGGAATGAGGTGCAGGATATTCCACTGAATACCGCGATACAAAGCAACTTGTAATCGACTATTGTGAAGTTATTACCCTGACGCAAACTTCTGCCCAAGGGGTCAGTCCCGGTGAAGGGATATCGGCCCTTGCCCCATCGAATGAGGTGCAGGATATTCCACTGAATATCTCTATGCAAAACAAAAGGAAACGTCTTTGTAATAACACTTTTTAAATTTGTTCCAACAACTGCAAACAGGTTTGTTTTCCTTTTGCATTGATAAGAATCAATGCAGTCCCATCAATCAATCACACCAGAAAAGAACGAAAATAAAATGTACGTATATGCCATCCGCATTCGTCACTGGGTCCCGTCATCACCCGTTAGGTTACTTAACTAACGACAGAGCGGGGACTGGACTAGCGTGGGTGTAAAACATATACAACATCTAATAGTATATAAACCAATATACAATAATCGCTCCAGGCGTGATAATATGCAACATTACAGAAAAGTAATAAGCATCACAGAACAATACAGATAATCTGGGATCCCCGGGTTTCACAGAGCCGCTGCTGAAACCCGACGTTCCCCTGTCGTGTGGATAGCCTGTGCAATGAAACCTAGACCCTTACGGGTGCGGCAAGTTACCCGCCAAAACCTGAAGCAAGGCAGCCCCCTACAGCAAAGTGAATAAACCACCCTGCACTTCACGGAATTCGGTAATCTTGGGCACCCCTCCTTGGGTCAACCTGTACCCCCTACGAGTGCGGCGAATAGTCTGCCAATTCTAGAGTGAGGCCCCTCTGCCTCTCAAAGCCATGAGATGCGGACCCGTTGCCCTCCAGAACCCGGCTATCCGTGCACTCCGTCGCGGGGCAAAACCTAGTACAGAAATGAATAATAGTACAACTGGTACATCGACCGCAACCTGGTCGTGCCCCAAAAGAATATTACACAACCGGCAGTGACGGCAGTCCACATGTTGGACGCTCGCCCCGCAATATCAAATGTATAAATAAACTCAAACTGTACTACCATTGCACACTGCTATCCACCACGACAAATCCGCAACATCACAGTACAGCACAGAACATCAACGCGAATGTCACGTTCGCAAACCCGTCTAAAAGAACTATAGCAATCGGACGCGGTTTACCGATCAAATGACATTCCCAGTCGGAGATATAATGTAAGCACTATAAACTAACATGTTTAAATTTCGATCGACAAAATATCACAAAGTGGGCCCCACGCGAATCTGCTGAACAGTAATAAAATCTGGGCCCAAAAGATATATACCAAAAACCCCAAATTCCAACAGAGAAGACACAGAGAAAATTTGGTGCACTGATCCCATAGAACGGCCGCGGATGCGCGGCCAAACCATGGGTTGGCCGCGACTCCGCGGCGGTTTGGTGGGTTCACGTGCTCAAATTTTGTCGTTGTACTTCTGAAACCCTGCACAACTTTCTGTGATATGTGGAATATTTTTAGGACACCATTTAAAATCAACAGAAACTGTCAAATTGAAAAAAATGCGGTTTTTGATTTCCGGTTCGATCGATATTTTAAACGCGTTAGCACAAGTTAGTATAGCAAAATGGTGAGTCTCTGATACCACTGTAAGTCTACGGTAGCGCCCCGGCCGTCTACAGACGCCAAATGCGAAACAAAAACTTTTTAACTGGCGCTATCGTATACTTTAACCCGGATCTTCCATTATTGCTAAACTAACAAACAGTAAAGAGTGTAGAAAGGTTATACCGAACGATCCGAGTCCTTCGTTCTTTAACCATCATCCCACGCTCCGTTGCGGCTGCTCCGATCTCATCGATCTCCGATCTGCTCGTCCAGGTGGCACCACGTCACTGATTCTTTAAACGGGCTCCCGCCTCTGACTCGAGGCAACTCGGTCGTCAAGTTTGCTAAAAGAGACGACCAAGAATGATGTAGAGAATGAGTAGATGACTTTGTCTCGCTTCGTCCAAAACTATGGACGAACGGTTAATGAAGTTGCCATGGGAATCGGGTGATGGAATGAAATGAGCTGTGAAGTTCCATACACCCCAAAATCTATCATATCTTTTGTAACCAAATGAAAACATCAAGTAAGTATGAGAGAGAGGAGGGGCCGGCCATATATAGGGAAGGGGGGTGAGTGTAGGAGAGAAGAGGGTGACCTTAAGAAAGAAATATCATGTGTGAACACAAGAAAAATATCCTTAAGTAAACAAAACCTCATTAATGCAAATGGTGATTCATTAACCTAGTCACCATTGCATTAATGGCTCCATTAAAGCACAAATGACTCACCATGTCAAGTCACCCTTTCTAGAACCTTCTAGAAGCATGACTCACCCTCATCCAAGAAAAGATAAATCCGTCTTTAACCGAATGTTAAAAGACGGCTGATAGAAAACTGGAAACTGGCAACTTCCAAAAGTGATCCTGAAACGACTTTCAGGATAACCCCGAAACTGTATAAATATACCCGCATTTGTATTACGACCGAATACAAATGCAACTGAGACAAAGATATTATATCTACTCAATACAATACTCGGATCCGGCTTAAACCAAAGCCGACCAGTATCATCTGCCTGAAAAATAACACGTGCGTAAACGCACGTGCATTTTCCGAACCCTGCCATAATACCATACGGCCTCTACAACGTTTCGCCCGAACTTGGGAAACTGTCTGTGGGGAACTCTAAAGATTCGTCAATCCCCTGGCAGTGGGTTTAACCACAAACCGTCAGCGGCACTAGCAATGCGTAACGGCTGCCCATGGACTGACCTCAAGGGAGGCCGATGAGCGAACTCATCCGGAAACCCTACTGAGCCTAACAGTGACAATGTATATACAGTCCGGTCCGTTCGTCTATGAGTATCGCATATCTGCCTAGGGGGCTAGTAACGTCAGACCCCCAATATCAGTATAGGTCGTGTCGGAGTGTAGCCCAATAACACCATGAGATACTACTGGAGTACCTACCAGTAAATCTCCTGCCACGGCCGTGGGCTTTGTGTAATGGCTCTCCCAGACACAGCACGATCTCACCCCCAATACCGGGAGAGACGAATCCCCTGCCGATCCGCTCACGTGCCTCCATATGGCTCGGGACTGTACCCAAAAGCTACCTGTTTGCACGACTCATTTGAGCTGTGGTAGGGTAGAAATCAAAGCACAGTGGGAACTCACACGAGACAAATGACGACCTCAGGTCGATGAACTAACCTGTACACATGTCACCAGGGAACTGCTATCTGACGATAGGTATAGTACTAACTAGCAGATTCCCGGCGAGTCCTGTCCGGTGTACTCATAACCCAATGAGCACATGTATACATCTTAGGTGATCCAACTGACACCAACGGCTTGTGAGACCGGCCACCGCCCCTCGTCGGGGTCTCGACTGTATACACTAGTCTACTCCGGAGTATCGATGCCCTGTCTCGAAACTCCCACGACTAGGGACCACAATTAAGGATATGCATATAAACTACCCAACTCTCACGTATATGATCGCCATCATACTGTTGGTAGTAAAGCAAGATCCTAAGGGCTCTATCAAAGGGTAACATGTAATCAGTCACCTGAACATGTACACGACTGATAAAGGAAAACCAGATAGCATACTATCATCTCGAGTAAGACTGTCCTACCGGTATATATCCACCGCAATCATTGCAATCACGTACCTGCGATCCAATAATTGACTATGAGGGCACTATCTCCAACAATAGGTATGCTGCCGTCTCAAGCGCATAACCACAAAAGGAAATAGGCAACTCAGTAGTGCTCATCATAGAGCGCACCATGTCTAATAGGGTGCGATTCCTACGCTCCGATACACCGTTGTGCTGTGGTGTATACGAAGGAGTAAGCTGAGAAAGAATCCCATTCTCTTTTAGATAGTCATGGAATTCCGTGCTCAAGTATTCTCCTCCTCGGTCGGATGTCCGTATATTCTTTAAATTTCTCAAAAACTTCAGACTTGTGTTTCAACAGGAACACATGTCCGTATCTTGAGAGATAGTCAGTGAATGTAATGAATTATGAGGAACCATCCCAGGCATGTGTAGACATGGGACCACATACATCACTATGTATCAGTCCCAAGAGTTCCGTAACTCTTTCTCCGTGTCCAGTAAACGGAGTTTTGTTCATCTTGTCTTTGAGACGTGACTAGCAAGTGTCATAAGATAAAAATTCGAACGGATTCAAATATCCATCCTTATGTAACATAGCTAGTCGTGTCGCATTTATATGACCTAGTCTACAATACCACAAGAAGGATTCGTTCATTTCTGAACTCTTCCTCTCGTGTGTGTTTTGTACATTAAGAACTGTGGTTTGATTTAGAACGTATATGCCATTATTTAACGAGCCTGATCCAACCAACTTTTGATTCAGAAAGATGTTCAAACATTATCCTGTAATACAAAATTATATCCTTCTTTACTTAATAAAGAAACTGATATAAGATTGCATATCAGGGTCGGAATGTAATAGCATTCGTTCAGAATTACTGTATTACCATTTGGTAATACAAGGTGATATTCGCCAACTTCTTTGGCTGCAACATTTGTACCATTCCCTACTCTTACGGAATGATCACCCTCTCACAGTTCTCTACCTTTCTTTAGCCCATGCAACATATTACATATGTGGGATCCTGATCCGGTACCTAATACCCAGGACGTAGAGTGAACTGAGAAACAGTTCTCGGTAACTAACACACCCGAAGAACATGCATCAACATGCTCATTCTTCGTTTGGGCGGCGTGGGAATCCGGATATTCCCCTATTTCATGCTCAGTTATAACAATTATAAGAAAGAATGAAACCAACGTTCCCCTGCTCAGTATAACAAGCGGGTTCAGTCAATACATCCATATTATTATCTTGATTAAGGCCTGACATGGTCTCTACCTGGAAAGAGAAAGAAGAAAACACTTTAGCGTATGCTCTTGCAATATTAGATTGGTTATAATCTTATCTAATCAGGATGGCTCCCACTGTTTTTATCAAATCTTCCTTCAAACCCTAAAAGGTAGGATTAGCCAAGATTAATTACACCTTACAAGTTCGCCAATCTTTCAGCCAGGCCAGTGTTGGTACTTTCAGGGAGGTTCCCCATGCTTACGCACGGACCTAATTAAAATAAACATCATTTTCCCAAAGGTATAACCCCGTTAACACCTTTCTAGACACCTACTTGATAGGCTCATTGTCATGTGTAAAACTCTCCCAGGAGTAACTCTTACTCGCATGGGGTATCGGGATCCAACTATTTCATAGAAGGTATGCAATCTCATTGAAAATTTCAACACTTGAAATTACCGAAAATATTTTTCCCTAAGCGATCTATGACCTTAACAAGGTCAACAAACCATAGACCGCAAGTCAAGTTCAACCCGTCATTTCCAGATTGAATTAAACCCACCCGCACGACCCTTGATAAGGTCAACAAGGTCGCACGACTACCCTAATCCAATCGCATCATATGCTAGCAGATAAGCACTAAATAGCTACCGCACACTACGTCTTGACAAGGTCAACAAACGCAGCACGAATACTAAATACTTCTTATCTGAAATGACGGAGGGCTACAACAGGTTTTTATGAAAACCTTTTGCGTAATGAACTTGATATCGTTGTCGATACGAGTGATTTTGAAAAGGAGTGTTTTGAGGATTTTACTAGTTTCTCTAAAGAGATCACTTCTGGTGAAGGGATCTCGGCTCTTTTCTTATCGAATAAGGTGCAGGATATTTCACAAATACCGCTATGCAAAGCAAGAACTATAGAAGCAATCAAAAACAAAACTGAGTGAGTTGTAGCATCTGCTAGTTTCTCTAAAGAGTTCACTCCCGGTGAAGGGATCTCGGATCTTTCCTTATCGAATAAGGTGTTGGATATTCTACAAGGAATACCGCTATGCAAAGCAAAAACTAGAGCTACCCATTTTTTTATAAAAAATTGATTGTACAACATCTTTTAGGTTTCTTTTCTTTCATTAATCTCATTAATGAAGTCCCATCATATATGCTTCCTAAGCATCACAGAAGAAACGAAAATACAATGTACGCTTATGCCATCCGCATTTGCTAGTGTCCCGTTATGCAGCGTTAGGTTACTTAACTAAAGGCATACCGGGGCGGGACTAGCGCGGGTGCAAAACATAAGCATCGTTTATTATATACTATATATATAATAATAAAGCATTCATCTCATGCATATAAAGTGACCACATCACAGAATATCAGCAGCAGAAGATAACATATGAAATATTGGATATATTAGGAGGTCCATGTTTTATTTTAAGCCTATATAAAACACGGATTCCACGGTCGCGATGAATAGCCAAACCCAAATCCGTAGACTCTTATGAGAGCGGCAAGCAACCCTACCAATTCTAGAGTTAGAAGACCCGGATTCGACTCCTCGAAATGGTCTTCCACTGGACTCTAGAACCTGGTTACTTGTGATCCCTTCCTTGGGTCTATCCTAATGCGGAAAAGTAAATAATATACAACAATGATGACATCATCCTCAACCCGGAAGTGCTCCAATAAAAGATTATTATATACAATGAATTTTACATGAATGAAAATAAAAACTCTCATCTCACATAAAACCCCTGGCTATTCAAAACACGACGATCTGATATAACATATCGCAGTAACGCATAATATCACATATCATTAACGTAAGTAAAAATGCGTATCGCAATTGTCGTTGACATATAGCATCGAAAACAATGATACACCACATATTACACTTACGGTCGCGGAAAAGAAAATGTCAAACTACAACATTTGGAATTCACAATCACCTTAGACATCATAAAACCGAAATATCACATACTTCGAATTTCATGCCTAACTATATGAATTCCACATATTGTATCACATTCCACAAACATCTAGACGATGTTAAACTTTCCGATCGAATCAACAAACACCCAAAATTTCCCAAAAAGCTCAACACTTGAGCAATGTTAGAAATACTAAGAACCATACCACAGTGCCCATGGACCAGCAGCTGAATGCCCATCCCAAGCCTCTCAAGTGGCGCCGCAGAACCGCCGCCAAAGCTATATTTTGGCCGCGGTTCCACGGTCACTTAGACGAGTTGTGGGTCTATGGAATTACCTGCACGATTTATAGAGTATTTTTAACATGAAAAAATCCAACTTTTTGAAAAAATTCCAGAGAAGGGTCCAAAATTAGGTTTTCGGAGTTCGATCGGATTTCTAACTTCTTCCAGAGAAGGGTCCAAAATTAGGTTTTCGGAGTTCGATCGGATTTCTAACTTCGTCTAAACAACGTATAATGCTCTATTTGGCTATGATACCACTGTAGGGTTTCTAAACACGACAGCAAGGTTTTGGGAGGCATCGTCCATGCCATTTTCAAATTTTTTTGTCATGCTAAAGAACTCTAACCTAGGATGTTTAACTAGAGAATTATACGAAAAAAGTGTAAACAACTTTAAAACTAAGTGAACTAGGAATATAACCTTTGTAGACCGGTCCTTCACTTCAATAGCTCCATGTAGTAGTCCCATCGCTCCAAATAGTGATCTTCCGGACTCTAGCATGGCTTCACAAGAAGAAAAGAACGAGCTTGCACGAAGTCTTCGAGGCCGAAAATGATCTACGTCGAGGAGACACTAATCCAAGCTATTTCTTCACTAATGTGGGATTTGTGAAGTTAACACCCTAAACTAAATGGCTAATCTTGTAGAGGATGATGAAGTAGGATTTTTGCTCACTTTAGAATTAATTTTCTCCGTCCTTTTCTTCTTCTCTTAAAAACCTAGAAAGCTTTTTCTTGAGCCTGAAGAAGATGAAGAAAATAATAGTTGAGAGAGTGAATGGAAACCATGGGTGAGTTTGTATCATATACTAACTTATATAGAGACATAACCATGGCTAAGTGATAATGGTTAGGTTAATAAATAACTTAAGTAAAACAAAATTAGTGGACTATGTCAATGCATCTACAAGCATCCACAAGCTTTATGCATGTGAGTATTATCCATCTAATTTGGATTTACTTAAAATAAATAATCCTCAAAATTATCATATGCATGGTGTAAGTCTCATACACCCATGTAGTGTGTATCATCAAGCATGACACTAAAAAATGTACATTAATATATATCACATATATACTTATGTACACAAGTGAGAAAAGAAACATTTAAGTGAGCTAATATCAGTTAATGTAAACTAGTATATCAAATATACAATTATTCACTAAATTATCAAATCAACACTTGATTTAATAATCCGGCTATATCTCATATAACCGACTAATATTATATGTATCAACTTATCGAATCAACACTTGATTCGATAACTCGGCTATATCATATATAACCGACCGATACAAATAAATTACGAGAATAGAATACGGTATCACATACTCATATTATTCTTGGTCCCGCACATATCATATATATGCTCCTACTTTGTTTCTCTTGAGCCAGGAAACCTCTGTGTAGGACTCTAAAGACTCGTCAATATGCCGGCAGTAGGTCATGATCATATCAAACACCCACCGGCCGCAAGCGGTCAGCTAAACGTAACGGCCACCCGGGTATTGAGCGATCAAAAGATCAACAAGCAAGCATGCTCATACTCCTGCGAATCCTATCGGTAACACTACCGTACAGTCCGGTCTCTTCGTTTGATATGTCGCATATCTCGTCTAAGGGTAGTAAACGTCAGACCCCAGTAACTCGATAAGTCATGCCGATATGAGGCTCATAACGGGTCGAGAAACTACTGATAACACTTACCAGTAGATCTCTGAATCAGCCCTGGCCAAGGACTTCCAGTTATAGCCAATCGAGCACAGCACGACATCTACCCCCAATACCGGGAGAGACGAAATCCCCTCCTATCGCTCATTGCCTCCATGTGACTCGGGAATGTACCCAAAAACTACCGTTTTGCACGTTCTCTTGAACGTGGTAAGGTGGAAATCAAAGCACAGTGGGAATCACACAAGACCGTATGACGATCTCAGGTCTACAAACTAACCTGTACCAGTGTCACCAGAGAACTGCTATCTGACGTCAGGTATAATACTATCTAGGAGTTCTTGGCGAGTCCGTCCAGTGTACCCAGTCTCCACTGAGCACCCGTATACCATCCCTGATGTCAAACACCAATGGATATGAGATCATCCATCGCCCATCTCATGGGTCGAGAAGCGTATACGCTAGTCTACTCTGGTATATCGATGCCCTGTCTCGATACACCCACGACTAGGAAAATTAAAGGATGTACTCATGGACTACCTTTGTCCCACTAGTATGATCCGCATCATAATCCAGGTAGTCAAGTATACATCCTAAGGGTTTTACCAACATGTAGCTATGAGACAGTATACAGAGACAAGTATACATGTTAAGATAAAGAGTAACCAGATAGCATACTATCATGTCAAACAAGAAAGTCTTCTCTATATATGTCCAAGCATCCACTATAATATACATCACATGTACAATAATGGCATCTACGGAATACATATAACAAACAAAACACACACACACACATATACTTACACATTTACGAAATTACTATAAAATACCAATACAATGATGAATTATCCTTTGTCGCGGGCTCGGTTCGAGTTCCAGTGGGTTGGCGTCGAAGGCCCACATAGGGTTTGCGATGAACGCACATTTTATGATAAGATGTGTAGTCATATGGAGAAAAATTGGAGAGGCCATAAGAACAAAATCGTTAGAAAGCTTGAAAACCATCCTTCACTAGATCAGATGTATTCGATTAAGCCAAATCTATATTGGTCTGACGAATATTGGCATGCCTTGGTCGATCATTTCTTGTACGGAGAGATTAGGGTATGTCTTTGATGATACATTTTTACTATTTTATAGCAACTCAGTAAACAATATTTGATGTAAGGAGAAGAGCGATCGAGGAAAGTACCTCGCGCTCAACTGCACGATATTTATAGGGGTGGAAGCAAGTGTTCCTAGCAAATTACCATCGAACACGTAAGTGTCGTATTTGATATTAATACGTTAAAATTATCTTAGAAATTTATGTAAGAACTTTCTAAATGTTATATGCACGAAGAAAGTCATGGTGGAGAGTCCCTTGAACGTATCGAAATCTACCGGGATAAATTTGTACGGGACGACGGCGCACCTGCAACGATTGAGGCACATGGGATATATGTAAGACTCTACATATGCCGAGCTTCTTAATTATTACAGAATAATTGTTGTATAGCTTTTAGAATGACGGTAGTACATTTTTTTCTAAAAACAGACGGCAATGGCAGCTGAGAGAGATCAGTTGATCCATACGATGGAGGCAGAGCGGGGACACCCATTTGATGACGCGCAGAGAACATTCATCTTAGATAGTTCTTTCATGGCGTTTAGGCCGGAATGTCACGGGAGAGTACCGTGCATTTCCTTCAAGATCACTCCGCGTCAGTATAACACTCCTTTCCAGCCGACCAGACATCCACCTCTTAGGTTTCACCCGGCAGACGAATCGCTTTCGGAGATGCCGATACAGACCTGGGCCTCTAGGAACAGGACCCCTGTGTTTCATGTATGGCCCCAGAAGCGGACGCCGGAATCCAGCGGATTCTCACACCGATCGGCTGCCGCTCTTGCTCCCGCTGTCGATCTATTTGCTGGCTGAACTCTCGAGCAAAGGCTTAATCTTATCGACCTGTACATCCAGGCTGGAAGACCCGTACCTCCGGTAAGTTTGATGACCCTTACATATATACACACATACGCACAAAATCATACATACACACACATCATAAACACACAAAATCATACATACACACACACGCACAAGCATACACACATACATGCATACATACACACAGACACAAACACACATGCATACATACGCATATATCACATACACACATGCATACATATCACATGTCACACACACACACATACATACATACATACGCACATATCACATACACACATGCATACACACACACATGCATACATACACGCACAATCATACATACACATGCACACATGCATACAT
This sequence comes from Agapanthus africanus, assembly GCA_030015575.1. Taxonomy (NCBI): domain Eukaryota; kingdom Viridiplantae; phylum Streptophyta; class Magnoliopsida; order Asparagales; family Amaryllidaceae; genus Agapanthus; species Agapanthus africanus. Next base: position 95,544,164 of record CM057341.1, on the reverse strand, counting down.
ACGCACATACCATATACACACATGCATACATATCACATGTCACATACACACAATCACACACACACACACATGCATACATACACACATATCACATACACACATGCATACATACATGCATACACACACACACACATACACACATATGCATACATACATACGCGCGCGCGCATAAGCATACTGTAGGGTGTTTTTCGTCACCCCATTAAGATGGGAATGCGTTCGCTTGTCAGGCATGTACAGATTTCACCTGCCTAGAACAGGCTGTGATTTATTGATTGTGGGAATCCAAATCTCCGGCAGCCGCGGACTAAGCTGCCGTTAATTACCCTTCGCTTTTGACGCGAGAGAACCTCCGATTAATGGGTCAAACTGGTCATGCGAACTCAACGCGTCGTATGCGTGTGTTGTGTTTTGGAAGGGTACTTGGACGTATCGGTAGCCACGCAGAGTTTACGGGGGACATTTCTTTAGTGCGGAGTGTATATAAAAAAAGGTAAGTGGCGTCCTAAGGATGCGTGGGTGCTGAGCGCCAGCGCCTCACACACCCGGCGTGTAGGAGCAGGACGCCCGCAGAAAAAGGGACTTTGCCCCTGTACTGGGAGTTATACTCCCGATTGAATTTTTTAATTAAACTCCTAAAAAGGGGGGGAAGAGAGACTTAACCCCTGTAGAGGGAGTTGTACTTCCTAATTGACTTTTGGAGTTAAACTCCTAAAAAAGGAAAAGGGGCTTAGCCCCTGCACTGGGAGCTATACTTCCCGATTGACTTTTGAAGTTAAACTCTTAAAAAAAGATTTATTATTTTGTTACTATTTTTTTTTGTGGAGTTAAACTCCTAAGAGATTTTCTGAGATGATGAAGGGGACCCCTTTCTTCTCTCTTCAGCCCTGAATTTTCTCTTGAGTCTTTGATTTTCCCAAAGTGAGATTTTTGGAGATATGTTTCCTTCTTCCTCCTCTCTGTTGGCTGGATTTTAGAGAAAAAAGATGGGTGAGGCTTAAAAATTTTCCCTTCTAAAGATCTGATGGGTGATCTGAGCTCTCCTTTATGAGTTTTATGGTGAAAAACTATTTCTTTTTAGAAAAGAAAGAGTTAAACTCTTGGTTTAATTCAGAAAAGAAAAGGAGATTTAGAACCTTGAGGAAGGAGAAGGAGGCACAAACCTTAGTTTTTTTAGGGGAATCAATTATTATTTTCATTCCATCATCACGTTTCCTTATATAGGCTTACAAATTTATACATAACACATTGGGCTTTACAAAAAGGTATTTTGCCCATTCCATACCTCATGTGCTCATTTCTTTTGCATATAAACCATAGGCTTTACAAAAATTTGGTTTTATGCCCATTTTTCGTACATTTATTCATGAAAATTATATTTATTTATTTATTACATAATTTTTATTTTGGCATGAGAGAGGCCGGCCATGGGGCTCGACTTGGGCATGAGCCCACTTGACCTGAGTTTGGGCCCGCTTACTTGGGGCTGACATTGACTTTGGCTTGGTCAACCGGGGTGTAATTTTTGACCCTAACACATACATACATACACGCACACAAACAAGCGCGCGCGTACACACATTTGATTAATATAAAATATCTATACTAATTCATATATTTTAAACTTTTAATTGCAGGGGCTTTAACCAGGAAATCTATGAGCTTCTCCTTCGTGATCGACTCTTCTTCCCGTATTCATCCTCCGTTGATTTTTCATTTCCCACTTTTGTAAATTTATGATGTTAAGATTGTAAAGAAGCGCGTAGTATATATTGTAATCGTATGTGGATAATCGATATTTGAATGGAATGGAATTTGTATTAGAATTGTTAATTGAATGGAATGGAATCGATATTAAATTGAAATAGATTGGATTGACGATTTCTTGGCTCTTTCAATTTTTTTACTGTAATCTACTTTATTTCGACAGCAATTTACCGTTGAAATATAAAAAAGGATTTTTAAATGATTCCAGAAACAATTTTTAACTTTAAAAACTTATATATTTCAACAGAAATTACTCGTCGATAAAAAAACTATTTCAACGAAAATTAGCCTTCGAAATAGTTTTAATTATTGCGACGAATTTTAGTCGTCGAAATAATCTATTGCGACGCAACCTATAGAATCGGCGTTTCTTCATGGCTATTTGGTGTCTTCCGACGAAATAGACCTATTTCGACGGTAAATTATCGTCGAAATAGGTGTCTATTTACTGTAGTGGTTATTTAAAAATTGAAGTAGCATTTAAAATTTTTCTGAAATGTTACAATTCTTTAGGCATCCACCATCCAACACATCCTAGTATCAATCTAATACCATCCACTTGAAATTCATCCAAGTAAATCTATACACTTAAGACGACGAGTGAAGGACCGAGGTATAAAAAATGTACCATCGGCGGTGTGTCGGTGAGTTCGTTCTTGTTGTAATCCACTCTTGTAGTGAAGAACTCTATATTAATAATTCTCTAGTGTACTGAAGACGAACTTTGTAATCCCATTATTTTTATAGTGGATGATAAACTTTCTGGATTCAGTCCCGTGGTTTTTCCCCCTCACATTGATTGGGTTTTCCACGTAAAAATATTGTGTGTCTCATGTGCTCTTTTTTTTACTCTACTTTCTTATTAAGTCTATCAATTCAAGACACTTGAGAGATGGAAAAAGCATATCGTCAAGTTTGATTAGATATAGATTAGACATGCTAGCAGTAAAAGCATTTTTTTACTATGTGATTAATCAACGGCGCGCTTCGTAATTTTCATCCAATCAAAATGAAAATTCAACCCATATATCTTTTATACCTGATGATGCTCATAAGTGGTGTCTCCTCAGATTACGACACGTGGCCGATGATGTGTCCCGAAGGCTACGAGGGTGGAAAAAATGAGTTGTATCAGGGACATTTCTCGGGATCCCCATCTCGAGGAACGCATCCGACCTTTTGAGAGACCTCCCTAAATACATACCACATCCACCTAGGAAACTACCAACAGCTTGTCTCCGAGATTTCTCAGTCTCCTTGTTCTTCTCCGAGCCGTCTGACGTGCCGAGCTTCCTCGGCCTCCCAGCTCATCTTCGAGCCGTCTGACGTGCTGAGCTTCCTCGGCCTACCAGCTCGTCTCTGAGCTTCTGACGTGTCGAGCTTCCTCGGCCTCCCCCGATCAACCAAGAGTGTGGATCCCATGCACCATACAATGGCTCTACACATATCGCCAGGGCGAGATATCCGCCTCCTCACGAACCACGTCCCATGCTAGCGCATCACCCCATAAATAGGTGTATCCCCCCATTAATGAGTGCATCCCGCCATTCAAGGCGAAGATAACGCTGGGGCATAACTGACAGCGGTGATCTCGCACCTGCTCGCTCAACGCGACCCTATATAAACCCCTCTCTTAGACGACTCAGGTATCTTGAATTTATTTTCAATACGCCGCTACTTTGCACTTATTCCTCGGCTCTAACTTGATCGTTGGAGGGTCCTACGGTGGTCACCCACCCCGGGACTTCTTTGCAGTAGGTCGGCATCCAACATCAACCCATTGAGATCCACACTCAGCACCTCCCAATCAAATATCATCCGTCAAAGACCGCCATCAAAGGATCGACGGAGGACAACATCTAAAAGAGATCCCAGCCTCTATCAGTTGGCGCCGTCTGTGGGAAAGAAAGAATTTTTTTGTTCCACCACAAAAGTTGATCTTCTGCCCTCGACCCAATGGCGAGCGATGACTGCAACGATCTGAACACGAGCCGCCACAACAGAAGCGGGAGCGGCTCGTCTCCACCTCCTAATTCCATCCACACCTTGTCCGCCCGGATAGACAAGCTCACATCGCTGGTGGATGCCCTCTTCCGCGTTCAAGCGGCGGGCCCTACCCACCAGACCGCGGCTCCTCTTCCCCGGGATAACGACGTCTGCCGAAGGACGGACGGGCACATTCAAGCCCTCGATCTCTCTCACCCTCATCAAAGCGCCACCAAGCGCCTGTAAGTGCACGGCGGCGCCCCGGCCGTCAATCCGACGGCCAAATGCGGAAGCGGTGATAAACTTTAATTTTTCTTGAACTGGCAAACCGCCGCGCACTAATACCCGGATCGAACCACTAACTAGTCCTAGCTATCAACAAGATGGGAAAGAGATATACCGACGATCCAAGTCCTCCGGTCTTCTCATCATCGTCCCGATCTCCTGCGGATTGTCCCGTCTCCTCCTCGTCGCCGGAAGTGCACCACATCGCCTACTTCTTTTACGGGCTCCCACCTCAATGCCGAGGCAACTCGGGCACGAAGCCGGCTACTCGACGTGCCCAAGGTTCGCTGTAGAATATCTTGTGGAACTTGTGTCTCATTTTGGGGTAGTGGAGGTTGCCATTGGTAGAGGGATTGAACTTAACTCTTGAGATGGAGATGTGGGGATTTTTGAAGCAACAAGAGAACAAAATTTTCCCCACCCAAAAAAAATTGGCAGCCCCTAACTTGGCCGGCCAATCCATGGTGATAGAATGAGAGTGGAAAAAATTGAGTGTAGCAAAAAGTCAAAAGGGGGGGAGAAGCCATCATGTAATCCAAAAGAAAAAATGGTTATCATAATAAATCATGATCACCATACCAAGTCCAACACAAGTCAAGGCATGATGACTAAAGAAAGTCAAGCAAGGTCAATGGATGGTGCACCATCATGATACAAGGAAATATGCAAAGACCCCCTTCCAAATTGCTTATTTGCAAAAATGCAAATAAGCCCTCCTCCACCAAACTTCGGCCAATGAACGATACAAAGGAAATCGGCCGAAACGGAAAACAAACTGGCAACTCCCGAAAACTGGTCCCGTAATAAATTACAGGAAAACCCCGCTACTGTGCATACACACCCGTATCTGTATTTCGACCGAAATACAAATGCAATGAGACAAAATCTACACTGTACTATACTAGGATCCGGCTTATACCAAAGCCGGCTAGTATTATCCGTTCGATCCTGATCCGTGCAATACCGCACGTATCTGATCGAACCCTGCCATATAACCATACGGCCTCTAGTACAAACTGTCCGATCCTGATCCGTGCAATACCGCACGTATCTGATCGGACCCTGCCATATCTCCATACGGCATCTACAACCTTTCGCCCGAAAGCTGAGTAACTGAATGTGGGGGACTCTAAAGACTCGTCAACACCTTGGTTGTGGATTTAACCACTAGCACGTTAGAGGTATAAGCCAATACATAACGGGCCACCAGGTATTGACCAAAAGGGACGTCTGTGAGCGAACTCAGCCTGACTCCCTACTGAGCCTGTCAGTGACAATATTCGTACAGTCCGGTCCGTTCGTCTATGAGCATCGCATGGCGGGCCTAGGGGGTTGGTAAAATTCAGACCCCCAAAAGCGGTACAAGTCGTGTCGGAGTGTAGCCCAGAACACCCTGAGATACTACTGGAATACCTACCAGTAAATCTCCTTGCCTCGGCCGAGGGCTTCGTGTAATGGCTCTCCTAGACACAGCACGACCTCACCCCCAATACCGGGAGAGACGAACCCCTGAAGATACGCTCACTGCCTCCATGTGGCTCGGGACTGTACCCAACTAAAACCTGTTTGCACGACTCCTTTGAGCCGTGGTAGGGTAGTAATCAAAGTACAGTGGGAACTCACACAAGACAAATGACGATCCCCAGGTCGATGAACTAACCTGTACACATGTCACCAGGGAACTGCCATCTGACGTCTGGTATATGACCAACTGGCATGTTCCCGGCGAGTCCTGTCCGGTGTACTCATAACCCAATGAGCACCTGTATACATCTTAGGTGATCCAACTGACACCAGTGGCTTTTGAGACCGGCCACCGCCCCTCGTCGGGGTCTCGACTGTATACACTAGTCTACTCTGGAGAATCGATGCCCTGTCTCGAAACTCTCACGACTAGGGACCTTTTAAGGATATGCTTATAGACCCCCAGCTCCCACTTATATGATCGCCCTCATACTGCTGGTGGTCAAGCAAGAATCCTAGGGGCTCTATCAACGTGTAATAGCGACGTGTCAGGTCACTTAAAACAGTACACGATGATAAAGGTAAACCAGATAGCATACTATCATCTCGAGTAAGACTGTCCTACCGGGATAGGTCCTCCATCAATCATTGCAATCACGTACCTGTGACCTAATAATTGACTCTGAGGGCACTATCTCTAACAGCGCCGGCGGGCCGACTCCGGCCACCTTAACCTATATGCGTCAATTGATTCCATGACCCACAGGGAGCCGGACAGCTCTACATCGCGGTCCCAATGAAGACTGGGCCGTCGCTCTAATGCCCGTCGCGCATTTTCTCCCCCTGAGGAGGTGTCGGTCAGCTCGCCTGCTTCCAGGCACGACAAACGTCCCCACTCTCGCAGGGACCGCGCGAACAACGAGCACAGAAACTACTCGAGAAGGGCCTCGCCCGAGGATTTGAGACACCTGATAGAGCGAAATCGAATCCCTCCTTACGAGGCAGTCGAGCAGCTTCCTGCTCGGTCCATCTGCAGCGGGTAACATCCTGCCCAACTACACTATGGATTAAAGCCCACATTGCGAGGCCGCCAAGCAATTTCCTGCTGGCCCATCCCTAGCGGGTAGCTTCCTACCCAACTACGCTAAGGATCAAAAGCCTTCCTCTCGAGACCGCCGAGCAGCTCCCTACTCGGTACATCCGCAGTGGGTAGCTTCCTGCCCAACTACGCTGTGGATCGAAGCCCTCATCACGAGGCCATTGAGTAGCTCCCTGCTCGGTCCATCCGTAGTGGGTAGCTTCCTGCCTAACTACGCTGTGGATCGAAGCCCTCCTCTTGAGGCCGCCGAGCAGCACCTTTCTCGGTCCATCCGCAGTGGATAGCTTCCTACCCAACTACGCTAAAGATCAAAAGCCCTCCTCTCAAGGCCGCCGAGCAGCTCCATGCTCGGTCCATCCACAGTGGGTAGCTTCCTGCCCAACTACGTTGTGGATCAAAGCTTTCATCACGAGGCCACCAAGCAGCATCCTGCTCGGTCCATCCGCAGAGGATAGCTTCCTGCCTAACTACGCTGTGGATCGAAGCCCTCCTCTCGAGGCCGTCGAGCAGCTCCTTGCTCGGTCCATCCGCAGTGGGTAGCTTCCTGCCCAACTACGCTGGGGATCAAAGCCCTCCTCTCGAGGCCGCCGAGCAGCTCCCTGCTCGATCCATCCGCAGCGGGTAGCTTCCTGCCCAACTATGCTATGGATTAAAGCCCTCATTGCGAGGCCGCCAAGCAATTTCTTGCTGGCCCATCCCAAGCGGGTAGCTTCCTACCCAACTACGCTAAGGATCAAAAGCCTTCGTCTCGAGGCCGCCGAGCAGCTCCCTGCTCGGTCCATCCGCAGTGGGAAACTTCCTGCCCAACTATGCCGTGGATCGAAACCCTCCTCTCAAAGCCACCGAGTAGCTTCCTGCTCGGTCCATCCCTAGCGGGTAGCTTCCTTCCCAACAACGCTAAGGATCTAAAGCCCTCCTCTCGAGACCGTCGAGCATGTTCTTGCTCGGACCATCTGCGGTGGGCAGCTTCCGGCCCGTCAATGTTGTGGACCAAAGCCCTCACCACGAGGTAGCTGAGTAGAAAGGAAGGTACCAACCTTCCTACACTTGGCCACCAACGCACGATAGCAACCTCTGCTCCGGGGAAAAGTAAGGTACCGACCTTCCTACAGATCGCTATCGTTCAACTCTGACACTGACAACATAAAAAAGACCTACGAGCTAAAAATACTTGCAGAATGAAGATTCGAACAAAAGTATACGAGCTAAAGGTACTTGCGCAGCGAGCAAACATTTGGGCAAAGGAAAAAAGGGTACTTTATTTATGATCCAAAAATAAATACAAGATGTTCTAGGCTCCTCAGCTTTACAAAATGCCCGGAGACTTTCAAAATTTTGAAAAGGAAAAAAATCCCTAAGGAAGGAAAGCTCAGGCTGTCGGCTTGGGGAGGATCTCGCCCTGCCTGACACCAATGTCGGGGACCAAAACTGCGACCTCTGGGTCGGCGCTTCCACCGGCAGCCTTCGCCACGGCAACTTCCCCCTGTGGTTCCTCCTCGTCCAAGGGATATGTAGCGCGGAGCTCGCTGATATCGGCCCCTGGCATAGACTCCTTGATGGCGTCGAGTGCGCTGTGCTAGACGACGGCCGCGAATTCGGCGAGATCGGCATAGAATTGGTCCGATGCCTTGTACGCCTCAACGGCCTTCTCCGCTCGACACTCGATGAACTTCACCGCACCCGGACCTCCCTCTTGAGGGCGTCCCTCAACTTCTTCATCGAGTGGTAGAAGCCGTTTACCTCCTCCAACTTAGCCTGAATAGCCCGGTTGGGCTCGTCCAGAACCCGATGAGACTCCTTCAGCTTGGAGTTCATCAGCCCCTCGGCGATCAGACGAGTCTCAAGTAGGGCCGCCTTCTCCTCTGCATGCCGCAGTTAGAGGCGGAGTTCTTCCTCTAGCTTGGAGGACTCGCCCGCCTTTTTCATGGCCGGGGCTACCACCTCAGACTCCATAGTGACGAGGAGCGTGCAGTGATGGAGGACCTGAAGAAAGCAACAAACGGGTTAGAAAGCTCAAACCGAGAAAACAAGACTTAAAATAATTTCTGATAAAAGTTAAGAACCAATCTGAACCGCCTCCTGGGCTATAGCAGCCACCTGAGCCTTCATGGTCCCCCGGGGTATTTTAACCCCGGCAGCCTGCTCCATGTCAGAAAGAAAGCTGTCGGCGACGGAGATCCCCGAGGGCACCACAATGCAGAAGTCTCCCTCCTGCACTGGGATCCCGGTAGAAGGCACCCGAGATATCGTCCTCTTATGTCTCTTAAGGTGACTTCGGCGGGCTCAGCCTCCTCCTCCTTCTTTCTCGCCCATGGCGCCGGGTCCTGTGTATGCTTGTGAACCCCTGCCCCCCCCATGGCGTTCTTATGGAGCTCGGGGTGCGGCGGAAGGCTTAAACGGTGGAGTTGGCCTCGGGGCCAAACTCGGACCGGGTCAGGACGAGCTTACGTCCCCGGCCTTCTTTCCCTGAGTCATGGCGGCCAGGGCGGCTAAGATTTCTGCTCGGTCCATGCGCTCTGCAAAAAAGGAACACACAAACAAAAGGACTTAGCAATACACAAACAACAAAGAAAACTTGACAAAATCTAAACAGATCGTCGAAAGCCCTAACTTATCCAAGAAACGCGTAGGACTGAGTCTAGTCCAGCTCAGTGCCTACTCGGATAGCAGGACATCCGCCTGTTGGATTGGCTCCCACTGGGACACCACCCTTACTTCGGAAGAAGTCGAGTGCTTTGCCCTTGGGAAGTTGGCCCTGTGCCAATGTGTAGGCACAAGCCAAATCTTGCCCTCGGGCGGCCCGACGAATATAAACTTCTCCTTCCATTCATGGATGGAAGAAGGGACGGCTACTACTCCCGACCCGGCCACTATGCCCATACGCTTTTTGAACGAAAAATACACTCAGCTCGGCTCATCCTTACTGGTGCCGGGGTGATTCTTATAACAAAGGAAAGAGATAAAGAGAGTCAATCTCAAGGGGGTATTTTCAAGTTTTAACCGGACCAGAAACCCGAGGAGAATTCACCACGAATTCGGAGCTAGCTGGCCCGGGGTGAGATGAAAACAACGAAGCACCTCGCAGACTTCAGTTGGGAAGGACAGACGCATTCCTGCCCGGAACGCTTCCAAATATAGGGTAATCTCCTTGCCCTGCACCTGGTCTGCCCGCTCACCTTCTTTAGCTAAACGGATAGAATAGCAAGAGGGGATGTGGAATCGAGCTTGAATCTTGGAAAGCTCGTACAAACTCTTCAAAACAGAGGGCGCATCGCAGGTGTTCCCGATGCGCACCTTGGGGGCCCTTGTTGCTGCCCGACGGCGAGCGACAGGGGGCGGCCCCGACTCTAGGGGCGGACCTGACACAGAGGACGAAGAAGAAGAATTCTTTTGGCTATCTAAAGCCGAAAAGGAGGAAGACCCACTGGGCTCGGCCCCAACAACGGGAGCCTCATCACTCGACTCTACCCATACTGCATCTACGGACTCCTCAGATGAAGACATCAAACCTGATTCAAAGGAAGGGACTCACCGAGTTAAAATCAATAAGGGATCCGATCTAAAAGGAGCGCTGGGCAATCTTCAACAATGAAAGAGAATTTGAGCAAAGTATCAGCCCTAAGATGGTCCCCTCCTATTTATACACACCAAAGGGGAACATCCTACGACCCTGATTGATTCCCGCCAAAACGAAACGTCGCCCAGTGACCGGCAGGGCTCCACATGGCGATCGGCCATTGGGGACGTCTTTTCAACTGTAGGAGTCGGAGACAATTGTCACTTCCGCCAACCGACGTCCGACACGTGGCCCGTATCCCAACCGGCGATCGGCTGGAACGGCGCCCCCTCTTTAAAGCGCGATCATTTCATTGATCCGCTGATGCAATTGAGGATACGCGTAAAAACTCAGGCGAACGACGAGGCAACACGTGGGCCCGAAAATCGAAACGACGTAACCACCAAACGCCATGCCGTTCCCGGGCGATCCGCGTTATGATTCCTTGGCGTCAAAACGAACAAAAGAAAACCGAGCAGGCCACTCTTGACCCGACCCTCGAATAGGTCGAAACGAGAGTGGGGGGATAATGATGATGCTGACAAGTGGTGTCCCATCAGATTACGACGCGTGGCGATGACATGTCTCGAAGGCTACGGGGGTGGAATAAATGAGTCGCATCTGGGACATTCCTCGAGATCCCCTTCTCGAGGAACATATCCGACCTTTCGAGAGACCTCCCTGAATACATACTACCTCCACCTAGGAAACTATCAGCAGCTCGTCTTCAAGCTTTCTCAGTCTCCTTGCTCGTCTCCGAACCGTCTGACGTGCCGAGCTTCCTCGGCCTCCCAGCTCATCTCCGAGCTCCTGACGTGCCGAACTTACTCGGCCTCCCCGATCAACCAAGAGCGTGGATCCCATACGTCCCGCAACGGCTCCGCGCATATCGCCAGGGTGAGATATCCGCCTCCCCACGATCCGCGTCCCACGCTAGCGCATCCCTCCATTAATGGGTGTATCCCCCCATTAATGAGCACATCCCGCCATTCAAGACGAGAATAACGCTGGGACGTAACTGACGGCGGTGATCTCGCACCTGCTCGCTCCACACGACCCCTATATAAACCCCTTTCTCAGACGACTCAGATATCTCGAATTTATTTCCAATACGCTGCTACTCTGCACTTATTTCTCGGCTCTAACTTGATCGTCGGAGGATCCTATGGTAGTCACCATCCCGGGACTTCTTTACAGATAGCTAGGCATCCAACATCAACTCATTGAGATCCACACTCAACAACTCCCAATCAAATCTTAGCCGTCAAAGACCGACATCAGAAAATCGACAGAGGACAACATGAAGGAGATCGCAGCCTCAATCGATACCCAATATAGTGACTTTGATACAAAAAACCGAAAAACCAAAAAAGTTTTATGTTGACTGCATTAATTTACGTGGTGTAATCCTAACAAATTGTTATCGCAGATACGTCACGTGAATAAAGTGGATGTGCAGACGATCAAATTACTGTCTTTGCAACTGTAATAATCAAATGGTTTGGCAGTACTATAAAATTAGCCATTAAGAAGTTAAATAATTCTTTAAAATAAATATCAATTCATCTACTTCATTAATTTCTTAAATACCACAACATTATTCCTAAATATAAACAAACATACAGTAAAAAATCTTTTTTCACCCAAACAAAACAAGAACCTATACCAAATCTTAAAATATCCCACATTGATGGAGGTCCGAATCTCCCTCTAATATTGTTCTCCGTCGATCTTCTTGCCAGGTAGTTCATACTTGCTGACTTGTGTGAGCCAAGGGATGAGCGCAAACTAAGAAAGGGGTTGCGATTTAGAAAAGAAATGTGGATCTCAATGGGTGGTTGATTGATACAGAAACCGAGCTATTTACAAAGAAGTTCCGGGATGGCAGACAACCGTAGGACCTTCCGACGATCAAGTAATGACTGGAGAATATTCAGACAGAGTAGAAACGTATTAGAATGAGTTCAAATTACCTGAATCGTATAGAGGAGGGGTTTATATAGAGGTCGCATCGGAGCAAGCCGTTGCGAGATTCTCGCCGTCAGTTCTGTCTAGACGTAACGTTCGCATTAATGGAGAGTGTTGGGGTCAAAAATTACACCGTGGTTGACCAAATCAAAGTCAAAGGCTACTACAAGCCAGGTGGGCCCAAGCCTAGGCCAAGTGGGTCCATGCCCAAATCGAGCCCGAACATGAAACGGCCGGCCTCACCCATGTCAAAATGAAATCATATAATAAATAATTTTGATATAATTTTTTATGCATGAATATAAGAAAATGGGCATAAAGCCAAATTTTAGTAAAGCACATGGCTCATGTGCAAAACAAATGAGCACATGAGGCATGGGATGAGCAAGATGCCATTTTGAAAAGCCCAAGGGGCTATATGTAAGTTTGTAAGCCTATAAAATGCAACATGATAATCAAAAAACAATAATTCATTCTCCCCAAAAATTAGGGTTTGTGCCTCTGATCAAGCTTTTGGCGTGTCGGAGTTCAAAGTTCTAAAGTTATAACCGTGATCAGGACGGTGTCGCTTTGCAGCTAACCGATTGAGCACGGGTCGATCTGCAGGGAGATGGTTGTATGTCCGTTCGAGTTTTAGACGAGTCAAAAAAGAATGTGTATATGTTTGTTCAGTTCTATCCTAATTGTTCGTATTTATGTTCAAGTAAGCTTGTTAAGTTTAAGATTAGCTAGTAGAGTTAGGATCAGTCTTGTGCTTAACTTTTGCCATTCTTAAAACGATATTGGGATAATCGAAAGTAGCGGGGATTAGGAGGACATAGGAATGAGATTTGCGAGTTTAAGCGAGCTTTCCAACGGTAAATCCATTCCTAGTGTCACTTGTCCGTCCGCTAAATACGCTTATCACAACCCTCGGCAAAACACCCGCAAGCATGTATCCAATTAAGTCGCAACTATATGTCACGTTGTAGTGCGCGTAAAGGACTTCTCGACTTAGGTCGCGGCTATATGTCACGTATAGCGCGCCTAAGTGAGGAGATTGTGTTTATTTGGTCGGGGTTCGTTTCAAGATGTTTGGCGAAAAGAAGCACAAGGGATTTTTCCGTCCCTCATACCACCTTCCTTAGCCTTAACACGTGTGGAATTATTCACACATTATAAAAGAAAATAAAACAAAACAAGAAGAAAGAAAAGAAGGAAAAGGAAAATGCGGTTTTACAAATGATGCAAGCTAACTCTTGGGTCCTCACCTAAAAAAGGAACTCCGTCGAAATATCATCGCTTGAAAATAATACGGAAAAAAGAAGAGAAGGAAAAGAGCAAGAAAAGAAATAACAACAACTAGTTAACAACAATAAATAAAATTACAATACAACATAATAAAATTACAAGGCAAGAAATAAAAGAGACAAGATACTAAAAACCCGCATCTTCATTGATTTTCCACTCAAAAAGCTCTCACTAAAATTTTCATGGAGGAAAGAATGAAGAAGAAGAATAAGCTAAACTAAACTACACTAAAACCTAACAAAAAGAGGCATGAAAAGAAGACCCTTGGTTTGGCACAAAACTGGGCTATTTATAGGCTGAGTGCTGAAACTCTAGGGCAAGATTCTCTGCCCAAATGAAATGTCCAAACTACCCTCAAAATATTTTCTGGCACAGAGTCAACTCGGCCGCGGATCCGCGGCCGAGTCACCACATTGGACGCGGTTTTGCGGCGCTTTGAGTGAGTTGGGATGTCGTTTTTTCTGGGTTTTCTTGTGTTGCTTTCTTCTGTTGTTCTATATGCTCCAAATTGCAAATTGCATCAACAATTTTTTCAGATCTGCAACAGTCCAAAGTGGCATAAAAAATAATATTTTTGACCTCATCTCCCTCGAGCTCTGCGCACCCATTGAGTTTTGTGCTGCCCCTCTCGTGCTCTGTGCTTATCCGAGACACGAATGACCACTGTCATATATCTTGTCTCTGGAACTAGTACGCAGCACTGGACGGATACGGATGACCGGAACCCGGCTTTTATCTGTTGTCAACAGATGTTCTGGATTTTGGCGTAACAGTGGAGATTTTGTATGATTTGCATTATTATGGACTAAGAACCTATAGTCTGTAAATATATAGCAAACACGGATTAAAAGCACCTACCTATAAACAAACGAGCATAAGAATGGATGGTATTAAATGCAATATTCTTGTATGAACAAATACCCCCAAACTTAACTTTTGCTCGTCCCGAGCAAAACCAATTATTCACAAAAAAGTTCTAACCTCACTTTCGCGGGGAATGCGATTGCACTGAGCTTGTGCAACAAGCCGTTAAACCTCTAGGTATCCCTTGTAGGAGGAGTATTTTCTCCTGAGGGTTTTCAGCGGATACTACCCACAAAATCCCGTCAAGCTAGTTTCATAAGTTAACGTCGATTCTACTCCTACAGTTTAGTATCTAGGTTAGAAATTCTATTATCCTAACTTAGAAATATTCAACCCTTATGTTTCACACCTCTAATTTATTCAACGCCAGATCCTATACGTTTTATATTTTAGAAAGATCTCGGTCTCTCCTGAGTTTTCCTTCTAAAGTTCGGTCTCCAATCAGGGATATTTATCAGTTTTACTGAAAACATAAGTCTTATTCTTTATTTCTATCTTTCGTCCAAATATCGATTGTATACCCCTACGTGTGTGTATTATTTCACCCCTATACTTAAGAATTCAATTCAAGCTATAGTACTCTTGCCCTAATACCTAATACTAATTCTTTTCATTAATGATGGACGGTGTTGCTCACACACCTTTCATGCGACTATTAATGCTTCTTGATGCACTAACAACCGATTACTGAATGTGTGAGCTTTAAAGCGTAAATAGCAGTTTCCGGGTCTTGACTTTATTTTTTTCTTTTTTTCTTTATTTTTCTTTTTCAAGACCGGATATATTTTTCAATATGCTCTTTTGGTGTTTAGCTTTAAATACCTTTTTTTCTTTCATACTAGGTTTTCAGGCAAGAGTATTTCTAGGTATCCTCTACTATCCTAAGTTTCAAGGTGCGTTTATGTGCAATTTGTAGGGTATATACTTTCCCTTTATCTCGACTTAACTCAAGAACTGAACTCAAGATTACCTATTTCTCAAAAAAAAACTGTAAGGACGTATAATCACCAAGGTTAAACAGAAAGATGGTTATTTTTAGGGTTTTCAATTCCTAGGCCTAGAATTTAGTTATTTCTAATATATCAACTAAACTTTCGGAATAAAAATCTAAGTTTCCCTATTAGCTAACTTGACGACATAGTTTTTATATTTTTGTAAATTTTTTTATTTTTATGGGTTTTAAAATAAGAATGCAAATGCAGAATATACAAATGAATGCGAAGGAAGAAAACTTACCGAGCACACCCCCAAACTTAAACTTGGCAGTGCCCTCACTGTCAGGCTACACCAAGAGGGTCAAAATTGTCGGCGTTCCCCAAAAACAAATTATATACAAAACAAAAAGTAAACCAAAAAATATATACATAAAAAGGTTCCCCTCAAACTTAAGTGAAACAATGTTTCCACTGTTTAAGCGTTGAAGTTCAGGATTAGGAGGAGAAAACAATATTATCTATACAAGGCCTTACATAGACCAAATATGAGCACCAACAATTCAAAAAATTTAGCTCTGCAGTGTGCTGGTTGGTGAAAAAATGCGGAGAGGAAAGAACTGGAAAATACACGGGACCGTATGCGGATAGAAGTGGTATACGGTCCCGGTATATGAGAAGAAGAATGGCAGAAGGGAAAAAGAAATGGAGTACGAATTTGAGGGTGAAAACGGAGTGAATAAATTAGCACAATTTGTAATGACCGATGTGTAAAAAGCGATTGTTCTAATCTATTAACCCGTCGAGAGATGGGGTCAAATCCCTCAAGATTCGTGAGAAAACATAGGTACACCGAACTTGGTAAACCATACATAGTAAATGAAAGTGATACGGTTTCTTATAAGGTCGGAACGATGGACATGGTGGAGGGGAGTGATTGAGGAATGGGATCGGTTAAAGGTTTAGGAGGGTGTACACAGTCAGTGAAAGGAACAAGATGAATTAGAAAATCCGACTCATCAAATAAGACTGGTTCATCCTCAAAAATATCCTCAAAATTCTCCTAAAAAATCAGCTCATCTATGCATTTATCATCAAATTTCAGACGCATATGGGGTTCGGAAAAAACTTTTAATGACTCAGGATAATGTCCACACGGAAGTGAATGTAAATGATGAATTTGAGTGACAAATTCATCCAAAGCTGTGGGTTCATCATCCGAAATATTCCTAGCGTTGATATCCTCAATCAAGTGAAAATCAATATTCTTAGACACCTCATCAAAAGCATGGATTTCAATCAATTCAGGTTCTAAGATGGAGGTGTAAAGATCAAAAGGTTTAGGGTTGGTTTCACTTGGAATGGACCCTTCACAATCAGGTAAATCAAATACTACAAAGTCGCACAACTCATTAAACATTCAATCTTCAATTCATAAATCCTTTGGGGCACTAGATAGACATTCAAAATCGGAGTTGTGGGATTCAATTTGGGACGACTAGGTTTGATTAGGAAGGGCATATAGCTCACTCTCTCTACTCAAATACTCAACATGTCCTACCGCCTCATCATACATTGGAAAATGTGGAGCTACTAGCTACCGGGTCACTACGTTGTATGAGGGCGGCCATGGACGCATTCAAATCCATCATCTGTTGGCATGACGCTATCCTAAAGTCTTCCAATGACTGTTCCAGACTAGACATGGTTTGTGATGGGGTTTCAGTAAAACATTCAAAGTTGTTTGGATACTGAAAACTCCCAAATGGCGGTTCAGAAGCAATGTCTAGGGAAAGTGCAAAAATTGGGTAGGATGTATAGGAATTGAATGGTTGGACAGGGATAGAATCAACATATGGATAAGAAGATGAATGGAATTGTTTATCCAAAGAATTCGAAGTGGTGAAAGGAGTGAAAGATCGGTTACGGGATTGTTCAATACGTTCAGCAAGAGACATGGGTCTTGGAGTTAAAACTGGACTCTCAAAAGGGGTATCAACGTAAGAAGGGGTGAATGTTTGAAACGGTTGATACGAAGTGAATTGCGGAGTCCAATTGTTTGTCCTAAACACATCTATCCGATCTCTCAATGAAATTTTGGGCATGGATAGATCGTTCGAGGTTCGGCCAAAATAAGAACCGTAAGAAGTAATGTCTGGTTGTGGGTACCAAAATTCGGCAAGAGTTTTGCAAGGTGGGGTACCTATATTAGAAGAGTGAAAAGGTAGGGAGGGAGGGAAGATATATTTTTTTGTTTTTTTAATTTATTTATTTTTTTTAAAATTTTCTGTTTTTGGAGTTTTGAAATTGTTTGTTTTTGAAACAATACGGAATTATGGGACTAACTTTTTACAAGCACAATCACAATCACAATATGCACAAACACACCTAGAGCTAGGGTCTTCAAACTCCAACTAGACCGCTCCTAGACTTCCAAGCGACAAGTTGCAAGATAACCCTTGAATCGCCTCTTCACTGCCAATTGTGGACAGGTAAGCACAAGTGAGGAAGGAGGGTTCCGCTCACGAATCACTGTGAGACGGGCCTTTTAAAATTACCTCATCACTTGTCTAGTCTAGGCACCACAAAGCCAAGTTTAGATAAACGACCGATTCCCCGCAACCTTCACTTGTCCTAAATGAGCGCGACAAGTCCTTATAAGTTTGGTCTAGATATTTTTTATTAGCTCAAGATAATGCGTATGCAATTAGTGATTTGTGGGGTCTTAGGAAGGGTGATGAAATCCCCACCCAATCTGAATTGGTGTTATAGCCCCTTAATATCCGTATTATTATATGCAAAGCGCGTAAACAAACAAAAATCTAAGACAACAAAAAATTTATTTGGCGGCGGTGCAATCTGTGCAAAGAAACCTGTAGAAAATGCAATTCAGTGGAGTTCACAGAGAAGATAAAAGGAAAGAGAGAAGGTGAAAAAAACTTGGGCTCAGAAGCCTCAAAGTTGCCGCGAAACCGCCGCACAACCCAAGATTTGACCGCGGTTCCACGGTCAAACTTTGGACCTGGGGCTTGAAAATTTGTCCATGCACCCCCTTGCTCTCTACTCCAAAATAAAATGCTCTGTTTTCTTTTTTTGATTACTGTACTTGCTCCAGATAGAATGCACACTTGCACACAAAAAATATCAAAAATAACAAAAATATTTTCTTTTTATATTATATTTATATACAAAAAAGAATATTAACCCGAATGACAAGAAAGAAAATACGTTACGGTCTCCCCGACAACGGCGCCATTTGATCGCAAGCTTTTGGCGTGTCGGAGTTCAAAGTTCTAAAGTTATAACCGCGATCAGGACGGTGTCGCTTTGCAGCTAGCCGGTTGAACACGGGTCGATCCGCAGGGAGATGGTTGTATGTCCGTTCGGGTTTTAGACGAGTCAATAAAGAATGTGTATATGTTTGTTCAGTTCTATCCTAAGTGTTTGTATTTATGTTCAAGTAAGCTTGTTAAGCTTAAGGTTGGCTAGTAGAGTTAGGATTAGTCTTATGCTTAACTTTTGTCATTCTTAAAACGATATTGGGATAATCGAAAATAGCGGGGATTAGGAGGACATAGGAATGGGATTTGCGAGTTTAAGTGAGTTTTCCAACGCTAAATCCATTCCTAATGCCCCTTGTCCGTCCGCTAAATACGCTTATCACAACTCTCGGCCAAACACCGGAAACCATGTATCCAATTAAGTCACAACTACATGTCACGTTGTAGTGCGCTTAAAGGTCTTCTCGACTTAGGTCGCGGCTATATGTCACGTATAGCGCGCCTAAGTGAGGGGGTTGCGTTTATTTGGACGGTATTCGTTTCAAGATGTTTGGCGAAGAGAAGCACAAGGGATTTTTCCATCTCTCATACCACCTTCCTTAGCCTTAACAAGTGTGGAATTATTCACACATTATAAAAAAAAATAAAACAAAACAAGAAGGAAGAAAATAAGGAAAAGGAAAATACGGTTTTACAAATGATGCAAGCTAACTCTTGGGTCCTCACCTAAGTAAGGAACTCCGTCGAAATATCATCGCTTGAAAATAATAGGGAAAAAAGAAGAGAAGGAAAAGAGCAAGAAAAGAAATAACAACAACTAGTTAACAACAATAAATAAAATTACAATACAAGATAATAAAATTACGAGGCAAGAAATAAAAGAGACAAGATACTAAAAACCCTCATTTTCATTGATCTTCCACTCAAAAAGCTCTCATTACAATTTTCATGGAGGAAAGAATGAAGAAGAAGAATAAGCTAAACTAAACTACACTAAAACCTAACAAAAAGAGGCATGAAAAGAAGACCCTTGGCTTGGCACAAAACTGGGCTATTTATAGGCTGAGTGCTGAAACCCTAGGGCAAGATTCTCTGCCCAAATGAAATGTCCAAACTACCCTCAAAATATCTTCTGGCACCGAGTCGCCACATTTGCCGCGGTTCCGCGGCGCTTTGAGAGGGTTGGGATGTCATTTTTTCTGGGTTTTCTTCTGTTGCTTTCTTCTGTTGTTCTACATGCTCCAAATTGCAAATTGCATCAACAATTTCTTCAGATTTGCAACAGTCCAAAGTGGCATAAAAAATAATACTTTTGACCTCATCTCCCTCGAGCTCCGCGCACCCATTGAGTTTTGTGCTGCCCCTCTCGTGCTCTGTGCTTGTCCGAGACACGAATGACCACTGTCATATGTCTTGTCTCTGGAACTAGTATGCGGCACTGGACGGATACGGATGACCAGAACCCGGGTTTTATCTGTTGTCAACAGATATTCTGGATTTTGGCGTAACAGTGGAGATTTTGTATGATTTGCATTATTTTGGACTAAGAACCTGTAACCTGTAAATATGTAGCAAACACAGATTAAAAGCACCTACCTATAAACAAACGAGCATAAGAATGGGCGGTATTAAATGCAATATTCTTGTATGAACAAATACCCCCAAACTTAACTTTTGCTCGTCCCGAGCAAACCAATTATTCACAAAAAAGTCCTAGACTCACTTGCGCAGGGAACGCGATTGCACTGAGCTCGTGCAACAAGCCGTTAAATCTCTAGGTGTCCCTAGTAGGAGGAGTGTTGTCTCCTGAGGATTTTCAGCGCATACTACCCATAAAATCCCATCAAGCTAGTTTCATAAGTTAATATCGATTCTACTCCTACAGTTTAGTATCTAGGTTAGAAATTATATTATCCTAAGTTAGAAATATTCAACCCTTATGTTTCACACCTCTAATTTATTCAACCGCGGATCCTATATGTTTTACAGTTTAGAAAGATCTCGGACTCTCCTGAGTTTTCCTTCTAAAGTGTGGTCTCCAATAAGGGATTTTTATCTGTTTTACTGAAAACATAAGTCTTATTATTTATTTCTATCTTTCCTCCAAATATCGATTGTATACCCCTACGTGTGTGTATTATTTCTCCCTGTACTTAAGAATTCAATTCAAGCTATAGTACCCTTGTCCTAATACTTAATACTACTTCTTTTCATTAATGATGGACGGTGTTGCTCACACACCTTTCATGCGACTATTAATACTTCTTGAGGCACTAACAGCCGATTACTGAATGTTTGAGCTTTAAAGCGTAAATAGCAGTTTCCAGGTCTTGACTTTATTTCTTTTCCTTTTTCCTTTATTTTTCTTTTTAAAGACCGGATATATTTTTCAATATGCTCTTTTGGTGTTTAGCTTTAAATACCGTTTTTTTCTTTCATATTAGGTTTTCAGGCAAGAGTATTTCTAGGTATACTCTACTATCCCAAGTTTTAAGGTGCATGTATGTGCAGTTTGGAGGGTATATACTTTCTAAATTTGGACTCAAGAATAGAAACTATTTTTCAGACTTATCCTTCAGTAAAACTTCAATACTTTCCCTTCATCTCGACTTAACTCAAGAACTGAACTCAAGATTACCTATTTCTCAAAAAAACTGTAAGGACGTATAATTACCAAGGTTAAACAGAAACAAAGACAAGGAAATGGCCAAGCTCTACTCAAAAATTAACGACTTGACAAACGTCGTCTTACAACTCATGGTCCAACTTGCCTCTCAGCCGCCCAATCAAGCGTAGGGCTCTGCTCATGAACCGGGAAACGGTGTCCTGAGATAGCCGACGCCTGTTCCTCAAATCCAAAGGTGGGCGGACTGCATGAAAGTCAGTCGCATTGGGGAATATCTTGGCCACCAATGACAGTAGCCCGCTAACACAGGATCAAATCATGGATTTGGTTGCCAACAAAGTCAAAACATTAGTAGCCGAAGCCGAAGCGCAAAAAGATGTTAGCAGTAGCGGGAGACCATATCCTGCTCAGTATGATCTGGTAGAATTTCCTAGCGGCTATGTCATCCCTAAATTTGGAAGATTCGATGGGACGAGAAATGCGAATCAGCGCATCGCCCACTTTAAAGCCTCATGCGGGAATACTGGGGGCAATGATGCACTTCTCCTCCGCCGGTTCGTTAATAGCTTGACCGATATTGCTTTCCACTGGTACACGAGCATACCAGATGGATCCGTCAAAACTTTCATCCAAATGGAGTCTCTGTTTCGGCAGAGGTTCATGAGCGTCAGCGATAAGATCACCATTGCCGATCTCGTAAGGACCAAGTCAAAGAACAACGAAAGCAGCATGGATTTTATAATCCGATGGCGCAATCTCTCCGTCAAATGTGGACCACCGAAAAAGCAGGACCAATCTGTCGGTCTCCTCGTTGGAAATCTCAACAATTGGATGGCCCCGTTTCTATGCACCGCGGGTCTCAAAACATTTCAAGAGATGACCAGGAAAGTTCAGATGTTGGAACGCTCAAAGTAGGATTCCTCCTCTGACTCCCAAAATAACAATAGGTCTTGGAGAAACCGAAAGGACGAAAATCGCAAAGGCGGAAATTCTGACGATGCTGAATCTTTTAACACTTCAGCTAACCGAAATAAGAAAGGAATGAGCGGGCCTAATGCCAACCAGCCTCGGAAGCCGGTGTTCGAAGAGGGAGAAGAATCTCCACAGAAAGAGAAGATGGATAAGGTCTATTCCATCAGAAGGGACAAAGTACGTAAAATATTCAAAAATGCCCCAAGAAATGGTCTACAATTGCCGGAATCAAAAAGACCGTAGGAAGCGAATTTGACCGACGACCCCAAATATTGCCCCTATCACAGAGTGATAAGTCATGCTATTGAGGACTGTTTCGTCTTCGAAGATTGGGTCAAAAAAATATAAGGCAGGAGAGATAGAACTGTCTAAAGGCGTGTTGGCAAACAGTCAAGCTGCGACCGCCAATATCATACAAAACACATGACCACCACGTCGTTAAACTGGGAACAGCCGACCTCTAAGTCGTTAAACTGGGGATGTAAAATGTGTAAATAAAACAATAAAAAAAGATTTAAAAAATATAATATAAAATAAAAGGCCGAAATGATGGGGCAACTCGCAATAAAAATCTGCGAGTAAAAATAAAGATGAAAATAAAGCCAAAATGATGGGGCAACTTTCAATAAAAATCAGCGAGTAAAAATAAAGATGAAAATAAAGCCAAAATGATGAGGCAGCCGCGAATAAATAGCCGATAAAAAAAGCTGAAATGATAGAGCAATCGCGGTATAAAAAAACAGCGAATGACGAGTCACTCCTGGTACCATATTCCAGTGCAGCGATGCAGACGCCGTCCAAACTCAAATCCCCAACGGCGAATGATGAGTCGCTCCTGGTACCATATTCCAGTGCAGCGATAAAGACGCCAACCAAACTCTGAATGTCCCAACGACGAATTATGAGTCGCTCCTGGTACCATATTCCAGTGCAGCGATGCAGACGCCAACTAAAATCCAAATTCTCAATCGGCGAATGATGAGTCGCTCCTGGTACCATATTCTAGTGCAGCGATGCAGACGCCAACCAAAATCCAAATTCTCAAATTCTTCCGGCCCTACGGTTAGTCCCAAAATTGACTACCGTATACAATCCACGGGCTCAAATAATTCCCATCACACCCATACCCCACCAGTCACCTGTTCTGCGGCCGGTCTCCGCCCTTGGAATTATGCTCCATTTGGGAAGATTCACTCATGTGTCCTCACGATACATGAGGAGAACAAAACTTGTGAGATCCTTATGACTCATAAGAAAACACCTTCGTGGGATCCTTACGATTTGTAAAGGAAAAACACTTGGGGGTCCCTACGACTCCTAAGGAGAAAGTACACCTACGGGATCCTTTCGACTCGTAGGGAGAAAATGCTTTTATGGGACCCTTACGGCTCATAAAATTGAAAATTCTTAGGTGATAGGGACCTAAACCTGTCTCTTAAGCCATCGCTCCCCAACAGGAAAAGGCAAATGATGAATTGCTTCTGGCACATGTGCTTCAGTGCTAGCAACGCTGATGCCTACCCTAACCCCAAAATTCCAAACTCCGATCCAATAGACCCCTGATTCTTTAAACAGGGAACAGATGACCTCTAAGTCATTAAACTGAGAACAGATGATCCCTAAGTCGTTATACTAGGAACGAGGGAAATCCCCTCACAACAAATGATGATTCGCTCCCGGTACCATATTTCAGTGCTGCGATGCTGATGCCAAACCAAAACCAAAATCCCCAAATCTTGTCATGACAGATGATGATTCGCTCCTGGTACCATGTTCCAATATAGCGGTGCTGATGTCAACCCAAATCATATCAAATCAGCAAAACAACCAATGACCTCTCTGGCAGAATCAAGCTCCACCTCGGAAACAAGTCAACTTCATTCCTGACACCGCAAGAAGTAGAGCAAGTCAAATCCAGCACCGACCGTCCAAGTCGCTAAAAGGGCAGCACCGACCGTCCAAGTCGCTAAAAGGGCAGCACCGACCGTCCAAGTCCCTAAAAGGGAAGCACCGACAATCCAAGTCGCTAAAAGGGCAACACCGACCGTCCAAGTCGCAAATAGGGCAGCATCGACCGTCCACGTCGCTAAAAAGGCAGCACCGACCGTCCAAGTCGCAAATAGGGCAGCATCGACCGTCCACGTCGCTAAAAAGGCAGCACCGACCGTCCGAGTCGCTAAAAGGGCAGCACCGACAATCCAAGTCGCAAAAAGGGCAGCACCGACCATCCAGGTCGCTAAAAGGGCAGCACCGACCGTCCACGTCGCTAAAAGGGCAGTAACGACCTCCTCGTCGGAATTTTGCTCCGCCTTGGAATCAAGTCAACCAGACACTCCGCCTCGGAGACACATCAACTACCGACACTCCATCTCGGGGACACGTCAACCATCGACCGTCCATGTTGTAAAAAGGGCAGTGCCAGCTTCCTAGAAAGCGAGAACCAAAGCAATTCGCCTCCACGCGAAAGAAGATCCATCAATTTCATGCACACGACTCACATATGTGCGATGTGCATTCATTGATAGGGGGCACTTTGTTGGGGTCAAAATTTGCACCCCAGTTAATCAAGTCAAAGTCAAGGTCAACCACAAGTAAACGGGTCCAAGCCCAAGCAAGTGGGCCCATGCCCAAGTCGAGCCCCGCGGCTGGCCTCCCCCATGCCGAAATAAAAAATCATGTAATAAATAATTTTGATGTAATTTTTTTTTATGCATGAATGTAAGAAAATGGGCATGAAGCCAAAATTTTGTAAAGCCCATGGCTCATGTGCAAAAGAAATGAGCACATGAGACATAGGGATGGGCAAAATGCCATTTTGTAAATCCCAATAGGCTATATGTAAATGTGTAAGCCTATATAAGGGAACATGATGATGAAATAAAAAAAAGAACTTTTCATTCTCCTCAAAATCTAGGGTCTGTGCTCCTTCTCCTTTCTCAAGGTTCTAAAACCTTCTTCCCCTTTTTGAATTAAATCAAGAGTTTAACTCTTCCTTTCTCTAAAAATAAATAGTTTTTCACCATCAAACCTATGAAGGAGAACTCGGATCTTCCCTCAGATCTCAAAAAGGGGAGATTCTGAATCTTAACCCCCCTTTCCTCCAAGATCCGGCCAATAAAGAGAAGGAAGAAGGAGACCCATCTCCGAAAATCCCATTTTGGAAAAGATCCAAGGCTCAAGAGAAGATCCAAGACTTAAGAGAGAAGAACCACTGAAGATTTTTAGGGAGTTCAACTCCAAGACCCAAATCCTCAAGAGAGTTTAACTCCTAAACCAGATCCTTTAGGAGTTTAACTCGAAATATAAATCTCTTGGAGTTTAACTCCACTCAAAATTCTCTTTTAGAGTTTAACTTATATTTCCGGGGGTAAAAACCTCTTCTTTTCGTCGGCGCCCAAGCGCCCACGTGCCGGGCATGTGAGGCGCCAGCACCCAAAACGCTTGCGCCAGCGCCAGCGCCCAAGCGCCCCGCGCCCAAGCACCCATGTGCCGGACACGTAAGGAGCTAGCGCCCAAAGCGCCAGCACCTAAGCGCCCACGTGCCGGACACGTGAGGCGCTAGCGCCAGCGCCCAGCGGCCAAGCGCTCACATGCCGGACACGTGAGACGCTAGCGCCCAACACCCAAGCGTCCAGCACCCAAGCGCCCATGTGCCGGGCACGTGAGGCGCTAGCGCCTGCGTTCAGTGCCAGCGTGCTAGGCACGTAAGGCGTTGGCGCTCATGCGTCCTTTGGACGCCATTTTCCCCTCATTTTACATGTACTCCACACTAAAAATACCTCCCCCGTTAGAAAAAATTTCTAACAGGGCGCTGCCCCGCACCGCGCAAGGGGGATGCTAGTCCCCTTGACCCCAGCCCGCTATCCGGGTAGCGGGAACCCCGTAAAACTCTGCAGGGCCCCCAAAATACCCAAAACTCCTTTCAAAATACAACATACGCACACTGCACATTGAGTTCGCATGACCTGTTTGATCCATCAATCGGAGGTTCTCTCGCTCCAAAGACGAGGGGTAATTAACGATAGCTTAGTCCCGGCTGGCGGAGATTCGGATCCCCATAATCAATAAACCCCAGCCAACCCTAGGCAGGGGGAATCTGTAATGCGCCTGACAAGCGCGCACGTATTCCCATCTCAAGGGGGTGACGAAAAACACCATACAAGCTTCGCCAAGATCAAAGTTCGAGGAGCTAGGATAAGCAAACAGCTGACCACCACGTTGTTTAACTGGGAACGACTGACCACCACATCGATAAACTGTGAACGATTGACCACCACGTCGTTAAACTGGGGATGATGAACCACCATGTCGTTAAACTGGGGATGTAAAAATGTGTAAATAAAAAAGAAATAATAAAAACTAATAAAAATAAATAAAAAGTCGAAATGATGGGGCAACCGCGAATAAATAGCCGATATGATAGGGCAATCGCGACCTTCGCGATAAGAAAGAAATGATAGTGCAATCGCGGTAAAAAAA
Source organism: Agapanthus africanus (assembly GCA_030015575.1). NCBI lineage: Eukaryota > Viridiplantae > Streptophyta > Magnoliopsida > Asparagales > Amaryllidaceae > Agapanthus > Agapanthus africanus. The sequence goes on along the minus strand of CM057341.1, from coordinate 95,517,595 downwards.
ATTATGCAAAGGCGAATGATGAGTTGCTCCTAGTACCATATTCCAGTGCAGCGATGCAGACGCCAACAAAAATCTAAAGTCCCAAATGGAGAATAATGAGTCGCTCCTGGTACCATATTCCAATGCAGCGATGCAAACGCCAACCAAAATCCAAATCCCCAAATGGCGAATGATGAGTCGCTCCTGGTACCATATTCCAGTGTAGCAATGCAGACGCTAACCAAAATCCAAATCCCTGGACGGTGAATGATGAGTCGCTCCTAGTATCATATTCCAGTGCAGCGATGCAAACGCTAACAAAGTCCCAAAAATCTCCCAGCCCTACGATTAGTCCCCGAACTGACTACCGTATACAATCTACGGGCTCAAATAATTCTCATCATACCCATACCCCACCGCAATCACCATTCCAGCGGCCGGTCTCCGCCCTCGGAATTATGCTCCATTTAGAAAGACCCACTCATGTGTCCTCACGATACATGAGGAGAACAAACATACGAGATCCTCTCGACTCGTAAGAAAACACCTTCGTGGGATCCTTACGACCCATGAAGGAAAAACACACTTGGGTTTCCCCACGACTCCTAAGGAGAAAGTACACCTACGAGATCCTTTCGACTCGTAGAGAGAAAATGCTTTTATGGGACCCTTATGGCTCATAAAATTGAAAAGTCTTAGGTGATAGAGACCTAAACTTGTCTCCTAAGTAGGGGTGTAAACAAGCCGAGCTTGAGCGAGCCAAGCTCGGCTTGAGTTCGGCTCAGGGTTCTTTTTGTCGGCCCAAGTCCGGCTCGAATCCTAATCGAGCTAGAGATGCTTAGCTCAAGTCCAGTTCGATTAAACATGCCCAGATCGTGTTCGGTTCATTTGTGGCCCATTAACTAAACGAGCCGAGCTCAATTGAGCTCGTTTAGAGCTCGGCTCGTTTTCAGCTCATTTACTTATATTAATAGTATCTTCCAAGGTTTTGAGATATGGAAAAAATTAAAAAACATAATTAACAATAATGCCTAAAACTCAGGGTTTTGAGATATGGAAAAAATTAAAAAACATTAACATCTAGGGCATTGAATGGGTCTAAGTGCTGGGTTTTATATTTATCTCAGTACACTTTATATATAGTCATTTAATTGAATTAAGTGTTCTGAGAGTTGTATAAAATATGCTATATATTACATATTACCGTTTTTTTTTTCAAACTGTGTAACCCAGCAGAACCCGAGTCAATACCGAACGAGCCTGGCTGAGCTCGAGTCCGGATCATTTAATAAACGAGCCAAGCTTTCTGGCTCATGTCCGGCTCATTAATAAATGAATCGAATTTGAACGAGCTGAACCTTAATCGAACCCGAGCTGGCTCGTTCAATTACCACCCCTACTCCTAAGCCATCTCTCCCCAACAGGGAACGGTAAATGATGAATTTCTCTTGGCACCTATGCTTCAGTGTTAGCAACGCTGATGCCGACCCTAACCCCGAAATTCCAATTCGATCCAAAAGACCCCTAAGTCGTTAAACTGGGAACATATAACCCCTAAGTCGTTAAACTGGGAATAGATAACCCCTAAGTCGTTAAACTGGGAACGAGGGAAATCCCCTCATGGCAAATGATGATTCGCTCCTGGTACCACATTCCAGTGTAGAGATACTGATGCGAAACCAAAACCAAAATCCCAAGTCCTCCCAGGGCAAATGATGAGTTGCTCCTGGCATTATTCCAGTGCAGCAATCCTGATGCTAAACAAATTATAAATTCCTCTCAAATTCAAAAGTCCCACCGAACAAGGCAAAAATCAAACAAATCAAACCAACCAATTCCAACATCGACCTCTGCGTCAAACAAAAAGACACTCCGTGCCGGGGATACGTCAAACAGCCGACACTCCGTGCCGGGGTAACGTCAGGCAGACACTCCGCGATGGGGAAACGTCGACCAGCGACACTCCGTGCCGGGGACACGTCAAATAGACACTCCACCTCGGGGAAACGTCCAACAGTGACACTCCGTCTCGGGGACATGTCAACCAGCGATACTGCGTGTAGGGGACAAGTTAACCAGTGACACTCCGTACAGGGGACACGTCTACCAGCGACACTCCATGCCGGGAAAATGTCAAACATACACTCCGCGTCAGGGATACATCATACACCGACACTCCGTCACGGAGACACGTCAAGCATCGACCGTCCATGTCGTAAAAAGGGCAGTGCCAACTTCCGAAAAAGCGGGAACCAAATCAAGTCGCCTCCACGTGAAAGAAGATCCGTCAATTTCATGCACATGACCCACATATGCGGTGTGCATTTATTGATGAGGGGCACTTTGTTGGGGTCAAAAATTACACCCCGGTTGACCAAGTCAAAGTCAAAGTCAACTCCAAGCCAGATAGGCCCAAGCCTAAGCCAAGTCGAGCCCGAACATGAAGCAACCGGCCTCCCCCATGCCAAAATGAAATCATGTAATAAATACTTTTGATATAATTTTTTATGCATGAATATAAGAAAAATGGGAATAAAGCAAAATTTTTGTAAAGCCCATGGCTCATGTGCAAAACAAATGAGCACATGAGGCATGGGATGAGCAAGATGCCATTTTGTAAAGCCCAAGGGGCTATATATAAGTTTGTAAACCTATAAAAGGCAACATGATAATCAAAAAACAATAATTCATTCTCCCCAAAAATTTGGGTTTGTGCCTCCTTCTCCTTCCTCAAGGTTCTAAAACCTTCTTCTTCTTTTTGAATTAAATTAAGAGTTTAATTCTTCCTTTTCCAAAAATAAATAATTTTTCACCATAAAACCTTTGAAGGGGAGCTCAGATCTGCAATCAAATCCCTAAAAGAGGATATTTTAAGTCTCACTTTCCTTTTTTCCCCCCAAGATCCAGCCAACAGAGAGGAAGAAGAAGGATACCCATCTATAAAAATCCCATTCTAGGAGGATCCAAGACTCAAAAGAAGATCCAAAGATTTTTAGGAGTTTAACTCCATTCAAGATCTATTGGAGTTTAACTCCAAATCTATACATAATCCTTGTTAGGAGTTCAACTCCAAAGCCCCTTGGGAGTTCAACTCCTAGCCCAGGGGCTAATCCCATTTTCCGCTGGTGTTTCCAGTGGTCGCGTACCATGCACGTGACCCATGGACGCCTAGCGGTTGCGTGCCGTGCACATGACCCGCGGACACCTACGTGCGCCTCAAGCGACCCGTGGGCGCTCAGCGTCCAGCGGTCGCGTGCTGCGCTCGTGACCCGCTGGTGACCAGCGGTCGCGTACTACGCACGTGACCTATGGACGTCCAGCGTCCACATGCCAGGCACATGACCCGCGGACGCCCAGCGCCCACGCACCAGGCACGTGACCCACGGGCACCAAGAGCCTACGCGCCAGGCACGTGACCCGGGGGCGCCCAACGCCCCATGCCATACATGCGTCTTTAAGACGCTCCTCACCCTTAATTTTCCGTGCACTCCACACCAGAAACATGTCCCCCATTAGGAAAATTTTTCTAACGGGGCGCAGCCCCGCACCTCGCAAAAGGGCCGCCAACCCCCTTGACCCCCAGCCCTCTATCCGGTAAGCGGTACCCCCGTAAACTTTGTGAGGCCCCCGATATATCCAAAACCCCCTTTCAAAACACAACACACACATACTGCACATTGAGTTCGCATGACCTAGTTGACCCGTCAATCGGAGGTTCCTTCGCTCCAAAAATGAGGGGTAATTAACGGCATCTTTGTCCGCGGCTACCGGAGATTCGAATCCCCAAATCAATAATCATCGGCCTGCCCTAGGCAGGGGAATCTATACATGCCTGACAAGCGACGTGAATTCACATCTCAATACGGTGACGAAAAACACCCTACAGAGAGATGCACTCATTAAAGGCGAGATACGCTAGCATGGGACGCGGGACATGGAGCGGCGGAGATCTCATCGTGCCAAGATATACGGAGCTATTACAAGGAAGCTCGAGAAAGGGAAGTTTAGGATGCAAAATCCGAGAAAACTTGGGCTTTGTGCTACCGGTCCCGAGCTAGTTGGGATGGCAAGGAGGTTGAGAAAGCTCAGCTCTAAGATAGTTCAGAGAAAAGCTTTTGACCGGTGGTTGGTCGAAAAAGGAATGCACCCGAGGAGGCCCCGAGAAGTCGAAGCCTATTCCTCGGATGGAGTCTCGGAGGCGAGGTACCAAGAAATGTTCCCTTATTCCAATTTAGTAGCCCTTATGAATCTAGTTGGCATACATGGATGACACATCATCTGCTACGTTCCGTGATAGGGGGAATCCCTACTTACGAGTATCATCATTAGGCCCCCACTCTCATTCTGACCTATTTATAGGTCGGGCCGAGAGTGGTCTGCTCGGTCTTCTTTGTTCAGCTTGGTGCCGAGAATTCTTTGCAGTGGACTGTCCGGGAATGACTTGGCATTCGGCAGTTGTGTCTCTTCAAACTCCGAGTCCATGTGGCGTTTTACCGTGCATCTTAATATTCGCACGTATTCTCAACGACGTCAGTGCGAAAAGCAGGATATTGTCTGTGGGCCTCGCATAAGGGCTTTGGATCCATAGCTTAGGTGTGGTAGGAATCTACTCTACGTGAATGGGTGCGACGAGCAGGAAGCTGTCCGCCGGCCTCGCGTGAGGGGTTTGGATCTGCGGCTTAGGTCGGGCAGGAATATAGCCGTCGTGAATAGGTGCGACGAGCAGGAAGCTGTCCCTCGGCCTTACGAGTGGGCTTTGGATCCATGGCTTAGGTCGGGCAGGAATCTACCCACCGTGAATGGGTGCGACGAGCAGAAAACTGTCCGCCGGCCTCACGTGAGGGCTTTGGATCCACGGCTTAGGTCAGGCAGGAATCTGACCACCGTGAATGGGTACGATGAGCAAGAAGCTGCCTGTCGGCCTCGCATGAGGGGTTTGGATTCATGACTTAGGTCGGACAGGAATCAACCCACCGTAAATGGGAGCGACGAGTAGGAAGTTGTCCACCGGCCTCACATGAGGGCTTTGTATTCACGCCTTAGGTAGGGCAGGATTCTACCCACCATGAATGGGTGCGCCGAGCAGGAAGTTGTCTGCCGGCCTCGCATGAGGGCTTTGGAATAACGGCTTAAGTTGGGTAGGAATCTACCCGCCGTGAATGGGTATGGCGGGCAGGAAGCTGTCCGCCGGCCACCGAACCAAGCAGGAGTCTACTCGTGTAAGGGGTTTGGATTCACGGCTTAGGTCGGGTAGGAATCTACCCACCGTGAATGAGTGCGATGGGCAGGAAGCTGTCCACAGGCCTCCAAGCCGAGCAGGAGTCTACTCGCGTGAGGACTTTGGATTCACGGCTTAGGTCGGGTAGAAATCAACCCGTCGTGAATGGGTGCGACGGGAAGGAAGCTGTCTGCAGGCCTCGTATGAGGGTTTTGGATTCACGGCTTAGGTCAGGTATGAATCTACCAGCCGAGAATCGGTGCGATAAGCAGGAAGCTGTCCGTTGGCCTCGCATGAGGGCTTTGGATTCACGACTTAGGTCAGATAGGAATCTACCCTCCATGAAGATATTTCATCATGAGGAGTTCTAGGGCTTCGAAACGTCCGGACACTTAGCCGACAACTAATGCGGAATCGCTGCAGACTCTAATTTTCTTTAGCCCCACCCCTGAGGAAATTCGTAGACCGGCCAATAGGGCTTCGTACTCCACGGTGTTTTTCGATGTTTTGAAGTCAAGCTACAGAGAGTACTCCATTTTGGCTTCATTGGGACCGCGGATGACGAGCCCTACTTTGCTTCCCTATTCGGCGAAGGAACCATCCACATGAAGTACTCAATCCAGATGCGGACCGAGCTTTTCTTCCACCGAGCTTTTTGGACTCGGGCTCTGCTATGGAGTTTCGTATTTGTTGGGGATGGTGCATTCGACCACAAAGTTGGCTAGGGTCTGCGCTTTAATGGCTTTTCTTAGTCGGTACAGAATGTCGAACTGCGACAACTCCCATCTCCATTTCTCTAAGCGGCCCAACGACTCGGGGGGTACCGAGGGTGCTCCTCAGGGGTCGGTCGATGAGGACGATGATTGTGTGGACTTGGAAATAATGTCGGAGCTTCCTGGATGTGCTGACAAGTGCCAGGACAATCTTTTCGATGGCCGGGTAGCTTGTCTCTGCGTCCTTGAAAATGTTGCTGACATAGTAGACCGGCCTCTTTACTCTTTCAGACTCTCTAATGATTACCGAGCTGACGGCTTTGTCAGAAACGGCAAAAATACAGCAACGACGCGTCTTCTTCGGCTGGTCAGGCGAATAGATGAGATGTTGACAGATGTTCATTGAACTGTGCAAAGGTAGCCCGGCACTCCTCGGCCCACTTGAGTAGATGAGATGTTGAAGAATGGGATGCATTTTTCCCCGGATTTGGACATGAGACGACTTAGGGCGGCCACCCTGCCCATGAATCGCATGATCTCCACATTGTTCGTGGGTGACCTCATGTCGATGATTGCTTGGATCTTCTCCGGATTTGCTTCGATCCCTCTGTGGATGACCTTGTGTCCAATGATAGGCGCTAAAAGGGCTACGGAGTCGTTTTCCCGGCCGTTGCCTCATCGGTGGCAGCTAGAAGAATCTCTCGCCCTTTGCTTCTTCCAACAGCTCATCTTGAAAAATGTTCAAAGGCGTGTAATCGTGAAATCTCAGAGGATAAGTTTTCTGATGATCAGGCTTCTTTTCTTCCGGGTCCCTTTTCTTTCAGTCTATTCGGTCTCCATGGGGAAGATTAGCGTTCACCTCAGACTCGAGTTGGATTTCCCGTTCAGTTCAGACTTTTACCTTGGACAAGGTCTTAGGTTGCGCCAATGAAAAAGTGCGGAACCACTCTTTGTTCCTAAGACCGGATCTCAAGACGGTAATGACCGTTTCGTCTAGGTGATCGGGTACTTCCAAGAGAGTATTGTAGAACCGGGTGATATAGCAGTTGAAAGATTCTATGTCCTCACTCTTGATGGTAAATAGGTAGTCAACCGATCTCTTCTGTCGTCGGTTGCTGACCAAGTGGCTGAGAAACTGAGTAGTCAGCTCGTCAAAAGTTGAGATTGAGCGCGAAGTCAGACCGCGGAACCGGTCTCTCCCGGTCCGGATGAGAGTAATGTGGGAGGCTCGGCACTGAGCCACGTCCGAGTTATTTTGAAAGCTCATGCACGCCGTGAACATGTCCAAGTGGTCTATCGGGTCAGACTTTCCGTCGAAGAGAGCTACTTTGGGCGGTTTGTTCCGGGATGAGACCCACTCCCTCAGTAACTTCTCAGTGAAAAGCTTCTGAGAGAATCCGCAGAGTATTTTGCCGATCCGTCGGGCTAACAGGTGGCGAGCCATATTTCCTCGATCTTCTTCTTGAGGACCTCAACTTGCTGCTGGTACCCCGAAGATTCACCATACTCAAAGGGCCGGCTGTATTTGCTTTGGGCTTAGGCAACGGAACGGCTTTGGCTTCGCTCCATCAAGTTCCTCATATCCTCGGGGCGAACCTTTCATGGCTCCCCCCGACGTACATCATGTGCAAGACCTCGATGATTATAGTGACGCCGGTCTTTCCTGGAATCAAGCAACCTGACCAACGTCGCCTCGGAGGGCGAGGAATCGCAGTAAGCATTGAAGCGACAATTCGGTTAGTCATGAGATCTCGGTGTTGGACTGTCCGGCGCCCAACGAGTCATGGAATCATTTCTCGTATAGGGGCCATGACTGCCGGAATCGGCATGTTGGTGTTATGTGGTGTCAAGATTGGCACGAGCGAGGCAGAGGACCTGAGCGTGTCCTTCTGTTGCCTCGTGCATGCCGCCATTCTGGGCAGCAGGGGTAGCGGTTTTTCCGGGCGTGGCTGGAAGTTTGAACACGAGCAAGCACGCCCACCATCGCTATCAGTCGGTCGATCTATGCCGTCAAGGCTTCGACGATGTTGGGAGGAGGAGTGGAACCGCCCCCGCCTCCGTTGCAGAGGACGGGATGGCTCGTGCTAGGACCTTCGTTGCGATGATCACTGGCTATCGAATCGAAGATGGAAGATCAACTTTTGGGTGGAAAAACGTTCCACAGACGGTGCCAACTGATGGTGGTCGGAATCTCCCTCAGATATTGTCCTCCGTCGATCTTCTGGCCAGCGGGGCTAAAGGGGCTGCGAATTGGAGAAAGGGTGTTGATCTCAATGGGTGGTTGATTGATGTTGAAGCCAAGCTACCTGTAAAGAAGTCCCGGGGTAGGAGACCACCGTTGGACCCTACGACGATCAAGTAAGTACCGGGGAATATTCAAACAAAGTAGCGACGTATTAGAATGAGTTTGAGTCACCTGAATCATCTGGAGGAGGGGTTTATATATGGCGTCGCATCGGAGCGAGCAGTTGCGAGATTCTCGTCGTCTGTTCCGCCCAGGCGTAACGTCCGTTCCCGACAAAAGTTTTGGCCGAAGCTTGCTGTTCTTTTTATAAAAATATAAGGCAGCGCCCCCACGTGCAAAGCACGCGAGTACCTGCTGCAGATAGGATTAAATCCTATAGTAGCGCCCATGTGTTAAACACATGAGCACTCACATGCAAAGCATGTGAGTACCGGTTTCAGATAAGATTAAATTCTATGATAGCCCCCACGTGTTAAACATGTGAGGACTTAAATGTTAAACATGTGAGTTCTCTTCCCGTATTCTTTTGCCAGCGCTCACATACAAAACACGTTAGCGCCGCTACCATATATATATATATGGCAGCACACACGTGATAGCACGTGAGCGCCCCAATATAAAATGCTCTCATATGATAGAATTAAATTCTAAATGATAGAATTAAATTCTATTTGGGAAATATTTTCCTGCTCTTTCTAATATGGAAAGTTCTTTCTCTAATAGAGAATTTTGGATTTGAAATCCAATGGTGATAAAATCATCAATTAAACTATCTGATAGAAGTAAATTCTATGTGATAGAATAAAATCCTGTGTTAGGAAAATATCTTCTTAGTCTTATTAAACTAATAAGATATTCATATGATAGAATAAAATTCTATATTAGGAAAATATCTTCCTAATATTGTTAATCAAATAAGATATTTATATGATAGAATTAAATTCAATCTTCTCTATTAAATAGAGTACCCTTGGATCAAAAATCCAACAGTGATTATAAAATCATCGTTTGATCATCTGATATAATTAAATTCTATCTTAGGAAAATATTTTTCTAATATTATTAAATAAATAAGAATGATCTTCTCTATAAAACAGAGAGCTCTTGAATTAAAATCCAACGGTGAATAAAATTCACCGGTTGATCTTTAAAATCATTTCGATTGATTATGAAATCAATCATGATCTCTCAATAAGAGATTTTCTCAACAAATTATTTTTTCCCTTCTCATATAAATAGGAGTAAAGAGATGAAAAGCAAGAAGGAGGGACTCAATGTAAAAGAGAGAGGAGACCCCTTATAAGCTTCTGTAAAAAAAAAATATACAGAAGATTCTTCACAAACTTCTACAAAAACAACAGAGAATTTAATTCTCAATAAAGAAAAAAGAACAACTTCATTCTTAAAACCTTAGGTAAAGAAAAAAGAAGAGATCAAAATATCTTCTTTACCTACCGTATAAGAATATAAGGGTTTAACTCATTGAAATGAACTAAGTTCTTTCTCTGGATCTGAGATCTACAAGATAAATTTTTTATAAGTTGAGAATTTATTTCTCATCGGGAAGATCTTGTTCTTGAAATCAAGGATTCAGGAAAGAAAAAGGTTAAAAAGTACATCAGAAAAGAACATAACGAATATGGAGTCCATAATACTCCAGGAACTTAGTTCCCTCATAAATCAAGAACTTAGTTCCTAAAGAAAATGATCCCAGATCCATAAAATAGTGATCTTGGTGATCGTTAATGGTCAAAATACCATTAACAGAGATTTAACCTCCTTAAAAACAGCAACATAGATTAAATTGCTAAGAAGACAGCGTCTTACATGAAATACACGTGAGCGCCAAAACTCAACGCCTCATGTGAAACACACGTGTGCACCAAAACTCAGCGCGTCACGTGAAACACACATGAGCACTCAAAAGAAGCTAAAAACTCAGCGCCTCACATGAAACACACGTGAGCGCCAGAAAAGACTAGTGCTTAGCACTATTTCAGCGCCTCACGTGAAACACACATGGGCGCCATATATCTGAATGCTTAGTATTGCTGGGTAGTATAAAAACCCAATTTTAGCCTAAATTGGCTAAATCTATGAAGCTTAAGCTTCTTCGTTGATCTTAGTCCCTTATACGACTAATGATCTCTCATCAATGATATCCAAGATGATATTCATCTCATATTTTCTAAGTTAATCTTAGTCTCATATATGACTAACAATTTTTAAATCCATCATGATCTTTTCCCTCAAATACGGTATTTGGTTCAAGGGTACATCTTTTCACACCTCTAATATACGTCGTTGTAATTTCTCAATGTATGCAGTGAGGTGGCGGGTCCCAACAGCCAATAACTCTGTCGCCCCAAACACGACGATAATGGATCGAGGCGTTCCTAAACTAGCGCACTCCCCCGAACATGGGAATGTTGGACCGAAATGTCTTTAAACTAAACTTCGTCCCAAACATGGGAATGTTGGATCAAGATGTTCCTAAACTAGCGCGTTCCTGCAAATATGGGAATATCAGACCGAAATGTTCTTAAACTAAACTTCGTCCCAAACATGGGAATGATGGACCGAAATGTCCCTAAACTAGCGCGTTGCGCAAAACACGGTAATGTTGGACCGCGGCATCCTTAAACTAATATATTTTGTCATGCGGATTGTCTCCATACTAACTACCGTATACTATATATGGGCTATTGATATGTGATCTAATGATCAGTTGAGTCCATTTGCTCATTTGTTCATAAGTTGATCTTAGTCTCAAATATGACTAACAATCATTAGATCAAACCTAAATATCCCGTGAACGGATGGGCCTCACAAATGTGAGAAATGCTTCCTAAGTTCATTCCCGTTGGTAAACCAAGCTACCAACGTGGACCCTATCAAGTAAATGCATGACCCAAAATAGCTAAGTTGATCTTAATCTCAAATAAGACTAACGACCCTTAGATAAAACCCAAGTTTCAAATGAACGGATGAACCTTACAAATGTGATAAATGTGTCCTAAGTTCACTCCCGTTGGTAAACAAAGATACCAATATGGACCCCGTCAAGCAAATGATTGACCCAAATCATGAAAACATATATACGGATTTGGACTAATCCGCGCCCTACGGACGACGACATAAACTAGTCTCCGTATACAATCCATGGGTAACCATAACAAACAAAATAAACACACGAGATGAAGTGAACTACTGGAGAAGGAGAAAGTAGTTATCGCAACGTGATAACGTAATTAACTGCAGAGACTTGTGCCTGTAGGGAAGAGCGTCCCCATAATCAAAAACCCCTTATAAATGAGGGGAATCTGATAAAATCTGCTACAACGGTCGCATCTGTCAAAACCTCTGATATATGGTGCCATAAATCAACTTGGTATCTTTGGAGAGGTGCATAGATACTGTAATACCCAGCCCCTTTCGTACCAAAAATCTGTATTTCGCTACTTTGTAATTCTATTTACTATATTTACATTTTTTTTATCTCATTCTATTTATATTTTATTTCATGCTAAACCTATTTTTTCCTTTTATCAATAAAACCCCAAAACCCAAACCCTATATTATCTCATTTTCCCTCAGCCCACTTTCCTTTTAATAAACAAATTTTCCTTTCCCTTTTATACACCTTCAGCCCATTCAAAATTCTTTTCAAAATAACTCTTTAATTAAAACCCTTATTTAAAAACCCTTATTTAAAAACCCAACCTAACAGTCAAGGCCCGCTCCCATATTTTCCCCAATATTTTGTTCAAAATTATTCTGGCCCGTTTCTATTTATTTTCCCTAATTAATTTCTTTAGCCCGGCCCCATTTCCTTTTTCCATTTAATCTTCAATTCCTTTTTATTCTGGCCTGGCCCACTCTTTCTCCCCCAGCAGCCCGCTCCTACGCTCCCCTACCCGACCCGCCAACCACTGTACATCTCCTCCAACGGCTCTTTTCCCCCTCTCGCACACGCGATCCACGATCTCCGCCGCTTCCCACGCCCACGCGCTGCCGTTCTCCCCACGACTCGAGCGCGCGTTACTCATCACGACGCTTCCCCCTCGTCTTCCCATCTTTTTCCCCCTCACTTCCAGCAGTCCTCCCCCACCTTTATTTTCTTCCTCCTCTCTCTCACCGCCTCTGCTACTACTCTTCCATCGAGCCCCGCCGCGACCACCTTGCACCACCTCCATCAACGACGCAGCCATCTCCTTCTCCTCCTCACACAACTCCACCTCCTCCCTGCGCGACACCCATCGCCCTCTCCCCGAGACACCATCAACGGCGAGAACTCCACCGACTCCTCCCCGTCGACCCCTCATTCATCATCACTCGCGCCTCCTCCAACGGAGCCCTCACCACTCCACTTCATTGACTGAGCATGCTACCAAGCTCCCCTGCACACGCGACCCCCTGCTCACCCAAGCTTCCCCTCTCTTCCTCTCTCTCAATCTCACTGGTTTCTCTCATCCTCTCTCTCTCTAACTCTCTCTCTCTTTCAACACTCTCTCTCTTTCACTCTCAGTTCTCTCTCTCTATCTCAGTTTCCTCTCTCTCTCTCTCTCTCACTCTGTGATCTCTCTCTCTCTCTCTCAGTTTTCTCTCTCCCTCTCTCTCTCTCTCACTCACTGTATCTCTCTCTCTCTAACTCTCTGCCTACTCTCTCTCTCTCATCTCTCTCTCTCTCCCTCTCACTTCTCTCTCTCTCCCTAACACTCTCACCATCGTCATCATCACCCATCGTCGAACCCCTTGACGCACAAGAGCCAAGCTTCACAGCCGAGCCCCGACCACCAAACTGCGAGCCGTCGTGCCGAGACTCGTGTTCGAGCCAAGTCAGGTGCCGAGCCGCGCGTGTGTCGCGATCGTGCCGTTATCACTGCCGAGCATCGCCAAGACGCCTCCAGGCAAGTTCTTTACTTGCTTACATGCTATTTTATCTATGTTACAAACCAACATCGTATATAAATCGTGCTTTACCTTTCTGTTAGATTATTCGACACAACTGTTCGATGCTTTTCCTCTTAGAAAATCATTATCACATTTGACGGAACTGGATATATTGCATTGGCCCTTGTAGGGATGGATAACATGTACAAATTTCATTAGAAAATACGACTGTTAAAGATTAAAACGACTGCCCCCAAGTTTAATCGTAAAACTGGAATTCTATTGTATCTAAAAACCGTTAAATCCACCATAAATTATATACATACTAGAATGGTGCACTCAAGGGCTCAAATCGAAGAAAACTCGACGAACTATAACCCTACACTAGTTTCTAGATATTCCTGCACTCAAACCATGATGATATTTGGATCGGAGTACGACTCTGGACTGCAGTCCAGAGCGACTCCAGTTATTGGTTGCTGTTCCGTAATGGGTACCACAGGATTTCCTTAACTCGTAAATTGCGGAACTCTGCTGTATATTATAGGTAAATCTGTTATCTAGATGACGCAATTGGTTTCATTCTGTTTCGTTACCGTTTGATATTTAATCTGTAATTTAAAGGATCGGGACGCATAACAGTCCCAGCAGAATCAGAACTGACATATTAGTGTTAAACAGTATATAACTCCTAATGTGAAGATGCGATTGACGAACCGTCTGTTGCGTTGAAAACCTTACTGAAAACCCTAGAATTCATCCAAATGTAGCTAAAATCTGATCCTAACTGGGATTAAAATGCGTTGCGAAACGGACTTCTGATTCTGAAACCGGATTTCCAGCCGTGAACGCTTAAAATGAAATGACTATAATTAGTGATCCTGGAACCTGATTGGCATGAAACTAAATTCGATGGATAGATAACTGAACATACTAATTATTACCTGTTCACTATTTCACTAAATTGTAACCGTATGATTTATGATAAATTATGCAAATGGTAGATTAATGATTCAGGACATCCTAAACATGCTTTATATACTGTTTACGCATCATATCATACACATGTCATTACATTGATAACATAGTGATAACGTGCATTTACCCAGTGTTAGGTTTTAGTGATGATTGTGGCAAGTACGTTAGTGTTCGTGTATCAGTGAATAAGTGAAAGTGATACGTACTTGTACACAATCAGTGACCCTATTATTCTATTGCATTGTCGACGTCTGTGGGATGCGTGTACGTGTGACTATAAGTGGTATGGGACACTTATGGAAGCGCTTGCACGGGTGTCACAGATAAGGCACCAGACACTGCCATTTATCTTAGGTATTAGTCGGGACGTGCTTGATGGAGGTCCTGCCTCCAGTTCTCGCGCAGACTTGTCACGGATCGATTAGTATTTAGGGTTATGGTTAGCGTTTGATGTAGACCACGGGGTGTAGGGTAGTTTAAGTGTGAGTTCAACAGAATCTCGGGAGTCCCATGCCGGCTTATATATTTAGGGAGTTATATGGAGATTTACAGGGTATGTGATATATACACCGTGATATTCTTGTTACATGTTGGGCCCGTGGTCCCTTGCCCTTGGGTCCTACCCTTGGGTGGAGGACACTTGCGAGTGGTTGACTCTCACACTTGGACTGACGATAGGCTTAGTGACCTATACAGTGAGACTTAGAGACTGATAGGGATACTGGCATTTTATTCCTTATATACTGTGTGGCATACGTGACATATCGTTATACTGATTTACTGTTCCGCTGCATTGATTACTGCACATTCATATTCATGCTGTCGTTGATTTACTGTTATTCATATCCATTACCACTGTTAGAACTGTCACTTGATTTTATATATATTATATTGCTTTTGTGTCGCTCTGACGACCTGAGTATGCATGCTCAGTGTGAGGAGAAGATTTAGCCTGGATCAGAACTAGACGTGCATCACAGGCTTCTTGACTTGCTATCCCGAGTTACTTTCGTTTGTTCCACTTTAGGTCAGTTTATATTATTGTATCTTTCAGTTACTGCATTTCTCATTACCTGCGCATCGTTTACTGTTTACTATGATAAAGTAGAAGCCGAAGTGTGACTACGGCAGGACATTTCCTTGACCGTAGGAGCATGGCTGGCCTTGTCTACCCCTCGTATTCCGTATTTTAGGAAGCGGGGCGTGACAGATACGTCCAAATATTATCTTCCCCCAAATTCAGACTAGACGTCCTCCGCATCTTAGTTCAGTCTTCGGCGGTAAACAGATTCTGGCATGTCCGGTGGGATCTCTTGCTCTTTCCACTCCACACTTTGTGTGTTATGTTTTTCCGCGATCAAATAACCGCGGTATTTAGTTTTCCATTGGTGATGAGATACTGAAACTGGCATTTCGACCCTATTTAGAATGGTGTTTGCTTCCACTCACCGCAACTCGGGCTGTATCGCATCTGGTGGAGTCAAGTACGGGCCACTTGCAGCCTCAAATCTCTGCAATTCGGCTCTTCAAGAAATGAAAGGGATTCTCTCTGGGTGTATGCTCCCATCTTCTACCCTCGGTACCTCAATGCCAAATGAGAAAGCCTAGAAGAAATCTGTCTTCCACAGGCTGGATCCTCAAGCTGCAGCTTAACCAAAAGAAAGAGTTCTCAAACAACTAGCACCTACCAAAGACCAATGTCGATGCAGGGGCATAATACTCATGCTCTTATTGAAAGCAAGGGGCAAGCTCAGCAAACTCTTGAGATTGATAAATCTCCGGTCGCAAGACATCATTGACGTTGAAACGAGCGTCAAATAAGACGAATCAGGGGCAGTTCTCCGTCCGGGCTCATTCCAACTCTGACGGTGAATGCAGCTATTCCAATCGGGAACAGTTTTAAACTGCTGCGATATATGGTGCCATAAATCAACTTGGTATATTTGAAGAGATAGATGGATACATCCAAATAGTATCTGCCCCCAAATTCAGCCTAGACATCATCCGCGTCTCAGTCCGGTTTTCGGCGGTAAACAACGTCCACATTAATGACGAGATGCGCTCATTAACGACGAGATACGCTAGCATGGTACGCAGAAAGTGGAGCGGAGGAGATCTCGTCGTGGCGAGATACACGGAACTGTTACTAGGAAGCTCGATAAAGGGAAGTTGAGGAAGCTCAATCCGAGAAAACTCGGGCTTTTTGCTAATGGTCCCGAGCTGGTCAGGGCGGCAACGAGGTTGAGTAAGCTCGGCTCTAGGATAGCTTGAAGACTAGGTATTGACCGATGGTTGGTGGAAGAAGGAATGCACCGGGGGAGGCCTCGAGAGGTCAAAAGCTATTCCTCCGACGGAATCTCGGAGGCAAGATATCGAAGAATGTTCCCTTATTCCAGTTTAGTAGACCTCTACGTTCCGTGATAAGAGGAATCCCCACTTACGAGTATCTTCACACACCATTAGCTAAAGACTAAAATCTAAACACGGGAGGCACACTGAGAGGTCTTTAGGTGCTACATGGTAGATATCAGATACTTCCTCCCATTCACCCTGATGGGGTTTAGGATCTCCTTCATATGTTGTTCTTCGTCGATCTGTCGTGAGCATTGGTGAATGGGCTGAGATTGGTGTTAAAGGTTGCCTCCTTAAGCATGTGGATCTCAGTGGGCTTGTTGTAAGGCGAAGCCGAGCTATCTGCAAAAGAAGTCCCGGGATGGTTATACCACCGTGGACTCTCTAACGAACAAGTAAGCCGAGAAATTTGGGCAGAGTAGCGGCTTATTGGAATAAAATTGCCTTACCTGAGTCGTCTAAGAGAGGGGTTTTTATAGTGGTTGCTTGGAGCGAGCTGGCACGAGATCTTCACCATCAGTTACGCCCCTGGCGTTACGCCTGCGTGAATGATGGGATCCCCCTGTTAATGATGAGATACGCTCGTTAATGGGGGATATGATGACGTAGAATACTAGATCATGGGGTGGCGGATATCTCGTGCCTGGCGAGATCCACGGAGCCATGGCGGAGGCGCTCGCGATCTACGTTCTACGTTTCTCAGTAGAACCGGGGATGCTTAGCTCGGCGGGAGGCTCAAGGTGAGCAGGAGACCGAGGAAGCTCGGTTCTGTGATAGCTCGGGGGCGAGCCGGGAGGGCTGAGGAAGCTCAGCGTGTAGGAGGGCTCGGAGGCGAGCCCATGGTTATTCGTAAGGCATGCATAGGAGTGTTGAGGGATCCATCGAAGGTCGGGTCATGCCTCGGGACGATAGCCTAGGGAATGCCTCCAATGTATGGTGCTTTCCCTGTTTCTATGAGCCCCGGGACACGTCATCTGCCATGTGTCATGATTTGGGGAGTTCCTACTTATGGGGATCATCACACCACGTGCTCATTGTAGCTCGCCCCAGTCGTCGAATCCACCAGCACCTTACCCGCATACCCCAGGTACGACTCGGACCTGAACATCCCCGTGCATGCTGTAACAACCCTAAATTTTCTGTACATAATTTTTTCAAAATACAAAAAGGAACACCTGAGCCTGAGCACAAGTTATAAATTTGATTTGCTTTTGAACAGCAAGAAAGCACTTGTAGCTCATTGGAAAAGTCTTGCGCTGCTATGACGTAGCCCCTGTGATCGAATACCCCGAGCCACATTATCTTTTTATTTAATTTTTCTTTTAATCTTTTAGAAGTCCAAGAGTTTACACGTGTACTACACGTAAGATGATGAGTTACAGAATAATCAAACATGTGCACTGGGCATATAAGGCGACAGAGACACGTAGTGAGAATCCCAGCCCCGACCCCACCAACTCGACCGGCCAGGATGTAGTTTAGACCGGTACCGTCGGTTCCTCCCCCCTCCCCTCCCACATTCCTATTGCTCCTAAAATTTTACCCTAGCACCTCTTCGCCTACCCCCACTACCCCCATATTATTTGTTTACTCTGCATTAATCCAGAGGGATTAAAATCGCCTCTTTAATCCATTTTAAATGCATTTTTAATTCATTCTTCATTACCTCAAAACCCTAATTTTCCCTATAAATACCACATCCCATTTTACAGCTCCTCACTCAGAAATTCCCTGCCAAAACTTTCAAAAATTCTCAAGTCCTAAGTTGTGCAAGTGGAGTTAGCAAAGGCCAAGATTCGGATGACGTTTCGAGGAGTTTCCGGCGACAAAACGATGTCCCAACCCTACCTCCCCTCTATCTTAATAGCTTGTAAGTACCCTCTCCCCTCCTCTTCTACTATTCTAAAACTTTCATTTTTCAAAACTCGTGGGAAGCGGAGTTAATCCGACTTCCGATTTGTTTTTCCTTAAAAATTCCATTTTTCTTAAATAACAAATTACCATATTTTCTCATAAGGTTTAATAAACATAAATAAACACATTAGAATAAGTTTCATCGCAAGAGAATTCTTTATGCAACTTTTATAGCATTTATACAGTAAAATAACCATATACTTTACATTTCGACATAATTCAACATATTCCTTGCATTACCTTTAGAAAATCATGAGGTAATGACCTATCTCTTCACAACACACATTTTTGACATAACACAATGAGTTTTTGGATTCTAGATTATGGGATAATACGCTTTTACAAATAACTACCTTAAACAATTAAAAACCGTTTTCTTTAAAAGGAGTGTTAATTAATTCCTTACAAATACGTCTCTACAACCCATTTTAGGGAACCCTGATCGGGATGGTGCGGGTTATCGCACGTTCACAGGCTTAGTAGAGCAAGATGCAGACCTCCGCAAGGAGCATTCGATCTCGATGGAATTTATAATGCAATTTTTAAGAAAATGAGATTTATACAAAATAAATAAATTTATTTTTATTAAATATATATATGAATATTATAAAAAGATCTATTTTTAATATATTATACAAATATTCCATGTTTTCTAAATCAAAGGAATCACCATTACATGAAACTACCATTTCAATACTGTACAAATTCCAATATTTCATTAAAGTACCATGTACAATGAAAACTAGGTTCTAGTCGTTAGGAAATATCACTTTTATAAAATATACATCTATGAAAACCATAAAGACGATAATTAAATACTTGAGGTGTATTTTGAAATTATATCAAAATAATTTTTACATAAAAACTCCCTCTAGTTATGTCAATTAACAATAAGGAGCTTAGTAAATATAGGTTTAAGTGGGACCCATTCTCTTGAGCCTCGGGGAGCCGGAAAAAATGGGTGCTTGTCTATCTAAGCTAGACAATCTAATAAATGGTGTTATCAATACAGTAATTATCTTGGAAAAAGACATAAATCCTGTCGTCCATGTGCAGCAGTTACCTATAACTCCAGAACAATCAGAACATCAATTCTGTTTAAAAGTCTAACTCAGTTCGAGTCATAAGCAAATATAGAATTAAATCTAACAACATGAACATGATCGAACCGAACCACGGATATATACTGTTTACATGACTATCCATTTACATCCATTCCATTTACTGATATCATGATTTCGTCAAGTCTTCCATTTACTATAAGACAATACAATACAATCAGTACATTCAATACAATCAATACAATAAATATTACGGGGTTTATAAATGGGTAGACTGGTACGGAACATGTTAAAAGTGGTACGAGGTGGTCATTAAAGACGTAATTATATCCATGCCGTTATTCCATGGTATTTTCGACGGAGCCTTGTACTACGGGTTACCAAATTCCAGTATAAGTTGGACTCCTCTCGTATACACTGGCATATTCTGTACCAAGTTACAAACACTGCGTTAATATAACAGTCAAACATTATAATAGATATACTCTCGTTTATGTCTATTCTACTTCTCTCTTTCTTTGGGACTTACCGATCAATTGTTCGCTGACGGCATTCCTATTTCTCTTCTTCTTTGGAATGTTGTCAGGTGGATCAGACGCACTAGAGATCGAGACCAGCCAGAGCACTTGGAGCAGTACACTGAAGACCCCGAGCCATAGTCACTTGTACATACTTTTCATTTCAGTTATGTCATTATTTAAGCATTGCATTCCAGACTTTTATTTACATTTTGAGTTGTACCTGTAGAAAAATGTTTATCAAATAAAGTTGTTGTTCATTATATTCATGGCTCTTGTGTACATTTGACTTTATATTGCTTAGATATGCTTAGCGTATTTACTTCGGAGTAAATACGTAGTGGGCCTCGCCGCGTCCTGTTTCCATACACCGGGAAGCGGGGCGTGACACATGCCGACACCGCCTCCAGCTCGGTCCCTTTAGGTCCCTGATAGAACCCGTTTTCGAACGGGTTTGTGATGGCGCCCTCCAGGATAGTGGCTAAATTGATGATCATTGCGTCAACACCAACGTCTCCGTTAAGGGCGACCAAAGGTGGGCTTTATGGGCCATAAATGGGCTGATAGAAAGGCCACGCGCACTGCCCGGGGAATTGGGTTATCGAGTTTTCAGGCCAGAGGTAGGTTGGGCTGACCTGGTCACGGGGCCATCAGCCCCGCAATGGGAGGAGCAGAAGCCGGAGACTGCCACGTCGGCAGAGGTAAGGATGTGATGGAGCTATGGATCTCCTTCAGATGTTACCTTTCGTTGATCCACAACGAGTGGTGACAAGCGGCTGAGATTGGATCTGAGGGTTTCCCCTTGGTGCGTCTGGATCTCAATAGTCTTGAAGTAGATGAAGCCAAGCTACCTATAAGGAAGTCCCGGGGTAGTTCTGCCACTGAGGACACTCCGACGATCAAGTTAGACGGGCTAAATGGGCAGAGTAGCGGCCTATTGGGGTGAAATTGCATTACCTGAGTCGTCTGAGAGAGGGGTTTATATAGTAGCAGCCGTAGGCTGGCAGGTGCGAGATTCACGCCGGCTGTTACGCCTGTGTGAAAAGCGGGATTTCCCATTAATGACGAGATGCGCTCTTTAATGGGGGAACGAGATGGCGTAGAACGTGGGATGGTGGGCGGCGGATATCTCATGTCAAGCGAGATTCGCGGAGTCGTGGCGGAGACGCCAGTGATCGGTGTTATGGGTCGGTCGATGAGACCGAGGAAAATAAGCTCGGCGGGAGGCTCGGAGGCGAGCGGGAGGCCGAGTAGGCTTGGTTCATG
This sequence comes from Agapanthus africanus, assembly GCA_030015575.1. Classification (NCBI taxonomy): domain Eukaryota; kingdom Viridiplantae; phylum Streptophyta; class Magnoliopsida; order Asparagales; family Amaryllidaceae; genus Agapanthus; species Agapanthus africanus. The sequence goes on along the minus strand of CM057341.1, from coordinate 95,496,458 downwards.
TGATAGCTCGGAGGCGAGCTAGGAGGGCTGAGGGAACTCAGCATGCGGGAGGGCTCGGAGGCGAGCCAATGGTTGTTTGTAAGGCGGGCACAGGAGTCATCGGGAAGGCCACTGAAGGTCGGGAACATCCTCGGGTCGAAGGCCCGGGGCATTCTTCCAATGTACTGTTCCTACTCCTTTCCCGCAAGCCCTGGGACACGTCATATGCCATGTGTCATGATCTGGGGAGTGCTCAGTATCAAGCATCATCATTAGCCCCCCACTCTCGTCCTGACCTATTTATGGGTCGGGTCGAGAGTAGTCTAACCAGTTACCCGGGCTAAATTCTTATTTGATACCGTCAACGGATCAGGGAAGAGATCTTGCATTAAAGAGGAAGCGCCGATTCGGGCGTGCGTTCATCGAAGCGCCAGGTCACGTGTTCGATGCTGGTTGGCTGACGTGATAGGCCGCTGATGTTTTCGCGCACGATGGGACACGCCCAATGCGCGTGCGACAGGTGGAGCGTTGATGGCCGTTGAATGCGAAGTGTCATTTTGGCGGGAGACGATTGACGCCACTGGATGTGTTCGCCGATTGCTATAAATAGAGGTGGGATTCCCCCGAGGGTCCACACTTTGCTCTAATTTCCTCTTCCCTTCATGTGTTAGCTCGGCGCTCTTCCCTCTAGGTTGGATTTCCTGCGTTCTTTCCTCGGAGGACCCCTTCTCTTGATCAGGTTAGATGTCTTCCTCTGAGGAGTCCATAGAAATAGTTCGGGTAGAGTCTAGGGAGTCTTCTGCAGCTTCCTATTCTTCGTCCGGGTCGGAATCTTCCCAGGAGGTTAGGGTTAGTCATGCTTCCCGAGGTAGCTATGAAGGACATTCTTAAGTACTTGAGAAGCACTAAAAGAATGTTCTTGGTTCGAGCTTCCAGAGTAATAAGGTCGACTGAAAGACAGTCAAAGGCATTATCTTTACCCTCAGTGGAGGGACGGTATGTTGGAAGAGTTCTAAGCTAGATAACGTGACATACTAGATGATAAAGGCTGAATGCATCGCTACAAACGATGCTACCAAAGAGGTTGTCTGGATATTTCTTGTTCATGAGATGAACATGGTTCCTACCATTGAGCGTCCAATAACTGTTATTGTGACAACAATGGAGTTGTGGGTTTGGCCTAGGAACGCAGGTCCCATCAGCATTCTAGACATATTCTGAGGACAGTATCACCTGATCAGGGAGATGGTTGATCCCCAAGGGATCAAAATTAGGAGAATTGACACGAAGGATGACATGGCGGATCCACTCACAAATGCCTATCCCTAGAGAGACTTTTATAGGACGTTGAGTATGAGATACTACAGTAAATGGTCTTAGTGCAAGTGGGAGATTGTTAGTAATATATATGCCCTAGAGGTCAATACTGTACATACGATCTATATTGTACTGGATGCTTCAACATATATAGGGAGGACTTTCTTGCTCGACATGATAGTATACTGTCTGGTTGCTATTTATCTTAACATTTACACTTATTGTCTTTCTATTACATGTTGATAAAGCCCTTAGCATGAGTACTTAACTACCAGGATTACGATGCAGATCATACTAGTGGGGAAAGGGTAGTCAGTAAGTACATCCTTCAATTGTTCCTAGGCATGGGAGTATCGAGACAGGGTATCGATATTCCAGAGTAGACTAGCGTGTACGCTTCTTGACCCATATGATGGGCGATGGATGATCCCACATACATTGGTGTTTGACATCAGAGAAGGTATACGAGTGCTCAGTGGAGACTGGGTACACTGAACGGACTCGCCGAGAACTCCTAAATGGTATTATACCTATCGTCAAATAGCAGTTCTCTGGTGACACTGGTACAGCTTAGTCTGTCGACCCGAGATCATCATAGAGTCTTGTGTGTCTCCCACTGTGTTTTTATTTCCACCCTACCACGGCTCTACTGAGTCGTGCAAACTGGTGGTTTTTTGGCACAGTCCCGAGTCACATAGAGGCAATAAGAGATAGGAGGGGATTTCGTCTCTCCCGGTATTGGGGGTTGATGTTGCGCTATGCTCGATTGGCCATAACAGAAAATCCCTGGCCAGGATTGCTGAGATTTACTGGTAAGTGTTATCAGTATTTTCTCAAACCGTTATGAGCCTCATATCGGCATGACTTATGAGGCTATTGGGGTCTGACGTTATACCACCCCCAGGCTATGATATGCGACATATCTGACGAAGAGACCGGACTGTACGGTAGTGTTACTTGATTGGATTCGCAGGAGTATGAGCAGGCTTGTTTGTTGATCTTCTGATCGCTCAATACCCGGGTGGCCGTTACGTTTAGGAGACCGCTTGTGACTTGTCGGTGACTGATATGATCACCACCTACTGCCGGCGTATTGACGAGTCTTTAGAGTCATACACAGAGGTTTCTTGGCACAAGCGAAGCGATGTAGGAGCACATATGTGATGTGCGGGACCGAGATTAATACGCGTATGTGATACCGTATTCTACTCTCGCGATTTGTGATATCGGTCGGTTATATGTGATATAGCCGGGCTGTCAAATCAAGTGTTAATTCGAAAAATTGATACATTTTATATTAGTCGGTTGTATGTGATATAGCCGGATTATTAAATCAAGTGTTGATTTAATAATTTAATGTATAATTATATATTTGATATATTATCTTACATTAACTAATATTAGCTCACTTAAGATTTCTTTTTCTCACTTGTGTACACTTGGTATATATATAATATATATTAACGTACATCTTTTATGCCATGCTAGATGCCACATGCTATATGGGTGTATGAGACTCACACCATGCTTACAATAATGTGAGGGTTTTTTTATTTAAAATAAATCAAATTAGTTGGAAATTGTTACATGGTTGAAGCTTGTAGAAGCTTGTGGAACCATTGACCAAGTCCACTCATTTTGTTTTACTTGAAGATATTTATTAACCCAACCATTACTGTTTAGCCATGGTTTATTCTCTACATGAGTTATTGTATAACACTAACTCACCCATGGTTGCTATTCTCACTCATAATTCTATTCACACTTCATCTTCTTCCTCATCTCCAAAAGCTTTCTAGATTCATGAGAGATGAAGAAAAATAATGAGAAAATTATTTCTAAAGTGAGCAAAATTCCTACTTCATCAACCTCTTCTCTACTAGCCATTTAGATTGGGTTGTTTCTTCACTAGCTCATCACTTAGTGAAAAGGTAGCTTGAGTTAGTGTCTCCTCGACGTAGATCATTTTCGGCCTCGAAAACTTCAAGCAAACTTGTTCATTTCACCTTGTGGAGCCTCACTAGAGTCCGGGAGATAACTACTTGGAGCGAAGGGACTACTACACGGAGCTATTAAAGTGAAGGATCGGTCTACAAAGGTTGTATTTCTCGTTCACTTAGATGTAAAGATGTTTACTTTCTTGTTCATCTAATTCTCTAGTTTAGATTCTAGCGTTAGGGTTCTTTAGAGCGCCAATTTTTTGAAAACGGCATGGTCGATGCCTCCCGAAACATAGCGGCCATACTAGGGAACCCTACAGTGGTATCAGAGCTATGCTAGAGAATTAGACGATGTTTGTAGGATTACGAAACTGAAACAACTCCGAAACACCCGATACACAAATCTAGTTTCTGTCGAAATTTTTAGAGTGTCTAAAAATTTGTTAAGCAACTGCAGAATGTTATATGAGATGTAACATAAACACAGTAGAAATTTGAACCCTCCCCACCTGTTTTTGGCCGGCCACAGGACATGAAAATCCGAGCTCATCGGTTTTCCTGGGGCATTTAGGCTTCAAATTTCTATGGTGTTCCAGACTCTAGGTTTTGGTGTTTCAGGTGTTGCTCGTTTTTGCTAAATTTGCATGTGATGTTATTTTTGTGCAAAGACAATTCGGAGTGCTTCGTAGTCGTAATTCTAACATCGTTTCGGGTTATTTAGACGATGTTAAAAAGTTCAAACGGATATCAATAACCCAATTTTTCCCTCGCTGGAAATTTTCTAAGAGTTGGATTTTTTTCCCTAGTTTGAAATCTTCAGAAAATCATGCAGATGTTTTCTATGGACCCTCTAGAAGAACGAAAACCTAACTCAATTCTGTGACGATCGGAACCGCTACCAAACCCTACGGTTTGTGGCAGTTCCGCGGCGCCACAGGTGAGGCAAGGGTTGACCTTTCTACGGTTGGTCCATGGGTACTGTGGTATGGTTCTGGGTATTTTTTAAACTCCGCTCAAGTGTTGAGCTCTTTGGAAAATTTTGGGTGTTTGTTTGTTCGATCGAAAAGTTTAATATCGTCTAGCTATCTGTGATTGTGATACAATATTTGGAATCCATAATAATTAGTTTTGTGAAAACTAATTTGAATTTTATAAATCTAGCAATTTAGTCTCATTTGATCGGTTGCCGCGGGATTTTGATTCGGATCAAAACTCCGTCGTAATTACTTAGTGTACGCGGATACTCGCTGGGTAACCTTACTAGATAGCCACGCCCTATAGCCCCGACCAAGTTACTGTAGGAGAACCCCGTTGCCAAAAGCATCCGTTCGGGTGCTCGCGACTACGGTGTTCCGCCTAAGTGCACTTCGTCGACGACATCGGGGGTGCGGCCGTCTACTAAAGCTTCCGACGAGCATTCGATCAGGTTATCGGGAATCTTGTTGAACTACCCGACTGGTTATTGAAAAGTGTTTTCAATATCGAGACTAAAATGCGGGGTTTATAATTGTTAGGCATGCGATGTCTAAGGAATTCATTTGGTTAGACATGAAATCCGAAGTATGTAATACATTGGGTTTGTGGTGTCTAAAGTGGTTGCAGATTCCAATTGTTGTAGTTTTTTCACTTTCTTTTCTGCGACCGTAAGTGTAACATGTGGTGTATCGCCGGTTTCCTTGCTATATGTCAACGACAATTGGGATACGCGTATTTACTTACGTTGATGACATGTGATGTTATGTGTTGCTGTGATATGTTATATTGGATCGTCGTGTTTTGAATAGCCGGGTTTTTTTTATGTGAGATGAGAGTTTTTCATTTTCATTCATGTAAAAACTTGTATGTAATATTTTTTTATTGGGGCACTTCCGGGTTGAGGATGATGTCACCATTGATATATATTATTTACTTTTCCGTATTACGATAGACCCAAGGAGGGGAGCAAAAGTAACCGGGTTCTAAGGTCCAGTGGGAGACCATCTCGAGGAGTCGAGACCGGGTCTCCTAACTCTAGAAACGGTAGGGTTTCTTGCCGCTCTCGTAGGGGTTAGGGATGTGGGTTTTTCTATTCATCGCGACCGTGGAATCCGTGTTTTATATTGTCTTAATTTAAAACACGAAATTCCTAGTATATCCAATATTTTATATGTGTTCTTCTACTGCTGATATTCTGTGATGTGATCACTTGTTATTCTGAGACGAATGCTTATATTATATATATGATACATAATAAATATTGCTGTTTTCGTTTCTTCTGTGATGCTTGGGAAGCATAATTTGATGGGACTTCATTAATAAAATTAATGAAATAAAAGAAACCTAAAGATGTTGTAGAAACTTGTTTTAAAACCTGGTAGCTCTAGTTCTTGCTTTGCATAGCGATATTCCTTGTAGAATGTCCAGCACCTTATTTGATAAGGAAAGAGCCGAGATCCCTTCACCGGGAGTGCCTCTTTAGCGAAACTGGAAGATACTACAACCCACTCGGTGTTGTCTTTTGATTGCTTTTTTAGTTCATGCATTGCATAGTGGTATTCCTTGTAGAATATCCATCACCTCATTCGATGAGGAAAGAACCGAGATCCCTTCACCGGGAATGACCTCTTTAGCAAAACTAGTAAAAGGCTCAAAAACACTCCTTTTCAAAATCACTCGATTCTATAACGACATCAAGTTCAAAGCGTTAAAGCTTTTCATAAAAAAAACTATCCGCAGACCCTCCGTCATTTTAGGAAGTAGAGTACTTAGTATTCGTGCTGCGTATGTTGACTATAGTTAAGGCGCAGAGTGCGGTAGCTAAGTGATGTCTTCCTACACAGCATATGAAGCGATTAGTTAGGACATTCATATGATTATGTTGACTATAGTTAAGGGTCATGTGAGTGGGTCTAATTAATCATGAAATGACGGGTAGAACTTGACTAGTGCTTATGATATATTGACCATAGTTAAGCTTATAAGTGCTAGGGATAAAAACCATTATCGGGAATTTCAAGTGTTGAAATTTGCAATGAAATTGCGTACCTTCTATGAGATAGTTGGATCCCGATACCCACTGCGAGTAATTGTTACTCCTGGGAGAGTTTTGCACATTACAATTAGCCGATCAAGTAGGTGTCTAGAAAGGTGTTAATGGGGTTACGCCCCTAGGAAAACGAGGTTTATTTTAATTAGGTCCGTGCGAAAGTATAGGGAAGCTCCCTCAAAGTACAGACACCAGCATGGCCGAAAGATTGGCGAACTTGTAGGATGTAATTAATCCCGGCTAGTCTTACATTTTAGGGTTTGAAGGAAAATTTGATAAAAACAGTGGGAGCCATCCTGATTAGATAAAATAATAACCAATCTAATCTTGCAAGAGCGCACACATAGTGTTTTCTTCTCTCTCTCTCCTGGTAGCGACCATGTCATGCCTTAATCAAGATAATAATATGGATGTATTGACTGAACCTGTCTGTTATACTGTGCTGGAGAACGTTGGTTCCATTCTTTCTTATAATTGTTATAAGTCTGAACAGGAAATAGGGGAATATCAGGATTCCCATGCCACCTAATCGAAGAAAGTGCATGTTGATGTATCTTTTTCGGATGTGTTCATTACCAAGAACTGTTTCTCAGTATCCTCTGCGTCCTAAGTATGTGATACCGGAACAGGATTCCGCATATGCAATATGTTACATGGGCTACAGAAAGGTAGAGAACTGGGAATGAGTAATATATCTCTAAATGTAGAGAATGGTGCAATTGTTGCAGCCAAATCAGTTGGCAGATATAACCTTGTATTACCAAGAGGTAAATACATTGATTCTGAACGAATGTTATTACATACCGAACTTGATATAAAACATTACATCGGTTTCTTTAATAAGTTAAAGAAGGATATAATTTTTTATCGATGGATAATGTTGTGAACATTTTCCTTAGTCAAGAGTTGATTGGATCAGACACGTTATATAATGGTATATACGTTCTAAATCAAACCACAGTTCAAGATATATAGAACAAACACAAGAGGAATAGTTCAAAAATGAACGAATCCTTCTTGTGGCGTTGTAGACTAGGTCATATCAATGCGACATGGCTAGCTAAGTTACATAAGGATGAATATTTGAATCTGTTAAAAATTTTCATCTTATGATACTTGCCAGTCTTGTCTCAAAGGTAAAATGACCAATACTCCGTTTACTGGAAACAGAGGAAGAGTTATTAAACTCTATGGACGTATACATGATGATGTATACGGTCCTATGTCTACAAATGCCAGGACTAGTTCTTTGTACTTTATTATATTCACTGATCATCTCTCAAGATTCGGACATGTATTCATGTTGAAACACAAGTCTGAAGCTTTTAAGAAATTCAAGGAATATAAGCACGAAGTAGAGAACCAAACGGGTAGAAGTATTAAAGTCCTTAGATGTGATCGAGGAGGAAAATATTTGGGCATGGTGTTCCTGGGGTTTCTAAAAGGAGAACGTGATTCTCAGCTTACTCCTTCAAGTACACCACAGCAAAAACGGTTTATCGAGGCAGAGGTATCGCACCCTATGAGATATGGTGCGCTCTATGATGAGTACTGCTGAGTTGCCTGTTTCCTTTTGGAGTTATGCACTTTAGAAGCTGCATATCTACTGAATGGGGTTCCATCCAAATCAATGCATACCACTCCATATGAGATATGGAATGGGAAGAGACTATATCTTAAACGAGTTAAGATATGGGGTTGTCCGGCCTATGTTGAAAAGCAAAATCCGGACAAGCTCGAGGCAAAGTCAGTTCTGTATAAGTTTGTTGGATATCCCAAATATTTGCTGGGGTATATCTTCTACCTATCTAAGGAGGAAAAGATGTTTTGTTTCTCAGCATGCCACCTTTTTAGAGAAGGAATTTCTTGTGAAGAAATTTATGGTCATGAGGTAGAACTGGAAGGAGTTCTAGCTAGACAAACTAACAGTTGATGATTTAGTGAAACCAAAGGATTCAATAGTCTCCAACGAACCTCAGCCTCTCTGCGAATCTGGTAGGGTTCCTCATCCACTTAAGAGATACAACGGTCTTCTCGGTGACAGTGGGAGCGAGGATTGCATCATGGTAGATGATGGCCCAACTAGGTTCAGGCAGGCCATCACGAGTGGGGACTCTGTGTGAAGGCTGGATGCTATGTGATCAAAGATGGAATCCATATACACCAACAAAGTATGACTTTGAATGTTGCACCTAAAGGGGTAAAACCCATTGGGAGCAATTGGATCTTGAGAAGATTCTTGGTGTAAATGGAAAAGTTGAGAATTTCAAAGCTATGCTTAAGTCCATCAGGATTAAAGCAGGCATCACAAAGTTGGAACATCTATTTTGATGTGGCAGTCAAAGTGTTTGACTTCATCAAAAAGGTAGATGAACCTTGTATATACAAGAAGGTTGTAGAGAGTAAGGTTATCTTATACGTATTGTACGTAGAAGACATACTCTTGATAGGAAATGGTTTCCTATGCTACACTCGGTCAAGCTCCTCTTATCACGAGGATTCTCCATGGAAGATCTGGATGATACCTACTACATCTTGTGGATTATGATCTAAGGTGATTGATCTATGTGGATATTGGGAGTGTCCCAAATCCAGGTACATTAACACCATACTAAAGGTGTTTAGTATGGAAGATTCTAAGCGTGGTGGTTCGCCCACTTACTTAGGAATCATTCTCTCTAAAAATATGTCTTCCGAGACTAATTTGGAGAGAGATCGCGTGCAAGGGATATCCTATGCTTCGGCAGTAGGCACTATCATGTATGCGATGTTATGTACCAAACCAGATATAGCTAAATCACTAGGTGTAGTGATTAGGAATCAATCGGATCTTAGGAGAATCACTGGATAGCTATGAAGGACATTCTTAAGTACTTGAGAAGCACAAAAAAATGTTCATAGTTTGAGCTTCCAGAGTGATAAGGTCGACTGAAAGTCAATCAAAGGCATTATCTTTACCCTCAGTGGAGGGACGGTACGCTGGAAGAGTTCCGAGCTAGATATCGTGACATATTAGACGATAAAGGCTGAATGTATCGCTACCAATGATGCTACCAAAGAAGTTGTCTGAATATTTCTTGTTCATGAGATGAACATGGGTCCTACCATTGAGCGTCCAATAACTGTTATTGTGACAACAATGGAGTTGTGGGTTTGGCCTAGGAACGCAGGTCCCATCAGCATTCCAGACATATTCTGAGGACAGTATCACCTGATCATGGAGATAGTTGATCTCCAAGGGATCAAGGTTAGGAGAATTGACGCGAAAGGTAACACGGCGGATCCACTCACAAAGGCCTATCCCTAGAGAGACTTCTATAGGACGTTGAGTATGAGATACTACAACAAATGGCCTTAGTGCAAGTGGGAGATTGTTAGTAATATGTATGCCCTAGAGGCCATTACTGTATATACGATGTATATTGTAGTGGATGTGTCGACATATATAGGGAGGACTTTCTTGCTTGACATGATAGTATACTATCTGGTTCCTCTTTATCTTAACATTTACACTTATTGTCTCTCTATTACATGTTGATAAAGCCCTTAGGATGAGTACTTGACTACTAGGATTACGATGCAGATCATACCAGTGGGGACAGGGCAATCGGTAAGTACATCCTTCAATTGTTCCTAGTCATGGGAGTATCAAGACAGGGCATCGATATTTCAGAATAGACTAGCGTATACGCTTCTTGACCCATATGATGGGCGATGGATGATCCCGCATCCATTGGCGTTTGACATCAGAGAAGGTATACGGGTGCTTAGTGGAGACTGGGTGCACTGAACGGACTCGCCGAGAACTCCTAGATGGTATTATACCCATTGTCAGACAGCAGTTCACTGGTGACACTGGTACAGGTTAGTCTGTCGACCCGAGATCGTCATAGAGTCTTGTGTGTCTCCCACTGTGCTTTGATTTCCACCCTACCACGGCTCTACTGAGTCATGCAAACCGGTGGTTTTTGGGCACAGTCCCGAGTCATATGGAGGCAATGAGCGATAGGAGGGGATTTCGTCTCTCCCGGTATTGGGGGTTGATGTTGCGCTATGCTCGATTGGCCATAATAGAAAATCCCTGGCCAGAGTTGCTGAGATTTACTGGTAAGTGTTATCAGTAGTTTCTCGAACCGTTATGAGCTTCATATCGGCATGACTTATCAGGCTATTGAGGTCTGACATTATACCACCCCGGGCTATGATATGCGACATATCTGACGAAGAGACCGGACTGTACGGTAGTGTTACTTGATTGGATTCGCAGGAGTATGAGCAGGCTTGCTTGTTGATCTTCTGATTGCTCAATACTCGGGTGGCCATCACATTTAGCAGACCTCTTGCGGCTTGTGGGTGACTGATATGATCACCACCTACTGCCGGCGTATTGACGAGTCTTTAGAGTCCTACACAGAGGTTTTCTGGCTCAAGCGAAACGAAGTAGGAGCACATATGTGATACGCACTACTAGAAATAAGGGTTGCCCCTACGGATTTACCCGTAGGGGCAACTCACTGCCCCTACGGATATCTCCGTAGGGGCAAAAAATTAATCTGTAAGTGCAAACGCCGTAGGTGCAAGTTGAAGCCCTGAACTTGCCCCTACGGTCAAAAACTTGCCCCTACGGAGTTCTATGTAGGTACATTTGCACCTACGGATTAGGGCGTAGGGGAAAAAAGTTATTTTATTTACGGTTATTTTAATTATATTAACTGTACCTACGGATATATCCGTAGGGCCAAGTAGTATCCCCTGTGGATATATGCGTAGGTACTTATCCGTAGGGGTCTTTTGTTGCCCCTACAGATAAATCCGTAGGGGCAAGACCAACCCCCCGACACTGAGATCAGGGGGAAATATCAGTTACTGCTGATATTTTGCCCCTACGGCTTAATCCGTAGGGGCAACATGTGTACCTACGGATTAATCTGTAGGTACACATTATCTGTTTTTTTTAAAAATAAGGCTGCCTTATTTTTTCTCGCCCTGTGCACAATAATATATATATCAATAAAATATAAAATTAATCATCACACAACATATATCGCAGTATTCATAATCACATCTCACGCATATAATATACAAAAGAAACCCAAATACTGAATATGATATAAATATAAACCAATATCAATATCAATATCGTTTCAAAATGTAGTACAATATGTATGATATAAATAAATACATGTTTCAAAAAAGAAGAACCAAAAAGCTACCCTAGCTCGGTCCAGCTCCACCTCTGAATAACGATAGAATAACGCGCGCCTGCTCCTCGGTCAATAAACCTTGCAATTTGGCGCGAGCGGGAGTCTGAGCGTCCTGTGGAGCTGGCGATGTGGTCTGCACAGCCGCCGTCGAGGGAGTCGCTTGCGGAGCCGTGGCTGCGGGAGTCTGAGCGGGCACTGGAGCTATAGGAGCTGTCTGCGGAACCGCAGCCGATGTAGTGGCTTGCGGAGCCGCAGCCGAAGGAGATGCATGCCATGTACCCTGTCGCGTCTGGACCAAACGTGTGTAAGAAGCGTGTAAGAACTGTGTATTATTCGAATTCGTATCATTATCAAGTTATTTCGAAATCCCATTTGGATATCTAGTTTGGAAAACCGTTGTTTATTTTAATTACATATGTATGTATGATTAATCAAACCTAAGTCTAAAACCAAATAAGCTCAAGCTACGTACTAATTATGGATATGTTGATATCTATAATATGACATGATATTTTACTATAAAGTAGTATACATACCAGCATCTCCTTCAGCTCCTCAACGGTGGCCCTCAAGCTCTCCAGTTCCTGCTGGACACGTCGCTCACTGGAGACGGAGGAAGTAACCGCCGGGATGGAGTCCAACCTCATATAGGCCCTGCTAGGGCCCAGTCCACGGCCTCTCTCCCAACCTCCACGGTGCCCTCTGTGTGCGGCGTCCAGAACTGGGGTCAGCAGCCTCGGATCGCTCTGTCCGGTAAAATCGATCCCCGAGACCTCGGCCTGCTCAACCACCCGCTCCTATACCCACATTAAGCAGTAAAGTATAAGTATAAAATTTAAACTTGAAGCTTCCAAAACTAAAATTTCAAATATGGGTAGAATAAATATTTAACACTTACGCAATACTCCTGGGTAGCAACGTCGGGATATCGAAGCTCGCCCGTGGCGGGATCTGTCGAGGTGCCGTGGACGGCAAGATATGCGGACAGCACGCTCGGTGTACCACCTTGCGCCACGGTCTGAGCTGTCTGCAATATTAGAAAATAACTCTTAATATTAGAAATATTAGAAAATAACTCTTAATATTGCAGAATATCAGAAAGGTCGGTCTATTGTAATTTACCGATAACTCCATGGCTCGAGTAATATTCCTCGAGCCACCTGTGTAAGTGGGGCGACCCCTCTTCGCCGACTTCCTGTTCTCTGTATTCTGAGCGGCCTGTTTCTGCACAACGCATTAACATCTAGTTTTCTAATTAAGGAACACAAAGAAATAAATTATATCATAAACAATGAATTACATTTAAAATACATACCAGTTTGCGTTGGGAGTCGAAATAATCGCACAATAGAGGCCATGTCTCTACGTCGACTCTCGCAAACGCCGGAGTAGATAGGAGGGACGCTCTCTCTGCCACGGGGGTCACCATCCACAGGGAGTAGCAGTCGGCCTTCAGCTCATTCCTGTTGTATCGGACCTTGGTCTGCATGTTCTTCATCAGGCCATTGTACAAAGCATGAAGGTCGAGCACCCTCCCAGGATGATCAGGGTCGGGTACAGGCTGAAAATCGTAATCCGACTGAAAATACAAAAACAAACATTGTTATTAGATTGCAAGTGTTAATAATAAATATATTGGATAAATCAAATGAAAATAGGCCGTTAATACGTACCCGAGCCTGATCAAAGAAGAGGGTGAATGAGCGCCGGTGCTGCTCGCCCCACTCAACGTGAAGTGGATAGTTCTTCACGAGCCAGCTCTCATCCCCCATATACCGGTCGAACCTCTCGGCATGAGGACCGGTATAGCGATGGTCAAGGGTAAAAAAGAGGGGGAATGCTGCCTCCCCCCTAGCTCTGTCAGGTCTCAGCCTATGGAACTAATTCGGGCCTCGAGTCCCCCTCTAGGGATGGGGAGGCCCTGCGTCTGCACGAAATATCAAGACAATCAATATTAAGACAAAGTTGTATTAAGAAATCAAGCTTAAGAGAAAATTGAAGTGTGATATATACCTCCGGTGACTATCGCATGAGCCTGGGCCCGGGCAGCAGCACGAGCGGGACGATAGTTCCTCCGGTGAGGAACAACCGGGGTCCCGGATGCGGACGCATCCCCTGCAACTAGAAAATAAACATTGACGCTAAATTTCCATGAAGTTCATATTTATTCTATAGACCATATGTAAAATGAATAAATGTTTTATATTTATTCATATTAACCTGCAGACGATGCGGATGGTATGGAAGCGGCAGGAGTGGCCCCTGCGGAAGATGTGGACGCACCACCTATAATTAGACAATTAAAAATAGATTATATAAGTAATTGCAAAAAGAATGTGTAGATCAATAATATAACGTTCTAAATCAATATGCATGCACTATAGGATATATAAACATACCCGCAGGTGCGGTGGTGTCACCACCTACAGCTAGACAATAATAAAAATTGCTAAGTAAGAGCAAAAGGAATGTGTGTATTTATGATATAGCATTCTAAATCAATATACATGCACTATATAATATATAAACATACCTAGAGGAGCGGGAGTGGCCTCTGTCCCAGATGTGGACGCATCACCAACAACTAGACAATCAAACATTGACAATATAAGTAATTTTGACATAAACAGGCATGAATATCTGTAATATTACATTCAAAATGGATATGCGTGCAGTATACCTGGAGGTGTGGCAAAATCCACACGGAAGGAGGCATCCGAAGGGGTCTACGATCCGGGTGCAAGACCGGCCCTCTGAAGCTCCCTACGAAGCTCTCCGGGCGGCATAACCGCTCTGCCCCTGCCTCTGCCTCTACCGCGGCTGGAGCTCCTGTCGCCCCTCACTGCTCCCGACATCGTCATCAAATCTAGATAAACAGTTCATGGACGCAATAGACAATCATTAAAAGTATTGACTATATATGTATAGAGCGTAAAATGTGAAGTAATAATATAACATTACTGATAACCTTTTTCGTTTCGTGGGCGCATACATATCTACTTGGATTTCATCGTCGATATCATTTCTAACCCACGTAACTTCATGATCGGTCGAAGACAACCCGTCCTTCGAAACAGACGGTCGGAGCACTTTAAGCCTTCTCTCTTCTTCGTCCTCATCGCTGTCCTCGTATTTTGGGACATCGTAGACATCTCTGGGTTTCCATCGGCATACAACACTCCACCCCGAATGCTTCAAACACTGTGAGTAGTATACTTGGAACGCTTGGTTCGGAAAGATAAACGGATCTTCCTGACCGTAAAATTGAAGTGTGTTCACACTGGTCAATCCATATTCATCTTTCCAAGTCCCAAGATTGCTTCTCCACCTGTCCGTATCGGTTCGCGTATCGTACCAAGTACACTGGAATATATAAAAGGGTTCTGATCGTCCGGAATAGTGGATGCCGAGTATACAACTTAAATACCCATAATAAATCACACCGTCCGATCCTACCGTCGCAATCCCACTATTCTGAGTGGTTCTAGATGTTTCTAATTCCTTAACTTCAAATTTGTATCCAAGGACACCAAATCCTTTGTAATATGCAACCTCCGTACTAGGAAATTGAGCTAAACATCTGAATCACTCTCAAATGATGCAGACAAGTTCAGATCGTGGATCTAACCAAACAAATTTTATGAAAAATACATAACGATACAAATTTAGATTAAAACTGCTAGTAATAAAATGTTATTCGAATAACTTACATGATCTGTGACCCAATCACAAAAATTATCTTGATGATAATTTTCCAATTGTTCTTCATTCCAATCAGGATGCCCCTCACGTACCTCGTTAAAATGAATTCTGTTTTCGACAAATAATGGTGACATTAATATTATATCATTTCATACACACACAAACACAGATATAATAATTAATCCAAAAAAACTTACTCTCTAATTTGTTCAAGACATGCGCAATTAAGCAAGACAAAACCGGTATATCTTGTTGATAAACATAGTGTCTACCCTCTTATACTCGGCTTTACCATATGGTCCGTCTTGAATTCTTCGTGGTCGGTTAAGCCTTGTCTCAATGTTCTCGTCCAGATAGCGGGAACAAAATGTGGTTGCTTCATCAAGAAGATAACCTTGCATGATAGAACCCTCTGGTCGATTTTTATTGCGTATATACTTCTTAAGAGTGTAGGGGTACCTAATGAAAATATGTTGAATAAATAAATACGGGCATACAGGACAACAATAAATTTATAAATTGCGCGAAATGAAAAATTACACGTACCTCTCGACGGGATACATCCATCGATATTGTACCGGTCCGGCTAATTTCGCCTCAGTTGCAAGATGAACCGTCAAGTGTATTATGATATCGAAGAATGACGGTGGGAAAATACGCTCAAACTTGCAAAGTATCAACGCAATAGAATTTTCTAGTTTATCCAGCGTCACAACCTCTAGTGTTTTAGCACACAACTCCTTGAAAAAACAACATAGGTCGTTGATTACTAGACCAACCGAGTCGGGGAGAGAAGTCCTGAGGGCTAAGGGAAGAAGGTGCTCCAAGATAACATGGTGATCATGACTTTTCAGCCCATCGATCTTGCTCTTCAGAATTTTTATTTTCTTGCTGAATGATCTTGAGAAACCTGTGGGGACTTTCAAATCATGCAACACCTGCAGGAATCTTTTCTTCTCCGGTTGTGACATATGATAAGCGGCATTGGGAAGTACAAACTTGCCCGGTTTATCCGCTACCGGTCTAGGGAGAAATTCACTTCTTATTCCCCACTCTTGTAGATCCATCCGAGCATTCATGTTGTCTTTAGATTTCCCGTCTTTACAAAGAAGCAAGTTAAGTATGTGCTCTGATACTCCCTTCTCTATATGCATGACGTCCAGACAATGACGCACTGAATTTGTAGACCAGTACGGAAGCTCGAAGAAAATGCTTAACTTGTTCCAATATGGTGGTTTGACCTGTTTCGTCGAATCCACCCCGAAGGTCACGTTATTGTAACCATCCCATTTAGCAGTCACGTCCTCTCCGGACAATGGGTATGGAGGTCCAAGAAGCTCCTGATGACCATCAAAGTGAACCGTGTCTAACCTATAGGGGTGGTCTGGAGGCAGGAAACGTCGATGGCCGCAATAACAAACCTTCCTGCTAAAATTCAAGAATTTCGATGTTGTGTGTTCATGGCAATGAGGACATGCTTTGTGACCATGTACGGACCAAACTGATAGCATTCCATACGCAGAAAAGTCATTAATTGTCCATATTAAAGCCGCACACAGTATGAAGGTTGTATTTGTGTTTGCATCATATGTCTCTACACCATCAATGAACAAAGATTTCAACTCCTCGATCAGAGGTCGGAGATAGACGTCGATATTGTTCCCCGGTGAGTTTGGTCCGTCGATAAGAAGAGCCATCATAAAGTATGATTGGTCCATAGCCAACGAAGGCGACAGATTATAAATTATCATTATAACGGGCCATGTGCTGTGACTTCCAGCCATATAGTTGAATGGGCAGAAACCATCAGTAGCCAGTCTGAGCCGGACATTGCGAGGATCGCTACTGAATATTGCGTGCCTCCTATCGAAATCCTTCCATGCCGGTGAATCTCTTGGATGGCTCATTTTTCCATCTTCACTTGGAGGAGCACGGTGATGCCAAATCATTGCCTCGGCTGTTTTCTTGCACCTGAATAGCCTCTATAGCCTCTGTGTTATGGGAAAATATCGTGCTATCTTCACAGGTATATCAGGCTTCTTATCAGAATCTTTCGGCTTATACCTGGCCTCTCCGCATGTTGGACACTCTTTCAAATCTGAATTCTCTTTCCGGTACAACACGCAATTTTTAGGACATGCTTGAATCTTCTCGCACTTTAGACCCAAATCAGACATCATGTTCTGGGCTTCGTACCAGCTGTCGGGCACATTATTTCCCGGAGGCATAGAGTCTTTCAAGAATGAAAGAAGCATTGTGAATGACTTGTTTCTCCATCCATTTAGACACTTAATCTGGAAAAGTTGGACGAACCATGAGAGGGTGGAATACTTCGCATTCTCATAAATTGGTTTCCTAGCATCATTCATGAAATTTTTATATTTATCCGCACGCGGTCCTTGACCGGAAGGAATGTCATCTTCGGTACGAATAGATTCACCTAGGGCAGCCTCTACCATATCCTCCATTTCTTCTGGTGGAAATAAATTACCGTCTTCTCCTTCTGCCGCATTACCGAATTCTTCTTCTTCTCCAGCCGCATTATCGTGTTCTACTTCTTCTGCCGCAGTACTGCATTCTTCTCCTTCCCCGTGATATTTCCAAGTTGTATAAAGTCTAGTAAAACCATGTTTTACAATATGAAGCTCTGCCAATTCTACCTTCAGCCAGTACTTATTGCCACATCTATCGCACGGACAGAGAATCTTCTCTATTATGATCTTATTATGTGCGCGTGCAAATTCAAGGAAAGCAGCAACTACTGCGACAAACTTAGGTTGCATACGTTGTTTCCAATCCACATACATCCAGTCCTTAACTCTGACGTACTCATGGGCCATGTTAGACTGTATAACATATAAATTGTAGGTTATGCTGACTATATTGAGAAATATAAGAACGGGATAGTTACTGACAAAGGAGAAAATCCGTGTATATGCATTGTGTGTGCGTTTGTCGTTGAAAAGAATAAATTATCGCACGTATGTTAACCGATAGACGGGGACTAAGTGGCGCTTTTAGTTTCATATATGAGTATCGATGAGAATATGAAGGTTTCATATTATCATATAGTGGTTTTAACCTGAACATCTCGAATCGCTCTCTAATTATGCGTTTGTTGTGTATTCTTATTGTATGTGTGTGTTCCGGCTGTCGGGAGTAGGCTTCTATCCCATTATGAATGTATAGAGCGAACACCCATCACTTGTGTTTTCAACCGTTTCGAGTAAATTTCGACAGCACCTCCCCGCTGTTCTCTGAGTACACTGTAATAGAATAGATAATCATTTCAAAGCTGTGAAACAACGTTGAAATGAACATCTAATCTATCTTTGTACACGGAGAACCAGCGGAAAGGTACCGACGAAATATCTCGAAACGGATGAAAACACAAGTGAATGAAGGCGTTTGCTTTATACATTCTTAACTTGTCAACACGGGACAAATCTATGGGTTACCATACGATTGAATTTTCTCGTCGCGTAGACTATACGACGGTTGTTAGTATCGAGCTATACTGTCCGATATTTAATAACCTTCGTATAGTTCTATGTCACGACGAGCATCGCACGTATGTTAACCGATAGACGGGGACTAAGTGGCGCTTTTAGTTTCATATATGAGTATCGATGAGAATATGAAGGTTTCATATTATCATATAGTGGTTTTAACCTGAACATTTCGAATCGCTCTCTAATTATGCGTTTGTTGTGTATTCTTGTTGTATGTGTGTGTTCCGGCTGTCGGGGGAAGGCTTCTATCCCATTAAGAATGTATAGAGCGAACACCCATCACTTATGCTTTCAACCGTTTCGAGTAAATTTCGGCAGCACCTCCCCGCTGTTCTCCGAGTACACTGTAATAGAATAGATAATCATTTCAAAACTGTAAAACAACGTTGAAATGAACATCTAATCTATCTTTGTACACGGAGAACCAGCAGAAAGGTACCGACGAAATATCTCGAAACGGATGAAAACACAAGTGAATGAAGGCGTTTGCTTTATACATTCTTAACTTGTCCACACGGGACAAATCTATGGGTTACCATACGATTGAATTTTCTCGTCGCGTAGACTATACGACGGTTGTTAGTATCGAGCTATACTGTCTGATATTTAACAACCTTCGTATAGTTCTATATCACGACGAGTATCGCACGTATGTTAACTGATAGACGGGGACTAAGTGGCGCTTTTAGTTTCATATATGAGTATCGATGAGAATATGAAAGTTTCATATTATCATATAGTGGTTTTAACCCGAACATCTCGAATCGCTCTCTAATTATGCGTTTGTTGTGTATTCGTGTTGTATGTGTGTGTTCCGGCTGTCGGGGGTAGGCTTATATCCCATTAAGAATGTATAGAGCGAACACCCATTACTTGTGCTTTCAACCGTTTCGAGTAAATTTCGGCAGCACCTCCCCGCTGTTCTCCGAGTACACTCTAATAGAATAGATAATCATTTCAAAGCTGTGAAATAACGTTGAAATGAACATCTAATCTATCTTTGTACACGGAGAACCAGCGGAAAGGTACCGACGAAATATCTCGAAACGGATGAAAACACATGTGAATGAAGGCATTTGCTTTATACATTCTTAACTTGTCCACACGGGACAAATCTATGGGTTACCATACGATTGAATTTTCTCGTCGCGTAGACTATACAACCGTTGTTAGTATCGACCTATACCATCCGATATTTAACAATCTTCGTATAGTTCTATGTCACGACGAGTATCGCACGTATGTTAACCGATAGACGGGGACTAAGTGGCGCTTTTAGTTTCATATATGAGTATCGATGGGAATACGAAGGTTTCATATTATCATCGAGTATCATATATTGGTTTTAACCTGAACATCTCGAATCGCTCTCTAATTATGCGTTTGTTGTGCATTCGTGTTGTATGTGTAACATGATTTTAAACCATTGAGATCAAGATTGATAGAACTGATCATCCTACATTGCAATAGCATTCATCAACCAAAAACTATTATTGCAATGGCATTCATCTATAACAATCAACAATTAAAACTACAAATGTAGGATACTGATATCATAAAACGTTATACGCAACATATGAATTCACATGATTGAAACATGCATAAAAAAACATGTTCATCCAAAAGAAAGGCCACTGTCAACAAATATAGACAAATATGTTATAAAAACAGTAACTAATTAACAAGTTGATTAGCATCTGGATCAAGAAAATGATAGGAAAAACAATTGACTATGATCTATAATGACAAGTCTATTACCATGACTCTCGACTAACAAAGGTGGCTTTTCATCCTCGGTAGCTTGATAATTGGGATTTTATGACGAATAAAAATATGCATATGCCGTTTGACCGGGAACTTCAATATGAAACTCAATAAGGTCGGGTGTACTGAAGTACGCTTTGTATTTCGCTATATCAGGTGATGAAGCCCAAGCCCCAGCTAGCTTACCCCCATCCCAACCGAACCCTATCGAAGGTAAAGAACGTCCTTACACTTTCATATTTCTATTAATGATGCAAGTCTCCACCAAGTCAAATCCTTGCAATATCATTCTTTTTAGAGTATGTCTAATTTAATAGATATAATTTACAAAGTTGGGCAACCAAGAAAAAGTAACAAGGGGTTTTACATACATGCCAAAGCTTTGATTATTTATTTATTTATTTTCCATTTCATATTAGTACTTTTATATGTTTGATGATGGCAAGAAATACAAATTATATTAGAACATTGTACATACCTAATTTCCACTTGAAATCGGTTTTTTCTTTTATCAGTACTCGTTGACATATAGTAACAAACAATGTTTGATTAGAAGGACCCAAGATTTTCTCGATCAACGATAATTTTAGTAATCAAATTAGGCTAAAATTGCTGGAAATTCCTCTCAGGTTTGCCAAATTCAGCAAACCCCAACCCCAACCTAACCCTAACCACAGACCCAGCCCCAACCCAGCCCCACCCTAACCCCAACCTAACCCTAGCCCCAGCCCAGCCCCAGCCCCAGCCCAGCCCAGCCCCAACCTAACCCTAACCCCAGCCCCAGCTAAACCCTAACCCCAACCCTAAGCCAAACCCTAACCCCAGACCCAGACCCAGCCCCAGCCCAGCCCCACCCCAACCCCAACCAGCCCCAGCCCCAGCCCCAGCCCGGCCCAGCCCCGGCCCAGCCCCTCCCCAACCTAACCCTAACCCTAGCCCCAGCTAAACCCCAACCCCAACCCTAAGCCAAACCCTAACCCCAGCCCCAGCCCCAGCCGCAGCCGAACCCCAACCCTAACCCCAACCCCGACCCCGACCGCAACCCCTGCCAAACCCCAACTCCAACCGCAACCCCAGCCCCAGCCATGAACCCTAGCCCTAAATAATCAAAAATTTCTTTAATTTAGTTGAAAATTTACTAACCTGAACGGCGGTGGCGACGACGAGAACGGCGGTGGCGACGACGAGAACGGCGGGAATGATTTGGGGATTTTGTTTCGCGCGCGATCGAGAGAGGGAGAAAGAGATAATGGGCGTAGGCGATCGATCTGTGCCCTTTATTAAATCACTATTTAGTTGCCCCTACGGATTTGTCCGTAGGTCCTTGGTTTGCGGCTCCGTGGAGGCAAACACCAAATTAAGAATTAATATTTTTATTCTTCAACGTCTTGGCCCGTAGGGGCAACCTTATAGCCCTACGGATTAATCCGTAGGGCCAACATAAATCTGCCCCTACGGATTTCAATATCCGTAAGGGAAACCCCCTATTTTAGTAGTGACGTGCGGGACCGAGATTAATACGCGTATTGATACCGTATTCTATTCTCGTGATATGTGATATCGGTCGGTTATATGTGATATAGCCGGGCAGTCGAATCAAGTGTTGATTCGACAAATTGATACATTTGATATTAGTCGGTTGTATGTGATATAGCCAGATTATTAAATCAAATGTTGATTTAATAATTTAATGTATAATTATATATTTGATATATTATCTTATATTAACTAATATTAGCTCACTTAAGATTTCTTTTTTCACTTGTGTACACTTGGTATATATGTAATATATATTAATGTACATCTTTTGTGTCATGCTAGATGCCACATGCTACATGGGTGTATGAGACTCACATCATGCTTATAGTAATGTGAGGGTTTTTTATTTAAAGTAAATCAAATTAGTTAGAGATTGTCACATGGTTGAAGCTTGTAGAAACTTGTGGAACCATTGACTAAGTCCACTCATTTTGTTTTACTTGAAAATATTTATTAACCCAACCATTATTGTTTAGCCATGGTTTATTCTCTACATGAGTTAGTGTATGATACTAACTTATCCATGGTTGCTATTCTCACTCATAATTCCATTCACACTTCATCTTCCTCCTCATCTCCAAAAGCTTTCTAACTTCATGATAGATGAAGAAAAATAGTGAGAAAATTATTTCTAAAGTGAGCAAAATTCCTACTTCATCAAGCTCTTCTCTACTAGCCATTTAGATTGGGTTATTTCTTCACTAGTTCATCACTTAGTGAAGAGGTAGCTTGAGTTAGTGTCTCATCGACGTCGATCATCTTCGGCCTCGAAGACTTCAAGCGAGCTTGTTCATTTCATCTTGTGGAGCCTCACTAAAGTCCGAGAGATCACTACTTGGAGTGAAGGACCGGTCTACAAAGGTTGTATTCCTCATTCACTTAGATGTAAAAATGTTTACTTTCGTGTTCGTCTAATTCTCTAGTTTAGATTCTAGCATTAGGGTTGTTTAGCGCGCCAATTTTTTGAAAACGGCGTGGTCGATGCCTTCCGAAACATAGCGGTTGTACTAGGGAACCCTACATAACTGTTCGCAGGTGAGGCGGTCGAATGATCCCGATACGGTGGCAGTGTCGTAGTGGATCCCGTCCCCCAGGCTGATGTGTTGTTGTTTGAGCAGTCCCTCAGTTGGGTCGGGCTCAGCCCCGCTTAGCTTGCGGGTAAGTTAGGAGTGTTGGGCGACCTGTTTAGACTTGTGTAATCTTCCACTTTTTTCTGGCGTTGCTTACTACTTCATTGTATTTTCGCTTTCTTGCAGAACTGATGGACCGAGCTAAATTTCGGGTGGCCCTTGTCGAAAAGAAGAAAGGGACGATGGCCGGAGGCGCCGGCCCGTCATGCCCCACTATGAGCCCGGCTCCACTGGCGGCTGCTCCAGCCAGGTGCTCGAGCACGCCCCGGACCTCGGAGCCCTCCTGAGCTCAGAGCCGCAAACAGCTCGGGAGCAGGAGCCTCGGGCCCCAGACCTCGGAGACGAAGAGGATGTCCACACGCCCCTCCTCAAGAAGTCTCATGGGACGGTGCCCCGTACCCCGGCTTCCCCGATCATCGTGGATGAAGGGGAGCTCGTCGAGGTTCTCCCCAGCCTCGGGGCCTAAATCTCTTCGCCTTCTTCTTATTTTCTTTTGCACTGAAATTTTGTAAAGCTCCAAGTGTTTTTGTAAGGATGGGGAGCCCATAATACCTCTGTAAAGACTTCCGACCTTTGTGAATGAAATTATTTTGTAGTATTCTTTGCATACATATTTTCCCTTTTTTGTGGTAAAATCTCCATTTGCGCGGTACTGCTTTCATGATGTGTTAGGTCGGAGACCGGTCCTTCATCTGGCGATCGCAAGTCGAGTTGAACTCAACCATTTGCCAAGTGTGAAAAGACCGATGCAAGGTCGGTATCTCCATGGCCCAGAAGTCGAGGTGGGGATCACTTAGTAAAGATGGGTAGGAAGTCACCCTCTAAGAATGGATTGTGCAGGGAAGCTGCTCGGTGACCTCTTGATGAGGGCTTTGATCCTTAGCGTATATGGGTTAGAAATTACCCGCTAAGGATGGACCGAGCAGGGTAGCTTCTCGGTTGCCTCTTGGAGAGAGCTTTGATCCTTGGCTTCATTGGGTAGGAGATTACCAGCCAAAGATGGACCGAGCAGGGAAGCTGCTCGATGGCCTCTTGATGAGGGCTTTAATCCTTGGCGTCGTTGGGTTGAGATTACCAGCCAAGGATAGACCGAGCAGGGAAGCTTCTCGGTTGCCTCTTAGTGAAGGCTTAGATCCTTAGCTCGGGAGGGCAAGGAGTTGCCTGCTAAGGATGGACAGAGCAGGGTTGCTGCTCAGTGGCCTCTTTGTGAGGGCTTCGATCCTTAGCGTGGGAGGGCAAGGAGTTGCCTGCTAAGGATGGACTGAGCGTGGAAGCTACTCAGTGGCCTCTTGGTGAGGGCTTCGATCCTTAGCGTGGGAGGGCAACGAGTTGCCTGCTAAGGATGGACCGAGCAGGGTTGCTGCTCGGTTTCCTCTTGGTGAGGGCTTCGATCCTTAGCGCGGGAGGGCAAGGAGTTGCCTGCTAAGGATGGACCGAGGAGGACAGCTGCTCGATTGTCTCTTGGTGAGGGCTTCGATCCTTAGCGCGGGGGGGCAAGGAGTTGCCTGCTAAGGATGGACCGAGCAGGGTTGCTGCTCGGTTGCCTCTTAGTGAGGGCTTCGATCCTTAGCGCAGGAGGGCAAGGAGTTGCCTGCTAAGGGTGGACCGAGCAGGGGTTGCTGCTCGGTGGCCTCTTAGTGAGGGCTTTGATCCTTAGCACGGGAGGGCAAGGAGTTGCCCGCTAAGGATGGACCGAGCAGGGAAGCTGCTCGATGGCCTCTTGGTGAGGGCTTCGATCCTTAGAGCGGGAAGGCAAGGAGTTGCCTGCTAAGGATGGAATGAGCAGGGTGCTGCTCGGTTGCTTCTTGGTGAGGGCTTCGATCCTTAGCGCGGGAGGGCAAGGAATTGCCTGCTAAGGATGGACCCATCAGGGTAGCTGCTCGGTTGCCTCTTGGTGAGGGCTTCGATCCTTAGAGTGGGAGAGCAAGGAGTTGCCTTCTAAGGATGGACCGAGCAGGGTTGCTGCTCAGTGGCCTCTTGGTGAGGGCTTCGATTCTTAGCACGGGAGGGCAAGGAGTTGCCTGCTAAGGATGGACCGAGCAGGGAAGCTGCTCGGTGGCCTCTGTTGGAGATAGTGCCCTCAGAGTCAATTATTGGATCACAGACACGTGATTGCAATGATTGAGGGAGGACCTATCCCGGTAGGACAGTCTTACTCGAGATGATAGTATGCTATCTGGTTTATCTTTATCATCATGTACTGCTTTAGGTGACCTTACATGTCACTATTGCACGTTGATAAAGCCCCTAGGATTCTTGCTTGACTACCAGCAGTATGAGGGCGATCATATACGTGAGAGATAGGGTCTATAAGCAAATCCTTAAAAGGTCCCTAGTCGTGGGAGTTTCGAGATAGGGCATCGATACTCCAAAGTAGACTAGTGTATACAGTTGAGACCCCGACGAGGGGCGGTGGCCGGTCTCACAAGCCACTAGTGTCAGTTGGTTCACCTAAGATGTATACAGGTGCTCATTGGGTTATGAGTACACCGGACAGGACTCGCCGGGAACATGCTAGTTGGTCTTATACCTGACGTCAGATAGCAGTTCCCTGGTGACATGTGTACAGGTTAGTTCATCGACCTGGGGATCGTCATTTGCCTCGTGTGAGTTCCCACTGTACTTTGATTACTGCCCTACCACGCTCAAAGGAGACGTGCAAACAGGTTTTAGTTGGGTACAGTCTCGAGCCACATGGAGGCAGTGAGCGGATCTTCAGGGGTTCGTCTCTCCCGGTATTGGGGGTGAGGTCGCGCTGTGTCAAGGAGAGCCATTACACGAAGTCCTTGGCCAAGGCGGGAGATTTACTGGTAGGTATTCCAATAGTATCTCAGGGTGTTCTGGGCTACACTCCGACACGACTTGTACCGCTTTTGGCGGTCTGACTTTTACCAACCCCCTAGGCCCGCCATGCGATGCTCATAGACGAACGGACCGGACTGTACGGATATTATCACTGACAGGCTCAGTAGGGTGTCAGGATGAGTTCGCTCATCGACGTCCCTTTTGGTCAATAGCTGGTGGCCCGTCACGTATGGCTAATACCTCTGACGTGCTAGTGGTTAAATCCACAGCCATAGTATTGACGAGTCTTTAGAGTTCCCCACATTCAGTTACTCAAGTTTCGGGCGAAACGCTGTAGAGGCCGTATGGAGATATGGCAGGGTTCGATCAGATACGTGCGGTATTGCACGGATCTCGGACGGTTAGTACTAGAGGCCATATGGATATATGGCAGGGTTCGATCAGATACGTGCGGTATTGCACGGATCAGGATCGGACGGATAATACTAGCCGGCTTTGGTTTAAGCCGGATCCTAGCATAGTACAGTGTAGATTTTATCTCATTGCATTTGTATTCGGTCGGAATACAGATGCGGGTGTGTATACACAGTATCGGGGTTTTCCTGTAATTTATTACGGGACCAGTTTTCTGGAGTTGCCAGTTTGCTTTCCGTTTCGGCCATATTTTTTTATATCTTTCCTTGGCCGAAGATTGGTGGAGGAGGGCTTATTTGCATTTGTGCAAATTAGCTATTTGGAGAGTTGTCTTTGCATACTTTTGTATCATGATGGTTTCATGATGGAGCCCCATCCCTTGACCTTCCATGGTTCATGATTGCTTGACTTTTTGTAGCAATCATGGTTGTTGATTAGTTGATGGAGTGTGGTTTTGCTAGTGATGATGATTCTTGCATGATGACCATTCCTCTCACTTGCATTATTCTTGAGGCTATCTTTTTTATGCTCACCCTCTCACTCTCTCACTCACTTCACCTCATGGGGGCCGGCCATTTTGAGCAGGGGCTGCACAATTTTTGTGGTATGGGTTTTTGTTCATTTGGCTTTGCAAAAATTCCCAAAAAGTTCCATCTCCAAACTACATCTCATTCCTCCACCAAAAAGGCAACTCCCTAAACCTCAAAATGAGACATGAGTTCTACACGTATTCTACAGCAAACCTTGGGCACGTCGGCTTGCCAACTTCGTGCCCGAGTTGCTTCGGTATAGAGGTAGGAGCCCGTAAAAGAAGCAGGCGACGTGGTGCCCTTCCGGCGACTTGGTGGAGACCGGAGATTCCGCGGGGAGATCGGAACGACGACGAGAAGACCGAAGGACACGGATCGCTCGGTATATCTCTCTACCCCCTCTCTAGATAGCTAGGACTAGTTTAATGGCACGATCCGGGTTTATAGTGCGCGGTGGTGCCGGTTTGAAAAATCAAAGTAAATCACCGCTTCCGCATTCCGGCGTCGGATTGACGGCCGGGGCGCCGCCGCACTTACATTGGTATCAGAGCCAGGCCATTAACATAGTCTAGCTTTGTCTAACGTGTTTACATTTCCGATCGAACAAAAATCCCAAAACCGCATTTTCATGTACAATCAGTTTCTGTCCAATTTTTTTTGGCTCCAAAAATTTTTCAGTGTGTTGCAGAATGATGTGCAGGGAATCCTAAGAACACTGTAAAATTTTGGTGACATGATCTCTCCATAAGACCGCGGAACCGCGGCCCTAACCCCTCTTTGGCCGCGGTTCCGCCGCTGGAATTTAGCTTCACTTCACCAATTTTTTGCAGTGGGCTTTTTGGCTGAAAATAGGGGTTTGGAATGTTATTTTTTGGGCCCAGATTTCTTTGAGTGCTACAGTAGTGCTTGGGGCCCACTTGGGTAAATTTGATCGATCGGATATTTTAAACACATTAGTTCACAGTATTTACAATATATCTGTGACCGTGAATGTCACTTGATCGGTAAATCCCGTCTAACTGCTATAGCCCGGTTAGACGGATTTGCGAACGTGACATTCACGTTGATGTTCTGTGTATTGCTGTGATGTTGCGGATTGGTCGTGGGGGATAGCCTGGATGCAATGCTAGTACAGTTTTTGTTGTATTATGTACATTTGATATTGCGGGGCGAGCATCCGACATGTGGACTGCCGTCACTGACTGTTTGTATATTATTATTTTGGGGCACGACCAGGTTGCGGTCGATGTACCCGTTGTATGTATATTTTACTTTCTGTACTAGGATTACCCCAAGGTGGGGTGCACGGATAGTCGGATTCTAGAGGGAAACAAGCCCGCATCTCATGGCATTGAGACGGAGGGGGCTTCACTCTGGATTTGGCGGGCTATTCGCCGCACTCGTAGGGGGTACAGGTTGACCCAGGAGGGGTGCCCAAGTTACCGGATTCCGTGAAGTGCTGGGTGGTCCATTCACGGTGCTGAAGGGAGCTGCCTCGCTTCAGGTTTTGGCGGGTAACTTGCCGCGCCCGTAGGGGTCTAGGATTTCATTGCACAGGCTATCCACACGACCAGGGGAACGTCGGGTTTCAGTAGTGGCTCTGTGAAACCCGAGGATCCCAGATATCTGTATTGTTCTGTGATGCTGTACATTTCTGTGATGTTGCATTTTATCACGCCTTGAGCGAAATATTATATATTGATATATATACTAGTAGATGTTGTATAAGTTTTGCATCCGCGCTAGTCCAGTCCCCGCTCTGTCGTTAGTTAGCTAACCTAACGGGTAATGACGGGACCCAGTGGCGAATGCGGATGGCATATACGTACATCATTATTTTCGTTATTTATTGGTGTGATCAATTGATGGGACTGCGTTGATTCAGATCAATGCAAGTTAAAAACAAACCTAATCTAATGTTGTTGGAACTTTTTTTTCAAAAAGCTGTTGTTGCAAGGACGTTCTCTTTTGTTTAGCATCGTGGTATTCAGTTGGAATATCCTGCTTCTCAGTCGACGAGGCAAGGCCGAGATCCCTTCACCGGGAGTGACCCCTTGGACAAAAAGTTTGCGTCAGGGCAATAACTTCACTATAGCCGATTACTTTTGCTTTGCATCGTGGTATTCAGTTAGAATATCCTGCACCTCATTCTACGGGGAAAGAGCCGGGATCCCTTCACCGGGAGTGACCTCTTTAGCAAAGGTTTTCGTCGCTATATTTTCATAAAAGCTATCCGGTTCCTTCAACAATATCAAGTTCATTACCAGAAACCATTCGTCGCCCTCCGTCGTTTCATATGGATGGTCAATAGTATTCAAGCTGTGTTTGTTGGCCAAAGTCAAGGCACAGTGTTTGGTAGCTGTTGGGTATTCATATGCAGCATAGATAGATGCGTTGTTTGGGGCAGTCGTATAGCCTTGTTGGCCAAAGTCAAGGGCTTGTGCGGGTGGGCTCAAATTAACCTGGACAATGACGGGTAGAACTTGACATGTGACTTATGATTTGTTGGCCAAAATCAAGGTCATAAGAGCATGGGGCAGAAATCACATCGGGAGTTTCTAAAGAAACTGAAACTTGCCAGATATGCGCATACCTTCTGGAGTATGATGACGTGAGCGGATTCCGTCACGTTATCATGCGATGATAGTTGGATCCCGATTCCTACTGATGAGTTGGTTTACTCCTCGGGTGATCCCGACTAATTCTTCTTTCAGGTTTGGAGAAGAATTTGACGTTACAGTGGGAGGTTTCCAGATTAGATAAATTGGTAACCATTCTGATCTAGGTTAGAGTGCACGCTGAGTGTTTCTTTTCTCTCTCTCTTTGGCAGCGACCATTGGCCCGACCCTAAGACTACGACTCAGTGACCAAATTAACCGAACCTTCTTAAACACTGGCTTTTGGATTGTCAGAGTTGCAAACCTCATTGCCACTCCTACTTTTACCCTTTTCTCCAGGACACCCCGTATTACTACGAACGTCCACTTCCATTGGACAAAACCATCGTATGGTTAGATACGAACTCGAAGGAATTTATTCGAGGATGGTTTCCGGTTCTGGAGAAAACGGATAGGACTATTCAGTTGTCTTTTCCTTTTACCTTCTCTCAGGTTGCGAGTACTCCTTGGTTTAGGAGATAGTACACCTATTACGCAAATTGGATAGTCTTCTTCCAAACCTTAGGCTGGTGCCGAACGGTGGGGAATGAAGAAAACCAATTAGCCTAACGATGGTGTACAGAAGGTATTAAGGAAAGACATATCAAGGGATTAGTAAGAGGGCAAAGTAAACTGCGACTGCTATTCACGACCAAACCAAGTATTTCTTCGCCAATCCTAAAATCACCTTTGTATTTCTCCAGAGCACTCCGTATCACTACGAAGATCCACAGTTTATTGGATACTCCATCGTATGGTTATATACGAACTCGAAAGGAACTTATTCCAGTTCGGGGATGGATTCTGGTTTAGGAGAAATAGGAATAAGCTTTATTCGGTTGTCTTTTATCTTCACCTTCTCTCGCATTGCGAGTGCTCCTAGGATTAGAACAGTACACCCATTATGCTTATTGGATAGCCTTCTTCCAAACCATACGCTGGTGCCGAACGGTAGGGAAGGAAGAAAACCATTTGGCCTAAAGGGGTGTACAGAAGGTAATGACTAAAGACATATAAAGGGATTTGGAGAGATGGTAAAGAATTATACAGTTACAGTTGTAAATCTGGATAATGGAAGAGGCATTACTAGGAATACCAAGATACCCCATCGAAACATTTCAATATTTCAGTTTCACTGTGTACTGTTAAAAGAAAACTGATTTCCTAATTAGACACTTGCTCCAGGATATGTATTTACCAGGTATGATTCTCACATCTGTATGGTTTTACAGATGATGAGTGGGAGTAAGTTATTGGGAATTAGGTGATCATCCTCATTATATCGGGATTCGTTGTAATCGGTGATATTTGAGGAAGTCACCTGGGTTGTTTGCCGGACGGCAAATATTTGGTTTTGAATATCCGCTGTTATGCACCAATTTCAAATCGATATATCTGTACGTCTATTTTCATAGAGTGAGATATACCTTTTTGAAATTATGTCTATGACATTTACCTATATCAGTGGATGGTTAGGTAAGGAACATTAAACAACGGTGTAATTCTTCTTAACCATAAATACAGTTTTCAACCTACGACATACAGTGAATGAGTTATCAGACTCAAGTGACTTATACAGAGTATTGTATGTTGTCCAGGGTCCATCAGGACAGAGGGGTTGGTCCTCGTACTATATTCGGTTAACTTATGACTTCTCTAGTTTTTAGACAGGTGTTTCGTGGAAACACAGGGTCCGAATTTTGAGAAGTTATAGGTATAAGAATAGAGTAGAGAACCAGGTGTTGCAAGTATCGGGATTCTTCAAAGTGATCGAAGATGTAGATACTTGAGTATGGTATTCAGTTGATAGTAGTGATTAAGAAAACTTACTTCTTTTCAAGGTTACTCATAATTGGAAGCACTCCTAAGTTGAGTAATGTTGATCGGCCTCTCTCCATTTAGTTGACATGCACTGGAGACAGCTGCATGATTTGAATCTGGTTCAATTAAATCAGTGCTTCTGGTTCTATATTGGATATAGAACAGATCATATCTTAACGATGTTAAGGTACGGGGAATTGTCTGGCTTATGCTTAAAACCAGACTCTGGATAACTCAAGGCACGTTTTTGTAATGGCTGTTTGTGGTTTGACCCAGGCTATGACGAGGGTTGACTTTCTACCATCTGGAAGATCAATAGCGATATTGTTCTAGACTCGCCACATTTTTAATAAAATGGATTTTTTCAGAAAACGGTAGTGGGAGTATGGTAGAACTGGAAGTGATTCCAGAACCACAAACGATTACTGAAGATTTGATATGAACCTAAAGATTCAATCTGGTTTGACATTCCATTGGCCACTCCGCAGATAAGGTGGGTAACTTCAGACACCCGAGAGGTACTCCGGTAGCCTCAAGGACGGTGACAGGGAAGTTCTTGTTTACCCAGACTAGCCATTGCTGTTGTTCCAGGCTGCGAGACCCGGCGGGAGGATGAGGATAGCTCCGTTCTAAACTGGCTTTAGAAGTGTACGTGTATATGACTCTGCCAGAGGGTTGTCGTAGTCAGTGGGAGCAGCGGAAGCATGGTGGACAGGTAGCTTATGTCTATTTATAGACTAAAGCAAATGTAGCGGAGATAGATCATCTATTTCTGATGTGACAGTCATAGGTTTGACTTCATCAGAATAGGGGATGGATCTGTTAAGAAGGTAGTAGGGTGTGTTGTCATAGTATTTGGATGACATACACAGAGTAGGAAGTGATATTCCTATTCTGCGATCGGTTATACTTTGGTCGTCACACAGTGGTTTCTCCACATGGGACTTGGACATTATATCATACATACTGGTTACTAGATCTATGGTTTTAGATCTAGATTTGGGTGGTTTCCCAATCAGGGTACTTAGACAGCATTCTAAGAGTATTTAGAATGGACGACTCCTGGCACGGTAGTGTACCTGCAGGTGATAGAGTCACCCTCTCTAAAGGTGTCTTACAGACTAAAGGGGAGAGGGATGTGCATGATTGGCAGATCACTTGCTCAAGCAATTGAGTCAATCATGAGATGTCAAGTACCACACCAGATGTTGTTCTTGTACTAGATACAATAAGTTGACATTGATCCTATCCTAGAGAAACAGTCGGAAGCAGTTTTAGAACATAAGTGGATGTTCTAGGGATATGATAACGACAGCCTCATTCGGGAGACAGTTATCATTCCAGGCTTCCAAGGTGACCTGGACGACAAGGAGGTTGTCGGAGTTATAGTTTTTCCTTCTGACGAGGGGCGGTATTTTGGACAGGTGGTCTAAGGCAATACTGAGGGAGGCATGGCGCAGGATACTGATTAAGTTCAGTTGACGATACAGTCTAAGTAGTTTGGATTTGGAGTTCATTTATGAGCTAGGTCCCATCAGACATCCAGACACATTCTAAGACAGGTATTGCTCATTCTGGGAGATAGGTTTCTCCGCGAACTTGAGATATAGAGAGACATAGAAAGAAACATCAGAGCGGATCCACTCCCTGAGGCTATTCCTCAAACGCAATAGTTTCGCAAACGAGTTTTGTGAGACTGACTAATAGAGGAGTTGGGTGTTCGGTATCACACGGGCTGTGAGTATGCGACATCGCAATAATTAGCCTTGAGTGCAAGTGGGAGATTGTTGGAGATAGTGCCCTCAGAGTCAATTATTGGATCACAGGCACGTGATTGCAATGATTGAGGGAGGACCTATCCCGGTAGGACAGTCTTACTCGAGATGATAGTATGCTATCTGGTTTATCTTTATCATCGTGTACTGCTTTAGGTGACCTTACATGTCACTATTGCACGTTGATAAAACCCCTAGGATTCTTGCTTGACTACCAGCAGTATGAGGGCGATCATATACGTGAGAGCTGGGGTCTATAAGCAAATCCTTAAAAGGTCCCTAGTCGTGGGAGTTTCGAGATAGGGCATCGATACTCCAAAGTAGACTAGTGTATACAGTCGAGACCCCGACGAGGGGCGGTGACCGGTTTCACAAGCCACTGGTGTCAGTTGGTTCACCTAAGATGTATATAGGTGCTCATTGGGTTATGAGTACACCGGACAGGACTCACCGGGAACATACTAGTTGGTCTTATACCTGACGTCAGATAGCAGTTTCCTGGTAACATGTGTACAGGTTAGTTTATCGACCTGGAGATCGTCATTTGCCTCGTGTAAGTTCCCACTGTACTTTGATTACTACCCTACCATGCTCAAAGGAGACGTGCAAACAGGTTTTAGTTGGGTACAGTCCCGTACCACATGGAGGCAGTGAGCGGATCTTCAGGGGTTCGTCTCTCCCGATATTGGGGGTGAGGTCGCGCTGTGTCAAGGAGAGCCATTACACGAAGTCCTTAGCCAAGGCAGGAGATTTACTGGTAGGTATTCCAGTAGTATCTCAGGGTGTTCTGGGCTACACTCCGACACGACTTGTACCGCTTTTGGCGGTCTGACTTTTACCAACCCCCTAGGCCCGCCATGCGATGCTCATAGACGAACGGACCGGACTGTACGGATATTGTCACTGACAGGCTCAGTAGGGTGTCAGGATGGGTTCGCTCATCGACGTCCCTTTTGGTCAATAGCTGGTGGCCTGTCACGTATGGCTAATACCTCTGACGTGCTAGTGGTTAAATCCACAGCCATAGTATTGACGAGTCTTTAGAGTTCCCCACATTCAGTTACTCAAGTTTCGGGCGAAACGCTGTAGAGGCCGTATGGAGATATGGCAGGGTTCGATCAGATACGTGCGGTATTGCACGAATCAGGATCGGACGGTTAGTACTACAGGCCGTATGGATATATGGCAGGGTTCGATCAGAAACGTGCGGTATTGCACGGATCAGGATCGGACGGATAATACTAGCCGGCTTTAGTTTAAGCCGGATCCTAGCATAGTACAGTGTAGATTTTGTCTCATTGCATTTGTATTCGGTCGGAATACAGATGCGGGTGTGTATACACAGTATCGGGGTTTTCCTGTAATTTATTACGGGACCAGTTTTCTGGAGTTGCCAGTTTGCTTTCCGTTTCGGCCATATTTCTTTATATCTTTCCTTGGCCGAAGATTGGTGGAGGAGGGCTTATTTGCATTTGTGCAAATTAGCTATTTGGAGGGTTGTCTTTGCATACTTTTGTATCATGATGGTTTCATGATGGAGCCCCATCCCTTGACCTTCCATGGTTTATGATTGCTTGACTTTTTGTAGCAATCATGGTTGTTGATTAGTTGATGGAGTGTGGTTTTGCTAGTGATGATGATTCTTGCATGATGACCATTCCTCTCACTTGCATTATTCTTGAGGCTGTCTTTTTTATGCTCACTCTCTCACTCTCTCACTCTCTTCACCTCATGGGGGCCGGCCATTTTGAGCAGGGGCTGCCCAATTTTTGTGGTGTGGGTTTTTGTTCATTTGGCTTTGCAAAAATTCCCAAAAAGTTCCATCTCCAAACTACATCTCATTCCTCCACCAAAAAGGCAACTCCCTAAACCCCAAAATGAGACATGAGTTCTACACGTATTCTACAGCAAACCTTGGGCACGTCGGCTCGCCAACTTCGTGCCCGAGTTGCCTCGGTATAGAGGTGGGAGCCCGTAAAAGAAGCAGGCGACGTGGTGCCCTTCCGGCGACTTGGTGAAGACCGGAGATTCCGCGGGGAGATCAGGACGACGACGAGAAGACCGAAGGACACGGATCGCTCGGTATATCTCTCTAACCCCTCTCTAGATAGCTAGGACTAGTTTAATGGCACGATCCGGGTTTATAGTGCGCGGTGGTGCCGGTTTGAAAAATCAAAGTAAATCACCGCTTCCGCATTCCGGCGTCGGATTGACGGCCGGGGCGCCGCCGTGCACTTACAGCCTCTTGGTGAGGGCTTCGATCCTTAGCGCGGGAAGGCAAGGAGTTGCCTGCTAAGGATGGATCGAGCAGGGTTGCTGCTCGGTTGCCTCTTGGTGAAGGTTTCGATCCTTAGCGCGGGAGGGCAAAGAGTTGCCTGCTAAGGATGGACCGAGTAGGGAAACTAGTCAGTTGCCTCTTGGTGAGGGTTTCGATACTTAGCGCGGGAGGGCAAGGAGTTGCCTACTAATAATGGACCGAGCAGGGTTGCTTCTCAGTTGCCTCTTGGTGAGGGCTTCGATCCTTAGCGCGGAAGGGCAAGGAGTTGCCTGCTAAGGATGGACCAAGCAGGACAGCTGCTCGGTGGCCTCTTGGTGAGGGCTTCGATCCTTAGTGCGGGAGGGCAAGAAGTTGCCTACTATGGATGGATCGAGCAGGGCAGCTGCTCGGTTGCCTCTTGGTGAGGGCTTCGATCCTCGGCGTCGTTGGGTAAGAGATTACCAGCCAAGGATGGACCGAGCAGGGAAGCTGCTCGGTGTCGCAGGGCTCTACTCGACCTTTCGAGATGTGTGAATATCAGGAAGGGTGACCGCCGGAGGCAACACATGGCAGAGGCGCATAGGTAAGGCGAGGCGTCACAGAATCCGCGCCTTTCCGACTTCGATTCGCCGAGAGACACAGGATACCCGCCATGTGGTAGCACAGCATTAGAAGAATCGATCGAATCTCAGGATTCGTGCCCATGCGCGCACAAATTTAGGCTTTTGGGGATTCGGCGTAGGCTATAAATAGAGAGGGAGACGCCAACTTTCCAGCGTTGCTTTTCGAGATGGCCGGGCATATTTATGAAATTGAAGAGATCATCACCTTCGACGACGTCTTCATGTATGACCAGTCCATAGCCGAAGACAGGTATCGGGGTGCAGTTCAGCGCCTCGAGGGTCACGTAGGCCGTCTCCTTTCTCGACCGTCGCCCCTCCTCCAGTTGCTGATGTACACAATTTGGAAGAGTTCCCCGGTGTTGTACAACCTCCTCTCTGAGGAGCTGCTGAACGAGGCGCTCAATAAAGTGCGCTCGATCTATGTACTCGGCCTTATCTCGAAGACCAAGCACGACCGATCCTTGGCCCTCATTTTGGAGTGCTTCCAAAAGAGGCAGATCGTAAGCCAGGCCGTAGAGGCGGAGCGCCGGGTGCCTCCGTGGCGTCCCCAGTTCGTGTGCGGCATCAGTAGGAGCGGGCTGCAGGGACTTGGGCCCAATTGGCGGAAATCTACTCTGAGTATCACCGGGATTACTTCCTCGATCCCGTTCCCCCTCTGTTGTAAATTTTCCCTTTTTCTTTTTATGTAAGGCTGAGGAGCCTACAATACCTTTCGAATGAATAAAATTCTCCTTTTTGCGATGCTCTATTGTTTACCTCTTATTATTAAATAGAAAAAACTTTAGAAAAATTTACATCGCTTTTGTGAAAGAAGAAATATACATTCATAGATATTCTTTTGAGAGGCACAGCTTGAGCTTTTCGGCATTGTAAGGCCGTGGAAATTTGCGACCGTTCGTGTCTTGTAAACGATAGGCTCCGTCGGGCAGGACCTCGGAGACGAGCAATGGACCGTCCCATTTCTGGGAGAACTTATGCAGCTTGCCTTGATCGACGAACTCGTTCCGCCTTAAGACTAAATCTCCAGTTTTGAAGAAGCGACGCTTGACTCGCGATGTAGGAGCGGGCTGTTTGCTGTTGATAAGCGGCAGCTCTGATCTGAGCCCGATCCCGTTTCTCTAACAATATGTCCAAGTTAGTCCGGAGGGCCAAGGTGTTGACCGTCGTCGAAGTGCTCGACCCTGTAACTGGGCAGCCCGATCTCCGCTGGGACCATTGCCTCGGTGCGCAAGGCCCATAAGACTCGGGGTAGTTCCTCGACCCAACTGCTCTGTCGTCCTTCTAGGCGTGTCCGAAGACCTTGGATGAGGTCCCGGTTAGCGACCTCGGCCTGCCCGTTGCACTGAGAATGCACGACCACGGCAAACTTCATAAGGATATGGTATTCGCTGCAGAATTCCTTAACTTTTCCGTTCTCGAAATTTGTCCTGTGGTCAGTGATGATACACCTCGGGATACCGAACCCGGAGTATTACATTGTTCTGCAGGAACTTGATAGTCATAGTGGCATCCGGTTTCCTGATGGGAACGGCCTTGATCCACTTCATGAAGTAGTCCACTGCGACGAGGACGTATTTGTGTCCTCCCGTACCTGTAGGGAACTAGCCTATCATGTCCATTCGCCACTGGGAAAACAGCCAGGGGAGGTTAGGGCTGTTAGCTCGATAGCTGGAAGGCGAGGTATGCTGCTATGAAGTTGGCAGCTTTTGCACCTCCTGACGAGCTTCTAGGAGTCCTGATAAATTGTCGGCCAATAGTACCCTTATAGCAGTGCCTTCTGGATTAAGGTGCGGGCCCCTTGGTGCGTGCCGCCAACCCCTTCGTGAATCTCACGGAGGATGTAGTCGGCCTCGTAGGGGTCGACGCACCGGAGCAGGGGTTGAGTGAAGGATTTCTTGTAGAGGTTCTCATTACTCCAGACGAAATGGAGAGCTTTGGCTCGGAGACGAAGGGCTTCCTCTCTATCTTCTGGGAGTGTACCTTCCTTCAGGAATTCCACGAAGGGCTTCCTCCAATCCCGGTCTTCTTCCCGGGTTGTGTACATTTGAAGCGAAGTCGCCCCGTCTTCCACGCTAGGTCATGGTAAGACCTCAAAGAGGATGTTTCTCTTGTTGTTTCCCGTGTAAAATGAAGCCAGCTTACTCAAGTCGTCGGCCTGGCCGTTTAGTTGTCTGGGGATCTGCTCAACTTGGACTTCGTCGAAGTCCTTTCGTAATCTTCTCACCTTGGCCAGATACTTCACCATCAGAGGCTCCCGTGCCTCGAATTGGCCGGTCAATTGGCCCCCAACTAGGGCTGAGTCGCTGCAGATCCGGATCGTTTTCAGCCCCACTCCGGAGGCTATCCGTAGTCCGGCCAGCAAGGCCTCGTATTCCGCTGCGTTGTTCAAGGCTTTGAACCCGAGCTTCAGAGAATACTCTATCTCTGCCTCGTTCGGGCTCCGAATGATGAGGCCGGCACCACGGCCTTCCTCGGTTGAGGACCCATCGACATAAAGGACCCAATCAGGGACAAAGTCGGGCGTCTCATCGGTTGAGGGTTGAGTTCCGGGGGCCGACATGGATTCTGCCTCTTTACTGGGGATGGTGCATTCGACGATAAAATCGGCCAGGACTTGTACCTTGATAGCCTGCCTCCGGCGGTATTTTATGTCGAACTGGGACAACTCCCACCTTCATTTCTCCAAACGACCATAGGACTCGGGGGAGGCGAGGATAGCCCCTAAAGGCCGCTCGGTAAGAACGAGGATGGTGTGCGCCTGGAAATAGTGCCGTATTTTCTTTAAGGCTACGATGAGTGCCAAGACGATCTTCTCTATGGCTGGGTACCTCGTTTCCACGTCCTTGAAAACTTGGCTCATATAGTATACCTGCTTCTGGACTCCCTCGACCTCCCAGACGAGCACCGAACCTGCAGCTTAGTCGGACACCGCTAGATATAGTGATAGCTCGTCCCCTTCAACTGGCCGGGTGAGCAGTGGAGGACTCGCAAGGTGACTCTTTAATTGCTCAGAGGCGGTCTGGCACTCCTCTGACCATTCGAACTTTGGTATCTTCTTTAGAGCTTTGAAGAACAGGAGGCACTTTTCCCCGGATCTTGACATGAAACGACTCAGAGCGGCTACCCGCCCTGTTATCCGCATGATTTCGACGTTAGTCTTGGGCTCGGCCATGTTGAGGATAGCGCTAATTTTCTCCGGGTTAGCCTCGATTCTACGGTGGGTGACCATGAAGCCGAGGAACTTTCCACTGGTGACCCCGAATGAACACTTGGCGGGGTTCAGCTTCATCTTGTATTTGCGAAGGACGTCGAAGGCCTCGCCCAGACCCATAGCGTGTTCATCTGACGAGGTCGATTTGACGAGCATGTCGTCGACGTAAACTTCCATGTTTCTGCCGATCTGTGGCTTGAACATCTGATTAACCAAGCGTTGGTACGTAGCCCCGACGTTTTTGAGGCCGAAGGGTATGACCTTATAGCAATATACCCCCCGGTCCGTTATGAATGCGGTGAGATCCTCGTCCGCCGGATTCATACGGATCTGGTTGTAGATGGAAAAATCATCCATGAAACTAAGTAGCTCGTGGCCTGCCGAACTGTCGACGAGCTAATCTATCAGAGGGAGGGGATAGTTGTATTTCGGGCAGGCCTTGTTGAGGTCAGCGAAGTCGACGCACATGCGCCACTTCCCGCTAGACTTTTTAGCCATGACTACATTCACCAACCATTCCGAGTAAGGCATGTTCCGAATGAAGTTGGCGATGAGGAGCCTGTCTACCTTGTCCTCGATCACTTTTTGTTTGATCGGGGCAAAGCTTTGGTTTTTCTGCCTGACGGGCCAGACCGTAGGGTCCACTTCGAGCTAATGTGATATGATTTTGGGGTCAATCCCAGGCATGTTGGCAGGCGCCCAGGCAAATATGTCCGAGTTATTTCTGAGGAAGTGGATCAGCTCGTCTCGGCGATTCCCCATCAAGAGAGACCCGATCTGGACGGTTTGCTCATTGTCCCCCTCTGCAAGGGGGACCTCAGTCAGTGGTTCCACTGGGGTTCCTCGGACCTCTTTTTGCTCGTCTCGAGTATCCAGGGAACCCTTGATATCATCCTCGCCCTCAAGGTCATTGTTTGGCCGTTCAGACGTAGATGTTGCTATGAAGCAAACCTTTGTGGTTCATTGGTTCCCGTAGGCCCAACCTGTCCCGCCTTGGTCGAGTGGGAACTTCATCGCTAGGTGGTAGGTTGATATCTGGGTCCAGAGGGAGTTCAGTGTCGGGCGACCTATAAGGATGTTGTAGGCCGATGGAATTCTCGTGACGATAAACTCCACAGGCACGGTGTGCGTACGGCCCATCTCCCCGATGTTAAGTTGGAGGGTGATTACCCCTTCCGTCGGGAAGGAATGGTTAGTGAACCCCGACAGGATGTGGGCGGTCGGCCTTAGGTCCGATGGGGTGAGTCCCATACGCAGAAAGCAGTCATAAATGAGAATGTCTGTCGAGCATCCCGAGTCGACCAATATCCTCTGCACTTCGTAGCGGTGGACCCAGACTGTGATCACCAAAGGGTCTTTATGAGGATGGGATATCCCATAGAGGTTCTCGTTGGTAAAGTGATCGGCTCGGTCGCTTTAGCCCTCTTCCTTAGGCTGCCGGTCCCCTCGACCGGTAAAGGGCGCCGCGTTTCGTCGGTCCCCGATGTACCCCCCGCTGACACGACCATGATTTGGCCGATTGTAAACTCGCCGAGAGGGGGATGGTGCTCTTGCTCACGGTCGGCTTGCCGCTTATCTCGCAAGTACCTTGCTTGGTACCCTGAGCGGATCAACTCCTCGATGTAGTCTCGGAGCTGCTTGCAGTTCTCGGTGGAGTGGCCCTGCGACCTGTGGAAAGCGTTGTAGGGGTCCTGGATACGCTTGGCCGCTCTATTCAAGACTAGAGGGAGTTTGAAGAACATCTCGCCTTTTGCCTCCTCCAACAGTTCCGTCTGGGAGACGTTG
This sequence comes from Agapanthus africanus, assembly GCA_030015575.1. Taxonomy (NCBI): domain Eukaryota; kingdom Viridiplantae; phylum Streptophyta; class Magnoliopsida; order Asparagales; family Amaryllidaceae; genus Agapanthus; species Agapanthus africanus. The sequence goes on along the minus strand of CM057341.1, from coordinate 95,455,468 downwards.
AGCGGGGTGTACTCCTGAAACTTCGAGGAGTAGGGTTTTGGCCGCTCAATCTTCTTTTTCTCCTCCCTGACCCTTCTCTTCTGATCAGCTTACTCTGTCCGGGGTAGGTTGGCGTTCACCTCGGACTCAAGCTGGATCTTACGTTCGGTCCAGGCCTTTACCTCGGCCATGGTCTTAGGTTGCGCTAATGCAAAGGAGCGTAGCCACTCCTTGTGCCTAAGACCCGACCTAAGGGCCGTAATGACCGTCTCGTCCCGGTACTCTGGGACCTCAAGGAAAGCGTTGTAGAAGCAGGTGACGTATCCTTTGAAGGATTCTTTGTCCCCGCTCTTTATGGTGAAGAGATGATCAACGGTCCGCTTCTGCCATCTATTCCCGACGAAATAACCGAGGAATTGGGTAGCCAGCTCGTCGAAAGTAGAGATCGAGCATGGCGTGAGTCCTCGGAACCAATATCGTCCAAAGCGGATGAGAGTGGCGGGGAAAGCACGGCATTGCGCAGCGTCAGAATTGTCCTGGAAACTCATCCCGGCTGTGAGCGCGTCCAAATGGTCTTTCGGGTTGGACTTTCCGTCGAAGAGGGAGACCTTCGGGGGCTTGTTCCGGGAGGAGACGTGGACGGCGAGTAGCTCTTTAGTGAAAGGCTTCGTGAGCGAGTTAGCGGAATATTTAGCCCCGTCACTTGATGGACGATTTTCCCAATGTATGCCCTCAATCTTCTTTTCGAAGGCGTCGAGTCGGTTGTGGTATCCCATCTATTCGCCATACTCTGATTTATGGCCTCTGCTGCTGGCGCCCTGCGCCTGGCCGCGGCTTCGGTTCCGTTCGATGAGGTTCCTTAGGTCCCCTGGCGAGGTCGCTTTCGAGCTACCGTGGTGAGTCCCGTCCGCGCGACCCTGTCCAGGGAAGGGGTGCCGATCAATCCTGGGAGCAGGTGAGCTGACCGACACCTCTTCGGGAGGGACAGGAGCGCGATGGGCCTCAGGGCGGGGTGCTATGGAAAGAGACCTCGGTGTGGAGCTGTGAGGCACCCACCGGGTCATCGAGTTGGTCGCCACGGGGGATCTGTGGCCGCCCGAGATAGCGAGGCGGCGCCCAGAAGTGCCGGAGTGGGTAATGTCTTCTCTCCCTATGTGTCGCTCCCGAGGTGGGGGAACGGCGACTTGGGGAGCTGGTCTCGCCGTTTGGACGTAGACAAGTGCATCCACGATGGACGCGAGCCGATAGAGCGTGAATGGCGTTCAGGGGAGGAGGGGATCTACCCACGTCTCCGTTGTGGGGAGGACGGCGGCTAGAGCTCGAGTCGTCGCGGTGATCACTCGCTATATGTTCGAGATCATAAGGTGAACTTTCGTTGAGTGGAACTAGATAATATTCCCACAGACGGCGCCAACTGATGGAGCTCTGGATCTCTTTCAGATGTTACCTTATGTTGATCCGCAGCGAGTGGTGACGAGCGGCTGAGATTGGATCCGAGGGTTTCTCCTTGGTGCGTGTGGATCTCAATGGGCTTGAAGTGGATGGAGCCGAGCTACCTGCAAGGAAGTCTCGGGGTGGTTGTGCCACCGAGAACCCTCCGATGATCAAGTTAGATGGGTTAGATGGTCAGAGTAGCGGCCTATTGGGGTGAAATTGCATTACCTGAGTCGTCTGAGAGAGGGGTTTATATAGTAGCAGTCGTGGGCTGGCGGGCGCGAGATTCACGCTGGCCGTTACGCCCCTGGCGTTACGCCTGCATGAAAGGCGGGATTTCCCATTAATGATGAGATGCGCTCGTTAATAGAGGAACGAGATGGCGTGGAACGCGGGATCGTGGGCGGCGGATATCTCGCGTCAGCAGAGATTCGCAGAGCCGTGGCGGAAACGCCTGTGATCGATGCTGTGGTTTGGTCGATAAGACCGAGGAAAATAAGCTTGGCGGGAGGCTCGGAGGCGAGCGGGAGGCCGAGTAGGCTTGGTTCATGTGATAGCTCGGAGGTGAGCTAGGAGTGCTGAGGGAACTCAGCGTGCGGGAGGGCTCGGAGGCGAGCCAATGGTTGTTTGTAAAGTGGGCATAGGAGTCGTCGGGAAGGCCACTGAAGGTCGAGAACATCCTCGGGTCGAAGGCCCGGGGCATTCTTCCAATGTACCGTTCCTGCTCCTTTCCCGCAAGTCCTGAGACACGTCATCTGCCACGCGTCACGATCTAAGGAGTGCTCGGTATCGAGCATCATCAGGATGGCAGTGATGGAGTTGTCGTGGGGCCCACGGGAGGCAAGGGCGAGGAGGTCCTCGGAGGTGAGGGACTTGCCGAGGGAGGCGGCGGCGTCAATTATCTTGCGGCCGAGGATGAGGCGGGTGGGTCCTATGTTGTACCTGGAGGTGGCGACGGAGGTGGCGGCCCACCACGTGGCGACGGAGGTGGCAGAAGTCGCCGAGGAGGAGTGGTAGCGGACGATATCGGAGATGACGGCGTGCTGTGCAACGGTGAACTGGCCGTAGTAGACAAGGTTGATCGTGTAATTTCCGTTTAGGAAAGGGCCTTTATGGTAATTTAGGATGGTGGATGGCTGCTGGACTAAGGCCAGCTTGTGCGGTGATCGTGGTGGCGGCTGCGGAGAAGAGGGAAAGGAGGAGGGATTGTATAGGCGCCATTTTTAAATTGTGGAGTGATTTTGAAATAATAATAATTAATTTTGTTGAGTGAATGAATTTGGAAAGAGAGGGTGGGTGGTTTATGTATAAGATGGATGTGGGGATTTTGTGTAAAAATGGAGAACAACTAGTGGAAGGGGTGGGGCCCAAGGGATGATGGAGGGTAATGATTGGTCGGTTTTGGTAGGCATTTTTGGTATTGACTTTGGTGGGCGAGGCCTCGGGTGGACTGCTGCGTGGGGACTGGGGACGGCGGGAGTTTTTATTATTATTTATTAATTTAGTTAATTTAATTAAATATATTTAATGGGCATTTTTAGTGAGTGGGTAGCAAGTGGCGGCGGCGGTTTAGCAAGTTTAGTTTTGAAATGTTGAGGCTCGGGGCCGCTCCCCTAAAAGAAAGTGGAATTTCAAGAACATGACAATGTTTGCGTACGGCAATACCATTTTTGTTCAGGGATATGAGGGCATGATTGTTGGGCTAATGTTTCATGAGATTTAAGGAGATTGTTCATTGAGTGAGGTACGTATTCACATGCATTATCAGATCTAAACATTTTGATTCTTTTATGGAACTGGGTATGAATCATGTTAGTAAAATTTTTGCATATATCGAATAAGTCAGCACGAGAACACATGAGTTATAACCAAGTGTAACGTGAGAACCCATCTATAAAACTCACATTGTATTTATAACCTGGTAGAGATGCAATGTGTGCAGGACCATAAATATTAGAATGCACTAAATGAAAATGTTCGGCAATATCATTATGCAATGGAAAAGGCAATGCAGACTATTTTGCAAACCGACAACCAGTACAGTTTTTTTGAACATGAAATGGAAAATACCCTAAAACTCCTGAATCAACTAATATTTTAAGACGAGAATTAAAGAGATACCCTAACCGTTTATGCCAAAGTGAGAAGGAGAAAAAGTTAAAACCAAAGGGTGATGGGATGGAAGATGAAGCTGTTTCAACTGATACAAATCGTCAACACTACGACCGGTCCCAATCTGCTGGCTGCTGCAGGTATCCTGCACATCACAAGAGATGGAATTAAATAAGATAGTATAAATGTAACGATCCTAAATTTCATATACCATTCCTTCCATTTTAATTCATAAAAGATGTTTTCTGATCTTGAATCGGGTTATACATAATTATTGTGAAATAAATGTAAGAAACTCTTTATAGCTCATTGATTAATATTCTCCGATGTTGTCCCATAACCCGTATGTTCGAATCTCATCTGCCTTTATTATTTTTAATTTCATTTTAACTTTTCGGAAGCAAGTGAATAAATGGTACATTTAAAACGTGATGAATACATTGCATGAAACTCGAGGCGATGACCTCAAGCGTGGCCGCCAATGAGCCGAGACCAGCGCCCCCTTGCTCAGTTCGAGCCCGTCTTTTTCACGGGCGACTCTTTGACTCCCATCAACTCTGTTTAATACTCCAAAACTCCTAAATCAATACAGAAACCCCCAGTTATTTGAAATACCCTTTTTACTCACTTTTAAATTCATTTGAAATTTTCTTTTTAACGCACCATACCTCATTCCCTCCTATAAATATCCTATTCTATCCTTCATCCCTATATATTTTTACCCTCAAATATTACACTCTAAAATTCTCAAGGCATGTAATTCCCTCAAGGAATCAAGCTCATCTTCACCTCGTGTCGCTCCCTCAAGCACGTTTCCGTTAAGCTCGGTCTCGAAATTCTTTCTCTTATCTACGCTACATTATAAGTTGCCGAGAGGAAGCCAGAAGTTCAAATTCGCCATACTCCGTTCATCGTCTGTCTCGGTTCTTCAAATCGAGACTGTCTTCATGTCGACATCCCCATCAGTACGCGCAAACTCGTAAGTCTTCTTCTCTTCTTTCTCTAATATTTATCCTTTTACTGAATCTTCGCGTTTGAAATATCACCATTTTTTTCACTACGTATGTCCATTCTTTCTTTTCCTCTCCTCTCAATCATTTAATCTCAAACAACCCTTAAAACGATAATCGATAAAGTGAAGTTGGTTTCTAACAATTCCTTTTAAATAATTTTTATCACAATTATCCTGCTAGATAAGTCACACTAACCTTTATAACACCACCTTAAAATATTATTCATCTCATTAATTTTGAAAGTGTTTAGAATTTCATGTATATAGCTAGATATACATCGAATATTTTCAAAAAAATACCATGAACTTTACATATAACCCTTTAATGATATCATGACCTATAATTCTAGAAAATTCATGGGGTAATGGCCTATCCCATTCACATACACTATGATTCATAACATGATATTTTAGATATAATGTTCTATTCTAAAAGAAACACTTTTCATTAAAATACCCCCACTTTATAAAAAATACGTTTTTTAATCGCTATTTGAAAAGCTTTGCAATTACGCCTCTAACACCCTCGTTAGGGGATCCATTTGCAGATGGTACGGGTTATCACACCTTCTGATAGTAGAACGAGATGCAGAACTCTTCATGAAGAATTCGATCTCGAAAAGAATAAAAAAAAAGATTTTAAAGAAATACAACTTTTAAAACAAATTAAATAATTGAAAAATTATATAAATCATAAATCCGTATTTTTTATGAAAACAAATTTTGAAAACTCTATTTTTAAATGAAAGATTAAAATTACACAAAAATACTATCAAGTTTCCAAAAGCAATAGTTTTCATTAAAATAAAATAAACTTTAAAAGTTAGAGTTTTACACTAAAATACGAAAAAATATAAAATAAGTTTTTATACCAAAAAATCTAGACTTTTTAAAATAATATATTTTTATTAAAAACTTATTCGAGACTTTAGGACGAATTAAAAACTTTCGAGAATTTTTAAATGACATTTTTACTAAAATACCCTGAAAGACTAGTCTAGATTACATGCTTAGATTACAGATTGGTTTAAGTGGTATCTTCTCTTATCAGTTGTCTCGAGATTGCCGGAGACAATGATGCACCACTTGTCTCTTCCTAAATATAGATAGTAAGTTTAGGGTAGAAATTATCCAATAATAATCGTCTTTGAAAAAGACACAAATCCTGCCGTTCATGTGCAGCGTTATCGATATTTTCCAAACTCAAGAAATTTATAAGATTTAAATCTATCAATAAGATGTGAGTATAACCTGAATACAAACTCGAACTTAATTTGAACTCGAACTTGATTTGAACTTGAACTCGAATCCAAACATGAACCTAATCTTAAACTTGAACTTGAACACCTAACTTGACTTGACCCATGATTGCAACTGACATGAATCGCATTCTACTTAAGTTACTCATTTTCATTCTTCACCTTTTGCAATCTATGGTTTCGATCAAGACTTGTAATTTAAATTATAAATTAATATACACGGGGACAAAGGGTAGTCTAGTAAAGAATGTATATCGCGGTACGAGAATCCACTAAAAACCACCTAACATGAATCAATGTGTTGTTGTCCCGTGGCTTCACGAGGCCTTGAACGGAACATGTTGTTGGTCTGTGGTCTCAGGAACTACTCTTGTATATACACGCATGGCTTCTTTACCGAACTACAAATAACACGTTAGAATAGAGTAATCGAGTTTACATACATTGTCATGCTTTTATATAACGCCATACTTAAGAGATATTACCATGCTCACGTTTAAAAGACACATTTACCTATATGTTACAACACAATAAAATTCATATTCAACTTATATGTTATTCTTTATCATATTCACATTCATATTTCTTTTTGGAGACTTACCGAGCGCTAGTTCGCTGATGAGATTCCTTTTTTCTTTGTTTCCTTAGAATGTTCGTCAGATACCGGAGAGATTGAACTAAGTTCAAAGGTTTACCCTCAGCTCAAAGCACAGACTAACTTCTAGTTTCATTCGGCGGTTTATTTTCAGCATGTCACCTATTAGGCATTTTCATTACACTTTTATTTTCAATTATCTTGTATCAAAACTTTGTGGAAGTTGAATGTAAATAAAGTTGTAGAAGTTTTATTTCACTTGTCAAATTTTCTTGTATGTTATATTGCTTATAAACGCTTAGCATATTTATTGCGGGAAATGAACTTCTCGGAATAAATATGTCACGGACTTTTCACGTACCTGCTTCCGTCTTTTGAGGAAGCGGGGCGCTACAATAACACGAATCGGCTAATTTACTGATGGAAATAAGATTCATGGTGAGTTATGAAACACATAGAACAAATGATAAAGTAAGTGAAATGGACGAACCAGGGGTTGGTGTAATGTTGCCGCACTGTGTGACTGTAAGAGGGGCACTGTTAGCAGTATAAATGAATGAAGATTTCACAGAGGTGGAATTTTGAAGTACAAAAGAATTGGAAGTCATATGATGAGAGACACCTGAGTCAAATATCTAAGGAGTTAAGTTACTCGAAGTGGCAGATAGTGAAGCACCAGTAATCCAAAGTTTTGAGCAACGAGATTTGCATGTTCCAAGAGTTGAAATGGAGAAAGAGAGCCAAAACTCTGCGGGGGCTGTGGTGCAGGAGACGATGAGATAGTTGTGAGTTGAGTGCCTGCTGGAGGGACATAGGCAGCAGCTATAGAACGGGAACGGTATGAAGACCGAGTCGGACAGTCTCGTAACCAAGTAATGTAGAAGGAAGAGATTCATGGACAGGGGGAGGACGAAATTGTTCACAACCACGATTATTATTATTTCCTCGATTAGATGCAGGTGGATGGGATTATGCAGCAAGTACTGTAGCGGGAGTAGATGTGGAAGATGGTGCAGTCACCTTAAGAAGTTGCAGGCGTGTCTCTTCAGATGTAAACTCAGCAACGGCATCGATTAGTCGTGGAAGTGGAGATCGATGAAGAATGCGAGCTCGAAGAGGCTCGAATTCGGGACATAAACACATTACAGAGTGATAAAGACGATGTTGATTGCGTTGTGTCTCAAATTCTCGAGCAAACTCAGGCAGTGTTCAAGGGATAATAACATCCATAGTCTGTAGTTCTTTCCAATAGTTGGTAAGAAGGTTGAAAAATTCTTGAATAGATCGATCGTCCTGACATGCATCGTGAAGGGCCTGATGTAGCTGATATTCTCGTGCGGCTCCTGTCTGCACAAATATCTGAGAGAGGGCCGCTCACTGTTCACGTGAGGTAGAAAGTCTACTAATAGAGAGGCGGATGGAAACTGAGACTAATCGCATGATTTAAGCCATGATCTGCTGATCTGTGCGAATCCACTGCTAATATAAAGGTGACGAATCAATAGAGCTGACATAGAGCCGACGGACAATGTATCAGATGTCGGTGCAGAAGGTGCAGCAGGCTGAGTAGGGCACGGTAGAGAGCCATCAACGTACTCCCATAATGTAAAAGCATGAAAACTATACTGCATGATTAACGCATAGGCCGTATAATTTTCAACTCCGGTGAGTTGAATATCGATTGCCGGATAGTTTCATAATCCCTGCTTGTTCATTTTTTTTAACATATCAACTTTCCTAGGTTCTCCTTCTCCACTTTTATCGTACTTCTTGATCACAAAGTATACTAAATATGAAATATTAAAATAAACTTACAGCTCAACAAATTGATTGAGTCAGCTGGTGTGTATTTATAACTAGGTCAGCCCCTTCTCCTCTCTTCTTCCCCTTTGCTCATTCTAGTTTTGAGATCCTAATTAATCTCCGATGGAAAATATGCCGATGGACTCCAACTTCAAGAAATCCTGATTTCCTCCTCGATCGCAACAAGAAGCGCGAGGCGCTGGTGGCTGCAAGGCGAGTGCAATAGATCAGAGGTCGTCGATGGCGGCTACGATCAGAGGACGTCGATCAGAGGGCGACCGATTGATCAGAGGGAGTCGAGGGTGATGGCGGCAAGGGCCAGGCGACAGCGTTGAGGGAGTCGCGAACGTGAGCGAGTACGGCGAGGCACCTGGACGGCCTTGAAGTCGAGGTGTTGATGAGGCAGAGCTCGTAGCCGGAAGGATGAAGATGCGGCGCTGGGTTGAGTGAGGAGGAAGTTTGTAAATTAGGGTTAGGGTTTTGTAATTATTGCTCTCATACCATATTAGTTTTGGGGAGAATATGATTTATTGGTGTTCTCAATATGTTTGATATACATGTATATAAAGAAGTCAATGGAAAAGTCTAGAATATAATGAGAGCCAAGAATATAATGAAAAGTTTATAATACACGGGAAAAATCTAGAATACACGACATATCTTAATAGTGGAGATTCCTCTCAATCTAATCCATTGATGAATAGATGGTGTGATGGATTTTGTATCTAACCATACATTCTACAATGAATGATGCGATTAATACAAGTGGTCTCTCCGCTATAAATAATAGTGCAGTGAAATGTTGTGATCAGGCCTAACAAGAACAAGACGTTTCTAGGAGCTTTTGCACTCTCTTTGTATTTTCTCCTCTCTTTTTTGTTTACTTAGATTTGATTTTTTTTTAAATGGTTCAAGTCTTTTGGGCCTAAAAGATGGCGTACTTAGGTCCCCGGGTTTAATCCGCTTGAGGAAATCATCAAGTCATCCTTCCTCAGAATAATGCTATGAATATCGCTAGAGAAAGGCTCGGTTTTCGGGGGAATAAGATCTACTCAAGTTAACCAAATTGAAAGATCTTTATTCAGCTTTGCCCTAAAGAATCCCTATATAATGGTGCTTATGAAAAAGAAATTCATTTTGTTCGATTGTCTGTTTATCTCATCAGTGAGGTTTTATTCTCAGGCACCCTCGTAACGTGGATGTGGTGTGTGATGACTTATTATGACAGCTATCAGAGCACCGCTCGCTTGTGCCTTTGCTCTTAGAAGAGTTGTATCGAGCGCTTGACAATCCTTGTGAGAAAAAAGGTTTCCCCAGGAGCCGAGAGCTTCTTTATGTATGTATCTTCGGTGTAGTAATCACCTTTTATCTTCTTGTTCTTTGTTTCATAGGTCTTGTTGATGGAGCATCTGCCTCTGACGATTGCTCGCCCCAATTTTTTGGTTTGGTTATTACTAATGTATTGAAGTCATGGATATTGCTCTGACGTATTCATGAAATATGGACTGCTCTTTCAATCAGGATATTGTTTGAAAGGTGGATTGACTGAGGTCTTCATCATTTTTTTGTTTACTTTACGGGTAGAACACACATTATCCTTCCATTATTTGAACGTGGTGTGGTATACCAGCATGCCCGAGTAGCAAGACAGTTTGGTTATATGCAACCGGTCTCTTTGTCGGATCCCGTCCCTTCTAAATATCTTCTTTTCAAACAGGTTTCGGTTCAAGAAGTGATAGTGCTCGATATTGACGATCCCCAAGATCGATCATGACACGTGGCAGGTGACGTGTCCCAGAACTCAGCAGAAAGGGCCCGCAGGGGCCGATCAGGCCATCCCGTGCCCGACCAGCAAGCCCAAGCTAGCCCCTCTTGGGGCCCCTGCAAATTGGCCTCCTCGGTTTCTCAGCTCGCCTCCGAGCTACCACAAGACCAAAACTCCTCGGCCTCCTTGCTCGTCTCCGAGCTCCCGCCAAGGACGTCTTCCTCGGCCCTCCGACCTACTCCCAGACGTAACCGCCGCTCCGCGAATCTCGCCACGCACGGATTTTATGCCAGCAACGTCCCACGTTACACGCCATCACGATCCCCGTTATGGGAGTTCCGCTCTTCATGCGGACGTGACGTCGGGAGCGTAACGGTCGGCGAGATTCTCGTGCCCGCTGCTGCGTGCTCCACCGCTATATAAACCCCCATCACAGAGGGGTCAGATAAGCCATTTTTTACACTTTTATGCCGTTACTCTGTTCGGATTTCCCCTCTAACTTGAGCGTCGGAGGGTCCCCGGTGGTACCAAACTACCCCGGAACATCCTTGCAGGTACTCGGCAACAGCTTCCTCACCACACCTCTTCCTCCAAAAACCCATTGAGACCCACACGCAACGAAGGATAATCGGTCAAGTTCTCCGCGAGATCAACGAAAGACAACATCTGACGGAGGCCCGAAAAGGAGCTCCATCAGTTGGTGCCGTCTGTGGGAACAATAACTCCACAAAATACAAAGTTGGCATTCCGATCTCTGCCCACATGACAACCGATTCCCCTAAACAACCAAACGCCCGCTGTCGCCTCCCTTGCAACGGAGACACGGGCGAACCTTCGCCTAAGGTCGCCGATCTTCCCGCTGGCTGGCGTCTCACAGGCTCCAGCGGCCGCCCGAGCAAAAGGCTAGGGGCCAAGAGCCCATCACCTTTGGCGACGAGGATCTACACGGCATATCCATGCCCCACAGCGACCCGCTGGTGATCGTAGCGCAAATTCACCGATATGAGGTCCACCGAATACTCATCGATTCGGGCAGCTCGGCGGACATCCTCTTCCACGACTGCTTTTTGCGTATGGGGCTGGCCCCAGCAGACCTGAGACCGACCTCCCACGTCCTCTCGGGGTTCACCAACCACTCCGTCCCAGCACAAGGGGCGGTCACCCTACAGTTCACGATCGGGAAGCCCGGCCGCACGCGCACACTTCCTATGGACTTCATTGTGGCTAGGGTCCCATCGGCCTACAACGTCCTCCTTGGAAGGCCGACGCTGAACTCCTTCCAGGCCCAGATTTCGACATACCACCTGGCGATAAAATTCCCCCTTGATCAGGATGGGGTAGGCCGGGCATACGGGAGCCAGCGGGTCACGGAGGTAGGCCTGACAGAGGCATCTTCCCCCAAGCAGCACACTGATAGCGCCGATGCATGCGGCGACATTAAAGGGTCCCTGGACACCCGGGACGAGTGGAAGGAGGTCCGTGGGGCACCGGTCGAGCCGCTGACCGAGGTGCCCTTAGCGGAAGGAGACCCAGGAAAGACCGTCCAGGTCGGGTCACTCGTGACGGGAATTCAGCGGGATGACCTGATCGAGTTCCTCCGAAGCAATTCCGACGTCTTCGCCTGGGCACCGGCAGACATGCTTGGGATCGACCCCAAAATCATCTCCCAAAAGCTCGGAGTTGATCCTACGGCCCGACCCGTCAGGCAGAAGAAAAGAAGCTTCGCCCCGGTCAAACAGAAGGCTATCGAAGAGGAAGTTGACCGGCTCCTCGTCGCCAACTTCATCAGGAATGTGCCCTACTCGGAGTGGCTGGCAAACGTGGTCCCGGTCAAGAAGTCGAGTAGGAAGTGGCATATGTGCGTCGACTTCACCGACCTCAACAAGGCCTGCCCCAAGGACAACTTCCCGCTCCCCCGCATAGATCAGCTTGTCGACAGCTCGGCCGGGCACGAGCTTCTGAGCTTCATGGACGCTTTCTCCGGCTATAACCAAATCCGCATGAATCCTGATGACGAAGATATGACCGGGGGGTGTGCTGCTACAGAGCGATGCCCTTCGGCCTCAAGAATGCCGGGGCCACATACCAGAGGCTGGTCAACCGCATGTTCAAGCCACAGATCGGCAGGAACATGGAAGCCTACGTTGACGACATGCTCGTCAAGTCTGTCTCGTCGGACGACCATGTCACGGACCTGGGCGAGGCGTTTGGGGTGCTCCGCAAATTCAACATGAAGCTGAACCCCGCCAAGTGTGCGTTCGGAGTCACCGGAGGGAAATTCCTCAGGTTCATGGTCACTCACTGCGGAATTGAAGCTAACCCAGAGAAGATCGACGTCATCCTGAGCATGACCGCACCCAAGAACAACGTCGAGATCATGCGGCTTACAGGGCGGGTCGCTGCTCTGAGCCGTTTCATATCCAGGTCGGGGGAGAAATGCCTCCTGTTCTTCAAAGCGCTGAGGAAAATTCCGAGGTTCAAGTGATCGGAAGATTGCCAAGCCGCCTTCGACCAACTGAAGAGGCACCTCGTAACACCGCCCCTGCTCACCCGGCCCGTAGAAAGGGACGAGCTATCGTTGTACCTGGCAGTATCCGACTAAGCAGCAGGCTCGGTGCTCGTCTGAGAGGCCGAGGGGGCACAGAAGCCAGTGTACTATGTGAGCCATGTGTTCAAGGACGCGGAGACGAGATACCCCGCCATAGAGAAGATTGTCCTGGCCCTCGTAGTAACCTCGCGGAAACTGCGGCACTACTTCCAAGCACACAATCACCGTCCTCACTGAGCGCCCATTGGGGGCTATCCTGGCATCACCGGAGTCCTCAGGCCGTCTAGATAAATGGAGATGGGAGCTATCTCAATTCGACATAAGGTATCGCCCGAGGAAAGCCATCAAGGCGCAGGCCCTGGTCAATTTCATCGTTGAATACACTATCCCTAGCAGGAAGCCGGATTCCACGCTGCCCTTCACAGCCCGGCATCCCGTCCGGGAAGGCCCTAGCTCAGCTCCGGAGTGGGTCATCTACGTCGACGGGTCTTCTACCGAGGAAGGCTGCGGTGCCGGCCTCATTATCCGGGGCCCAAACGAAGCCGAGATGGAGTATTCCTTGAGGCTCGGTTTCAAAGCGTCAAACAACGCAGCGGAGTACAAAGCCCTCTTAGCCGGACTGCGCATGGCCGTCGAGCTGGGGCTGAAGATCATCCGAGTCCGCAGCGACTCAGCCCTAGTTGTCGGCCAAGTGACTGGCCGCTTCGAGGCTCGGGAGCCCTTAATGATGAAGTACCTAGACGAGGTGAGGAAGCTCCGAAAAGACTTCGACGAAGTCCAGATGGAACAAATACCCAGGCAAATGAATGCTCAAGCAGACGCCCTGAGCAAGCTGGCTTCATCATACTCGGCCAACAATAGGCGGTCAATACTCTTTGAAACCTTGACCCGACCCAGCGTGGGAGATGAGGCGGCGACACTCCAAGTATACACGGCGCAGGAGAACGACCGGGATTGGAGGAAACCCCTCGTGGAATTCCTGAAGGACGGCACGCTCCCGGAGGACAGAGCGGCCGCCCGCCGCCTCCAGGCCAGAGCCACCCACTTCGTCTGGAGCAACGGGAACCTCTACAAGAAGGCCTTCACCCAGCCCTTGCTCCGGTGCGTTGACCCCCACGAAGCCGACTACGTCCTGCGGGAAATCCATGAAGGGGTGGGCGGCGCACACCAGGGGGCTCGAACCTTGATCCAAAAGGCACTACTCCAGGGGTACTACTGGCCCACCATGCATGAGGACGCCCTAAATATGGTCAGGAGGTGCAAGAGCTGCCAACTCCACGGCAGTATTCCCCGCCTCCCGGCTACCGAGCTAACTGCCCTGACGTCCCCGTGGCCATTCGCCCAGTGGGGATTGGATATGATCGGCCAGTTCCCAACCGGAACTGGCGGGCATAAATACGTCCTCGTCGCGGTTGACTACTTCACCAAGTGGATCGAGTGCCCATCAGGAAATCGGACGCCGCCACAACCATCAAGTTCCTCCAAAACAACCTGATACACCGATTCGGTATCCCGAGGTGCATCATCATCGACCACGGGACGAACTTCGAGAATGAGAAAGTAAGGGACTTCTGCAAAGAGTACCATATCTTCATGAAGTTCGCCGCGGTCGCGCATCCCCAATGTAACGGGCAGGCCGAGGTCGCTAACTGGGACGTCCTCCGGGGTCTCCGAACCCGTCTGGAAGGGAGACAAGGCAGTTGGGTCGAGGAGCTACCCCGGGTCTTATGGGCCCTGCGCACGTCAAAAAAGACTCCTACCGGGGAGACCCCTTTCAGCCTCTGCTACGGGACCGAAGCGATGGTCCCAGCGGAGATCGGGCTACCCAGTCACCGGGTCGAGCACTTCGACGATGACGCAAGCACCATGGCACTACGAACCAACCTCGACATATTGTTGGAGAAAAGGGATCGGGCCCAGATCAGAGCCGCCGCCTATCAACAGCAGACAGCCCGATACTACAACGCTCGGGTAAAACACCGCTCCTCCAGGACCGGGGACCTAGTCCTGCGGCAGAACGAATTCATCGACCAAGGCAGGATTCACAAGTTCTCCCCAAAGTGGGAAGGTCCTTTCCTCGTCTTCGAAATGCTCCCCGGCAAAGCCTACCGCCTACAGGACGCGGACGGACGGAAGCTCCCTCAGCCTTACAACGCCGAGAAGCTCAAGTTATACCAATAAGGTCAAAGCTAGCGAAGCGTCGCACCCCAGCTACCACTCGAGATTTCCCTTTAACAAGATGGTGTAAAGCGTTGTCTAGAATTCCTACCCATACGAATAAAGAAACTTCTAATCTTTTTCCCCGGTAGAGTTCCCCATGTACAACGAAAAAGCCCTCCCAGAAGCGGTCGAGCCCGAGGTTCCCTCGCTCGGCTGTCCCCTGCAGGCAGCTTCCCTGCCGCAATGCCGGGGATCATGAAGCCCTCCCAGAGGCAGTCGAGCCCGAGGCTCCCTCGCTCGGCTATCCCCTGCGGGCAGCTTCCCTGCCGCAACGCCGGGGATCAAGAAGCCCTCCCAGAGGCAGTCGAGCCAGAGGTCCCCTCGCTCGGCTATCTTTTCAGGACAAAAGCCCTCGCCAAGAGGCACCGGGCGGTAACCCTACCCGGCCAAGGGTCCTTGGTAGGCTTCTTACATCCTTATAGCTCTTCCCGCGCCAAGGACCAAAGTCCTCCCAGAGGCAGTCGGGTCCTTGCTCGGCTATCCCCGGCTGGTAGCTTCCTACCATAACCGACAGGGATCAAAGTCCTCGCCAAGAGGCACTGGGCAGTAACCCTGCTCGGTCCCCGTCCTGAAGGATAAAAGCCCTCGCAAGAGGCAACCGAGCAGCAACCCTGCTTGATCTACTCCGGCTGGTAGCTCCCTACCCCCGACGTCAGGGATCAAAGGCCCTCACAAGAGGCACCAGAGCGGCTACCCCGCTCATTTATCCTAGGCTGGTAGTTGCCTACCCATGACGCCATAGATCAAAGCCCTCACCAAGAGGCAACCGCGCATCCTCACTGCCCGGTCATTCTTGATGGCCCTCCGCAGCCCTCCTCGCGCTAAGGCCCAAAGTCCTCCCAAAGCCTGTCGAGCCCTTGCTCGGCTATCCCCAGCTGGTAGCTTCCTGCCACAACCGACAAGGATCAAAGCCCTCGCAAGAGGCAACCAAACAGCTACCCTACTCGATCAAGCCCGGCCGGTAGCCCTGTGGCCATACATGAGGATCCAAGACACCCGGAAGGACGGCAGGTTCATCCAAGTCTGAACGATCTCCCATCGACCTCGGGGGCCATACATGAGGATACCTCCGCGGCAGCGCTTGACACATTCGCCGGCTGGTGATTGGAGTCAACTCGACAGGAGATCGCCAGACAAATGGCCAACCTGACACGGAAACACAACAGTACAAGCAAGGATATCCTACGAACGTCCTTCACACACAAAAGTCAAAATGCAAACCGTCGAATCAAGGATTTCTCTTTTATTGCTAAAATCAAGGTCTTTACAAAGGGTATTCGGGAGGGCCCCAGCCCTACAAACTGCCCGGAAGCTTACTTCGGCCACTTCATCGTCGGCGTCACGGCCCAAGGCCCTACCACCGGAGACTTTGCCACCAGGGGCATGCCCTGCTTCCCTCGCCATCTCTCACCGGTGGCCTCACCGCCGGAAGCGGGACCCGAGCACGGAGTTCACCATCGTCGAACTCGGGAAGCTGTTCCTTCACGGCGTCCAGAGCCTTGTTCCACGCGACGGCAGAATACTCCCCGAGCTCGGCGTAAAACTGCTCTGATACCTTATACTCGGCCACAGCTTTCTTAGCCCGAGCCTCGGCAACTTGGGCCTTCAGCAGCGCCGCCTCGGCGTCTCCCCTGCTGGTGTCCCTCTCTTTTTCCAATGCCGCAAAGCGTTCGGCCATGTCTGCCAGCTTTCTATCGGCAACCCGGAGAGACGCGTTCAAACGACGAAGAGCACCCCGAGTCGCTGAGTTGGCAAGCTCCCAGCCTCCGCCCGGCCCGCCACAACGTCAGCCTTTTCCCTCTCCTGGCGCAAGTCACGTTGCAAAATCTCGACCTCCGAAGGGAACGCCTCCACTGGCCTCGGGGCGTGGAACGCCCCCTCGGCCTCCATGCGAGTGGCAAGGGCGCAGTGTTGAAGAACCTGACAGAAAGCCGATGAGAAACCAGGAAGCACCCGAACCAAGGGGAGGCATACCAAGACAAATACGCGTGGAGGGATTCGTACCTAGACCGCCCCTTGCGCCATGGCCTCCAATTGATCCCTCAAGGAGCCACACGGAAGCTTTCCCCCGGCCGACTCCTCTATCCCGCGAGCAGGCCGGCGGCGACAGAAAGCCCAGTCGGAACCGTGAAGACGGAGCCCCCTTCCTGCACAGGAATCCCTTCAGGGGCCTTCGACGACGGCGCGCGAGAAACTGCCCTCTTCCTCTTGAGAAGGGGCCTTCCCTCGCTCTTCCCCCCGTCCCCAGTCTGGGACTCGGGCAACTGCCGACGACTCTGGCTGCCGCCAAAGAAACCACCAGATGCCGTCGACGAAATGGACGGCCCTGCCACCGGCAGAGGATCCGGCGGAGGGCGCGAGCTGGCCGGGGGCTCGGCTATGCCACTGGTTTCCTCCCGGCACGGGCCGCCCGAAGAGTGGGATCGAACCATGTATCCCAAAGGAAGAAGAACGCCGAGCGGCAGCGACTCAAGGAAGAAGGGAAATGAAAAGTTGGGGGCCCTGAGGCGGGCCCCGCCCCCGTTTTATCACCACGTGCGGCCGCATCCAACGGCGCCCATCATCTCCCACCGAAACGGCTCCTCGCGCCCAGCAGCTCCGATTGTTCCACGTGGCAACCCAGCGCTGGATCGTGTCCCATCAGACGCCGCAGACCTGCGCGCGTCGCATCGGCTAATCGACGCTCGACACGTGAACCGTCGCTTCAACTGCAGAGTCACGAACCGGCGCACCTCTTTTAAATGCAAAGATCTCGCCTTGATTCGCTAGCGGAAAAGACAACCGACGGCCCGAGGGCTCGCCCCGACGAAACCATAGAAAGGATCTCACCTCGGGAGGCCCGGCAATCCACTCCTGACCCGACCACTAGCTGGTCGGGACAAGAGTGGGGGGCTAATGATAGCGCTCGATATTGGCGATCCCCAAGATCATGACATGTGGCAGGTGATGTGTCCCAGAACTCAGAAGAAAGGGCTCGGAGGGGCCGACCAGGCCACCCCGTGCCCGACCAGCAAGCCCAAGCTGGCCCCCCTTGGGGCCCCTGCAAATTGGCCTCCTCGGTCTTTCAGCTCTCCCCCGAGCTACCACAAGACCAAGACTCCTCGGTCTCCTTGCTCGTCCCCGAGCTCCCGCCGAGGACGTCTTCTTCGGCCCTCCGACCTACTCCTAGGCGTAACCGCCGCTCCGCGAATCTCGCCACGCGAGGATTTTACGCCAGCAACGTCCTACGTTCCACGCCATCACGATCCCTGTTATGGGCGATCCGCTCTTCACGCGGGCGTGACGTCGGGAGCATAACGGTCGGCGAGATTCTCGCGCCCGCTGCTGCGTGCTCCATCGCTATATAAACCCCCATCACAGAGGGGTCAGGTAAGCCATTTTTTACACTTTTATGCTTTTACCCTGTTCGGATTTTCCCTCTAACTTGAGCGTCGGAGGGTCCTCGGTGGTACCAAACAACCCCGGGATTTCCTTGCATGTACTCGGCAACAGCTTCCTCACCACACCTCTTCCTCCAAAAACCCATTGAGACCCACACGCAACGAAGGATAATCGGTCAAGTTCCCCGCGAGATCAACGGAAGACAACATCTAACGGAGGCCCGAAAAGGAGCTCCATCAAGAAGTGAACAGAAAGGATTGGTAAAATGTGATGTCATCGGTGCCCTTATTTCTTCTTCATATCCCTTGATTGTCGATGGTATATCAAGTGGTTAGCGGGTGCAAGAGGTCCTTTCGAAGGAGGAGCATTTAAAGAATTCGTTAGCTTAAATATTTTAGCGAAAATGTTTTTTTAAAAAAACTTTTTCTGAATTTTTTTTATTTTGAATTGAAAAAATGATACAAGAATTTTTAAAAAATTTTTGCTTCAACTCCATAGACTCGACAGCCTAAGACACAGCAAACCTTTTTTAAGCATAAGACTAAAACATTTTATGGATTTGCCATATGTAAATCCGAAATCCATTATGTAGAGTGTTTTTTCACCCCATGGATATTGATACGCTCGCGTGTCAGGCGTGTATAAATTTCTCCTGCCCGTTGTAGGTAAGCGTTTATTGATTGTGGATAATCTAATCTACAACATCCAGGGACAAAACTATTGTTAATTACCCTTTAATTTGACACGAATGAACCTCTGATTAACGAGTCGTACGGATCATGCGAACTCGGTGTGAATGTGCGTGCTTACACATAAAAAATTGTTTTGTTTTGTTTTTATTTATCTAGAAAAAGTGACACGACAAGGGTGAGGTACCCGGGTTGGGTGCCTCCCCGAAGTGGGAATATGGGGCGGGTGCCTCCCATGGGGGCTCCTGCGTTGGGCGCCTCCCTCGGGGGCACCCGGCGTCAGCTATTTCCGACGTTATATGTGTTTGTGTGTTTTGTGTGTTTTCTTGAAAAAAGGATTAAGTTTGGAATTTCGACAAAATTTCGACGGAATAACCGCTAGATTATGTTAGTTTTAGATGAAATATAGACCGCAATCTATATTTCTTTATCGGGTGAAGCACGGGTAAACACCCGTGTTTGAAGATGTTGGATGTATATGCCCTCGAACCCACAACTGGTGGTAAACCGACCGCAAGTCAATTTTCGAGAAATGTCCCGCACCCTGGAGCTAATCAAATAAATCATCGACGCGAGGTAAAGGATATTTGTTCCGTATAGTAACCTGATTCAACTGACGATAATCGATGCACCAACACAAACTGCCGTCTTTCTTCTTAACGAACAGGACATGAGCTCCCCAAGGTGACACACTCGGATGAATAAGCCCTTTATCCAACAAATCTTGCAACTGATCCTTCAGTTCTTTACGCTCCGCCGGGTCCATCCGATATGACGGTATAGAAAAAGGCTCCGTGCCGAGAATCAAGTCAAAACAGAACTCAACATCGCGCTCTAGCGACAAACCAAGGAACTTGTCAGGAAAGATATCTTGAAATTCTCTCACAATCGGGACCTAGTCCAATGGGACCTCTGGGGCTCTAACATCACAAACATACACTAAGAATCCTTGACATCCTTTCCTCAAGAACGGAGTAGCGCGAAGAGAAAAATTCAAACTGGGAAGGGTGACGCTACGGTCTCCCTGAATAACAAGAACCGGCTCACCCAGAAAACTAAATCTGACTGCCTTCTCGCGGCAGTCCACGGATGCATAACATGTGGCTAACCAATCCAAGACCAGAAGAACTTCGAAGTCCAACAAAATCGAGAAGAATCAAATTGACAGAAGAATCCCTATCTCCGATATGAACAAAACAAACATGAACGAAAACATTTCGAGCGACAAAAGATTAGCCTACGGAAGAAATCACAACAAGCGGCTGATTTAGCAAGGACTAATATCAGCTAAACTTCGATACAAAATATGTGGATACCATTTCAAACGACACCAGAAAGAAATACGCATCGGAAGAAAACACCGAAATAATACCGGTCACAACGGCGTCTATCTAACCGCCTTTGAGATGGCATACCGGTACAAATCCACTTCGGTCGCGAAACAACCGAAGTCTCAGAAATGCGCTCCTCCAATAGTAATATCACATCCATAGCAGCGGCGTAAGTGTCAAAAGGCTAGCGCCGATCGCAAGAAACCACTGCGCGTCAAGTCCCCACACAAACCTCTTATGCGTTTCTCTTCAGTGTCCACTAGGTAAGGAACATATCAGGACAGCTGAGTAAACTGAATGTCGTACTCGGACACTGTCATCCCTGAAGTCTTACGCAAAGGCTCGAAACTACGAGCTCGGGCATTTCGAACGCTCTCCGAAAGGAAACAAGCAAGAAATATAGCTGTGAACTTATCCTAAGTGATAGGAGGAAGACCTGCAACTCGGCCTCTCTCAACTGACTCGCACCACGTCTGAGCATGATCTTTCTAGACGAAAACTCGCAAACTCAATCCATATCTCGTCAGAACATCTCTATGAATGACAAATCCTAACCATCCTGTCGAAGATTGTCTGCGGATACTTCACTCCATCTGTGCCAGTGAAAACTGGAGGCTTCAGCCTCACAAACTCCTGCATGGATATGGAAATAATCTCGGTAACAACAGAAACAGCTGCCTGAGCAGTAGGTATAATCACAGTCCCCGCAATAGGAGGGACATCATCGGCTCTCGGAGCTCGGCTAGTCTCAACTAACGATCCAACCATTCTTTCGAAAGTCCTGAATACTCGACTCCAGCCTAGCTATCCAACCTGGAAAAGGCAGATCAATCTGTCCCTAAGGGATAGGCGTACCGCCCTGATCGGTTCTCGTCTCAAATGAGACTGCTCAAATCTCATCCCTGGCGACAGCCCTCTGGCCCTCGTAGTCTTCGGCGGCATAGTGGCTGGAACAAGGAACAAGACTGATAGGAACATTGCAATCGAATCAAGAGGACATATGGAATCAAGGAAGGAAATACAAGCAAATACACACACACACACACACACACACATACACACACATATATATATCCTAAGGCCACTTAGGCGGAGTACCGTATCGTAAGTATGCCACGGAACATACACACACTACGTCACTCTGCTTAAGTCACATACTCCATCTACCAAGGGTCATCCTACACTCAGAAAGGTAAAACACAATGCTCTGATACCAACTTTGTTACGACCCGAAGGTATGGAACGCGACTGGCACTTAAATTATGAAACATCTTAAGGCGCAACGTAATCTAAGTAAGCCAAAGCCCAGAAATATAAACCGTTAAACAAATAGAGTGAAAGAAAACTTGTTTAAAGAAAACTATTTTGGCAAAATAAGTCGCATTAAACATTTTTAAAATATCAAATTTTTCCGAAAATTTCGGCAGAGTCTCCCTTGTAAATACTGGCCCCAAACAGGTACAAAACAAGAATACATACAAGAAATGAATAAAGGTATCCCCAAACGGGAGCTAGCTCTTCGCCAATGGCGGAATCACAATCACGCAACATATATATCATAATAGTGCAAAATAAGCATATAAAAGCAAGAAAATAAGAAAGCACCACGTCGTCTCAAGTGAGCTCGACACCAGAGAACGAAATACAAGTATCATAAACCCACAGTCTATGACCAATATACGAAGGGTAGATGGAGTATACTAAATAAAAAATAAAATACATGGTGGGGGCAAAATAATATCCTCCAAAACCCACCTACGAGCAAATTGCAAGTCGATGCAAATGAAGCAGAAGAGAGAGTACGCCCACCGCTACTGTGCAGACGGGTCAGACCTGTAAGATACTGTGGTACAACGGGGGTGAGTTGCCAACTCGTGAGTAATAAGTAACATCTAATAAGGCTATCGTAAATATGCACGCAAATTCGTCACAACCTACATATATAAATATGAGACAATGTACTAGCATGAATGAAACATGAATGCATAATCAAACCCAAAACCTGAACATGTCTGGTATGAGAAAATCTCTATTCTTATCTTAGAAAAACCTCTGTGCAATAAATTGAAATATCATCAATGAAATCAACAGAAAATCCGTGCCAAGTATCGACACAATATATATATATATATATATATATATATATATATATATATATATATTCCAATATTTCAAAAAACCTCTGTGCAATAAATTGAAATATCATCAATGAAATCGAAAATCCGTGCCAAGTATCGACACAATATATATATATATATATATATATATATATATATTCCAATATCTCAATATCTCAATATCTCAATATCTCAATATCTCGGGCTTCGTTAGTCCGAATCGGCCCATATCAACAAATCTCACGACTACGTCGGTATCCTCCGAATATCCGCCACGTCAGACATCACCGGTAGATAGTCTGCCCCTGCCAGGCTCATCGTCTACAACTCGAGTTTCTTGCCCCGGGGTACCATATCGGGCCCACCATGTACCCGAGACGGTTCATCCTACTCCTCGAATCAGGTCTTGAAAACCAACAGAAATCAGGAAAACTCATGATGGACGACACATACATCATATCACGAGAAAATCTCAACTTACACTTTTAAAATGGTAATAAGCTCATAAAATCCTTGCAGTTTTCCCCAAAATCCAGAAATCTCATAAGTACTGAAATTCTCAAGAAGAATCATAATATGTAAACATATCGGTAATGATGGATGTCTATGATACGATAGTATATACCATGCGATATATGGCCAGAAGTTATGTATGAATCATGATGCAATGAGGTATGTATATATAACTAGCAATCCTACGTATCAATCTTGATGAAATGAATATACAACTACCAGTTTACATATCATATATGATGCAAATGTTTTAGATACTGATTCTAAGCAAGTTCTATAGTGTTCGTAATATAGCAATTACCAATAGCGTGTGTGTTCGTATAAAATAGTGCACGTGCAGCATGGACCAATGATAATGGTGCAAGTGTCGTATGAGATAATATCATACGTGTATAAGATGATGCAATGCAATTTGGGATGAATGACTAGAAGACTACGCATATAAATACAAGCACTACTAGTAATCCTAACTATCGGGCTCCTCGTGCCATCCAGACGATTCCCCCATATATATGTACATCTACTCACCGGAACGCCTCGGCTAATCTGATCCGATCTCAGCCTTGCCTTTCCGCGCCGCGTTCGACGTCCCTGCACCCGATCATAAAATCGCACACAAGTAAATAAGAGGATAGATATATAAATAATCGTGGACACAAACGATACCAGTCAACCACGCGTGCTAACTAGACGCGCATATACTTGGTGCACAAAACGCGCTCGCGACAACGCCTTAAACCACAACTAGGATCGCTATACGTAGCAACCACCAATCCTAGAACCCAATCGTTCCAATAGCGTATTCACAACACACTAAATATTTTGGAAAATAGGTTATAGATCATTCCAACCTCAAACTTAATTAAAATCTATTTCATCCAAAAACCTAGTAAGCAACAACTTACTATTTCAGTACAAATATGGATGTTTTAGCAAAACTAACGGCCACAATGTTCACTTAATATCTTAATTAGACTACACCATTATTAACAAATTTTTAATCTCACCTATTTACATTAATCATGAATTTAGTTTGCAAAAATATTTAATTAAGACAATTTAAAAGTAACAATTAGCAAATTAACAACTAGATTAAATTTTGCAAGTCTTAAGATGTTAAACTACACATTGCAACTATAATCAAGTGATAAAACCTTAATTTTTAAACAAACCTTTCTCTTTAAATTCCTATTTTGCAATTAAAACCATATTAGCACTTAATTAAAATTAGATTAGAACAAGTATGAACAAAGTAACAATTTGAGTAATGATATACCTCAAAATGGTTTGGAAGGAGATCCAAACATGCTAATCAAAATGGAGACTTGAACCAAGAACCAAACAAAGATTTGAAAAAGGAATTTTGGGAAGATTTTTGTAAGGAATTAGTGTTGATTTTTATTGTTAATTTGGATGAGAAAATGAGGGTTGAAATGAGAAGAAGATGAAGAAGTGGAGGAGGGGCTGCTGGGAATTCGTCCAACAAAATAAGGGGAGAGGTGAGGGTAAGTGAGAGCGAGAGGTGACCACATCACCCCCCCTACCCATCCACACACACATCATACATCTAATCTTTCATTTCCCATTTATTATTTTTTTAATTTTATTTTCTAGCTTCTCTTGAATTGTCTAGAACCAACTTGAAAACATTTATTTTTAAAGTGAGCATGCTACAACATGTGTTTTAGTTGTGTCATGGTGCATAATTTTGTATTAACACATATTAATTTATAATTATCACTAATTTAGTGTATAAGTGTACGATCAAAATAATAACTAAAAATAAATAATTAAGTAAAATATTTAAGTAAACTAGAAATTAATAGATGAGTAATTAAAAATCAATACTAGCAATTACATAGTTAAAATAGGTATATTTAAGTCTATGTGGAAAAATAATTATATCTTGGTTTTTACGGAAAACACGTATTATCAATAATTAATACATAATTAACCTAATCGAATTTTCAGAACATTACACCTAGATTGCAAAAGATGTAGATTGTATTCGAGTGAGTCGAGTAATGTACGTGTCACGCCCCGCTTCCCAAAAAAAAGAATACGAGGGGTAGACAAGGCCAGCCATGCTCCTACGGTCAAGGAAAAGTCCTGCCGTAGTCACACTTCGGCTTCTAGTTTTTCATGGTAAACAGTAAGTAATGCGCAGTTAGGGAGAAATGCAGTAACTGAAACGAGACAATATAAAGAACTGACCTGATGGGAACGAAACGTATAACCCTGGATAGCTAATCAAGATGTCCGTGATGTACGTCTAGTCCTGGTCCAGGCTAAATCTTCTCCTCACACTGAGCATGCATACTCAGGGCGTCAGAGCGACACAATAGCAATATAATATATATAAAATCATGTGACAACTCTAACAGTGGTAATAGATATGTATAACAGTAAATCAATGACAACATGAATATGAATGTGCAGTAATCAATGCAGCGGAACAGTAAAAGCAGTAGAACGATATGCCACGTATGTCAACACAGTAAGTAAGATATATCAATGTCAGTATCCCTATCAGTCTCTAAGTCTCACTGTACAGGTCACTAAGCCTATCGTCAGTCCAAGTATGAGAGTCAACCACTCGCGAGTGTCCTCCACCCAAGGGTAGAACCCAAGGGCAGAACCCAAGGGCAAGGGACCACGGGCCCAACATGTATATCACGGTGATAATCACATACCCTGTAAATCTCCATATATCTTCCTAAATATATAAGCCGGCATGGGACTCCCAAGATTCTGTTGAACTCACACTTAAACTACCCCACACCCCGTGGTCTACATCAAACGCTAACCATAACCCTAAATACTAATTGATCCGTGACAAGGCTGCGCGAGAACTGGAGGCAGGACCTCCATCAAGCACGTCTCGACTAATACCTAAGATAAATGGCAGTGTCTGATGCCTTATCTATGACACCCGTGCAAGCACTTCCATAAGTGTCCCATACCACTTATAGTCACACGTATACGCATCCCACAGACGTCGACAATGCAATAGAATAATAGGGTCACTGATTGTGTACAAGTACGTATCACTTTCACTTATTCACTGATACACGAACACTGACGTACTTGCCACAATCATCACTAATACCTAACACTGGGTAATGCACGTTATCACTAGGTTATCAATGCAATGACAGGTGTAAGATATGATGCGTAAAAAGTATATAAAGCGTGTTTAGGATGTCATGAATCAACAATTTACCACTTGCATAAATTATCATAAATCAAACGTGTACGGTTTGGTGAAACGATAAACAGGTAATAATTAGTATGTTCAGTTATCTATCCACCGAATTTAGTTTCACGCCAATCGGGTTCCAGGATCACTAATTATAGTCATTTCATTTTAAGCGTTCACGGCTGGAAATCTGGTTTCAGAATCAGAAATCCGTTTCGCAACGCATTTTAATCCTAGTTGGGATCAGATTTTAGCGACGCTACAGTGGATAAAATCTAGGATTTTCAGTAAGGTTTTCAACGCAACAGACAGATCTTCAATCGCGTCTGTACGTCAGGAGATATACACTGTTTAATACTAGTATGTCAATTCTGATTCTGTTGGGACTGTTATGCGTCCCGATCTTTTAAATTACAGAATAAATAACAAACGATAACGAAACAGAATGAAACCACTTCTGTTGTCTAGCTAACAGGTTCACCTACAATAACCAGTGGAGTTCCGCAATCTATGAGTTAAGGAAATCCTGTGGTACCCATTACGGAACAGCAAGCAACAATTGGAGTCGCTCTGGACTGCAGTCCAGAGTCGTACTCCGATCCAAATATCGTCGTAGTTTAAGTACAGGAATATCTGGAAAATAGTATAGGGTTAAATTTAGTCGAGTTGGCTTCGATTTGAGCCCTCGAACGCATCATTCCAGTATGTATATAATTTATGGTGATTTTTACGGTTTTCAGATACAAGAAGTTTCCAGTTTTACGGGTAAACTTGGGGGTAGTCGTTTTAGTCGTTAACGGTCATATTTTCCAGCGAAACTTGTACAAAGTATTCATCACAACAAGGGCCAATAAAAAAAATCTAGTTCCATCAAATTAGACAAGTAATTTCATTGGTATCACACATCAAACGGTTGCATCGTGTAATTTATCGAGGATATTTAGTATAAAATTTATAAGATTATAGTTCGTAACAAATACCAATTAGCATGTAGCAAGTATAAAACTTGCCTGGAGGCACAAGGCAGCGAAGTACAGTACGGGCGCGCGACGAACTAGTACCGCGACGGCAACGGCTCCGGGTGAGCTCGGGTCTGTTCTTGGCCAGTGGGGGCTCGGGGCGTCGTCGGAGTATCTGCGGTGGTCGAAGCTCTTGATGGTGGGGCTGCAGTGGTTTGGGTGGCCGGTGATGGGTCGGCAACTGTTGTGGCTCAAGTTGGGTGAGAAGAGGGATCAAGAGAGAGGGAGAGTAGAGGAAGAGAGAGGGAGAGAGTGAAAGAGAGATAGAGAAACAGAGAGATTGAGAGAGAGAGAGTTGAGAGGAGAGGTTGAGACAGAGAGAGAGAGAAGAGAGTGAGACAGAGGAAGAGAGAGGGAAGTGAGAGAGAGAGAGAGAAACAAAGTGAGAGAGAGAGATCGAGAACAGAGGGAGAGAGAGGGAAGTGAGAGAGAGAGAGAAACAGAGTGAGAGAGAGAGATCGAGAACAGAGGGAGAGAGAGGGAAGTGAGAGAGAGAGAAACAGAGAGAGGGGAACAGAGAGATTGAGCGAGGGGGAATGAGGAAGAGTGGGAACCAGAGAGAGGTGATGATGGTGACGATGATGGTGCGGTCGACGAGGGGGCGCAGGGTGGCCGGCGAGGCAAACGGGGCTGTGGGTTTGGGGTGGAGTTCGGTTGGAGGAAATGAGGGAAGAGGGGTCGTCGTTGATGGAGGAGGGTGGTCTCAGGTTGACGAGGCTTGGTTGCCGACGAGGGTGATGGTGGTGGTGTCGATGAGATGGAGGCGAGCGACGTGAGGGGACGGCGGCGAGCGCGACGTGCTGGCGGGTGCGCGGGTTTGAGCGAGAAGAAGGGAGGCAAGAGAGGTGGGAGAGAGAAAGGTGTGCAGGGAGAGAGGAAGAGAGATAAGGGTCGCTCGTCGTGGGGAGTAACGCGCGCGAGCGACGTGGGCGGAGCGTGGGCGGAGGCGACGGAAGTGGCACAGGCGCGCGGGAAAAGCGGAGAGAGCCGTTGGGGGAAGATGCACTGTAGGAGCGGTCGGGTCGGGTCGCTGAGGAGGCGTGGGCTTGGACAAGGTGGGATGGGCCGGCCGAAAAATAAAAGAATTTCCTTTTGATCTCGTGGGCTGGAGAAAGTGTGGGCCGGGGATTTGAATGAAAAAAATCAGAAAATAAATGAGAAAAAGGATAGGTCCGGACTTAGGAAAATGGTGCTGGGCTTGATAATTTAATAGGAAATGAATTGGGAAAAATATGAATGGAGTGGGCCGGCTGAGATGGGCTGAGGAAATGTTTAAAAGAATTAATTAAAAATGGAAATGAAATTATGGGCTCGGCCAGAGAAATTTACAATTTGATTCTAGGCTGGGAAAATTGTGCTTGGGCCGGAGGGGAGATTTAAATACTTTGGGAGCAAAATGATTTTGGGTTTAATGAAGTTTCGAAAATAAATAAATAATTATAAATAAATTTTATAGATGAAAAAGAAATGCGGATGTAGGCGTATAAAAAGGGGCTGGGTATTACAGTACGAGTCATGACGATTGCAATCTGAGTTCGAGTCAAGTTGGTTCGAGTAGATTGGATTCGAGTTTAGATTCGAGTTAGATTATTGTTCGAGTTAAGTTTAGATTTGAGTTCATATCTTTTCATATGAATTGATTTAAATTGTTAAAATCTTATGTTCGGGAGAAATCGGCAACTGCTGCACATGGACGAAAGGATTTGCGTCTTTTCCAAGACAATTGCCATTGATAACTCTGTTAAGTTGTCTAACCTGAATAGGCAAACACTCACTTTCTGTGGCTTCCTGAGGCTCAAGAGAATTGATCTCGTTTAAAACTATATTTATCTAAAATTCTTAAAATATTGTTTGCATATCTCGAGGGGATTTTATGAAAAATACTTTAATATAGTTTGAAAATAAATCTCGAGGGTGATTTATAACATATAAGGTTTTCTCATGAATATGTATTTTAATTGTTGTGGTGTTTTGGTGATAAAACCTAGATTTTTTGAAAGTTTGTGGTATTTTAATGAAAACTAGTACTTTTGAAAATTTGGTGGTATTTTATTAACAAATTCTAATTATTCATTTTAAAAATATAGTTTCTTAATTTGTTTTTATTGAAAATACGGATTTCATAATTTTATATAATTTTTCCAAAAATTAGTTTTTTATTAGAAAAGTCGCGTTTCTTAAAATCCATATTTTTTATTCTTTTCGAGACCGAATACTCCGTGAGGAGTTCTGCATCTCACTCAACTGTACCAAGGATGTGCGATAATCCGCACCATCTATTAGCGGGTCCCCTAACGAGCGTTGTAGAGACGTAATTACCAAAGATTTCGAAATACCGATTTAAAAAAAAACGTTTTGAAACGGTGTCGTATTTTAATAAAAAATCTTTTATTTCGAGTTACCCATATTCTTAGAATACCGTGCTATGAACCATAGTATGCGTGTGGGGTAGGTCATTACCCCGTGAAGTTTCTAGGATTTGGGTATATTAGATATCGAAAAGAGATTACACTAAACTTCATGGTATTTTAATGAAAACGTTTGTTATATGTTTGTTTCATATGAAATTTTGGTTAAACTAAAAACTAAATGATGTGAAATAAGGTTACGATTGGTGTAGCATGTTAGTTTGATCTCGTTTGCTTATCACATGGCTTACAAATGTTAAAAAGAAAACTATATCGGAGATAACTTCTCTTTTGTCGGTTTGTTTAAAAATAAGTTTTGAGATAGAAAAAGAGAGGGATGAAGGAACTTACGGTTTTTAGAAAGTTAAAAAAAGGTTGAAGAAGCTCTCGTGGGTCGTGGTTTCGTCGGAGATACTCCGGTCATCGAATTTGGCTCACTACTTCACTTGATGGGCTTAACTCCACTTGGCACTTAGAGAGTTTTGAGAGAATTTTTGTTAGAATTTCAAAATGGTGAAGAGCTAAAGCATGGGGTAGTATTTATAGTGAAGAATTAGGGTTTAGGAATTAAAATTTTGGATTAAAATAAATTAAAAAGATATTAAATGGTGAAATGAAGGGTCACTGTTTGATTGCGAGAAAATCAAACGGTGCAGAGGAGTTAAGGGGAGTCGAAGAGGTATGTGTGCAAAGCACGGAGCTAATTGGGCTCATCTTGCCCGTCTGCGCCGGCCAAATGAGGAGAATGGGTGATCGGATCTTGAGGTTTTGCCTCGAGATTCGTGCCACATGGGTATATCTGTGTTTACTCTATTTTGCGCATATTTGATTTTTCTGAAACTTTTCATTTCCCCATGTATTGTACGTGAAACTCTTGGGCTTCCAAAAATTAAAAAGAAAAATCAGAAAAAATAATCGTGTCTGATGGAAATCGAACACACAGGCTACGTCACAGCAGTGTAGAGGCTTTACCAGTGAGCTACAAGTTGTTTCTTGCTTTTATTAAACAAATTTAACTTATAACTCTTACACAAGCTGTAGTATTCTTTTCTGTACAATAACAAGAAAATTTCTGTACAGTGATTTCAGAGTCGTTACAGATAGTATACAGGTACTCATTAGATTATGAGTTACATTGGACGGACTCGCTAAAAACTTCTAGATGGTAATATACCTATCTTCAGATAGTAGTTCTCTGGTGACATAGGTACATGTTATTCTTTAGACCTGACATCATCATTCGTCCCGAGTGTGTTCCCACTGCACTTAGATTCCTGCCCTACCACAGCTTTAAAGAGTCATGCAAACGTGTTTTAGTTGGATACAGTCCCGAAACACTTGGAGGAAGTGAGCGATAGAAGGGATTCATCTCTCCTGGTATAAAGAGTTGATATCGTGTTGTGTTCGATTGGTCATCGTCAAAAGAGCTTGACCAAGGCAGTTGAGATTTACTGATTGTGAGATCGGTAGTTTCTCGGGATGGTTTTGGGCCACATCGACACGACTTATTGGGTTATTAGGGGTCTGACATTTTCCAACCCACTAGACCCAGTATGCGATACTCTCAGACGAAGAGACCGGACTGTACGGAAATTGTCACTTTAAGGCTCAGTAGGAATACGAACAAGTGTGCTTGTTGACTTTCCTTCGTTCAATATCTGGGCAGCCATTACGTACAGCTAGTGCCGCTGACGCACTTGTAGTTAAACTCACTGCCAGCGTATTATCGAGTTTTTAGAGTCCTACACAGAGGGTTTCCCAGTTTAGGCGAAACGATATAGTGTACGTATTTTGATACGTTCTTATCTTTGATTAAATATGTATTTTTGTACACTTACTTTTAATCGGATGTTTTGTTAATACTAGCCGGTTTGAAAGATAGCCATATTATCACATTTGGAAAAAATGTGAACTAGTATTATATATTTCTTTTTATTATCTCTCTTTTCGGTATTCGTATTTTGACAGAATACAGTATTTATATGAATACAGGTATTTGTATAAATACGTGTATTAGTATCTTAATACGAATACATGTATTCGAATTTTTATACGAATACGGGTATATATATTTGTAGCATATACTTGTATTAGTGTATTTGTATGTGTGTGTATACATACATACATATATACATACATACATAAACATATGTATATGTGTACAATGAGGCCACTCTCTCTTCTCTTCTCATCTCTTCTTGATCATGTGAGAATGTTGTGGGTTTATGACTCACCGTGGTGAGTCACAACTCCACTAATTCTCATATTAAAATAAAAGAAAGAAAGAGAAAATAGTAGGATAATGATTCATTTTGCCATGCTTGATATTTTCATCGTCATCACCATCATCTTCTTCTTCCTTATCTTTTGATTTTTTGTGAGTTGAGAAAGGAAGAGAAAAAGAGAGAATAATTTAGAGATAACACTACTATATCTTCTAGTAATCAATTCTTAGCGAGTCTTGTTTACTAGTTGTTTTACTGAGATATTTTGTGTGAAGCTAAAACCTTCGTTACGGTTCTCTCGAGTGGATCATCTTCGACAAGGAAGAATGATCCCAAGCTCGTTCCCAGTGGACCTAAGAGTATAAGAAGTGGAAAGAAGATGAAGGACACGACTATAAAAGTAGCTATCATCTATTCGAATAGTTAACCTTCATTAGTTTTCTAGTTTAATATTTGGATTCGATTCTAGCTCATAGAAGTTCGTGTTCTCGTTGTAGAAATTTTTGTTTTGTATTCCGTCTTGGCCGCAAGTTAGCGGTACGAGCACGAGTATCTACTTACATGGTATCAGAGCCACCCAACGCATAAACTAGTTTAGATGATGCTTGAGTTTTGAAACCGACAAATTTCCATTTTTCTAAAACCCTATCTTTCCCATTTCTGTTGAAATTTTTTTGATCTCTAAATTATTTTTAAACAAGTGCAGAGTAGTGTTCTTGATAAGATATTAACACTAGAGACAGAAGGACCTACTAAAACCGCCCAAATTGCTGATATCCCCGCTTCTAGCAATTTTTTGTCTCTTCCTATCCTCGTTTTCTTTCAATGTCTTGGAATCTAAGAATTGTGATTTTTAGTTACGTTTGTTATGACCCAGATTTCATTAAGCGTTATCTTTGTATTTGGGCAACTCGAAAGTTTTAATAACTCGAAACTTTAGCATCATTTATATCTTTAATTCGTATTTGTGTTTGGATACGTCGTCTAATTTCTATAGGTCGATTAGACGGGGTTATAAATACTTTCTGCTATGGTTATTTATATATTGTGATGGATTAGATGGATAGTCATGGTGGATGGCCCTCTCATCGCAGTAATGGATGTATATTTGTTATTCAGGATGAGCGGCCGGATTGTGGCCGTCATCACCGCTTGTTGTATATTGTTTTATTAAACATGACCGGTTTGAGGTCAATATTACCATTGTATATTCATTCATTCTTGTATTAGGATAACCCACGGAGATGTTCTCGAATAGCCGAGTTCTAGAGTGTTCTAGGTGGTCATCTCGCAGTGGCGAGTTTGAGCCATCTCGCTCTAGAATTGGCAGGATATTCGCCGCACTTGTAGGGGTTTAGGATAGACCCACGGTAAAGTGCTCAAGTTACCAGATTTCATGAAGTGTCGAGTGACCCACTCATTTCATTAAGTGATGGTTGCCTCACTTCCAGAATTGACGGGCAACTTACTGCGTTCGTATGGGTCTTTGGTTCAGGTGATATTCGAGCTATCTACACGACCGGGAAACGTTGGTTTTCGATTGAGGCTCAAACGAAACACGGGGGGTCCTAATTTATCCGCTAATTCCATCTTGTTTATCTCATGCCTATGATGTTTATTACCAGCCTTTCATGATATATAAATGTTTTATATGTTTTCCACCCGCGCTAGCTCTACCCATGCACTGCCGTAAGTTAAGTAACCTTACGGTGGTGTTCCCGGATCCCGTGGCGAATGCGGGTGGTATATACGTACATTCTATTTTAGTTGTTTTCTATGATGCTTAGGCTTAATTGATGGGACCGCATTAATTCTTATTAGTGGAAGAAAATAAACCTTAAAAGATGTTGGAATCAAATTTCACAACCACTCGGTTCTTTTCAAAACAACTCGATTTTTCACAAAGCCAAAAGTTTTCAAAATTGAGTTTGAACCGCTCGTTTTGAAATCACTAGTTTCTTTCAACGATATCAAGTTCATTACGTTAAAGATTTTTCACCAAAAACCATTCGTAGCCCTCTGTCATTTCAAATGAGTGGTATCTAATATTCGTGCTGCGTTTGGTGGCCTTTGTCAAGGCATAGTGTGCGGTGGCTAGATATTGCTTGTTTGTTGTATAGAGATGCGATTATCTAGGATAGCCGTATAGCCTTATTGGCATTTGTCAAGGGTTTATACGGTCTAAATTAATTCAGGATAATGACGGGTTGAACTTGACTAGTGGTTTATGCTTTGTTGGCCTTTGTCAAGGTCATAAACCACTAGGGGTAAAAACTACATCGGGAGTTTCAAATATACAGCAAACTTGCTGGTGTTGCATACCTTTTGAAGTGTGGTAACTAAAATGACTTCCATCTAGGTTATCACACGATAATAGTTGGGTCCCGATCCCACTGATAAGTAGAATTACTCCTGGGGGATTTTCACTTCACAACTAGCTAACACATTAGGTGTCTAGAAAGGTATTAACGTGGTTATTGTTGGATATATATGCCCTAGAGGCCTTCATTGTATAGGATACTGGGGATATGTATGTACATAACAGTCTTGCTTAATATGATAGTACGCTATTTGGTTTGTCTTTATGTTAACGTATGATATGTTTTACTTGGTATTTATATATATACGTGTTGATGAAGCCCATAGGGTGTTTGCCTGACTTCCGGCATTATAATGGCAGTCATACTAGTGGGAGCTGGATAGTCAACAGGCACATCCTTAGATATCCCTGGTCGCAGGAGTATCGAGACTGGGTATCGATACTCCGGAGTAGACTGGTGTATACATATCTAGACCTCGAGGAGGGGCGATGGATTGGTCCCGCAGCCATTGGTGGAGTGCACCTAAGATTGTATACAGATGCTCACTGGGTGTAAGTACACCGGACAGGACTCGCCGAGAACTGACTGGATGGTATTTATACCTAACGTCATATAGCAGTTCTCAGGTGACATGTGTGCAGATAGTCCGTTGAATTAAAGTCGTCATTTGTCTCGTGTGAGTTCCCACTATGTTTTGATTACTACCCTACCACGGTTCAAAGGAGTCGTGCAAACAGGTTTTAGTTGGGCACAGTCCCGAGCCACGTGGAGGCAGTGAGTGACTGTTAGGGATTCGTCTCTCCTGGTATAGGGAGTTGATATCGCATGGTGATCGGTTGGTCATTACCATAAGTCCCTGGCCAGGGCTGATTGAGAATTACTGATAGATTGATCAGTAGATTCTTGGATGGTGATAGAGCCATACCGACACGACTTGTACGGTTATTAGGGGTCTGACGTTTACCACCTCCCTAGACCATACATGCGATACTCTTAGACGAACAGACTGGACTGCACGGATATTGTCACGCATAGGCTCAGTGGGAGTTCGGATGGGTATCCTCACCGGCCTTCTTATCGACATCTACCTGGGGACCGTTACGTACAGCTAGTGCCGCTTGCAGTCTGTGGTTAAATCCACTGCCAGCGTAGTAGTCGAGTCTTTAGAGTCCCACACAGAGTTTTCCCAACTCCAGGCGAAATGATATAGAGGTCGTATGGTTTACGACAAAGGGTTCGGACGCATACGTGTTTAAAACGCACGTACGACATTCGGACAGTTTTTACTAGCCGACTTTGGTTTAAACCAGATTCTAGTATCGGGTTATTGGATTTATACAGTCTACTGTTTTTCCGTGTTTTCACGGATGCGAGGGGCGTTCTCGTAATTATCCGAGAAGCTTCTAGAAGAAGGGTGACTAAGGAGGTTAAGGTGGCATTTTCATTAATTGCTTTTGTGACTCATTCATATGATTCATCATATCATTAAATGCATCATTAATGCATCATTAATGATCTAATGAATCACATGATGAATCACTCTTCTTGAATAAATCAAGCATGATGAATAATCATTTATTTGATATTATTTGATAATTCATTATGTTTGATATATTCAAGTGAGAAGCTTTTCTCTTCTCATTATCATCTCCACCTTCTCTCTCCTCAAGTGCTCTCCTTCTTCAAACCCTAATCCTACCACTCATGAGTTGAGACCATGGATTAGGATAGACTAAACACTCCACAACCTAACTCTACATCATCTTAGTTACTTTGGTTAGCAACTAGAGAAACAAAGTTACCTCAAGTCTTGAGGTGTAGCTTGGATTAGGGTACTCGGGTGGATCATCTATCACGGATAGGAGGCCAAAGAGGACGTAGAGATCACAAAGACGAAGGACTAGAATCGTTTGGTATAATCTCTTCACATAGTAGCTTAGAACTCTATGCTTATTGTTAAGTATTGTTTA
This sequence comes from Agapanthus africanus, assembly GCA_030015575.1. NCBI lineage: Eukaryota > Viridiplantae > Streptophyta > Magnoliopsida > Asparagales > Amaryllidaceae > Agapanthus > Agapanthus africanus. The sequence goes on along the minus strand of CM057341.1, from coordinate 95,419,568 downwards.
GAAAAGATCTTCGGTTAGTCGATGCATGCTACAAAACAAGATCGTTTTTCATATTTCCGCCTCCCCGCAACCCGTGGGGTGTTGCACATCGACTTACAGTGGTATCAGAGACTCACTAAACAATAATTAACTCACTTGAAAAATTTTATGAATTTCGAACGGAAAACAAATCGGAAAAAACACGAATATCATGATGTTTCTGTCGATTTTAAAATGAGGTCCTAAAATTTTTCAGGGACCTCCAGAATGACCAGCATGAACATATAAGAACATACAAGAAAAATGGGCTCCTGAATCGGCTAAAGCGCCGCGGAACCGCGGCCGATCCCACCGATCCACCGCGGCTCCGCGGCCGAGTTAGGGCCGATTCAGCCCAGTTTTCTACTGTGTATCTGTTGTGATATTTTGTATTTTCTGGTATTTTTTATTTTTTGCTCAGGTTTCAAATTTACAGAGAAGATTTGGAGTAGAATTTAATGTGTTTAATCGATCGAAATTATACGATATTTGCTTGTTTGATTATATCTGTGATTTGTGTTATGTGTTCGTAAACCTCCCCTAACTGCTAGTATGTCAGTTGGCAGGGGGTTGCACATATCTGTGATGTTATTTATAACTGTTTGTGTATATAAACTGTATTGGACTGTTGTGATGATTAGCCGGGTTTTGTGATGGGTTATTGTATTAATTCATTCGATGTAATTGTAATAGGTTGTAATATTATTTTACGGGGCACATCCAAGTTGCGGTTGTAGCCACCGTTGTATTATTTCTTTTTACTGTTTTTGCTCCTAGGATAGACCCAAGGTGGGGTGCACAAACTACCGGGTATTTTGAAGTGTTGAGGCAGACCGCTTCACTTCTGGTACTTGGCGGGTAGTTTGCCGTACCCGTGGGGTCTGGGGTGGGGTAAATGGCTATTCATCACAACTGTGTAATCCGTATTTCGTTGCAGGCTCAAAAGAAACGCGGATTGCTTGCAAATCCAATATTGTTTATCTGTGATCTGGAATGCCTATTATTGCGTCTGACGAATGTACAATATCTATATGTGATAGCTATTTAGATGTCACTTATGTTTTACACCCGCGCTAGCCCAGCCCCCGCTCTGCCGTTAGTTAAGTAACCTAACGGGTGATGACGGGACCCCGTGGCGAATGCGGATGGCATAAGAGGACATTGTATTTTCATTGTTATCTGTAATGATAGGTTAAAAATGGGACGCATTATTTTTAATGCAAAGAAAAATAAAACCTAAACTAAATCGTTGGAACAATTTCTAAAAACCACTCGGTTTTCTTGAAAAAGCAAATTTTAAATGCGGAGCTTAAACCACTCCTTTTAAAAAGCTATCTTGGTTCCTTCGATCAAATCAAGTTCACTACGTTAACAGTTTTTTGCCAAAAACCAGCCGTAACCCTCCGTCGTTTCAAATAGACAGCACATCGTATTCATGCTATGCTTGTTGGCCTACGTCAAGGCATAGTGTATGGTAGCAGTGTGTGTGCCTATTTGTTGCATAGATAGATGTATTAGTTTAAGACAGACGTACACCTTGTTGGCCTACGTCAAAGGCTTGTATGATGTACTTAAATTGATCAGGACAACGACGGGTAGAACTTGACTTGCGTCTTATGACTTGTTGGCCTACGTCAAGGTCTATAAGAGCTTGGGGTAAAAATCACATCGGGAGTTTCAAACATAAAGGAAACTTGCAGATTAAGCATACCTTCTGGAGTGTGGTGACTAGAGTGGCTTCCATCTAGTGCATCATGCAATGATAGTTGGATCCCGATCCCACTGATGAGTAGGATTACTCTCGGGAAACATTCTCACTTAACAATCAATGCTATAAACTAAGTAGGTGTCCAGAAAGGTGTTAGAGGGGCTACTCCTCCAGGGAAAAGAGGTTATTTAATTAAGGAACTTCGCGAAAGCGTTGGAAAACCTCCCTCGAAGTACCAACACCAGCCTGGCTAAAAGGTTAAGCAAGTATTGTAACGTGTGATTAAATCCTGACTAGTTCTTCTTTTAGGTTTTGAAGAAGGATTTGAGGAAACAGTAGGAGACATCCTGTTTAGATAAACTTATAACCAATCTAAACTTGCAAGAAGCATATGCTGAGTGTTTTCTTTTCTCTCTCTCTAGCAGCTACCATGACAGGATTAAAACTATTACTTGAGAAAAATATACTGACCGGACAGAACTATAAAGATTGGCTAAGGAACGTCAACATTGCGCTGACTTATGACAAAGTAGCATATGTTACCACCGCTGTTCCTCCTCTTATCCCTGGACCAGATTCCTCAGTTGTGGACAAGGAAGTTCGCAAAACTTGGGATCTAGATTGTGAGCGAGCTAAGTGTATCGTGCTGGCATCCATGAACAATGAACTCCAGAAACAGCACGAGAGTATGGATGTTATATCCATCTTCCTCCATGTAAAGGATTTATATGGAGAACACTCCCGTATCGCAAGGTACGAGACCTCAAGGAAACTCTTCCAGATGAGGTTAGCTCCAGGATCGCCTGTAGGAGAGCACGTCCTCAAAATGATCAGCCTCATTGAGGAACTCGCAAACCTGGGATGCGTGCTAGAGACTGATTTGTATATCGACTTGATTTTGCAGTCCCTTCCCCACACCTTCTCTCAGTTCGTGCTTAGCTTCAATATGCACGAAATGGAAGCTGATCTTCTAAAGCTCCTCAACATGTTGAGGGTAGCAGAGACCTCCTTGAAAAAGGAGAAGACCCCCGTTCTGTATGTTGGCCAATCATCCTCTTCTAAATCTAAAGCGAAAGCTAAAGAGAAGAAGAAGATGAAAGCCACCAAACCGAAGGGTGGGGTCAAGAAGGTGCAGGGAAAGAACAAGGCAGGAAGGGTGAAAGAAGATATAAACGAATGCTTTTATTGTCACAAGCAAGGGCACTGGAAGAAGGACTGTATGACCTTCAAGGCAAAGGACACGAAGCAAGCGGTTGCTTCTGCTTCAGGTGTGTTCGTAATCGAAAATTGTCTTTCAGTAAACTCTACATCATGGGTACTTGATACCGGTTCTGGTTCTCACATCTGTAATTCATTGCAGGATCTGAGAAATAGTAGAGTACTGGGGGTAGGTGATATGACTCTCCGGATGGGCACTGGAATGCATGTAGATGCTGTTGCAATAGGGAAATATCACCTAGGGTTGACTAGTGGGCACGTTTTGGTGTTGCACAGCAGTTTTTGTATTCCCATTATGCTGTGTAATATTATATCAGTATCTTTGTTGTCTAATAAAGGATATAATTTTTCGCTTGAAAGTAATGTCATGAACATTCTCCTAAATCAAGAATTGATTGGGTATGGCATACTGGAAAACGGCATATACATACTTAATCAACCTCGAATTTTCAATATTCAAAACACACATAAAAGAAAGGCTTCAGATTCAAATCAAGCCTTCTTATGGCATTGTAGACTTGATCATATAAACGAAACAAGGTTGACTAAGTTACATAAAAATGGATATCTAGATCCGTTTGAATATTCATCATATGCAACTTGTCAATCATGTATCAAAGGAAAAATGACCAAATCTCCGTTCTCCGGACATGGAGCAAGAGCTACTGAACTCTTGGGACTTATACACAGTGATGTATGTGGTCCAATGTCTACACATGCGCGAAGCAGTCACTCCTACTTCATCACTTTTACTGATGACTTCTCTAGGTATGGACATGTGTTCTTAATGAAACATAAATCAGAGGCCTTTGAGAAGTTTAAGGAGTATAAAAATGAAGTAGAGAAACAAACTGGTAAAAGCATCAAGACACTTCGATCTGATCGAGGTGGAGAATACTTAAGTACCAGTTTCCTTGAATACTTATAAGAGAATGGAATTCTCTCTCAGCTTACTCCGCCTTATACACCTCAGCATAATGGTGTATCAGAAAGGAGGAATCGCACGCTATTAGATATGGTGCGTTCAATGATGAGTAGTGCTGAGTTTCCACTTTCCTTCTGAGGATTTGATCTAGAATCAGCAGCATACTTATTGAATAGAGTTCCAACTAAGTCTGTGCCTACCACTTCATATGAAATGTGGAGCGGGAAGAGACAATATCTTAAGTACATCAAGATATGGGGGTGTCCGGCATATGTTAAAATGCATAAACCGGACAAGCTCGAATCACGATCGGTTTTGTGCAAGTTTGTAGGATACCCCAAACATTCAAGGGGGTACATGGTCTACCACACTGAAGAACAAAAGGTGTTTGTCGCTCACCACATTGTCTTCTTAGAGAGCGAATTTCTTGCAAAAGAAATTAGTGGGAGCGCGGTAGAGCTGGAAGAAATCCCAGAACCTCAAACTGCTACCGGGGACTTAGAAGAACCTCAGATTTCAATAGAACATGACAAACCAACTCCACTCCGCAGATCTAGTAGGTTTTCTCATCCTCCAGAGAGATACTACGGTTTTCTTCTAGATGGGGATCGAGAGGATTGCATCATCGACGATGATGAGCTTACTAGTTTTCAGCAGGCTATCACGAGTATTGACTCAATGAAGTGGCTGGATGCTATGAGATCCGAAATGGAATCCATGTACACCAATAAAGTATGGACTTTAGATGTTGCTCCTCCTGGGGTTAAACCAGTTGGATGCAAATGGATCTTCAAAAAGAAGATTGGTGCACTTGGACAGGTGGAAACCTACAAAGCTAGACTCGTTGTAAAAGATTTTCGTTAAAGACCAGGACTGGACTATGATGAAACCTTTTCACCTGTAGCTATGGTTAAATCCATTCGGATCCTGCTTGCCATTGCTGCCTTCCATGACTATGAAATCTGGCAGATGGACGTAAAAACAGCTTTTCTAAATGGACATTTAGAAGAGAGTGTTTACATGGATCAACCAGAAGGTTTCTTAGACAGTGGGAGCAGTGGAAAAGTGTGCAGGTTGATTAAATCCATCTATGGATTAAAGCAAGCATCGCGAAGTTGGAACATCTGCTTTGATGAGACAGTCAAAGAGTTTGACTTTATCAAAAATGTAGATGAACCATGTATTTATAGGAAGATTGTAGAAGGAGCAGTAGTCTTCCTTGTTTTGTACGTCGACGACATAGTATTGATAGGGAATGATGTCCCTATGCTACAATCAGTAAAGCTCTTCTTGTCACAGAAATTCTCCATGAAAGACTTGGGAGATGCAACCTACATTTTGGGCATTAAGATCTATCGTGATAGATCTAATAGAATGTTGGGACTTTCACAGTCCAGGTATATTAACACTATACTAAAGAGATTTAGTATGGAAGATTCCAAGCGTGGTAACATGCCCGCTTGTCACGGGATCATCCTCTCCAAAGAGATGTCTCCAAAGACTGATGAAGAGAGGGATCGCATGAGCATTTTACCCTACGCTTCGGCGGTAGGATCTATAATGTATGCGATGTTATGTACAAGACCGGATGTAGCTTATGCACTTGGTGTGGTAAGCAGGTATCAGTCTGACCCAGGTGAGAAATATTGGATAGCGGTAAAGAACATTCTCAAATACCAGAGAAGGACTAAGGAGATGTTCTTGATTTACGATAATGGGGACCTCCAGGTAGAGGCTTTTACCGACTCCGGCTTCCAAAGTGACAAAGATGATTCTAAATCCATTTCGGGATTTGTGTTTACCCTCAATGGAGGGGCGGTATGTTGGAAGAGTTCCAAACAGGATACCGTCGCAGACTCAACTATGGAGGCTGAGTATATAGCTGCTAGTGAAGCCGCAAAAGAGGCTGTCTGGATGAGGAAGTTCATTTCTGAACTTCAGGTGGTTCCGTCCATTACCAATCCAATACCTTTGTATTGTGATAACAATGGGGCCGTAGCATTGGCAAAGGAACCCAGGTCCCATCAGAAATCCAGGCATATCTTAAGGCGTTTTCACTTGATCAGGGAGATCGTTGATCGTCGGGAGATCGAAGTACGGAGAGTGGATACAAAAGACAACACAGCAGATCCATTCACAAAGGCCATTCCTCAAGTTCAGTTCGAGAGGCTGTTTGAGATGTTGGGCATGCGGTACTCCAGCAACTGGATATAGTGAAGACAGTGGGTACTCATTGCGCCAATTATAGGCCCTAGTGCAAGTAGGAGATTGTTGGATATATATGCCCTAGAGGCCTTCATTGTATGGGATACTGGGGATATGTATGTACATAACAGTCTTGCTTAATATGATAGTACGCTATTTGGTTTGTCTTTATCTTAACGTATAATATGTTTTACTTGGTATTTATATATATACGTGTTGATGAAGCCCATAGGGTGTTTGCCTGACTTCCGGCGTTATGATGGCAGTCATACTAGTGGGAGCTGGATAGTCAACAGGCACATCCTTAGATGTCCCTGGTCGCAGGAGTATCGAGACTGGGCATCGATACTTCGAAGTAGACTGGTGTATACATATCTAGACCCCGAGGAGGGGCGATGGATTGGTCCTGCAGCCATTGGTGGAGTGCACCTAAGATTGTATACAGATGCTCACTGGGTGTGAGTACACCGGACAGGACTCGCCGAGAACTGACTGGATGGTATTTATACCTAACGTCAGATAGCAGTTCTCAGGTGACATGTGTGCAGATAGTCCGTTGACTTAAAGTCGTCATTTGTCTCGTGTGAGTTCCCACTGTGTTTTGATTACTACCCTACCACGGTTCAAAGGAGTCGTGCAAACAGGTTTTAGTTAGGCACAGTCCCGAGCCACGTGGAGGCAGTGAGTGACTGTTAGGGATTCGTCTCTCCCGGTATAGGGAGTTGATATCGCACGGTGATCAGTTGGTCATTACCATAAGTCCCTGGCCAGGGCTGATTGAGAATTACTGATAGATTGATCAGTAGATTCTCAGATGGTGATAGAGCCATACCGACACGACTTGTACGGTTATTAGGGGTCTGACGTTTACCACCTCCCTAGACCATACATGCGATACTCTTAGACGAACAGACCGGACTGCACGGATATTGTCACGCAAAGGCTCAGTAGGAGTTTGGATGGGTATCCTCACCGGCCTTCTTATCGACATCTACCTGGGGACCGTTACGTACAGCTAGTGCCGCTTGTGGTCTGTTGTTAAACCCACTGCCAGCGTAGTAGTCGAGTCTTTAGAGTCCCACACAGAGTTTTCCCAACTCCAGGCGAAATGATATAGAGGTCGTACGGTTTACGACAAAGGGTTCGGACGCATACGTGTTTAAAACGCACATACGACATTCCGACAGTTTTTACTAGCTGGCTTTGGTTTAAGCCAGATTCTAGTATCGGGTTATTGGATTTATACAGTCTACAGTTTTTCCGTGTTTTCACGGATGCGAGGGGCGTTCTCGTAATTATCCGAGAAGCTTCTAGAAGAAGGGTGACTAAGGAGGTTAAGGTGGCATTTTCATTAATTGCTTTTGTGACTCATTCATATGATTCATCATATCATTAAATGCATCATTAATGCATCATTAATGATCTAATGACTCACATGATGAATCACTCTTCTTGAATAAATCAAGCATGATGAATAATCATTTATTTGATATTATTTGATAATTCATTATGTTTGATATATTCAAGTGAGAAGCTTTTCTCTTCTCATTATCATCTCCACCTTCTCTCTCCTCAAGTGCTCTCCTTCTTCAAACCCTAATCCTACCACTCATGAGTTGAGACCATGGATTAGGATAGACTAAACACTCCACAACCTAACTCTACATCATCTTAGTTACTTTGGTTAGCAACTAGAGAAACAAAGTTACCTCAAGTCTTGAGGTGTAGTTTGGATTAGGGTACTCGGGTGGATCATCTATCACGGATAGGAGGCCAAAGAGGACGTAGATATCACAAAGACGAAGTACTAGAATCGTTTGATATAATCTCTTCACATAGTAGCTTAGAACTCTATGCTTATTGTTAAGTATTGTTTAGAAAAGATCTTCGGTTAGTCGATGCATGCTACAAAACAAGATCGTTTTTCATATTTCCGCCTCCCCGCAACCCGTGGGGTGTTGCACATCGACTTACAGTTATGCCTCTGCGGAAACGAGATTATTGAATTAGGTCCGTGCGAAAACACGGGGAGTCTCCCTCGGAGTACCAACACTTTCCTGGCTGAACGGTTAGCGAACTTGTGGAGCGTACATGATCCATACTAGTTCTCCTTTTAGGATTTGAAGGAGAATTCGAGGAAACTATAGGATCTATCCTGTTTAGATAAAATAATAATCAATCTAAACTTGCAAGAGCATACGTTTAGTGTTTCTTTTCTCTCTCCTAACTGCAGCTACCATGCCACGTTTTTATCAAGATAATAAAATGTATGACTTGACCGACCCGAATTCTTATTCGGGGCTAAGGAATGTCGGTTCGGCTCTGACTTGTGACAAATGCCACGAGAATGAGCAAAGGAAAGAGGATTCCATGAATTTCTTGATGACCCCGTTGAAGAAGAAGCATACTGTTGTGTCTCCTTCAAATGTTCTTATTATTGAAAACTGTTTTTCGGTCAGTCTTACCTCCTCGGTACTAGATACCGGATCATGATCTCATATATGTAATATATTATAAGGAATGAGAAAAAGTAGGATGGTTGGACCTCGTGATATGTCCCTCAGAGTAGGGAACGGAGCATAAGTTGATACTGCTGCCGTCGGTGAATATCACATAGTATTGCGAAGCAGCAGTACTATGATTTTGAACAACTGCTACTATATACCTTCCATACTTTGCAACATCATATTAGTTTCTTTACTTAATAAAGAATGATATAATTTTGTTCTAAATAGAAATATCATGAACATTTACCTCAAACATGTATTGGTTGCAGAAGGTACACTGTATAATGGTATTTTTGTTCTAAATCAAAACACGGTTTTTAATGTACAAAACACACGCAAGAGAAAAGGTTCATATACGAATGAGACCTACTTGTCGCAATGTAGACTTGGCCATATCAACGAGAAAAAGTTTGCTAAATTGCATAAGAATGAATATTTGGATCTGTTCGAATTTACATCTTATGAAACTTGCCAATCTTGTCTCAAAAATTAGATGACCAAATGTCCATTCACCGGACACAGAGAAAGAGCTACAGAGCTCCGGAGACTCATACACAATGATGTGTGTGGTCCAATATCTATACATGCAATAGGTAGATTCTCATACTTCATCATATTCACCCACGATCTCTCTAGGTTCGGATATGTGTATATTTTGAAACACAAATTTGAAGTTTTTGAGAAATTCAAAGAATAAAAAAACGAAGTAGAGAACCAGACGGGTAAAAGTATCTAGATCCTTCGATCTGATATAGGAGTGGAGTACTTAACCATGGAATTACTCGACTAGTTAAAAGAGAATGGTATTCTCTTTCAGCTTACTCCTCTATATACACCACAACACAACAGTGTATCGGAACGGGGGAATCGTACCCTATTGGATATGGTTCGCTCAATGATGAGTAATGCTGAGTTACCTCTTTCATTCTTGGGACATGCGCTTCAAACAGCGGCATTCCTATTGAATCGGGTTCAATCCAAATCAGTTCTAAGACTCCATATTGTTAGGAATATGTATGCCCTAGAGGCCATTATTGTATGATATAGTGGATGTTTGGATATATATATATAGGACTTTCTTGCTCGATATGATAGTATGCTATCTGGTTGCTCTTTATCTTAACATGTACACTTATATTATTATACCGTCTCTCTGATACATGTTGATAAAACCCTTAGGATGTAGGCTTGACTACCAGGACTATGATGCAGATTATACTAGTGGAGCTTGTATAGTCCGCAAGCACATCCTTTACAGTTCCTAGTCGAGAGAATATCGAGACAGGGTATCGATATTCCAGAGTAGACTAGTGTGTATATTTCTTAACCCTGTATGGGGCGATCGTTGATCCTACAACTATTAGTGTTTGACATCAAAAATTGTGCACAGGTACTCATTAGAGAATGGATACACCGAACAGGACTCGCCGAGATCTACTAGATGCTACCATACCTATCGTTAGATAGCAGTTCTCTGGTGACACCTGTATATGTTAGCCAATAGACCCGAGATCGTCATAGTGTCTTATGTGGTTCCCACTGTGCTTTGATTTCCTTCCTATCACGGCTCAAAGGAGTCGTACAAACAGGTGGATTTTGGGTACAGTCCCGAGTCACATGGAGGCAGTAAGCGATAGGAAGGGTTTCGTCTCTCCCGGTATTAGGAGTTGATATTGCGCTATGCTCGATTGGCTATAACAGTAAGTCCCTGGCCAGGGATGATGAGATTTACAGGTAAGTATTATCAGTAGTTTCTCGAAAGTTTATAGGCCACACATTGGCATGACTTATCAAGTTAATGGGGGTCTGACGATTCCACCCTCCAGACTCGATATGCGATATATCAGACGAAGAGTCCGGATTGTACGGTAAGTGTTGCGTATAGGCTCTACAGGAGTTTGGACAAGTTTGCTTGTTGAACTTTTATTCGTTCAATACCTGGGTAGCCATTACGTCCAGCTAGTACCGCTGACGGTTTTTGGGTATCTGATATGATCAATACCTACTGTTGGCGTATTGACGAGTCTTTAGAGTCCCACACAGAGGTTTCCTGTCACGCCCCGCTTCCCAATGTACGGCGAAGTGGCCGCGACGAGGTCCGCTACGTATATACTCAGAAGTATATACGCTAAGCGTATCTAAGCAATATAAAATAAGTACACAAGAGACAAGAAATAAAAAGAACATCAACTTTTATTTATTAACATTCTTTGTACAATGCATGAAAGGAAATACAACTGAAATAAAAAGATGCCTAAACAGTGGCATAACAGGAAATGAAAAGTACTGAAAAGAAAAGTGTACAATGAAACTACAGTGCAGGGTCTTCAGTAAACTGCTCCAAGTCTTCTTGCGATGGCTCAACTTCTGCCGGATCCAATTCACCCGACGACATTCAAAGAAGAGAGATACAGAATGTCGTCAGCGAACAAATCGCTCGGTAAGTCCCAAAGGTAAGAGGGAAGTAGAAAAAGACAGAATAAGAAGGTACATTTTAAAGTGTAAACTATTGTTGTAATGTTATGTCAACGCTGTTGTTTGTAGCTTGGTACAGAAGGATGCGAGTGTATACGAGGGGAGTCTATATATGCCAGAGACTAAGGGCACGTATAGTACAAGGTACCGTTTATGCCACGGTACAACAGCAATTGGATTCAGGTTAGGTGTGTTAAATCTGACCACCTCGTGCCACCTTTAACACCTTCCGTACCAATCTACCCCTTAAACCCCGCGATGTCTTGTTTGTATTGTTATCTTGTAAATTGTGTTGGTTGTATGATTGATTGACTGACTGACTGACCGAAACCATGATATCAGGAAACGGTTATAACCGTGGAGTCATGTAAATGGAATACTGGGAATCATGTAGAAGGAATATATCCATGGTTCGGTTCAGCCAGATTGTATAAACTGGTAATTGTATTCATGGATTCATGTGTTCATATTGAATTAGAAACTTGTAGATTATGGATTGACTTGAATCATATTCAAGTCAAATTAATCAGACTCAAACCCGAGTCAGACAATCAGAAATATGAAACAAAGTCTTATAACTGCTAGGGTCCTTAGGGTAATTTATAAACTTGAGGGGTTTTTATGTAAAAATACTTTTATATACTTTTCAAAATACACCTCAAGTATTTATTACTCGTCTTTAGAATTGTAGATTTTATGTTGTGACATTTCTAATGAATATATCCTAGTTTCATAAATAATGGTATTTATCTGTAATATTGATTATTTGAAGTTCATGGTATTTTAGTGTAACCTTTATTCTTTTGTGATTTTTAGAAAAAGGTGAAAATTTTATATTATAATAAAATAGGTATTTAAAAGATAAATATACATATTTTTATACAAAAATAATTTTAATAGATATTTTATATTTCAATAATCTCATTTTCTTAAGATGTCGTATTTTAAACCTTTCGAGACCGAATGCTCCTTGCGGAGGTCTGAATCTCGCACTGCTAGCCCGAGGGTGCACGATAAACCGCACGATCCCGAACGGGTTCCCCAAAGATGGGTTGTAGCGGCACTTTGCAAAGATTTTAAAACACAAATCTTTTAGAAAACGGTTTTATAAAATAAAAGGTATTTATTTGCAAAGTGTAATTTTCCGTATTTTAGATTCTAGGGTTTCCTAAGCCAACTAGCCTATTTCTAAATGGTCTAAACGACAAGTCGTTAGAAGCCTCAAATCACCTCTTCACCGCCAATTGTGGCCAGGTAAGTACAAGTGAGGAGGGAGGGATCCGCCCACGAATCGTGAGGCGGGCCTTTTAAAGTTACCCAAGCTCACTTGCCTAGCCTAGACACCACAAAGTCAGTTTAGATAAACGATCGATATCCACAACTTATCGTATTTTCCTAGTAAGAAATATTTACTTAAAAGTGTAACAATCTAAAACCTTTAAGAATGGTTTTATGAAGATTATGGTATTTTAATGAAAAATTCGTTTTATCGTATTCTAAGTTTTGATGATATCATTTTAGGGTTGTATTTGCGTGTGTGTGGAGGTAGGTCATTACCTCGTGCTCTATTTTAAATGTATATTAAGGTTAAGGGGTTAAATGTGAAATTTAAACTTCATGGTATTAAAGTGAAAATACGGTAAATTGAAAAGGTTATCATTTCATGTATGAAAACTTATTCAAATTGATTTTTACAAGTTTAGTGGTCAAGATGAAGATGTTTAGGAATGATGGAATTGATTAGAAGAAGAAAAATAAACATTATGGTATTAATGTGAAAAAGAATACGATATTGCAAAAGTTATCATTTCATATGAGAAACTTTGTCCAAATTAATTGTTATGTGATTAATAGTCATCATGAATAAGTTTAGGTATTATGAAATTGGTGACAAGTGAGATTTTATAGAAAAACCGAATCAGAAATCAGTTTTTTCCGATTTCCGTCGGGTTTCATAAGTTCGTATTTTTCAGAAGTAGAAAGAAGAAAAGAACGGGACTTACGGGTTTCAATCTATACTAAAGAGTATAGAGGAACAAGGTGAGTGGCCGAGGTGTTGTTTCGTCGCCGGTTGTTTCAAAAACGTCGCCGGATTCCGTCAGCGCTTCGCCGTGAACTCGGTTTCAAAGCACACCCTTCTTGTGAAAATTTCAAGAGAGTAAACGTAGTGTTTTGGGATAAGAGGATAGGGGGTAGGGGTTTATTTATAGGGTGGCTAGGGTAGAGCAGGTGAAAGGTTTTTATTTTTTAAAAAAATTGTGAAAATTAAAGAAAAATCATTAAAATTTGTATTAAATTTGGTGTAATTAAAATTAGGGAACCGATCTAATAAATTGGAGTAAACAGGGGAGTTGAGAATGCCAAAAGACGCAACTTTCGTTTTGGGGACTCGGCCGATCCGCCGGCCGACTCGGCCGATCCCGGCCGAGTCCGGTGGTCGTTGCGTGCAGGGTCCTCTGACGTAGCTCCTGGTATACTCACTTTTTAGGGTTCAGTTCATCTTTTGGGAGTTATGTCCTATGGACTGTTGGGCTTCCAAGAATTTTAAAAGAAAAATAATCTAAAAATAATGTGGGGCTTGGGATTCGAACTCTGGTGGCTTGGTTCAGCGGTGCAAGGTATTACCAATGAGCTACAAGCTCCTTCTTGTAATTATTGTGGGAAAATAGATACTTAAAGTGATATCAGCAACATTAAATACTCCAAGTATACTTCAAATTTAAATCAAATTTATGTATACAAAAATTGGAGTTGTTACAATCTACCCTCCTTACAAAAATTTCGTCCTCGAAATTTACAACTTTTATTTAAGGACTAGTTTACAAAAAGGTGAGGATATCTTGCACGCATTTCATTTTCGCTTTCCCACGTGGATTCTCCTGGAGTGTCTTTCCTCCACATTACCCGAACCAAGTTAACTTCCTTGTTCCGAAGTGTCTTCACTTTCCTGTCCAGGATCTCCACAGGTTGTTGCTCACAAGACAAGTCGGGCTGTATAGTGAGCTCGGAATGATCAAGTACATGGCTGGGGTCACTCACATACTTTCTGAGTTGGGATATGTGGAACACGTTATGCACTCCTTCCAATGAGGGTGGAAGCGCTAAGCGGTATGCCACTTCACCGACTCGTTCGAGTATGTCGAACGGTCCAATGTATCTCGGACTCAATTTACCCCGTCTTCCAAATCGGATCACTTCGCAGTTCGGAGATATCTTCAAGAATATATGGTCTCCTGGCTGGAACTCCAAGTGTCGTCTCTTTGCATCAGCCCAGTGTTTCTGTCGATCTTGGGCTATGCGCATTCTTTCCCTGATAGTACGAACCACATCAACGGTCGCTACTATCATCTCTGGTCTAAGAAGTTCCCTATCTCCGATGTCGTCCCAACTTAATGGCGATCGACACTTCCTCCCATATAATGCTGTAAAAGGTGCCATTTCTATGCTGGCTTGGTAGCTGTTATTGTACGCGAACTCCACAAGATGCAGGTGATCTTCCCACGATCCTTTGAAGTCTAGCATACACGCTCTGAGCATATCCTCCAAGATCTGAATAGTTCGTTCCGACTGACCATCTGTTTGTAGATGATAAGCCGTGCTGAAGTTCAGACTTGTTCCCAAGCTAGCTCGCAGACTCTGCCAAAATTGCGATCGGAACCTGGTGTCACAATCGGAGACAATGCAGACCGGTACTCCATGAAGTCTCATAATTTCCTGTATGAGTTCATGGGTATCAGAAATAGTATATTATGAAGAGTTTAAATCTTAATTAGTTTATTACCTCCATGTACTTCTTTCCTAGTGTCTCAGTTGATTGGCCAACTCGAAATGGGATGAAGTGAGCCGATTTTGTGAGCCGATCTACGATGACCCATATCGCATCGTTACCCTTTGTGCTGCGAGGAAGAGCAGTCACAAAGTCCATCGTGATGTGCTGCCACTTCCATTCTGGGATTGGTAACTGTTGAAGTAGTCCAGCTGTCCTGTGATGTTCAGCCTTTACTTGCTGACACACCAAACATTTTGCGACGCTTCTGGCTACTTCACGCTTCATTCCATACCACCAATAATTCTGACGTAGATCTTTGTACATTTTGGTACCTCCAGGATATATTGAGTAGGGAGAGCTGTGAGCTTCTTTCATTAACTCTTCCCGAACAGGACCTTTTAGTACACACAATCTGCTGCCGTATCTCAAAGATCCGTCTTCATGGATGATGAAGTCTGTTC
Source organism: Agapanthus africanus (assembly GCA_030015575.1). Classification (NCBI taxonomy): domain Eukaryota; kingdom Viridiplantae; phylum Streptophyta; class Magnoliopsida; order Asparagales; family Amaryllidaceae; genus Agapanthus; species Agapanthus africanus. Next base: position 95,404,282 of record CM057341.1, on the reverse strand, counting down.
TGAGTCCATTCTCCACTTGTTCTCTGATCTTTTGCAACTTAGCATCACTTGCTTGAGCTGCTTTGATCTGATTGACAATGGTTGATTGAACTTGTAGATTCATCAAACTTGAAGCATTACCTGGCATGACTACTTCAATCTCCATCTGATGTAAGTCTTGCTGAAGCTTCCACTGAGCAGTGAGATTCATCGATAAGGGTTGGCGACTAAGAGCATCAGGTACTACGTTCACCTTCCCTGGGTGATATTGCAAGTTGATGTCAAAGTCCGCCATGAGTTCTAACCATCTTCTCTGCCGCATATTCAACTCCTTCTGAGTAAATACATACTTCAGACTTTTATGATCTGTGTAGATGTTCACTCGTTCACCAAGTAAGTAGCGGCGCCAAATCTTGAGAGCAAAGATGACGGCTGCCAACTCCAGATCATGCGTCGGATAATTGCACTCATGAGTCTTCAGTTGTCTTGAAGCATAAGCCACAACCTTACCGTGCTGATGTAGAACACATCCTAAACCCTTACCGGATGCATCACAATGCACTTCGAATCCTCCAGATTGATCCGGTATTACGAGAATAGGTGCAGATGTCAATCTTGACTTGAGTTCTATGAAAGCTTGTTCGCATGCTTCTGACCACACAAAGTCTTCATCTTTTCGTGTGAGCTTGGTCAGGGGTGTTGCTATCTTTGAGAATCCTTCAATGAACCTTCTGTAATATCCAGCTAAACCCAAGAAACTCCGAATGTCCTTCACTGACTTTGGTGTAGACCATTTACTAACTGCTGAAACTTTGGCTGGATCCACAGAAATTCCTTCTCCTGATACGATATGTCCAAGAAAACCAACTTGATTTAGCTAAAACTCGCACTTGCTGTACTTGGCATAAAGCTTATGTTGTCGAAGAGTTTCCAGGACAATTCATAGATGCTCTGCATGCTCTTTCCGATTCTTAGAATATACCAGGATGTCGTCGATGAAGATGACAACAAACCTGTCTAAATACTCCCGGAAAACTTGGTTCATTAGGTTCATGAATATTGCTGGTGCATTGGTCACTCCAAATGGCATCACTAGAAATTCGTAATGTCCATAGCGAGTTCTGAAAGCTGTTTTGTGAATATCAGCTTTCTTGACCTTCACCTGATGATAACCTGAACGAAGATCCAATTTAGAGAAAACACAAGATCCACTTAGCTGATCGAATAAATTATCGATGCGCGGAAGTGGATACTTGTTCTTTATAGTGACTTCGTTCAAGGCCCTATAATCGATGCACATTCTGTATGAACCTTCCTTCTTCTTCACCAGTAGCACAGGTGCTCCCCAACTTGAAGTGCTGGGACGAATCCATCCTTTCGCCAATAATTCGTCCAACTGTGTTCGAACTTCCTTCAAATCTTCCGGACTTAGTCTATACGGTGCTTTGATCACCGGTTGTGCTCCTGGTACTAAATCAATACTGAATTCAAGAGCTCGATCGGGAGGCGAACCTGATATATCATCAGGAAATACATCGTCGAACTCTCGAACTACCTCTGGTCTTAATTCTTCTTCCGCTTGAGCTGCCGCAACTACTGCTTCTCTTGGCTTCGCTTTGTAGGTACCTGGCTCCAGGGTACGATCTCCGCTCTTGAAATAGAAAATCGGATGGTCTGGAATCTCAAATACTACCCTCCTTTAACGACAGTCGATGGTAGCATAAAAGGTTCCAAGCCAATGCATTCCTAGAACCACATCGAAGTTCAGTATGTCCAGTACTTTGAAGTCAGCATAAAACTCTCGACTGCAGATGACGACTGGACACAAGTTGTATCCCATAGTTGCCTTTAGAACACCATTTTCGGAACTGACATTCCAGCTAGATACAAGCGGTGAGACTGGAATAGCATGGGTTCGGACAAACCGTTGCGACATAAAGCAGTGGGATGCTCCAGTATCAAACAGTGCAAGTGCAGGTAGTGAAGCTACTAGGATTGTACCTAAGGTATATGGGATATGTTTTAGGTATAAGGAAAGTGTGTAGGTAAACAAGACTGAAAGATAAGTTTGAGAAGGAAGTTTACCAGTAATGACTTGGCCAGTGGCCTCAGCTTCTTCCACAGACATCATGAAAGCCTGGCGCTTTGGCACATTCCTCCTGGCCTGAGGGGCATTCCTCGGAACGTTCCTTTGAGCTTGATGGGACTGTCGAGGAGGTGGTGCAGCTTGCGGTCCTCTGGGTGGTGCAGGCAGTGCAAGTCTTGGAGCAGGGGCTTGAATGGCTGGACGCTGTGGATAAATGTTTGCTGGCCTGGATGCAGCAACTGAGTTTTGTTTATGAGGACAAGCCCCAATACCACGAGCAGATGAGCCGCAGACCAAGCAAAGGTTGTTCGCACGTCGGCAATCTCTAGCCAGATGCCCATTTCTCTTGCAGTAGTTACAAAAGGCTGGGCTGGGTCTGCTGATTGGTGCTCCAGGACGTCTTGGCACAAAAGGTGGTTTGGACGAGGCTCCACCTGCCATCTGGTTAGCAGGGCGCTTGACTCCTGCAGACTGAAGTCTGCCCCTTGCTTTTATCACTACCTCATAACTGCGGGCAGCTTCTAGAGCATCCTCATGAGTCAAAAGTTTTCCTGTGGCTAAAGCAGCCTGAATCTCCGTGTCCAGTCCTTGTTGGAAACGACGGGCTCTGATATCGTCCGTCGGTATCAAATGTGCCGCGAATCTGTTCAAGGATAGTGTTAGCTGTGTAGTATGTGATATTTAAAACTGAACTATTGCGACATATCTTACCGGCTCAACACAGTGAATTCAGCGTCGTATTCATCTACCGATTTGTCCCACATTGACACTTGTTGTAGATGAATGAACTGCTGCTCCATGGCAAACCTGGCAGTCACAGGAAAGTATTTCGCGTCGAACTTCTCGCGAAATGTTTTCCATTCAATAGGCTACGCAAGACGGCTTTCTTCCGCCTTCCACCAGTTGCGAGCGTTGTCCGTGAGTTGTAGTTTCGCTACACAGACCCAAGCGACGTCTGGCACTTATACTGCGGCCAGATCATCCTCGATACTTTGAGCCCATTCCTCAGCTTCCAGTGGGCTCCCCTTTCCTGAGAACTGCTTCGGATGTAAAGCCCTGAATTGCTTCACTCCCGGAGCATCAGTCTCAGGACGGTTCAAGAGTTGTTGCTGTCCTTCGATAAGGCTGCGGATTGCTTCAAGTAGCACTGTTTGCTCGGTATGTGGCGCAGTAACAGCCGGTGTGAGAGGTAGTTCTGAGGGTGTGTTGTTGACGTTGGTGCTGGTGTTGTTCGGAGAATCCATAACCCTGAAGAAAAAATTGGGTTAGGACAGATTCAAGTACATGAAATGATAAAATTCAAGGAATATGAAATGGCAAGATTCAAGGAACATGAATTGAAAGAATGTTTTAGTTGCTGGTTCTTGTGTTATATTGCTTAGGTTGTTCACGCAGACCAGAACTGCATGATAGGGATTCATACAGCTCTGACCTGCATGGGCCACCAATAAAACCTGTCACGTCCCGCTTCCCAATGTACGGCGAAGTGGCCGCGACGAGGTCCGCTACGTATATACTCAGAAGTACATACGCTAAGCGTATCTAAGCAATATAAAATAAGTACACAAGAGACAAGAAATAAAAAAACAGCAACTTTTATTTATTAACATTCTTTGTACAATGCATGAAAGGAAATACAACTGAAATAAAAAGATGTCTAAACGGTGGCATAACAGGAAATGAAAAGTACTGAAAAGAAAAGTGTACAATGAAACTACAGTGCAGGGTCTTCAGTAAACTGCTCCAAGTCTTCTTGCGATGGCTCAACTTCTGCCGGATCCAATTCACCTGACGACATTCAAAGAAGAGAGAAACAGAATGTCGTGAGCGAACAAATCGCTCGGTAAGTCCCAAAGGTAAGAGGGAAGTAGAAAAAGACAGAATAAGAAGGTATATTTTAAAGTGTAAACTATTGTTGTAATAATATGTCAACGTTGTTGTTTGTAGCTTGGTACAGAAGGATGCCAGTGTATACGAGGGGAGTCTCTATATGCCAGAGACTAAGGGCACGTATAGTACAAGGTACCATTTATGCCACGGTACAACAGCAATTGGATTCAGGTTAGGTGTGTTAAATCTGACCACCCCGTGCCACCTTTAACACCTTCCGTACCAATCTACCCCTTAAACCCTGCGGTGTCTTGTTTGTATTGTTATCTTGTAAATTGTGTTGGTTGTATGATTGATTGACTGACTGACCGAAACCATGATATCAGGAAACGGTTATAACCGTGGAGTCATGTAAATGGAATACTGGGAATCATGTAGAAGGAATATATCCATGGTTCGGTTCAGCCAGATTGTATAAACTGGTAATTGTATTCATGGATTCATGTGTTCATATTGAATTGAGATTATGGATTGACTTGAATCATATTCAAGTCAGATTAATCAGACTCAAACCCGAGTCAGACAATCAGAAATGTGAAACGAAGTCTTATAACTACTAGGGTCCTTAGGGTAATTTATAAACTTGAGGGGGTTTTATGTAAAAATACTTTTATATACTTTTCAAAATACACCTCAAGTATTTATTACTCGTCTTTAGAGTTGTAGATTTTAAGTTGTGACATTTCTAATGAATATATCCTAGTTTCATAAATAATGGTATTTATCTGTAATATTGATTATTTGAAGTTCATGGTATTTTAGTGTAACCTTTATTCTTTTGTGATTTTTAGAAAAAGGTGGAAAATTTATATTATAATAAAATAGGTATTTAAAAGATAAATATACATATTTTTATACAAAAATAATTTTAATAGATATTTTATATTTCAATAATCTCATTTTCTTAAAATGTCGTATTTTAACCTTTCGAGACTGAATGCTCCTTGCGGAGGTCTGAATCTCGCACTACTAGCCCGAGAGTGCGCGATAAACCGCACGATCCCGAACGGGTTCCCCAAAGATGGGTTGTAGCGGCGCTTTGCAAAGATTGTAAAACACTAATCTTTTAGAAAACGGTTTTATAAAATAAAAGGTATTTATTCGCAAAGTGTAGTTTTCCGTATTTTAGATTCTAAGGTTTCCTAAGCCAACTAGCCTATTTCTAAATGGTCTAAACGACAAGTCGTTAGAAGTCTCAAATCGCCTCTTCACCGCCAATTGTGGCCTGGTAAGTACAAGTGAGGAGGGAGGGATCCGCTCACGAATCGTGAGGCGGGCCTTTTAAAGTTACCCAAGCTCACTTGCCTGGCCTAGACACCACAAAGTCAGTTTAGATAAACGATCGATGTCCACAACTTATCGTATTTTCCTAGTAAGAAATATTTACTTAAAAGTGTAACAATCTAAAATCTTTAAGAATGGTTTTATGATGATTATGGTATTTTAATGAAAAATTCGTTTTATCGTATTCTAAGTTTTGATGATATCATTTTAGGGTTGTATTTGCGTGTGTGTGGAGGTAGGTCATTACCCCGTGCTCTATTTTAAATGTATATTAAGGTTAAGGGGTTAAATGTGAAATTTAAACTTCATGGTATTAAAGTGAAAATACGGTAAAGTGAAAAGGTTATCATTTCATGTGTGAAAACTTATTGAAATTGATTTTTACAAGTTTAGTGGTCAAGATGAAGATGTTTAGGAATGATGGAATTGATTAGAAGAAGAAAAATAAACATTATGGTATTAATGTGAAAAAGAATACGATATTGCAAAAGTTATCATTTCATGTGAGAAACTTTGTCCAAATTAATTGTTATGTGATTAATAGTCATCATGAATAAGTTTAGGTATTATGGAATTGGTGACAAGTGAGATTTTATAGAAAAACCGAATCAGAAATCGGTTTGTTCCGATTTCCGTCGGGTTTCATAAGTTCGTATTTTTGAGAAGTAGAAAGAAGAAAAGAACGGGACTTACGGGTTTCGATCTATACTAAAGAGTATAGAGGAACAAGGTGAGTGGCCGAGGTGTTGTTTCGTCGCCGGTTGTTTCAAAAACGTCGCCGGATTCCGTCAGCGCTTCGCCGTAAACTCGGTTTCAAAGCACACCCTTTTTGTGAAAATTTCAAGAGAGTAAACCTAGTGTTTTGGGATGAGGGGGTAGGGGTCTATTTATAGGGTGGCTAGGGTAGGGTAGGTGAAAGGTTTTTATTTTTTTTAAAAATTATAAAAATTAAAGAAAAATCATTAAAATTTGTATTAAATTGGGTGTAATTAAAATTAGGGAACCGATCCAATAAATTGGAGTAAACAGGGGAGTTGAGAATGCCAAAAGACGCAACTTTCGTTTTGGGGACTCGGCCGTCCGGCGGCGCCGGCCCGAGTCGGCCTGTCCTCCGGCCGACTCGGCCGATCCCGGCCGAGTCCGGTGGTCGTTGCGTGCGGGGTCCTCTGACGTAGCTCTTGGTATACTCACTTTTTAGGGTTCAGTTCATCTTTTAGGAGTTATGGCCTGTGGACTATTGGGCTTCCAAGAATTTTAAAAGAAAAATAATCTAAAAATAATGTGGGGCTTGGAATTCGAACTCTGGTGGCTTGGTTCAGCAGTGCAAGGTATTACCAATGAGCTATAAGCTCCTTCTTGTAATTATTGTGGGAAAATAGATACTTAAAGTGATATCAGCAATCTTAAATACTCCAAGTATACTTCAAATTTAAATCAAATTTATGTATACAAAAATTGGAGTTGTTACATTTCCTAGCTCAAGCGAAACGAAGTAGGGCACATATGGAGATATGTGCGGAAGCTTGATTAAATATGAGTATGTGATACCATATTCTACTCTGGCGATATTTGATATCGGTTAGGTTATATGTGATATAACCGGATTATTGAATCAAGTGTTGATTCAATAATTTGATTTATGTATATATATTTGATATTGGCCGGTTATATATGATATAACCGGATTATTGAATCAAGTGTTGATTTAATATCGAATATTGAATATTAGTCGGTTATATGGGACATAACCGGATAATTGAATCAAGTGTTGATTTAATATTTTGATATACATAAATATATGATATTAGTCGGTTATATATGATATAACCGGATATTGAATCAAGTTTTGATTTAATAATTTGATATATATTTATATATTTGATATATATATATAATATATATATATATAAATTATCTTCTCTTTATATATATAATTATATATATGTGATATATATATATATTTATTTATATATAAATTGATATTGTATCATGGTTGATGATATATAGGATTAGGATGTATGGGAATTACACTAGAAAAAAAATTATTGGGTTGATTTATTTTTTAGGAAAATAGAAAATGTGGAAAATGAGTCATGGTTTTAGATGCTTGGAGAAGTATTGAGAAGCCATGACCCATCTCCTCATTTTTGTTTTACTCTTAAATATTTATTCGTCCCAATCTTATCTCTAGCACATGGTTCATTCTCTCATCCAAGATCATCCTCATCTCTTCTTCATTTTTTTCTCCTCTAGGGTTTTTCTTGAGTGGGAGAAAAGAAAAGAGAAAAGATTTTCTAGTGAGCAAAATTCCTACTTCATCAACCTACACTAATCCAACCCATTAGTTTAGGTTGTTTGCTTCACTAATACCTTGATTAGTGAAGAGTGAGCTTGAGTGAAAAAGACTTCAAGGCGGTCATCTTCGGCATAGAAGATTTCAAGCAAGCTCGATCCTTTCTCAAGTGGAGTCAAAGAAGAGTTCTAAAGACTATTACTTGGAGTTTTAGAAGTGAAGGACTTTTACAAAGATTGTAAACCTCCATCACTTAGTTTAGAACTTGTGTTCTTACTTCAAAACCCTAATTCTCTACTTAGATTCTAGATTTGTATGACTTAGACCAATAGAATTTTTAAAATTGTATATTTGATGCTCTTTGAAACCCAGTAGAGATGTTAAGACATACTTTCACATATGATATATGGAGTGGAAAGAAACCATGCTTTAAACGTGTTAAGATATGAGGTTTTCTGGCCTATGTTAAAGTACAAATTCCGGACAAATTTCAGGCACGATCAGTTCTATATAAGATTGTGGGATATCCTAAGCATTTGCATGGATATCTGTTCTACTACACCGAAGAATAGAAGATGTTTGTAGCTCTCCACGCCACCTTTTTAGAAAGGGGATTTCTTACAAAAGAAATTAGTGATAACACGGTAGAATTGAATGAAATATCGGAGCCAAAAATTGTAACCGACGATTTGGTAGAGCAATAGGATTCAATAATCCCGGACGAACCTCAGCCACTTCACAGATCTAGTAGGATTTCTCATCCGCCTGAAAGATACTACGGTTTTCTCGTTGACGGGAATCGAGAGGATTGGATCTTGGAAGAATATGATCCTACTAGTTTTGAACATGCCATTTCATATAGCATCTCTCTGAAATGGCTGGATGCTATGCGATTTGAAATGGAGTCTATGTACACCAACAAAGTTTGGATTTTGGACATTGCACGGCTAGGAGTAAAACCCGCCGGCTGCAAATGAATCTTCAAGAAGAAGATTGGTACAGATTGACAAGTTGAAACCTATAAGGCTAGATTTGTTGCAAAAGGTTTTCGTCAAAGACCAGGTGTGAACTATGACGAATCCTTTTCTCCAGTGGCTATACTGAAATCCATTCGGATCCTACTTACCACTGCTGCCTTCTAAGACTATGAGATCTGGCAGATGGACATAAAGATCACTTTTCTAAACGCCGCTTTAGAAGAGTGTGTCTATATGAATCAGCCAGAAGGCTTCATAAACAGTGGGAGCAGCAGGAAAGTGTACAAGTTGCTTAAATCTATTAATGGATTAAAGCAGGCATCACGAAGCCGAAACATCTATTTTGATAAAACAATCAAGGAATTTGACTTCATCAAAAACATTGATGAGCCTTGTATATATAAGAAGATTGTAGAGAGAACGGTCGTGTTCATCGTTTTGTACGTCGATGACATACTTCTGATAGGAAATGATATTCCTATGTTGCAGTTGGTCAAACTGTTCTTGTCTCAAAAGTACTCCATGAAGGGCCTGAGTGATGCCTCCTACATTCTGAGGATCACGATCTATCATAATAAATCTAAGAGGATGTTGGGACTTTCACAGTCCAGGTATATTGACACCATACTAAAAAGGTATAGTATGGAAGATTCCAAGCGTGGTAATTTACCGGCTTGTCACGGAATCACCCTCTTTAAAGGGATGTCTCCTAAGGCTGATGAAGAGAGGGCTCGCATGAGTATTATACCCTACGCTTCATCAGTACGATCTATAATGTATGTGATGGCATGTACTAGACTAGATATAGCTTACGCACTTAGCGTAGTAAGTCGGTATCAGTCAAACCCAGGAAAGAAATATTGGACAGCTGTGAAGAACATTCTGAAGTACCTGAGAAGGACTAAGGATATATTCTTAGTGTACGGTAATGGAGACCTCTATATGGAGTTCTCTACCGATTCAAGCTTCCAAAGCAATAAGGATGACAGGAAGTCTGCCTCGGATTATGTGTTTACCCTCAATGGAGGGGTAGTCTATTGGAAGAGTTCTAAACAGGATACCGTAGCAGACTCGATAATGGAGGCTAAATAAATTGCTTCCAACGATGTCGCAAAAGAGGCTGTCTGGATGAGAAAGTTCATTCATGAACTTGAGATGGTTCCATCTATTGTTGATCCAATACCTTTGTATTGTGACAACAATGTGGCTATAGTGTTAGCGAAGGAACCACAGTTCCATCAGAAATCCAGACACATCTTAAGGCGGTATCACCTGATCAGAGAGATCATTGATCGCCGGAAGATCGAGGTCAGGAGAGTAGACACAAAGGACAACACGGCAGACCCACTCACAAAGGCACTTCCTCAGACTCGGCTTGAGCGGCTATTGGAGATGATTGGTCTTAGATACGTCAATACCTATCCTTAGTGCAAGTGCGAGATTGTTGGATGTATATGCCCCGAAGGCTATTATTGTATAGTACAGGATTGTATATTACATGTGGATACTTGGAATATATATGTACAGGACAATTTTGCTCGATATGATAGTATGCTATCTGGTTTGCATTTACCTCAACATGTGTATATATTCTATTTTATATTACGTATCTCGATTACATGCTGGTAAAGCCCGTAGGATTTTTGCTTGACTACTAGAGTTGTGATGGCGATCATACTCGTGGAATCTAGGTAGTCATAAAGCACATCCTTAAAATTGTCTCTAGTCGTTGGAGTTTTGAGACAGGGCATCGATACTCCGGAGTAGACTAGTATATACGTTTTCTATACCTGTAAGGGAAGGTGGCCTGTCTCACAGCCATTGGTGTAGGAATCAAGCTCCGCATTTCTGAAGGTTTCCCCAATAAAAACCATGAGTTTTCATCTCATTTTGGGATCACCCTACTCCTTCAATGTGCTTTGGTGCCAAAAGTCTCTATTTTATTCTTGGATCTTGAGTTTTCGAACTTGGATGAGAGAAAATGAGCTCTTTTTCCTTCACTTATGTCTTGAGTTTTGAAATGGAATTGTTGAGAGATGGTTCTTCTTTTTCTTCCTTCTTTCTTTGTTTGTTGAAAAGGAAGTCCAAGGAGATCCAACAAGTCTCTCTTTACTTGGATTTGGTCGAATTTGGTTGAAAGGGATCATCTTTTTCATGGGGTCATGAGATTATTTTATTTTCTTTAGAAAAAAAGGCATTTTTCTCTTAATTATTTGAAGAAAAAAATTAACCTCAGGAGAGATAAAATAGAGGCTCAAAATCATAGCGAATAGAAAGAGAAGCAAAGTTGTTATAATTTCTCATATTGTTCAATTTATATACTTTTACATCTTACACTTAACCTCTTGGCTTTACAAGATTTTTGCCACTTTCTCATAGTCATGTACATGCTTTTTGCCCCTTAGCCATTAGGCTTTACATAATTGGATTTTTGTCCACTTTTTTTTTACATGGGCTTCTTTTTATTTACATATTAAATCTGTTTATTATAATTTTCTTCTCTTTTCTTGGTGTACGGCCTTGTTTGGGCTTGGACCGGTTTGAGCTTGGGCCCACTTGCTTAGTTTGTGCTTAGGCTGGTTGGGCTTGAACCCACTTGTTTGAGTGTTGATTTTAAGTTTGATTTTTTGACTTTGACTTTAACCTTCTGTCTTTTTGATTTCGACTCGGGGATGTAATTTTTGACCCCAACAAGTTATAATTGAAATACTTATGCTTTATTGAAGCATTTTTTTCCGATCAATTATGTTTTCATGTGAATTATTCTTTTAATGTGTGTATGATTTGATTATACAGGGTTAAATTTATAATTAAAGTTCAGATGTCATTTAAACTTAGGTTATAATGTGAGTTAGGATTAGCTCTGATGATGCTCTATATTGGCGATCTTCCAGATCAGGAACGTGGCAGATGACGTGTCCCAAAGCTCAGAAGAAAGGGTCCACAGGGGCCGACCAGGCCACCCCTATACCCGACCAGCAAGCACAAGCTGACTCTCCTCAGAGCCCCCTGCAAATTGGCCACTACGGCCTCTCAGCTCGCCCCGAGCTACCACAGGACCAAGATGCCTCGACCCTCCCGCTCGTTCCCGAGCTCTCCCACCGAGGCCATCTTCCTCGGTCCCTCCGACCGACCAACTCCACCACTCACAGGCGTAACCGGCACTCCGCAAATCTCGCCATGCGCGAATTCTCCGTCGGCAACATCCCACGTTCCACGCCATCACGATCCCCATTAACGGGTGATCCGCTTATTACGCGGACGTGACGTCGGGAGCGTAACTGCCGGCGAGATTCTCGTGCCTGCTACTGCATGTTGCCGCCATTATATAAACCCCCATCACAGAGAGGTCAAGTAAGCTTTTTTCACCCCACTTAGCCGTTACTCTGCTCGGATCTTGTGCTAACTTGATCGTCGGAGGGTCCTCGGTGGTACCAAACCCCCCCGGGACTTCCTTGCAGGTACTCGGCACAAACACCTCAAAACCACCAATCTCCTCAAAACCCATTGAGACCCACACGCAACAGGAGATCACCTCCAAGATCCACCGGGAGATCGACGGAAGACAACATCTGACGGAGACCCGAAAAGGACCTCCATAAGTTGGCGCCGTCTGTGGGAACTAAAACTCCACAAAAACAAAAGTTGGCCTTCCGATCTCCATCCACATGGTATGCAATCACCCTGAAGATCCAGGTACCAGCCGCCGCCTCCCCCTCACCGGAGGCACAGATGAACCTCCTCCGGCGACCGTCATCAACGCCCTCGCCGGCCGAATAGACCGACTACAGTCTATTGTGGAGGCGCTCGTCCGCGTCCAAACGGCTGGGCCAGGGCCCCAGATCGCCTCTCCTCCGCCTCCAGAAGACTCTGCCCTCGTCGACACGGCTGACCACCGGCAAGATACGTCCTATGGCCATAAATCTCACGGGCTGATACTCTCTGAGGCCCGCTGGGCACCCCACGGCTCCACACCAAGATCCGTTGCCAGAGCGCCTCGCCTCGAGCCTCCTCACGACCCTCACCCCCTCTGAGGAGATGTCGGTCACCTCGCCTGTCCCCAGGCATGACCGACACCCCTTCCCTTGATGGGGTCGCACAGAAGGGGCTCTCCACGGCGGCTCGAGGACCATCTGAGGAACCTCGTCAAGAGGAACCGGGGCCGCGCCCAGACGCAGATCTCCCACAGCAGAGGCCAGGGATCACAAGGCTCCAAATCCTCAGGGTACCACGGCCGACTCGACGCCCTCGAGAAGAAGATCGAGGGCATACGCCGAGAAGGTCACCTCTCGGGCGACGGGGCTAAGTACGCCGCCGACTCGCTCACCAAGCCATTTACCGAGGGACTGCTCGCTGTTCACATCTCCTCACGCAACAAGCCCCCGAAGGTCTCTCTGTTCGACGGGAAAACCGACCCAAAAGACTATTTGGATGCTTTCACCGCGGGGATGAGCTTCCAGGACCATTCCGCCGCCGCCCAGTGCAGAGCCTGCCCAGCCACCCCCATACGCTCTGGTCGGGACTAGTTCCGAGGACTCAAGCCTCGCTCAATCTCGACCTTTGACGAGCTGGCTACTCAATTCCTCGGCCACTTCGTCGGGAACCGTCGGCAGAAGCGCACGGTTGACTACCTCTTCACAATTTAGAGCGGGGACAAGGAGACGTTCAAAGCTTACGTCACTCGCTTCTACAACGCCCTCCTCGAGGTCCCCGAGCATCGGGATGAGACCATCATCACGGCGCTCAGATCTGGTCTTAGGCACAAGGAGTGGTTGTGCTCCTTTGCATTGGCGCAGCCTAAGACCATGGCCGAGGTCAAGGCGTGGACTGAGCGCGAGGTCCAGCTCGAGTCCGAGGTGAACGCGAACCTCCCTCGAGTAGAACGGCCCGACCAGAAGAAGAGGGCTTGGGAAGAGAGGCCAGAGCGTCAGCAACCCTATCATCCGAAGTTCCAGGAGTACACCCCGCTCAACATCTCCCTCGCAGTGTTACTAGAGGAGGCCCAGGGCGAGGGGTTCTTCAAGTTCCCTCCAATCCCGCGTCAGGCCTCGAAGCAAACCCGGGTCCCCTACTGCGCCTTCCACCGGACGCTGGGCCATGCCACGGAGGATTGTAAGCAACTCCGGGACTATATCGAGGAGCTCATCCGATCAGGGCACCTCGCCGCCTACTTGAGGGATAAGCGGCAGGCCGACCGCGAGCAGGAGTAGCGTCCCTCTCCCGCCGAGCTGACCATCGGCCAGATCATGCTCGTTTCGGCAGATGACCAGTCCGGTGCCCAGGGAGCCCCGTACCCGATGCCGAGCACGGAGACCAACAAGCCTCCGGGGAGCTCGGGCCATGCTAATAAGGTCATCTATTAGCATGTACATTTTTTAATGGCAATGTAAACTCTTCCTAGGGTCTGTTGTTAATTTAATAAAAGATCAATGGAACATTGCAAAAAAGAAGGAAAGATCTTATTTATTCAAAAAGGTATTATGGGTTCCTCGGCCATACATACAAAAAGAGAAATAAAATTACAGCAGCGGGGGAAGGGGGTGTAGAGAGCACTGCTTATGGTACTCAGTAAAGATCTCCGCTAGCCGAGGCCTCACGAGATCCAGCCTCTGCCCTCAATTCCCCCCGCGCGCGTTGACCTCGAGCCTTAGTTCGTAGCACTCACGGACGAGTGCCACCGAGCGAGCCAGCCTGCGGAGATCAGGACGAAGCGCCTCAGAGACCGCAGCTTGCCAACGACCTCGTCGTAGAGCTTCTCGGACAGGGGGTTGTAAAGCCCCGGCGATGCCCTCCAGATAGAGTACATCAGCAGCTGTAGTAGAGGGGAACGCTGGGGGAGCAGCCGGCCGAAGTGGTCTTCGATGCTCCCATAGACCAACTGCACCGTGTCCTCGGCGCAGTTCTGGTCGCAGAGGTATACATTTTCGAAGTGGACGATTTCGGTGATGGAAAAGGGGAAGTCTCCCATTCTCAACGATCTGTTTGTGAAGAAAGGAAAGACTAGCGCTCTCTCAGCTTTATGTATCCCACTGTGCCCCGACGGAACCCAACAGTCGCCCGTTTTCGCCCACAAAGTCGCTGCCACACGGCAATCATTGAGCCTTCTCTGGCGGAATCGAAACGACGCGACTCTGGTGCTTCGCCTCCCCACACATTCAATGCGCATGCTACGCGCACATTCGCCGCGACTGTTCCTGTTCCCCATACCTGCAACGGGATGTTCGGGCGAAACCTCATGAAGAATCGGCCAAGCATCTACCATGCTAGGCTATCCCTGGCCGGTAGCTTCCCTACACGTAACGCCGGGGATCAAAGCTCTCGCCAAGAGGCAACCGCGCAGCTTCACTGCCCGGCTATCCTTAGCAGGCCTCCTACGGCCCCTCCAACGCTAAGGATCAAAGTCCTCCTTAGAGGCAGCCGAACAGCTTCCCTGCTCGGCTATCCCTGGCCGGTAGCTTCCCTACTCGCAACGCCAGAGATCAAAGCCCTCACCAAGAGGCAACCGTGCAGCTTCACTGCCCGGTTATCCTTAGCAGGCCTCCTACGGCACCTCCAACGTTAAGGATCAAAGTCCTCCTTAGAGGCAGCTCAGCAGCTACCCTGCTCGGCTATCCTTGGCCGGTAGCTTCCCTACTCGCAATACCAGGGATCAAAAAGTCCTCCCAGAGGCAGTCGAGCCCGACCCTCGCTCAGCTATCCTTCAGCACAAAGCCCTCGCCAAGAGGCACCGGGCAGTAACCCTTCCCGGTCAGGGGTCCTTGGTAGGCTTCTTATAGCCCCTCCCGCGTTAAGGACCAAAGTCCTCCTTTGAGGCGGTCGAGCCCGACCCTTGCTCGGCTATCCCCGGCTGGTAGCTTCCTACCACAACCGACAGGGATCAAAGTCCTCGCCAAGAGGCACTGGGCAGTAACCCTGCTCAGTCCCCGTCCTGAAGGATCAAAGCCCTCGCAAGAGGCAACCAAGCTCAACCTTTGCTCGGTCATCTCCGGCTGGTAGCTCCCTACCCATGATGCCATGGATCAAAGCCCTCGCAAGAGGCATCTGAGCGGCTATCCGCTCGGTCATCCCAGGCTGGTACTTACCTACCTACGACGCCAGAGATCAAAGCCCTCGCCAAGAAGCAACCGTGCAGCTTCACTGTCCGGTTATCCTTAGTAGGCTTCTTACAACCCCACCAACGCTAAAGGTCAAAGTCCTCCCAGAGGCAGCCGAGCGGCTTCCCTGCTCGGCTATCCCTGGCTGGTAGCTTCCCTGCTCGGCTATCCCTGGCTAGTAGCTTCCCTACTCGCAACGCCAGGGATCAAGGCCCTCGCCAAGAGGCAACCTCGCAGCTTCACTGTCTGGTTATCCTTAGCGGGCCTCCTACGGCCCCTCCAACACTAAGGATCAAAGTCTTCCCAGAGGCAGTCGAACCCGACTCTTGCTCAGCTATCCCCGATTGGTAGCTTCCGACCACAACCGACAGGGATCAAAGCCCTCGCCAAGATCAACCGAGCAGCTTCCCTGCTCGGTCATCCCCAGCAGGCATCCTCCTGCCCAACAGACGCTGCGGGTATTAGCCCTCATAACGAGGCCACTAAGCCCCTTTATGCTCGGCACAACTACGGCGGACATCCCTCTGCCCATCACATGCAGCGGATCCGAAGCCTCAACAAGAGACATCAGGTCTATCCAAGTCTGAGTGAACCCCCCTCGACTTCGGGGCCATGGAGATGTCTCCTTCTCAGCAGCGCTTGGCACACTTGGCAAGTGATCGAAATCAACTCGACGAACGATCGCTAGACAGATAGCCGACCTGACACAGAAGATAAAGTGCAAGCTATTGAAACAAAAAGTTTTACTACCAAAAGCAAAGTCTTTACAAAGGGTATTTTGGGCTCCCCAGCCTTACAGATTTCCCGGAGGCTTACAAAAATTCCAGAAGCGGCAAAATAAAAGGAGGAGGAAGACGGGGGCTTTAGGCCTCGGGGCCAGGCACAACCTCGGGGTCCTCGATATCTACCATGTGTCGAGCAGGGTCCTTGGCCACCTCCTCGTCAGGAATCTCTTCCCCCTGCTCATCGGCGTCCGCGAGGGGTATTCGGCCCGGAGCTCTTCATCAGCGAACTCCGACATCCGGACCTTAACGGCGTCAAGGGCCTCGTGCCAGATGCGGGTGGTGGCCACGGCTAAGTCATTATAGAAGTCCTTCGACTTCTTGTATCCCTCCACCGCCTTCGCCGCCGAGAGGTCGGCCCGCTTCACCGCCTCGACCGCCACCCGCAGCTCCTTCTGGAGGGTCCTCACCGTCTTCTTCATGTTGCTGGCGAGCGCCTGAGCATCCTCAAGCTTGACCTCGGCAGCCACGGCGGCCTCGCGGTGCCGGGCAACCTCCCGTTTCCCGGCCTCCACTTCGCCTTCTAGGGCGGCAACCCTCGCCATCGCCGCCTCCATCTCTCTCTTGGAGCTATCTTCCAGCGAGGTAAGCTGGTCTGCGGCCTTCATCGTCGGGGCTATCACCTCGGCCTCCATGCATACGGCAAGGGCGATGTGCTGGAGGACCTGAAATAATCAGAAAGAGGTCAGGAAGACGAAGGAAGCACCAAATCTCACAAACAACCGAGCACTTACCTGCACGGCCTCCTGGGCGATAGACGCCATCTGGGCCCTGAAGGTCCCCCAGGGGACTCTACCCCTGCCAACTTCTCTATTCGTGTAGCAGGCTATCCGCGACAGATAGCCCCGAGGGCACCACGAACTGGAGGCCCCCCTCCTCCACCATGATCGGCGAGGGCGGGCCCTAAGGAGACCTCCGGGGACCCCTCTTAAGTGGCTTCGATGGAGAGCCGGTCTCCTCCTCCGAGACCGGGTCCTCCAGAATTCGAGCCCGCTTCCGGCCCGGCGCTCTGCTAGGCCCCGGGGCGGGATCCACCCCTGAACGCTCAAGGGACGCGGCAACCGGAGGCACTGGGACGGAGGCCGAAGGAGCCGGGGCTGGCTTCGAACGGGAAGAGCTGGCGCCTCCAGCCCTCGTGACCTTCTTCGGCTGGCGCATGGAGGCTCGGAGCTCGTTCATGTCCATGGGTCCTGCACAAAACCAAATGCAAAGAAGTCAGCGACACATGCAATATAAAAGCCAAAAAGCAAGCCTAACTTACCGACAAACTCGACGGGGCTGAGCCCGGCCCAACTCAGGACCCTCTCAGACAGCAGCACGTCAAATCGGCAGACGGGCTCCCACGACGCCACTCTCACCGCGGCGGGGTCATTGGACTGGTTCCCCGTCAAGCATTTTTCCCTCGACCACTTGGTGGGCATGGGCCAGTCCTCGCCCTCGGGCGGCGCGACGAAGAAAAAATTCTTCTTCCAATCGTGAATTGAAGAAGGTAGGACTACAACTCCTGTCCCGGCGGTGCCCCCCTGTCGCTTTCTAAAAGAGAGGTAGACCCAACTCGGGTCGCCCGCTCGACCCCAGGATAATTTTTGAAAACAAGGGAAGAATCAAGGATGGAGAGGCTGAAGGGAACCGCCTGTAGCTTCAGGAGGATCAGGAACCCGAGGAGAATTCTCCATGAGTTCGGCACTAACTGGCCAGGGGCTAACCCGAAGAAGTTCAGCGCTTCGACGACCTCGGGAGAGAAGGGCATACGCATTCCACCCCAAAAAGCTTCCAAGTACAGGGCGATCTTCCTACCCCGTACTTGGTCTGCCCTCTCTCCCTCCTTGGCCAGACGAAGCGTATAACGTGAGGGGATGTGGAAGCGAGCCCGAACATTGGCAAGCTCGTCCTCATGCCTCACCCAACACGACGCGCCGGGGGCAGCGTCTACCACCTCCTCCCTAGGGGCTGCCCCGCCGCACGATCCCGGGAAGAGGATCTGATCCCTGCTCCCCGGGAAGACTCAGGCTCAACTAGAGGGTCCCTAGAACCTACTCCTACGACATCTACAGATTCTACGAAAGAAGACATCTAACCTGGAGAAGAGGGATCCTCGGGAAATGAAAACGGAAGAAAGAAGACGAGCGCCGAGCAACCAGGACTTAGAGCGGGGAAATATGAAGGAGTAGGGGCCCTGGAGTGGGCCCCACCCCTATTTATCACTGCAATCGCCCTTATCCAACGGCGCCCTTCATCCCTCGCCAAAACGCCTCCTCGCGTCCAACGGTCCCGATCTCTCCACTTGTCGCTCCCACATTGGGCCGCATCCCATCAGACGCCGCAGGTCTGCACACGTCGCGTCGGCCAACCGACGCTTGACACGCGGACCGTCCCTTCAGTGACAGGATGCACGAACCGGCGCACCTTCCTTAAATGCAGAGATCTCACCCTGATTCACTGGAAGAAAAGACAGCTGACAGTCCGAGGACGCGTCCCGATGAAATCTTAGGAGGGAGCTCATCCCGGGCGGCTCGGCAGTCCACTCTTGACCTAACCCGTCAGCTGGTCGGGAAAAGAGTAGGGGCTAATGATGATGCTCTATATTGGAGATCTCCCAGATCAGGAACGTGGCAGATGACGTGTCCCAAAGCTCAGAAGAAAGGGCCCACAGGGGCCGACCAGGCCACCCCTGTACCCGACCTGCAAGCACAAGCTGGCTCTCCTTAGAGCCCCGTGCAAATTGGCCTCCTCGGCCTCTCAGCTCGCCCGGAGCTACCACAGGTCCAAGATGCCTCGGCCCTCCCGCTCGTTCCCGAGCTCTCCCGCCGAAGCCATCTTCCTCGGTCCCTCCGAACAATCAACTCCACCACTCACAGGCGTAACTGCCGCTCCGCAAATCTCGCCATGCGCGGATTCTCCGCCGGAAACATCCCACATTCCACGTCATCACGATCCCCATTAACGGGCGATCCGCTTATTACGTGAGCGTGACGTTGGGAGCGTAACTGCCGGCGAGATTCTCGCGCCTGCTGCTGCGTGTTGCCGCCACTATATAAACCCCCATCACAGATGGGTCAAGTAAGCTTTTTTCACCACACTTAGCCGTTACTCTACTCGGATCTTGTGCTAACTTGATCGACGGAGGGTCCTCGGTGGTACCAAACCACCCCGGGACTTCCTTGCAGGTACTCGGCGCAAACGCCTCAAAACCACCAATCTCCTCAAAAGCCATTGAAACCCACACGCAATAGGAGATCGCCGCCAAGATCCACCGGAAAATCGACGGAAGACAACATCTGACGGAGACCCAAAAGGACCTCCATCAAGCCCCAACATACTGACTTTGGGGTTAAAAGTGTGATAAATTTTATGCACATCATGTTATATTTGTTATATTTATTGGACTTAATGATATTTAATAGGTCACGAAGTTTATTGTTATTTTCATGGTATTAAATTGAAAGCCCCTGCCACAAAAAAATCATATTTTGTTAGAATAACTCTGTTTGTGAATCAATTATCCAATTAATACACAATATAATATATATAACTATTTTTAAAAGGCTAAAATGGCAGGCAAAAACCTAACATTTATCCCAATAGCAGGAAATAGCTTGACTTTCTAAAGTCGGCATTTTGCCCTGCTCAACTTTAATTGATTATCAAAATGTCCTTCTTTTATATACTTAATTTAAAATATTAAATATCAAGGGTTTTTTGAAGCATCCCTTAAATTCTATGCAATTTTGATGTACCCTTAATATTCTTTGAAATTACATATACCTCTCAAAATTCTTTAAGTTTTTATAAAAATACAATATCACCAAGTGATGGTTAATTTTGACATAAATCGATAAAGAAATGTAAATATTCGCACAATCTATTTTTATTACTTAGATGCTTTCAAATTCTCAAAACAAAAATTGCTTGATCGTGTTAGATTCTCTTATAAGATTTGATTGACTTAGATGTTATATTTTGTAAGTGATGATTGATTTGAATTTTGTATGTTAGTATTTGCATAATTCTAGGCTTCTTTTTTTTTTAGAATTTTCTAAAATTTAGGTTCTCTTATATTTGGGTTTCTTAGTTGGGAAGTGAATTGTCACGACCCGAAAATACGGAATGTGACTGTCACTTAGATTACGAGACGTTTAAAAGCGTAACGTAATCTAAGTCAGCCAATTTCCAGAAAATCTAAAACAAAATCAACAAGAGTGAAGGAAAACCTTTTATGAAAACGATTTTAAACCAATTAATTTATATTAATCCTTTTTTAAAATATCAAAATTTTCCGAAAATTTCGGCAGAGTCTCCTTTGTAAATACTAGACCCCAAAATGGATACAACAAGATATATAACCTGTAATGATATAATGGCATCCCCAAGCGGGAGCTAGCTCTTCGCCCAAGGCGGATCACAACCACACACAATATATATGTAATATCAAGCAAATAAGTATAAAGAAACACAAAAATAAGAAAAACACAACGTCGGCTCAAGTGAGCTCGACCCCAGAGAAACCACATATACACAAATCTCTCAGTCTCATCACTAGGTCGCATATACAAATAAGAAGTGGTAAATGGAGAATACTAGATATAATGATAGTAAAAAAGAGACAAAAGTGTCCTCGCAACCCACCTACAAGTAATGTCGCGAGTCTGAGAAAACAAGCCAATGAAAAGATACGCCCGCCGCTACAAGGCTGACGGGTCCGAACTGCAAGGCACAATAGCTAAGGTACCATCAATGAAATCATCCGAAAACCGTGTCAAGTATCGACACCAAATATGGAAGTATATCTGTCTCAATGTCTCACTATGTCAATATCTCAATACGTCGGGCTCCGTCAGTCCGGATCGTCCCATATCATCAAATCTCACGACAACGGTCGGTATTCTCCGGATATCCGCCGCGCCAGACATTACCGGTAGGTAGTCTTCTCCTGCCAGGCTCATCGTCTACAACTAGATCTTCTTGCCCTGGGGTACCATACCGGGCCCATCATGTACCCGAGACGGTTCATCCACTCCTCGAATCAAGTCTCGAAATCCAACAGAAAACATAAAAACTCGTGGTGGACGACACATACATCACGAGAAAACTGCAACTTTATATTAAAAATGATAATAATAAGGTTTTGTTAAATTCTTACGGTTTTACCCAAAATCCAGAAATCTCATCAATAATGAAATTCTCAAGAAAATCATAATACTCAACATGTTGTATATGATAAATGCTTATGATATCAAAGGTATGCAATGTAATTTATGGCTAAAAATCTATATAAGCATGACGATGAAGTGAAGTATATACATGCTATGCAATTCTATGTATCATATATGATGCAAATGTTTGATACTGAACTAAGCAGTTTCTACAGTGCTCGTGGCATGGCAATTACCAAAAGCGTGTGTGTTCACATGAATAGTGCGCGTGCAATATGCGCCAATGGTAATGGTGTAAATGTCCTAAGAGGTGATATCACACATGTGTACATAGATAACCATGCGATGCCAGAAGATGAATAACTAGAAAGCTATGCATATGAATGAGATGGTTAACTAAATAACTATGCATATAGTTTGCAAGTAATAAAGTGATCCTAACTATGGGGCGTCTCGCGCCATCCAGACGATTTCCCCATAGATGTATAAATCTAATCACCCAGACGCCTCGCTAATCTGATCCAACCACCGCTTTGCCTTTGCGCGCCGCATCCGATATTTCCGCAACCGATCCTAAAATTGCATAACACACAACATAAGATTACACCTCATGAAACGACGCAAGTCACAATATGAAAAGATCGACGCTCACAAGTTAGGCACAACGTGCACTAAGTTGCGCGGAACACACACGAAAATCACTAAACCTTAACTAGAATCGTCGTTTCAGAGTAACCGTCAAAACTAAAACCCGATTAAACCAAATTCCGCATTCACACACCCTAAACGTTGTAGGAGATGGTAATAATATAATTAAGATTTCAAAATTAATCCACTTCCTAAGAATTTAGAAAACCTATTAAGCACGAAAATTGAAAATTTGGCGCAACCATCGAAGATTAGCGATAAAGTTATCACAATCCAACACAAACATCTAAACTAACCCACTAGATAGCCACTACACTAATTTAACCCATTTGCGATTCTTCAAACTCTAATTACAAAAGCAACCCTTTTCTTGAATTTCATTAAACAAGCAATAACAACAAAATTAACACTTTAAAATCCTATTTTAGCATATTTAAACTACCAATTAACCATTTGATTGAAATTATACCTCACAAGTAGTGAACCCTAGCTTGCACTAGCCTCCAAGACACCTCCTTTCTCCATGTTTTAAACCAATTTGGGCTTGAGAAGAGATAGCACAAGGATTTGTTTGAGTTTTGTGAAGAAATTTGTGGATTTCGGTGGATTTTTGATGGAATTTGAAGCACAAGAAATGGGGAAAAATTGGAGAACAGCAGCAAGAGAGGCTCGACCTGAGGTAAGGGGAGGGGAGAATGAGGGATTTGTGTAGAAAATTCTATGAAGAAACCCTCTCTCAAGTGCATTTAATGCTTTCACATCATTTCCTTTTAAAAAAAACCCATTTTAATTCATTTTTGAACCATAAAACAACTCTTGGAAAGTGTTGATAAAATTTTTATTTCTGCTAAATTTTAGTTTGTAATGGTTCTTAAGTATGTAATTTACCCATTAAATTTGTATTTATCACTAATTTAATGTATATTTAAAAGCTTAAAATAATATTAAAAATTAATTAATTAAGGAAAAAAATTTAAATGACTAGAAATTTTTAAGTGACAATTAATTAACCAATTCCTAGCAATTTCTTATCTAAATTTTGTATAATTAGGCCTATATTGAAAAATAATTATCTTGACATTTTACGGAAAATACCGATTATTTTACCGATTATCGAAAAACTACCTAAAAATATTCAAAGTGTTACAATCTTCCCCCTTAAAGAAATTCGGTCTCCGGATTTAAAATTTAACTACGCGTACCTTCAAAAAGATGGGGATATTTCTTCCTCATCTCGTTCTCGGTCTCTCAGGTGAGCTCCTCGCTGTTCGGGTCACGCCAAAGAATCTTGACAGACGGTATAACCTTCGACCTCAATTTCTTCACCTGCCGATCCAAAATGACCACCGACTGCTCGGTGAATGAAAGATCGTGCTCTAGCTGGATCGTCTGGTGCTGAATCGTATGGGAAGGGTCATGAAGGTACTTGCGGAGTATCGAAACATGGAACATGGGGTGAATATCTGGGAAGCTGGGCGGAAGAGCCAACTGATAAGCTACCGAACCGACACGCTCTAGGATCTCGAAGGGACCAACATATTTAGGACTAAGCTTCCCTTTCTACCCAAATCTTATCACGCCCTTCATCGGAAAGACCCTCAGGAAAACATGATCGCCAACAGCGAACTCGAGTCGGCGACGGCGCCTGTCAGCATATGATTTCTGCCTACTCTGTGCTGCCCTCATCCTGTCCCGAATCTACTGTATCTTTTCGGTCGTCTCCTGTACGATCTGCAGCCCCAAAATACTGCTCTTCCTGAGCTCTGTCCAACATATGGGCGATCGATATTTCCTCCCATATAAAGCCTCAAAAGGTGCCATCTGAATCGTCTCCTGGAAGCTATTATTGTAGGAGAACTCGATCAAGGGCAAATGACGATCCCATCTACCACCGAAATCTAAAATACAAGCTCTGAGCATGTCCTTAAGAGTCTGAATAGTACGCTCTGACTGGTCGTCAGTCTGCGGATGAAAAGCTGTGCTAAAACTCAATCGGGTGCCCAAACCCTCCTGAAGTTTCTACCATAATTGGCTGGTAAACTGGGTACCCCGGTCGGAAACGATGCAAGTCGAGACGCCATACAGTCACAAGATCTCATAAATATAAACCTGGGCGTACTGAGCAAATCTAAAAGTGGTCTTCACTGGCAGAAAGTGAGCCGCTTTCGTCAGTCGATCCATAATCACCCAAATAGAGTCATACCCTCGATTAGTCCTGAGTAAACCCACAATGGAGTCCATGGAGACCTGTTCCCACTTCCACTCAGGAATGGGCAAAGGCTGTAACTCGCCGGCTGGCCTCTGGTGCTCGGCCTTGACTTGCTAATAAGTCAGGCATCTCGATACAAAGTCTGTGACATCCTTCTTCATCCCGTCCCACCAGTAAACCTCTCTCAAATCATGGTACATCTTAGTGGAACCTGGATGCACACTGTACACTGATCTATGTGCCTCCTCAAGAATATCACGCCTCAGTCCCTCAGAATCTGGTACGCACAGTCGAGTCCCAAATCGAAATATCCCCTGATCATCAATCACGAACTCGGAAACTCTGCCCTGCCGAATCTGCTCGATAATCTCAAAAATATGGGCATCGCCGGACTGTGCCTCGCGAATATGGTCAAGTAACTATGGGCGTGCTCTAAAATGGTCCAGCTGTCCCCCTGTAGGATTAAACTCGAACTGCACTCTGCTACCACATAAAACCTGCCAATCCGCCTTCGACTGCATCTGTACTGCGTTCAAACAAGATAGGCTACCTCCGGGCCTCCTACTCAAAACATCTGCCACTACATTCGTCTTGCCCGAATGGTATAGAATCTCGCAGTCATAATCTTTTACCAACTCCATCCAACGGCGTTGTCTCAGATTCAGATCTCGCTGCTGACAGATATACTTCAAGCTCTTGTGGTCAGTGAATATCTGGCACGACTCGCCGTATAGGTAATGTCTCCAGATCTTGAGTGCAAACACCACTGCAGCCATCTCTAAATCATGAGTGGGGTAGTTCTGTTCGTGTTTCCTCAACTGCCGAGAAGCATACGCGATAACTCTGCCGTGCTGTATCAATACACAGCCCAGCCCCACTCGAGAAGCATCACAATAAACCACGAAACCGCCTGATCCTGAAGGCAATGATAACACTGGTACAGTAGTCAGACAAGTCTTCAACTGCTGGAAGCTATCCTCACATGCCTCGGTCCAATCAAAAGGAACCCGCTTCCGGGTCAACCCGGTCAACGGTGCAGCAATACGGGAGAAATCCTGGACAAAACGTCGATAATAGCCGGCCAGACCTAGAAAGCTGCGAACCTCTGTAACTGATCCCAGTCTGGGCCAACGCTGAAGTGCCTCGATCTTCTTCGGGTCCACACAAATACCATCTCTCGTCACCATGTGACCTAAGAAGTCGACACTGTCAAGCCAGAATGCGCACTTGGAAAATTTGGTGAACAACTGATGCTCCCTCAAGGTCTGCAAAGTGATACGCAAGTGCTGCTCATGCTCCTCCCGGCTCCGAGAATATACCAAGATGCCGTCAATGAACACAATGATGAACTGATCAAAATACGACCTGAATACACGGTTCATCAAGTCCATAAATGCTGCCGGGGCATTGGTGAGTCCGAACGACATCACCAAGAACTCGTAATGACCATATCATGTATGAAAAGCGGTCTTCGGAATATCCTCCTTCCGGACCCGCAACTGGTGATAACCCGACCGTAAATCAACCTTAGAGAAATACCCCGCACCCTGGAGCTGATCAAATAAGTCGTCAATGCGGGATAGGGGATATCTGTTCCGCACAGTAACCCGGTTCAGCTGACGATAATCAATGCATAAGCGCATATTGTCATCCTATTTCTTAACAAACAGGACGGGAGCACCTCATGGTGACACACTCGGTCGGATAAGCCCTTTATCCAACAAGTCCTGCAACTGATCCTTCAGCTCTCTAAGCTCCGCCGGGGCCATCCGATAGGGCGGTATAGAAATAGGCCCCGTGCCGGAGATCAAGTCAATGCAGCACTCAATCTCGCGCTCTGGTAGCAGTCCAGGCAGCTCGTCAGGGAATACATCAGGAAACTCTCTCACAACAGGGACCTGGTCCAACGGAACCTCTGTGGTGCTAGTATCACAAACATAGGCTAAGAATTCCTGACACTTTTTCCGCAAGAGCTGACCAGCGCGAAGAGAAGAAATCAAGCTGGGAAGGGTAGTGCTACGATCTCCCTGAATAATAAGAACCGGCTCACCAGGAAAACTGAATCTGACTGCCTTCTCACGGCAGTCCACAGATGCATAACAGGTGGCTAGCCAGTCTATACCAAGAAGAACGTCGAAGTCTAGCATATCGAGGAGAATCAAATCAACTAAAGAATCCCTCTCCCCGATACGAACATGATACGATCGGTACACAAAACGAGCAACAAACGACTCACCTACTGGAGTAATAACGACAAGCGGCTGATCTAACAAAGAAGACTCTCGGCCCAACCTCGGTGCAAAGTATGTGGATACATAAGAATGTATGGAGCCTGGATCAAATAATACCCGTGCATCAAAAGAATATACTGGCAGAGTACCTGTCACAAAGGCATTGGATGCCTGTGCATCCTGCGGAGTCAAAGAGAATACTCGGGTCTGTCCACCACTAATAGCTGGATGTCCTATGCCTCTACCTCTGCCTCTGCCTCTGTCGCCTCTTCCTCTCTGAACCGGACCGCCACGCCCATGACCTCTAGGAGCATCTGCCTGGCGTGGAGCATCATCAGGGGTAGGAAGTAGAGCTCTCTGAGGAGGTGGTGAAAGTGTTAAGGTCACATGTGGGACTGTCGCCGCGCCCTGGCGCCCTATGGTACAGTCTCTGACACGATGGTACTGACTCCCGCACCGAAAACATCCTGGCGACGACTGCTGGGTCTGCGGATATGAACCAAATAACTGACCCCGTCTCCATCCTCTGCCGCCACCATATCCCGGAAAGAATCTATCACGGTGTCTACCCATCTGCCGTTGGGCTGGCGTATCAGTACGAATCCGCTTCGGCCCAGAAACGACCGAAGTCTTAGAAATGCGCTCCTCCAGAAGTAAGGCTGCATCCATCGCGGCTGCGTATGTGTCAAAATGCTGGGTGCTGATGACAAGGAATAACTGTGTGTCGAGTCCTCGCACAAACCTCTTTATCCTCTTCTCTTCAGTGTCTACTAGGTACGGAGCATATCGAGACAACTGAGTAAACTGTATATCATACTCGGACACTGTCATCCCAGGGGTTTTGCGCAAAGACTCAAAACTATGGGCTCGAGCATCTCGGACACTCTCCGGAAGGAAACGGGCAAGAAATGCAACTGTGAACTCGTCCCAGGTCATAGGAGGTAGACCTGCAGCTCGACCTCTTTCTACTGAATCGTACCACGTCTGGGCAAGGCCTTCCAGACGAAAACTCATAAACTCCTCCCATCTATCATCAGAACGCCTCAACGAATGGAAAATCCTAGTCTTCCTATCGAGAAATGTCTGCAGGTCCTCTATCGCATCCGTGCCGGTAAAGGCTGGAGGTCTCGACCTCATAAACTCCTGTAGTGAAATGGGGATAGTCGCAGTAGTAGCAGGAGTAACCATCTGGGCAGCAGGTACAATCGTGGTCTGTGCGGTGGAAGAAACGTCTTCGGATCTCTGTGCCCGACTGGACTCAACTAAAGATCCCATCATCTGTCGCAACTCCTGCATACCGGCTTCTAATCCGGCAATACGGTCTAGAGAGGGCGGATCAATCTGACCCTGGAGGGTAGACGTATCATCCCGCTCGATCCTCGCCTCAGACGAGCCCGCTCAAAGCTTATCCCTAGCGGCAGCCCGCTGAGCTCTCGTAGTCTTTGGCGGCATCGAAGCTGGAATAAGAAATAGGAGCGATAAGAACATTGCAATTGAATCAAGGAATGCATGGAATCAAGGAGGAAATACAAGCAATTATGTCCTAAGGTCACTTAAGCGGAGTACCGTATCGTAAGTATGCCGCGGAACATACCCACGCTACGCCACTCTGCTTAAGTCACCTACTCCATCTACCAAGGGTCGTCCTACACTCAGAAAAGTAAAACCTACAGCTCTGATACCAACTTTGTCATGACCCGAAGGTACGGAACGTGACTGGCACTTAGATTACGAGACGTCTAAAGGCGTAACGTAACCTAAGTCAGCCAAAGCCCAGAAAATCTAAACCAAAATCAACAAGAGTGAAGGAAAACCTTTTATGAAAACGATTTTAAACCAATTAATTTATATTAATCCCTTTTTAAAACATCAAAATTTTCCGAAAATTTCGGCAGAGTCTCCTTTGTAAATACTAGCCCCCAAAATGGGTACAACAAGATATATAACCTGTAATGATATAATGGCATCCCTAAACGGGAGCTAGCTCTTCGCCCTAGGCGAATCACAACCACACGCAATATATATGTAATATCAAGAAAATAAGCATAAAGAAACACAAAAATAAGAAAAACACAACGTCGGCTCAAATGAGCTCGACCCCAGAGAAACCACATATACACAAATCTCTCAGTCTCATCACTAGGTCGCATATACAAACAAGAAGTGGTAGATGGAGAATACTAGATACAATAATAGTACAAAAGAGACAAAAGTGTCCTCACAACCCACCTACGAGCAATGTCGCGAGTCTGAGCAAAGAAGCCAATGAAAAGATACGCCCGCCGCTACAAGGCTGACGGGTCCGACCTGCAAGACACTGTGGCACAACGGGGGTGAGTTTTCAGCTCGTGAGTAGTAAGTAACATCTAATAAGGCTATCGTAAGAATGCACGTAATGCGTCACAATCTGCATATCTAAGTATGATGCGATGCTACTAATATGTATGCACATGGATGCAAAATCAATATGAAATCTTTAAGTGTTTAAATACGATAATCTCTGCATTCTTAACTTACAAAAAATTTCTGTACAATAGCTAAGGTACCATCAATGAAATCATCTAAAAACCGTGTTAAGTATCGACACCAAATATGGAAGTATATCTGTCTCAATATCTCACTATGTCAATATCTCAATACGTCGGGCTCCGTCAGTCCGGATCGTCCCATATGATCAAATCTCACGACAACGGTCGGTATTCTCCGGATTTCCGTCGCGCCAGATATCACCGGTAGGTAGTCTTCCCCTGTCAGGCTCATCGTCTACAACTCGATCTTCTTTCACCGGGGTACCATACCGGACCCACCATGTACCCGAGACGGTTCATCCACTCCTCGAATCGGGTCTCGAAATCCAACAGAAAATATGAAAACTCATGGTGGACGACACATACATCACGAGAAAACCGCAACTTTATATTAAAAATGATAATAATAAGGTTTTATTAAATTCTTGCGGTTTTCCCCCAAATCCAGAAATCTCATCAATACTGAAATTCTCAAGAAAATCATAATACCCAACATGTTGTATATGATAAATGCTTATGATATCAAAGGTATGCATTGTGATTTATGGCTAGGAATCTATATAAGCATGACGATGAAGTGAGGTATATACATGCTATGCAATTCAATATATCATGTATGATGCAAGTTTGATACTGAACTAAGCAGCTTCTACAGTGCTCGTGGCATGGCAATTACCAAAGGCGTGTGTGTTCACATGAATAGTGCGCGTGCAACATATGCCAATGGTAATGGTGTAAGTGTCCTAAGAGGTGATATCACACATGTGTACATAGATAACCATGCG
Source organism: Agapanthus africanus (assembly GCA_030015575.1). NCBI lineage: Eukaryota > Viridiplantae > Streptophyta > Magnoliopsida > Asparagales > Amaryllidaceae > Agapanthus > Agapanthus africanus. The sequence goes on along the minus strand of CM057341.1, from coordinate 95,374,343 downwards.
ATATCAGCAAAAGAATAACTAGAAAGCTATGCATATGAATAAGATGGTTAACTAAATAACTATGCATATAGTTTGCAAGTGATAAAGTAATCCTAATTATGGGGCGTCTCGCGCCATCCAGACGATTTCCCCATAGATGTATATATCTACTCACCCGAACGCCTCGCTAATATGATCCAACCACCGCTTTGCCTTTGCGTGCCGCATCCGATATTTCCGCAACCGATTCTAAAATTGCATAACACACAACATAAGATTACACCTCATGAAACGACGTAAGTCACAATATGAAAAGATAGACGCTCACAAGTTAGGCACAACGTGCACTAGGTGCGCGGAACACACACGAAAATTACTAAAGCTTAACTAGAACAGCCGTTTCGGAGCAACCGTCAAAACTAAAACCCGATTAAACCAAATTCCGCATTCACACACCCTAAATGTTGTAGGAGATGTTAATAATATAATCAAGATTTCAAAATTAATCCACCTCCTAAGAATTTAGAAAACCTAGTAAGCACGAAAATTGAAAATTTGGCGCAACCATCGAAGATTAGCGATAAAGTTATCACAATCCAACACAAACATCTAAACTAACCAACTAGATGGCCACTACACTAATTTAACCCACTTGCAATGCTTCAAACCCTAATTACAAAAGCAACCCTTTTCTTGAATTTCATTAAATAAGCAATAACAACCAAATTAAGACTTTAAAATCCTAATTAGTATATTTAAACTACCAATTAACCATTTGATTGAAATTATACCTCACAAGTAGTGAACCCTAACTTGCACTAGCCTCCAAGACACCTCCTTTCTCCATATTTTAAATCAATTTGGGCTTGAGAAGAGATAGCACAAGGATTTGTTTAAGTTTTGTGAAGAAATTTGTGGATTTCGGTGGATTTTTGATGGAATTTGAAGCACAAGAAATGGGGAAAAATTGGAGAACGGCAGCAAGAGAGGCTCGGCCTGAGGTAAGGGGAGGGGAGAATGAGGGATTTGTGTAGAAAATTTTATGAAGAAACCCTCTCTCAAGTGCATTTAATGCTTTCACATCATTTCCTTTTCATAAATAACCCCATTTTAATTCATTTTTGAACCATAAAACAACTCCTCTTAGAAGGTGTTGATAAATTTTTTATTACTACTAAATTTTAGTTTGTAATGGTTCTTAAGTATGTAATTTACCCATTTAAATTTGTATTTATCATTAATTTAATGTATATTTAAAAGCTTAAAATAATATTAAAAATTAATTAATTAAGAAAAAAATTTAAATGATTTGAAATTTTTAAGTGACAATTAATTAACCAATTCCTAGTAATTTCTTATCTAAATTTTGTATAATTAGGCCTATATTGAAAAATAATTATTTTGATATTTTACGGAAAATACCGATTATTTTACCGATTATCGAAAAACTACCTAAACAATATTCAAAGTGTTACATGAATATAGAAGAAGCAACAAAACGCTTAAAGAGAAAGAGAAGAGAATTAGAATAAATTAAAATAAGGGATGAGAAAATGGAAGATGAAGGTAAGGTTTTGCCATGTTGTGATGAAGAAGATGATGATGACAACGACGACGATGATGAGAGAAAAGTTGGTATTTAAAAAATAAATTTAATTAAAAAAATAAATTTAACAATCACTTAATAAGTTTGGAGGTATGTTAAAAAAACTTAAAGAATTTTGAAAGTTCAAGAAATAAAAGAAATAGAAAAAAATAAATATTTTAATTAAATATTTAAATGAGAGGTATTTAAGTAATCAATTAAAGTTTGGGGAGGAGGGAGGGAGGAGGGGCAAAGTGATGGTTTTAAAATGTTTTGTATATTTTCTGCTATTGAATTAAATGTTATGAGTATTTCGTGCCATTTATCTTTTTAAAAACTGCAATAATTTTCTTAATGGGAGGTGTAGCAGTTATTCTCGTAAGACCAATTTAGTTTTTTAATAGGTTGCTATGGAACCATCATGTAATTTTAAAAATTACAATAACTCTCCTTATACAACTTCTTATAAAAGTCAGACTCTTAAATACACACAATATACTTGTGAATTAAGTTTCTTTTCTATCCCATCCAGAAAACTCTAAAAATTTGAAGGTAGGCAAGAACGTTTTGGTATATGATCAACATATTCGGGCTACACTCCTAGGTCTATAAACTAATTTGCATATTTGGCCGAAAATTCTCTATTACTGATGCTAACGCGGTACCTCTCATCTAGTTTGGGTGTATGTTTGCCGCTCGGATTAAAAGGATCTTTAGCAAATTTTTGGCTTTTATTTTCAAATATCTTGCATCAATTTTGAGGAATAAACATTGAGCATTATATCTGATTGGTCATCTATATTTATTAGTATGAATGGTTGGTTGTATCGAGAGGCGTCAAGAATAACTCGAGATCCGTGGGTCAACCTGTAAAACTCCGGTCATGAGTTAAAAATTTACAAACCGTATAAAAATTATCCGTACCCAGCCCGTTCGTTTAAAGTATCACCGGGTCGATCTGACCTGCGGGTTCGTGGATTTACTCGACCCATGGGTTCTTATGTTTTACCCGGCCCGCATCGAAAATAAAAGATCAAGCAACTTATCGAAAATAAAAGATCAAGCAACTTATCGAAAATAAAAAATCAAGCAACTAGTCATTTTCAATTAACTTTTATATCATGAATATTAAATGTTCTTAGAATGTACATTTAAATGCAATTATCATTTTAGTTATGATAGAAAATCTACTTTAACCCCAAAAAATTTAAAATCAAATTTATTATATTAAATTGCAAACCATCTTGAAAACAAACATAAAAACAATATAAGTTATCTATTAATGCATGGTCCGTTTATCCATACACGTGTTATCCGCACACCCATCATGCATATACAAGTCGGGCGTCGGTCACAAAAATTATCACCATTTGTATGTTGTATGTTTAAGAAAAATGAAGCTCATTTGTTTCCTGATTAACATTCCTCTCAATGAAAAGCATATACTTATCAGAGTAATTAGTGTGCGCAAAGTCACGGAGAATACAGTACTCATGAATCTTTGTCACGCTTTTAATTAATTAATTAATTAAATCATGGATGTCATAATTGCAACTAATGTTGGTCGGCAAAGTCGTAGTAGCCTTCTAGATTAGGCGTCTTTGATTAATCAACCTGATTAGGATGGGCACTTAATTTGCTTTCTTGCTCACTTGATGTCCTCACTTCACACGAACGACAACGATTGGGTTGTTGAATAATCATGCGCTTAATTATAGTTACATGACATACAATGACCAATTAAGAATCTAGCTACTAAAATGATTTCCACATGCCCATTAATTTTTACCATGATTCTCTCCTTCATGACAAAGTGCTCTGCTGCTTAAAGAAATGACTTGCCATTTGCTTCTACAGTTGGAGTCTAATAGGACTTGTTTATTGTATGACGTTTTGATCGGTTTGCATCCAAATTCATATATTGTCAATCCCAGTTTCCTCGATAAGGGTCTTTCTTCTTTGACCATTTTGACCAAGGCCGGAATGTAGTTGTTTAGATCTGTCATGATCTCCTTGCTCGTCAACAGACTTCAAACATAGCAACAAGGACTATTGTTAAACACGGTTGTTGTAAACGGGATAGACTTGGAGTGTCCAGTTACAACATGTGTATTGAGATTCCTCAACCAAAGGAATTCAATCCTACCGCGCGTCTCTCCCCATCTTCTCATGCTCCATGGCTGGAACATAGCCATCTCAATCAAAGGAATTCTTCTACCGACAAAAGAGTATGGATTAGATGTTACCTTGGCCATATAGAAGATGGAAGAGCATGATTTAAGTCACTCAAGTGTTTCATGTATGTGGAAAAGACCAAAATATAAGAACCTACGTTGATTGCCTGGATATTATAAGAGAACAGTGAGAAATGGCAAGAAAAAAATATATTTTGTAAGAGTTTATTATTTTCAGTCATCTTCAAACCCTATATATATATATGTAAACCATAATACTACTATTTATGCTGCAAATATTTATTTAGGATTATATAGTTAGTCGTCAAGATGATTAAACTACCAGTTCATTCGCTTTTATTTTACATTTGTCTAAGGACTTCATGTGCATATCGATATTTCGTATTTCACAGCTTCACACCTTCTCTTATTTCAACCAAACAGCGCAACAACCCAAACTCGATTATTATTGTCACATAAGTACAAAACTCGGCTTCTTTCTCATATCTACTGCTATAACTAGAACACAAGGATACCATGCGGTATTTTCTCATTTTTTAACAAAAAAGCATGAAAATTGCTTCACCGTTTTCTTAAATCTTGAGATGCCAACTCAACACTCGTCTCTCTCAACGATGGTAAAAGCCCGCAAGGCAGGAATAGAAAATGAAAACTTACACATAACCATAATTTGTATTATTTACATATATAAGTTTTCCAAATCTATTCTATATCGATCCCTATTTTCTTTGTAATTTAAAGGTAATAACATCTGGTTATTACCGATTAAATTAAAATGAAAAATAAACGTTTGGTCTGAAATAAGCAGAAGGGTTATGGCATCTTAGCGAAACAAAAGCCTATAACATGATAATGCAAAGAAAATAAAATTTTGATATGAAAACTGCCGTTGGTATCAAAATCAAGCAATCAATTTTTTTGCCGTTTTATCACTGACCCGTAAGTCCTAATCTATACACACATCATACACAACACACTGATACACACATCACCCACGAAAACACAACACAACGTGCGCATCCAGAATATTCATGAGTTTGTCTTGAAAAGCATTATTCATGGTCATCTTCCGTTCCTGCTGTTCGAACCTGGTACTCATTCCTGGAGAGGAAGTGTCAGTAGCAACTTAACCTGTTGGTGAGCGGCAATAGTGGTACCAATCAATTGTTAATGCAAGGGTATCATTTGCTTACACATGGCAAGGCCTTGTCTCTGACTTACCTCCCAATGCTTATCTCTACGCACGTGATGTACTTGAGGGAATGCACGTGAGATATTGTCACGTGGGCAACATAGCCTAGTCTCGTTCCTTGTCACTTTCCTCAGCCTCGATTATTGGGATCCGCAAGTGAGATTGTGTCTCTTAGTTCTCGTTTATTGAATCGCGCCCGCTTTTTTTGACCCGTTTTTGGATTAACTATTTAATTAGGACTTCCCACGAACCCAGCTTGATTAAATAACTAATTAATGCGTTTTAGTGAAAACCATCTAAACGCCTTGCATGTTAATGGTCTTTAGTCTAATATCTGGGTATTTAATGATTAGTTCGTTCAAATTATGTTCAAAGTTTTATTTTTGAATTAGTCCTATATATCAGGTTACAATTTAATACGAAGGGCCAATTCGCGAGTCAATGAAAATTAGAGAAATTGATGGTGACCCGAAACCTAAGGCTTCCGCTTTTAATACATGGAAAATTATGCGGTTCATTCCCTTAAATAGTGATTTTTAAATTTACTGGAATGTGGAATTTGGTATGCCATTCTTCAGTATCTAACGTTCATGCACACAAAGCAAATGAGATTTAGTATGGTGATGATGGAAAAATAAAGAAAGGTAGGCAAGAGTGACCCTGATTATCTGAAAGTTTAAAACATGAAGCCCACGGGCCAGTGACGTGCTAGTTCATGTCCAACCAAATCACAAAATTTTTATTGATGTTACATCAAATAACTAACAAATCCTAATCAGCAAGTCCTCATGTATTTATATAACTATCATACCTATATAGATGCGGAGTACTAGTCGATACACACTGAGCATTGATATTTCTTTTATACTCCGCTTGTTTCAGCACAAAATCAACAAAATGTCATTGGCCTCGGACATCTGCAAACAGCAAATGTGATTACATTATCAAATCAAGATTCTTCAATGAAGCCAATCTATTCCGTAAACTTTTGACGTAACGCAAAACATTATGTACATGAGATGACTCTACTGCGTGCCATATACCCAGCTAGCATGCATGAATTTCAAGTTAATAAGTCTTTCCAAGCATATAGACGGCAGCATAATTAAAAAGCCAAAAAGAAAAAGAGAAAATCCAGCTGGTCTTTTGTCGAGACATGCATGTACAAAATCCATCAAATAACTTTGTGCTCATTCATGTTGACTCAATCCAAAGATGATGCCAAAACCGTTCGCAAGAAAATCCCCTCACACGTTTTTTGAAGCCCACATTTTGGATTTTGCTTGCTTCGTGCTACTATCTTTCTTTAGAAACAATACAGGGCATATTTGTTTACCATACACTAGTATGAAAGTACCGGAAGAGAGCTTTCTTTCGGTACTTCAAGTGTTTGTTTTGATAAGAAGTGGGATTTGAAGTTGCTTCCATATTCTGATATGGATCCTATGTTGAGCCTCTACTTCAAAATTTCTCTTCATGACGTCTTGGACTTGGAATTGGCATAGATCACAAGGAAATAGAGGAAGAAAAATAATAATTTATTCCAAATATTAATCACTTCTAAGTTTTTTTTTTCTTCTCTGGCATCCATTTTTACATAATGGTGTGCATAAAATAATTGCATCCATCACTTTGGGCCAGTTCGGGTGAGCGGTGTAAAACCGTGGTTTTGTAACCAAACCATATTTTGGAATATGTTTGGGAGAGCGGTATGAAACCATGGTTTTGTAACGATGGGTGTTTGAATTATCTAAACCATAGTTTTGTAACGATGGGTGTTTGAATTATCTAAACCATAGTTTTGTAACCATGATTTATAGGAAAATTTCTTAAAAGATAAAAAAAAATATTAAAAATTTTACCCCAACCCCTTCAGTAACAAAATAATGGCCGCCCTTTCTTCCCCACCGCTCCAATGAGCGGTGGGAACCACTTGCCCCTCTCCCGTTCGGGAGGAGTGGCGAAACGTTGAGCGGTTGCCGCCGCTCAACCTTCGGATTCATTAGGACTACTTTCATAAATAAAACAAACAAAAAAGTACAAGAAGTTACTTCTTCAATAAACTTCTTCCATTCTGAAGTAACTTTAAAATTACTTCCGACACGTCCGATACTCTCGTGCAAACAAATCAGCAAATATTGTATAACAGCTGTAGCAAGGTAGCAACAGCTGTAGTAATGATGGTTGACAGTATATGAATAAGAGTTTTGAGGTAACGATGGAGTTGGCGCAGCCACGTCTCCTTATACTTGTAGCTCTATCTTGCCTTGTCTAGCAATTGAAAACAAGGACTTTGTGCACACAAGAAAGTGATGGGAAACTAATGTTTTTGGAGTCCGTATGTAATTAAATTACATTATAACTAAGTGTTTCTTTGTATTTCAAAAAAACGAGGGTTCATGATAAAAATAGGTTAATGATACTGTGACTAATCGCAGCAACGAGTCTGCATCGGGCCAAAACAAGGCATAAGCTAGATAGGGTGAGTATCCACCAGCTGGGATTGGATTATGCGACCGTGTCCTCATATTTTTTAAGATAAAACTAAAGAATTTTATTTATAATTCGTTTAATATAGCTGCGGCCGACAGGAGCCACTTAATTAGTTGGGGGCTTTGTAGCAAAAAGTGGGAGTAATTTCTACTTCCACTCTAATTAAATCCAAAGCAGGATCCACTTGTTATGCATTCTTGTGCCCACAACTACATGCCTTTTTGAATGTACATATTTTCACAATATACCTTATTTGCACAATTTTTTTTTAAGAAAATGGTAAAAATAGGTTCTTGCATGGAAATAAGAAAGTTCGAAAGTGTTGTTCCAAATAGACTAGCACGACTATAGAAAATATAGATCTTCTTTTGTCACTAAATGGATTATATAAGAAGATGATAGTTGGTACTGTGGAATTACTTATACAAAAGCTCTATTTTTATGAAAGAAAACTCAGTTTTCAACGTGAAACTAAGCTGATTCAATTCTTTTATGTCGTCATACATAGAGAATGAATAACTAGTACTTTATACGATATCTTCAACTTTATTTTCAATACGGTTCATGATCCATGTATGTATGACAGGTTTTTATGAACCCGGCTCATAACTAAAGCTAGACCGTACGGTTATAGCTATATCTAGCAGGATTAGTGCCTTCAACTTCATTTTCTCTATCATATATTCTCAAAACATGGCATCTCATGATCTCAACTATTTTTCAATATACATGTGAATCGTAAAACATATGGAATTTTATCATGCAGAAATCGAGTATCCAAAACATTTTATTTAGTCCAAAAGATGCAATAATTTGTTTGAAGATTAGCAAAACTTTGTCAAAAATAGTCATATAATTCGTGAATTATTCAGCGCATTATTCGCGAATTTTTGATTGGCCGATTAAATCTCCGATTTAATTACCGCTGGCGAACGCTTCGAATTATTCATGAATTATTTAAATAAACAACGAATAATTCACAAAAACTGTGAATAATTCGCAACATCAATACCCAACGTCTCATATATTAATTTTTTTCTCGAAATCCTTTCCCAACATTTTCCGAATACTTACTGAATTTTTTCCGAACAGATCCCGATTTTTCCCGAATAGTTTTCCGAAATTTACTGCTCGTGGAATTATTTCCGAATGGTGAATTTGTGAAAACCTAACCATTATAAAACTTGACCCTCACGTCATCAGCATGTAAGAAGGAGCAAAGGACAGTGGCAGTCCTGCTATTACTTTTCCCATTCTTGGAGTTTGCATACTGTACGCCACTTGTCCTGTATCCATTGTCTTTTCACTCATTTACTGCAGCATGAAATTTTTTGAATATATACAAGTTCAAAATATAAAATATCTCACGTGGAGCAATAATGTATTGATGCAAATAAAGTTATGGTATCTAGCTGTTAACCGCAATAAAATGAGCTAGATTCAAGATTATGGGCTTTGTTAAAAGGATGGAAACTATAGTAAAAAAATTTCGATGACAAGAACGGGAATTGGGGTTCGACAAATTTTTTTTAATTATTGGTTGAAAAATACTGTGACGCTTGACCAAAATCAACAGCTTTGATTATGAGTTCGTGTGTTTTGTAAGAAAAATTAAGAATAGGTATGTAGAACTCAGTTTGGGCTCACATGTATGCATATGGGTTTTTAATATAGTGGGACTCCATCCAAAAGACTAAAAGATTATTGAGGTTTATCTCATTTTATATTTTATTCCCATATGCATCTCACAATTTTTCCAATACGAGATTAAATGTTAACCACATTCTCAATAAGTTAGAAAGCTCTGTACGATTTACTGTTTTAACGGCATTAGATTAATACGAGCCTTGAATTTTGAATATAAAATTATTAAACCTCTATAGTTATTTATTGATTTTTTGTAAATTAATCTGAAATTAAAAAATAGTGAGTTTTCCTTTTTAACCATACAAAGAACAGAGGAAAGACAGAATGGAACCAATATTTTAAAATGTAATTCAATTGCAGTTATTGTCGATTTTTTCTTTGATATTGCATCAATTAAACAACTTTAGTTGATTTGTTGGTGTACACACCCAGAAGAATAAATACATAATCCAAAATATCACACGGGGCTAACACGATATCCATTCGAGAAAATTTTATCAAATGTGTGAACTCAATTATTATTGAAGATTAGTGAGAAGATTACTATAGTGGATCAGTGCATGGATGCCTTCATCACTCAGATTAATTATACTAATTATGCCCAAGAATCTACTTTATAGAAAGCTGTCATCTCTCCACACTAAATAAATTAAAAAGAAAGGAAAAAACACTCAAACAAGTTTAACGCATATTTAAACCCTATAGTCTACTTAGGGCCGTCTACTTAGGGCCCATTCTGGGGTGTGGCATCTGCCGCTCCCCCGAGCTTCGAGAGGCTACGGCCGTTCAATCGCCTCGCTACTAGTTCAGGAAACGGCCAGCTTTTTCCAACGCTTGACAAGAGATGCCAAAGATGGTAGCCCCTCTTAAAAAAATTGTTTATTTAATTATAAGGAAAAGATGGTTGCCCTTCCTTAAATTTTTTTTAAATGGTGGGCATCCCTTACCTTATTTTTTAAAATATATTAATTTTGTTTTAAAATTTATATTTACAAACCATGGTTTCACACTATTTATCCCGACACATCCAAAATATGGTTTAGTTATAAGAGAATAACGGAGGAAAGATGCCATAGGAGGGAATTTCCTGCGTCGAAAAAATACAATCGAAATCATTTTTTCCGATGATCGGAAACCATCATCTTCATCGTTATCATCTTAAATATGGGTATACCAAATTTCATGTGATTCTTCAGCTTTTCATCGTTGAATTAGTGGGTTCAAAATTAACGGTTTACCGATAACAGAACTTTTTACATTGCTAAATCAACGGTGAAAAAATTGTAGAATCACATGAAATTTGGTGTACCCATATCTTAGATGATAGCGATGAAGATGATGGATTCCGATCGTCGGAAAATATGAAGGAATGAGGTATTTTTCGACGCAGTAAATTCGCTCCTCTCTTTCCTCCATTATTCTCTAATTATAAATCTATAGTTTCACGCTGTCCATAGGAACTGACCTTGGTTACACTGTACTGATGACATTTCAATTCCCTGATCCGAAAGCCATCTCAGCCTGGAATCCTCTGCCAAGTGTCACTCTCTTACGTGCCCACCACCACCTCACTCCTTGATATATAAGGCCCCTCACCCCCTTCTAAATCCTCCAAATCAATCAAATCCCAGTCATCAAAATATCGTCAAAAAATTAAAACCATCATGCTTTCCTCTCTCTTCTTCCTCCTCCTCCTCTCATCCGCCGCTTTCGTCGCCGGCGGCGGCGTCGGCGACAGCCGCAAGCTCATCCTCGTCCAAGAGCAACCCCTCATCCTAAATTACCACAACGGCCCTCTCCTGAAGGGAAATTATACGATCAACCTCGTGTACTACGGCCAGTTCACCGCTGCCCAGCGCGCCGTCATCGCCGACTTCGTCCGCTCCCTCTCCTCGCCGGCTAAGTCCGACACCTCCGTCTCCGCCTGGTGGGCCACCACCTCCAGGTACAGCGAGGGCCCCACCCGCCTCTCCCTCGGCCGCCAGCTCCTCGATGCCGAACACTCCCTCGGCAAGTCGCTCACCTCCGAGGACCTCATCACCCTCGCCACCCGCGGTCCCCACAGGAACGCCATCACCGCCGTCCTCACCTCCGCCGACGTCTCCGTCTCCGGCTTCTGCATGAGCCGCTGCGGGACCCACGGGTCCGGCCCAGCGGGCCGCAACGGCCATCTCCGCTTCGCGTATCTCTGGGCCGGCAACCCGGCAACCCAATGCCCCGGGCAGTGCGCGTGGCCTTTCCATCAGCCCATCTACGGCCCACAGACCCCGCCGTTAGTCGCCCCTAACGGCGACGTCGGCGTCGACGGCATGATCATCAATCTGGCCACGGTCCTTGCGGGCGCCGTCACCAACCCGTTCGGAAACGGGTTTTATCAAGGGCCAGCGGGGGCCCAGCTGGAGGCGGTGTCGGCCTGCACGGGGATGTTTGGATCCGGGTCGTACCCGGGGTATCCGGGTAAGGTGCTGGTGGATCCGACGACGGGGGCGAGCTACAATGCGCAGGGGGTGAACGGAAGGAGGTATCTGCTGCCTGCCATGTGGGACCCCAAGACCTCTCAGTGTGCTACCCTTGTTTGAGTTTTTTATTTATATTTTTTGCTGTTTTTTTTTATTTTATAAATATGATGTGAAAAAGAGTTAAAGGGTAGGGTGTTTTTATGTGGAGAAAAAATGGAATAGTGATTTTCTTGTTTGTTGTTTGTGGAATATGGAGGTACATAGGATATTTAATGTTATTTGGGAAATTTCACCTCAACATAGCATATAGCATATGTTTCCAGGGCCATCTGGAGATATTTTTATGCACAGAAATCCTTTAAACCTTTCGATGCCCCTTAAAATTTTATTCTTTTAAGGTGAAATTTATTTCATTTCTTCCAAAAATGTCCTTTCATCTTATTTTAATAGTTCACTGTATACAGGGTGTGGTTCATCACCTTTTGAGAGTTTAGAGTTTACTGGCAGGGTATTTTGGTCAATTTCATAAATAAACGATTAGGGTCTTCTGATAATGGGTCTGTGGTGGTTCGTATTTAATGGAAGAAAGGTTTTAATGGAAGAAAGGTTAGGAGGTTTCTGTACATGAAAAATTCTCAATGGTGCTTTTAGGAACATATACTATATTACTGGATGGATGGTTTTGATGAAATTTCCCATATTATTATTAGCGGGTCAAATTGGGAAGGGGAGGTATGGGTCTATGGAATCAGAGCCTGTGATGGTTTCAGGATTTGTTTATGCAGCGCCTAGACTGAACGCAAGGGTGCCATTTTGCTAAGAATCTCCGTCAAATTTCGTTAGAAATTTCATATGTTCATATGGTGAATTTTATGTTGTTCGTTATTTATGCTTGACACTTTGAGTTATTTAATTTTGAGGACGGGAATAAAAAATAGAAAGTTTTTGACGTTTTGGACCTGTAATGATAGAGATGTGTAACTATTTACTGTGAAACGAGAGATTTGATCTTATCTGTTCTTGTTGACGTACAACAATGAATCCATTCAAAGACGCATCTTTGCACGGTTTCACCAACAATCTCTGTGAAAATTTGACGTGTGATGATGCTCATAAATGGGAGCTCCTCAGATCATGACATGTGGCAGCACCTCCAGATTATGACACGTGGCAGAAGACGTGTGCCGATGCACACAGAAAGAGGGCGAGAGCTCCACATTGGAGGCGTCCCCCGGGCCATCATCCCGCTGTTTGGATCCGACCTTCGAGAATTCCCTGAAGAGTCCTGTAAACGACCAATGGCTCTCCTCCGAGCCCTCTTGCACGCTGAGCTTCGTCAGCCCACCTCACAGCACCGAACTTCCTCGGTTTCCCGCTCGTCTCCGAGCCTCCTGCCGAGCTAAGATTCCTCGGTTCTATTGGACGACCCAGAACGCAGATCGCAGGCGTCTCCGCGAATCTCGCCAAACGCGAGATATCCACCGCCCCACGATCCCGCGTTTTACGCCGTCGCATCCCTCATTAACGAGCGTATCTCGTCATTAATGGGGGATCCCGCCATTCTCGGGACGCAACGTAAGGGGCGCAACGGCTGGCGAGAATCTCGCGCCCGTTAGCCCATAGCTACTGCTATATAAACCCCTCTCTCAGACGACTCAGGTAAAACAATTCTTATCCAATAGGCCGCTACTCTGCCTAAATACCCCGACTAACTTGATCGTCGGAGGGTCCACGGTGGTACAACCATCCCGAGACTTCTTCGTAGGTACTCGGTTTCACACCAAACCAAACCATTGAGATCCATACGCCTCAGGAGACAATCCTCAAACCCAACCTCAGCCGTTCGTCAATGCTGTCGGCAGATCGTTGGAAGACAATATATGAAGGAGATCCAGAGCTCCATCAATGTGTGTCTTCGAGAAAATTAAAGATAATAGGCATATGGTAATTGTTAATATTGTTGATGACTTCAAAAAAAATTAGAAGGGCCTGTTCGGGAATGGAAATGACAATTACCATATTCTTAGAGCTGCAAATTTTAGCCTTAAACTGCAGTTATCAAACTTAATTTTTAAAGTTGAGGGGCTGCAAACACGTGACTCCACGTCCAATTTAAAATAAACATGATCATCCAAACTTTGTATCCAAATCAGGCCCAGGTGCTCTTTTTCTAAGGCTGTTTCTGTAATCATGAACCCTGCATTCATTTATGTCTGTTTTTCAGAGGCGTACGAGTTGCGACCATTGTTGAAACCGGAGTGGGTCCAACGCAGGGATGGGGGTAACTGTGACGTGGCCGCACCTTCCCGATTTTGGGTTAGGGAACTGCAGAATGGTGGGCCCCACTACCGTGGAGGTGTGGGGAATAAAATGCGCGATCAACGTTTGATCCTTGCAAAACCCCTAAAATTGCTAAAAAGAATATGCATTATATGTTTTTGTTAGTGATGATGCTCACAAGTAGTGTCTACTCAGATTACGACACGTGGCGGATGACGTGTCCCGAAATCTACGGGATGGAATAAATGAGTTGCATCCGGGACATTACTCGGGATAATCTTCTCGAGGCATGTATCTGACCTTTCGGAAGACCTCTCTGAATACATTCCACTTCGCCTAGGAAACTACCAATAGTTGTCTCCGAGTTTTCTCAGTCTACTTGCTCGTCTCCAAGGCTTTTAACGCGCCGAGCTCCCTTGGCCTCCTAGCTCATCTCCGAACCATCTGACATACCGAGCTTCCTCGGCTCTTCCGATCAACCGAGAACGCGAATCCCAAACGCCTTCACAACGGCACCGCGTATCTCGCCAAAGCGAGATATCCGCCGCCCTACACTTCGCGTTCCACGCAGGCTCATTCCTCCATTAATGAGCGGATCTCGCCATTAACGCGGGCTTAACGTAAGGGCGTAACTGACGGCGAAGATCTCGCAACGGTTCGCTCATTGTGACCACTATAAAAACCCCTATTCCAGACGACTAAGATAACCTGAATTCATTCCAATAAGCTGCTACTCTGCCAATATTCCTCGTTCTAACTTGATCGTCGGAGGATTCTACGGTGGTCACCTATCCCGGGACTTACTTGCAGGTAGCTCGGTTTCCACCTCAAACTCAACCCATTGAGATCCACACACTCTAAGAGACAATTTTCAACTCAAATCTCAACCATTCAATAACACTCGCTACAGATCGACGGAGGATAACATCTGAAGGAAATCTCAACCTCCATCAGCTGACGCCATCTGTGGGAACGAAAGAACTTTTTTGTTTCACAAAAAAGTTGATCTTCCGCCCTCGACCTAATGGTGAGCGAAAGCCGCGATGATCCCAACACGAGCCGTCATGCCCCCCACAACGGAGGCGTTAGCGGTTCCTCCCTTCTCAAAACCTCATCAACGTCTTATCGGCTCGAATCGACAGACTTACGTCATTGGTGGATGCCCTCGTCCGCGTTCAAGCGGCGGGCCTGTCACGCCCCGCTTCCCGGTATACGGTAAGGGGACGTGGCGAGGCCCGCTACGTATTTACTCCGAAATAAACACGCTAAGCGTATCTAAGCAATATAAACTAAAATGTATACAAGAGATATGAATGTAAATGAACAACAACTTTATTTATTAAACATTCTTTTACAGGTATAACTGGAAAGTAAATACAGGGATGGAATGCAATTCCTAAATAATGGCATGAACTGAAATGAAAATATGTATAAGTGACTATAGCTCAGGGTCTTCAGTGTACTGCTCAGAGGTCTGCTCCAAGTGTTCAGTATTGGGCTTGATCTCCAGTGAGTTCGATCCACCTGACAACATTCAAAAGAAAGAAGAAAAAGAATGTCGTCAGCGAACAATCACTTGGTAAGTCCCAAAGAAATAGAGAAATAGAATAGACAGAAAGAGAGTATAACTTGTAATGTTTGATTAAAATATTAACGCAGTTGTTTGTAGCTTAGTACAGAATATGTCAGTGTATACGAGAGGAGTCCAACTTACACCGTAGACTTTGGTAACCAGTATTACAAGGCTCCGTCGAAAATATCACGGAACAACGGTATGCATGTAATTACGTCTTAAGTGACCACCTCGTGCCACCTTTAATATGTTCCGTACCATTCTATCCCTTTATAAACCCCGTAATGTTTATTTTATTGATTGTACTGATGGTATTGTATTGTCTTGTAATAAATGGAAGACTTGCCGAAACCATGATATCAGTAGACGGAATGGATGTAAATGGAGAGTCATGTAGACGGAGTATATCCATGGTTCGGTTCGGTCAATCTAGATTGATATAAATTGATTAGACGGATTTATGGATTCATGTTGTGTTGTAGTATATACTTGAATCATATTCAAGTCAGATTGATTTCAGATTTGATTTGATTGAGACTCAGTCTGAGTCATACACATTGGAAAGAACTTGAAATACTGAATTAGTTTTATATTATCGGTAACTGTTGCATATGGACGGCAGAATTTGTGTCTTTTTCCAAGATAATTATCGTGTTGATAATACCGTTTATTAGATTTTCTACCTTAGATAGGTAAACACCAACATTCTCAGGCTCCCTGAGGCTCAAGAGAATTGGTCCCGCTTAAACCTATATTACTAGGGTCCTTATTGTAATTTAGCATAACTTGAGGGGGTTTTATGTAAAAATAGTTTTGATATGTTTTCAAAATACATCTCAAGTATTTAATTATCGTCTTTAGGATTTTCATAGATATATATTTTATAAAGTGAACTTTCTAGTGAGTAGAAACCTAGTTTTTATTGTATATGGTATTTTAATGAAATATCGGTATTTTGCATTGAATTGTAATGGTATTTTCCTGTAATGGTGATTCCCTTGATTTAGAAAACTTGGAATATTTATATAATATAATTAAAATAGATATTTTGATAAGAGTTCTATATATATATTTAATAAAAATAAATTTTATTTATTTTTGTAGAAATCTCATTTTCTAAAGAAAAATGCATTAAAATCCCATCGAGATCGAATGCTCCTTTCGGAGGTTTGTATCTCGTTCTACTAGGCCCGAGGATGTGCGATAACCCGCACCATCCTGAACGGGGTCTCCAAAAGAGGGTTGTGAAGGCGTATTTACAAGGAATTGATTAACACACTTTTTAAAGAAATGGTTTTACAAGTTTGATGGTATTTATATGTAATGTCGTATTATCCCATTACTAATGTCCTAAACTTTTATCATGCTATGTCAAAAATGTGTGTTGTGATGAGGTCGGTCATTACATCATGAGTTGTCTAAAGGTAATACAAGTATTATGTTGATTTGTGTCGAAAACAGACTATGTGGTATTTTACCGTAAAAATACGATAAAAATTGCATAAATGATTGTTTTGAGATGAAACTTGTTTTAATATGCTTTTCAATATTTGCTAAATATTATATGAGAGTGTGGTTTTTGTTGATTAAGAAAAATAGAATTTTTAAAGAAAAATCGAATCGGAAGTCGGATTAACTCCGCTTCCATCAGGTTTTAGAAATGAAACATTTTATAATAGGAGAAGGGAGGGAAGAGAGGACTTACAAGCTAGAGAACAAGAGAAGAGAGAGGGGAAGCTATTGGAACCGTTGAGGCGTCGTTTAGTCGCCAGAATCTTCTCGAAACTTCCTCAGAACTTCGCCCTTTGCTAACTCCACCTGCACACTATAAGAACTTGAGAATTTTTTAGAGTTTTGGCAGGGAATTTCTGAGTGAGGATGGGTGAAATGGACTGAGGTATTTATAAGGAAAATTAGGGTTTATAGAGTTAAAGAATGCATTAAAATTTACATTAAAAATTGGATTAAAGGGTATTTTATTATTCTCTGAATAAATTCAGAGTACACAAATAATATGGGGTTAGTGGGGTAGGCGAAGAGGTGCAAGGGGCAAAAAATGGAGTCCATTCCCTACGGGGGGCCTGGCGATGCCGGTCCATTGATGATTTTCGCCTGTCCAATTCCGGTGGAATTGGGTTAGATCGCCGCCACGTGTCCCCATCGCCTCATATACCCTAGTGCATGTGTTTGATTATTCTGTAACTTATCATCCTACGTGTAGTGCACATGCAAACCCTTGGGCTTTTAAAAGATTAAAAGAAAATGTAATAAAAATAATATGTGGCTGATGGGATTTGAACTCAGGTGTTATGTCTCAGCAATGTAAGGTCTTTACCAGTGAGCTATAAGCTTTTTCTTACTGTTCAAAAGCAAATTTAATTTATAACTTGTGCTCAGGCTTAGATACTCCTTTCTGTATTTTGAAAAAAATTCGTACAGAAAGTTTAGGATTGTTACATTCTACTCTCCTTATAAAAAATTCCATTTTCGAAATTTGTAAAAGAAAAGTGTAACAGATTCAAGAAAAATTTGGTGATAGTGATGGTAATAGAACTAGTGATAAAGCATAAAAATATTTGGAAGAACGAAAGAATGCAAAAGTTTTGGTAAGATTGAAAAAGATGTGGGGGAATTACCAGAGTTAGCTTGGTCTACAGTCTCGGATTCTATGGCTGATAATGTGAAAGCCTGATGCCGGGGTACCTTCCTCCCAGCTGGAAGCACATTCCTCTGTCCTTGGGGCATGTTCCTCTGCCCTCGAGGCATGTTCCTCAGTGCTTGATGGAACTGGTGATTAGGCTATGCAGGGGGTCTACGTGGAGGTGGAGCAGGGAGAGCGAGTCGAGGTGCAGGAGCTTGGATAGCTGGCCACTGCGGATAAGTGTTGTGGGTTGAAACTGGGTTGCGTCTATAAGGACATGTTCCAATTCCATGATTGGATGTGCCACAAACTAAGTATAGACCTTTTGCACGCCTACATTCCTTCCACAAGTGTCCATCGCTCTTGCAATAGATGCAAAAATCTGGACTTGGTTGATTATCTGTTACTTCCGGTCTCCTCATTTCAACAGTTGGCCTTGAAGAGGCTTCTCCTACCATCTGAGTGGTAGGGCGCTTCACTCCGGCAGATTGGGTCTGCCCTTCCTCTTTACTACTGCCTCATATCGACGGGCAGCTTTCAAAGCCAAATCATGGGTTGGGAAATCCCTTATAGCTAAGGCAGATTGGATTTCCTGGTCCAACCCTTGCTGAAATCGTTTGGACCTGATCATAGCAGTCGGTATGAGATGGGCCGCAGACCTGTTACGGTCTTGTGTTAGCGTGTAGTATGTGATATAAAATTGAACATTAAGACATATCTTACCTGCTGAGTATAGTAAACTCAGTATCATACTCATCCACAGATTTGGTCCACATCGAGCTATATTGTAGATGGATGAATCGCTGCTCCATGTCAAATCGGGCAGTCTCAAGGAAGTACTTCGCGTCGAACATGTTGCGAAATGTCCTCCATTCGATCGGTTGGTCAAGACAGCTTTCTTCCGTCTTCCACCAAACTCGTGCATTGTCCGTGAGCTACAGCTTCGCAACTCAAACCCAAGCGATCTCTGGCACTTGTGCTACTGCCAGATCATCCTCAATACTCTGAGCCCATTCTTCAGCTTCCAGAGGGCTCTCTTTTCCCGAAAATTGTTTTGGGTGCAAAGCCCGGAATTCCTTTACTCCGGGTGCTTCCGCTTCTGGACGGTTCATCAGAATAGCAGTCTGTTGCTGCTGTCATTCCAGAAGGCTTCGGATTGCCTCAAGCAGTACAGTCTGGTCATTGATCGGAGCAGCAACGGTAGGCGTAAGCGGTAGAGGTGGTGGTGTGTTGTTGAATTTGGTACTGATGTTGTTTGGAGAATCCATAACCTTGAAAGAAAAGTTTGGGATAGGACAGATTTAAAGTATATGAAATTGAAAGATTCAAAGAATATGTAAAGAATGTTTTTAGTTGCCGATTCTTGTGTTATATTGCTTAGGACTTCATGCAGACTTGACCCGCATGTCCATGCAGACTTGACCCGCATGTCCATGCAGAACTGACCCACATGTCCATGCAGAACTGACCTGCATGTCCATACAGAGTTGACCTGCATGGGCTGCCAACAAAACCTGTCACGCCTCGCTTCCCGGTGTACGGTAAGGGGAAGCAGCGAGGCCCACTACGTATTTACTCCGAAGTAAACACGTTAAGCGTATCTAAGCAATATAAACTAAAATGTACACAAGAGATATGAATGTAAATGAACAACAACTTTATTTATTAAATATTTTTTTACAAGTACAACTGGAAAGTAAATACAGGGATGGAATGCAATGCCTAAATAATGGCATGAACTGAAATGAAAATATGTACAAGTGACTATAGCTCGGGGTCTTCAGTGTACCGCTCAGGGGTCTGCTCCAAGTGTTCAGTACAGGGCTCGATCTCCAGTGAGTCCGATCCACCTGACAACATTCCAAGAAAAAAAGAAAAGGAATGTCGTCAGTGAACAATCGCTCGGTAAGTCCCAAAAAAAGAGAGAAATAGAATAGACAGAAAGAGAGTATAACTTGTAATGTTTGATTAAAATGTTAACGCGGTTGTTAGTAACTTAGTACAGAATATGCCGGTGTATACGAGATGAGTCCAACTTACACCGTGGACTTTGGTAACCCGTATTACAAGGCTCCGTCGAAAATACCACGGAACAACTGCATGGATGTAATTACGTCTTAAGTGACCACCCCGTGCCACCTTTAACATGTTTCGTACCATTCTACCCCTTTATAAACCCCATAATGTTTATTGTATTGATTGTACTGATGGTATTGTATTGTCTTGTAATAAAGGAAGACTTGCTGAAACCATGATATCAGTAGACGGAATGGATGTAAATGGAGAGTCATATAGACATAGTATATCCATGGTTCGGTTCAGTCAATATAGATTGATATAAATTGATTAGACGGATTTATGGATTCATGTTGTATTGTAGTATATACTTGAATCATATTCAAGTCAGATTGATTTCAGACTTGATTTGATTGAGACTCAGTCTGAGTCAGACACTTTAGAAAGAACTTGAAATCCTGAATTAGTTTTGATGTTATCGGTAACTGCTGCACATGGACGACAAGATTTGTGTCTTTTTCCAAGACAATTACCATGTTGATAACACCGTTTGTTAGATTGTCTACCTTAGATAGGCAAGCACACTCTTTATATTTCAACATAATTCAATATATGTATTACCTTTAGAAAACTCATGAGGTAAGGACCTACCTCATCACAACACACATATTGGACATAGCACGATAAACTTTGAAATTCTAGATTATGGGAAAATACGTTTTTACGAATAAATACCCTAAATTTACAAAACCGTTTTCTTTAAAAGTGTGTTAATTAAATTCCTTGCAAATACGCCTCTACAATCCATTTTGGGGAACCCCGATCGGGATGATGCGGATTATCGCACATCCTCGGGCCTAGTAGAGCGAGATGCAGACCTCCGCAAGGAGCATTCGATTTCGATGGAATTTTTAATACTATTTTTTAGAAAATGAGAATTTTATAAAATAAATAAAATTTATTTTTATTATATATATATATATATTATCAAAATATCTATTTTAAATATATTATACAAATATTCCATATTTTTTAAATCAAAGGAATCACAATTACATGAAAGTACCATTTCAATACAATACAATTCTAATATTTCATTAAAATGCCATATCTAATGAAAACTAGGTTCTACTCACTAGAAATTGCACTTTTATAAAAAATTCATCTATGAAAACCCTAAAGAAAATAATTAAATACTTGAGCTGTATTTTGAAAATATATCAAAACTATTTTTACATAAAACCCCCTCAAGTTATACTAATTTACAATAAGGACCCCAGTAAATATAGGTTTAAGCGGGACCAATTCTCTTGAGCCTCGGAGAGCCGGAGAATGTGAGTGCTTTCCTATCTATAGTAGACAATCTAACAAACGGTGTTATCAACACGGTAATTGTCTTGGAAAAAGACACAAATCCTGCCAACCATGTGCAGTAATTACCGATAACATCAAAACTAATTCAGGACTTCAATTTCTTTTTAAGTGTCTGACTCAGACCGAGTCTCAATCTAATCAATCCGACTTGAATATGATTCAAGTATAAACTACAATACAACATGAGTCCATGAATACCAGAATTCAATATCAATCTATTTTGACCGAACCGAACCATGGATATACTATGTTTACATGACTATCCATTTATATCCATTCTGTTTATTGATATCAAGGTTTCGGCAAGTCATCCATCAATATAACAAAATAATACAATCAATACAAAAGATATTGCGGGGTTTTAAAGGGGTAGATTGGTACGGAATGTGTTAGAAGTGGCACGAGACTGTAACCATAATACACCTAACCTGAATATCCATTGCTGTTGTACCGTGGCTGAACGGTTCCTTATGCTCCGTATACCTTAGTCTCCGGATAGTGGGACACCTCTCGTATACAAATGCATATTCTGTACCAATTTACAAACAACTGTGTTTATATTACAATCAAACATTACTAGTTATACTCTCTTTCTGTCTATTCTATCTTTACTCATCTTTGGGAATTACCGAGCGATTGTTCGCTGACGACATTCCTTTTCTTCTTTCTTTAGAATGTTGTCAGGTGGATCGGACTCACTGGAGATCGAGCCCAGTACCGAAGACTTGGAGTAGTTAGCATTTGACCCTGATCTTTAGATACTTGTATATACTTTTTTATTTCAGTTATGCCATTGTTTAGGCATTACTTTCTATTCATGTATTTACATTTTCCAATTGTTCTTGTAAAGAATTGTTAATAAATTAAAGTTGCTAGTCAATTACATCTATTGTCATTTTTCTTGTATACATTTACTTTATATTGCTTAGATACGCTTAGCGTGTTTACTTCGGAGTAAATACGTAGCGGGCCTCACCGCGTCCCCTACCTGTACACCGGGAAACGGGGTGTGACGGGTTTTGTTGGCGGCCCATGCTGGTCAGCTCTGTTTGGACATGCAGGTCAGTTCTGCATGGACATGCAAGTTAATTCTGCATGACGTCCTAAGCAATATAACACAAGAATCAGAAACTAAAAACATCCTATACATTTCATATTCCTTGAATCTTATAATTTCATATACTTTGAATCTATCCTAACCTAAATTTTTCTTTCAAGGTTATGGATTCTCCAAACAATACCAACACCAACTTCAACAACACACCACCACCTCTACCGCTTACGCCTACCGTTGCTGCTCTGATCAATAAGCAGACAGTACTGCTTGAGACAATCCGAAGCCTCCTAGAAGGACAGCATCAGCAGACTGCTATATTACTGAACCGCCTAGAAGTGGAAGCGCCTAGAGTGAAGCAATTCCGGGCTTTGCACCCAAAACAATTTTCAGGAAAAGTGAGCCCTCTGAAAGCTGAAGAATGGGCTCAAAGTATTGAGAATGACCCGGAAGTAGCGCAAGTGCTAGAAATCGCTTGGGTTCGAGTTGCAAAGATGAAACTCACTGAAAATACCAGAGTTTGGTGGAAGGCGGAAGAAAGCCATCTTGACTAACCTATCGAATGAAGGACTTTTCGCGACATGTTCGACACAAAATACTTCCCATATACTGCCCGATTTGACATGGAGTAGCAGTTCATTCACCTACAACAGGGTTCTATGTGGACCAAATCTGTGGATGAATATGATACTGAGTTTACCATGCTCAGTAGCTAAGATATGTCTCAATGTTCGATTTTTAAATATCACATATGTCACGCTCCGCTTCCCAGAGTACGCTAAGATGTGCACGTGACATAGCCAACCATACTACCTGTGGATAGGAAAAATCCCTCCACAGTCACATTACGGCTGTAGAGATATCAAGAACAGAAAAGTAAACTAAACTATCTAGTATATGTCCATGAGCCAGAATGAATGAGTCAAGAAATAATGATATGCGGAAGCAAATGATACAATAAATGAAACACCTGGAAAGTAAAACTACATACCGAAAGGAACTTCACCGCTCGGTCTAACAGCGGCAATACTTCTGATCAGTCTGCAACAAAGGTAGAAGGATCTGGGCCATACAAAACCCAGACGTCAGCGCATCATAACATCAAGCAATAAAATATAAACAGGATAACAGGCAATGCAAATATAATCATGAATGATAAAGAAGGTGTACAACAATATAAATCAGAGCAGTGAAAGGTAGCGTGCAGTGAGTAAACTAAACTGGTCTGTTGGTTATCTAATCTCAAGTCTTTGAAATCAATTTGATGAATCATCGATGTAACTCAATAGTATCCCGTCCATGCCCGGGACTACGGTCTAAGACTCTCGGGCTGAAACCGAGACGTGCCGCTAGGCATAAAAAAGGAAAAAAGGTAATAGACCAACGATGTCAGCAGCATCGTCACGAGGTGGGCCTAGCCTAAAAAAACTGATCAGTAAAAGCAAGCAACTGTCGAGTTACAGGTCAGGTTTCATCATTAATTTTCCCATACCCCTAAGTTATATGTGTCAAGTCAGGTATTCCGTAATCAAGAATTAATGCCAACACAAGATCAGGTAGGTGCAGGTTTGTCTGGATGGACAACAGGAACGGTCCGTAAGGACTACACGTCAGGTTAGTTGGCATTAGACACAAGATTAGGTAACAGGTCAAGCCATAGTACATCAGATCAAGTCAGGTAGTGTATTTAGGTATCATGTCATGTCAAGAGTGTACGGTACCATGTCATATCAAGTAATAGGTGTAATAGGTCATAACAGGGTGCACAAGATGTCATATGTGTGCTCACAATTAAACTAACATAAACATGATTATAATAAACAAGCACGGGTACTGTCGGAACAATAAACTGGAACATGATATGCAAATCGGTACAGATTAATTTATATCGAAGCACGGTTATCATTACATAACTACAGTATATGAATATGGATGTTAGAATCATGTTAACATGTATCACATAATCTAGAGATGCAATTGAATATAGATCAGGTTAGATGTATGCAAACAGTCGTCCGACAGGGTGTAAAATATAAAGGAGTACTGTGGACTATGCAAACAGTTACTATGTGATTTAACATATAAGTGTGGTTACGTTTACAGTTCCCAACTAAATAGGGTGTAGTTTATTAAACACGGGGTGTCAATATTACAGTGTTAAATACTTAGGTGATCTATGGATACAATGATATATTTCCTAAATGGAATGAATGCAAACGGGTATCCGAAGTTATAAAACTATAAAATGGTAACACGGGATGTACCACTAAGCAATACGTGATGTAAATATTGGTATGGATGCAGTATAACGTAATCTAATATGCAACAAGATAAGTTTCCATGTTCTAGATCTAAAAGATATAAACCGATGCAAACAGAACATCGAAATGTTATAAAATGATATATGGGGTACTATATTTAAACTACAGATATGATATATATTAGAATAGGTATAAATAGCATGTAGCAAGATTAACTTGCCTGAACGGATACGTGCCACGTCGGGTATCGGAAAAACGTCGCGATATGTCCACGCGAGTACAGAACAGAACCAGGTCTGGCAAAAACATGATCACGCTATCAGGGAACGTCCTCAGGGTCACCCGGATCAACAGCGACGCCCACGACTCCGTCGATCACCGTAAAACGCGTATTCACGAAACCAAGAAAAGGAGAATAAGAAGAAAAGAAGAAGAGGAAGAAACTAGGGGTTGGTGGCCTGGGTTTAGAAGGGAGGTGAGGCGAGGTATGGAACGTGACGACGACGACGAGGTACGGTCGCCGAGGAGGTCTCCGGCGAGGCAAGAAGTGTAGGATCAAGAGATTTAAGGAAAAGGAAGGGAAGAAGGGAGGAAAAAGGGAAGAAGAATGAAGAAGAGCTGGGGTTAGATGCTCTGGTGTTTGGCTCATGGGTCAGAGCAAGGTGTGATGGGATGAAGTCGGCAGTGGGCCGTTGACGGAGAGGCCCACGACAACGGAAGTGACAACTAGGGTTCGGGTGCAAGAAGAAAAAGGAAGTCGGGGGCTGTTTAGACCATAATATTGCATTTTTCATTCCCCTATTCTTATCCTTTTTATAAATAAACAGGTACTCTTGACACACGTTTGTTGCATATTACAGGATACAGGTTTCTGGAGCGAATACAGTGAAAAAGACGAAAACAACAGAAAAAGGGACTTTTGACCAACAATTAGACGGATCCTAGTCAAGCCTAGACGAAGAACAACACAAGGTCCAAAATGTTAAGTGAACGGTCAAAAGATACGAACAAGTTTTCACTGAAGATCTGGAGAAAACCGAGAAGCCCAACAGAGAAAATACATATAAAAATACAGAGCCCAAGAACCACTGAACTAAGCACAAAAAGTACAGGGCCCAACTCCTTTATTTGGCCGCGGAACCGCGGCCAAACCCAGCCTGGCGCCGCGGTTCCGCGGCCATCTAGTGCGCATGTCGGTGGAGTTTTTCTGAGTCTGTGCGTCGGTGCAGATGTTGGGATTTTAGGTGGGCAAATCTGTAATTTTGCATGTGCGAGAGTCTGTAACCCTAGGTTTCCTATTTTCCTATAAATTGTAATTTTAGATCTGTAAAACCTTATGCCTCTTTTAATCAATAAAATTCAGAATTTCTGAGAGAAAAAATTCAGATCTGTTCTTCTTGTTTGGAGGGAGCCGTCAACCTAGTAAGTATTTTATTTCTGTTCTTTTAATTATAATGTTTTCTCATCCCCTAATGAGCGAGTAGTCTCCTCGCTTGTTAGGGTTAGCCTTAGGGAAAGGGTTGAGAGATGAGATCTCTCACCCCTTTCAATGCCACTTTAACCTAACGAATTAGAACTCCATGCATACGAGCACAACCGCTCCCTGCGGCATCCTACGCATCGAGGTAACGATGAACCGTAGTATAAAGGGCCGGTTGCGCGCGTTTTCCGTGGGGGTTAGGGTGATTATCAACAAAGGAAGGATACGAATCTAGAGGAAGAAACATATTCCCAAAAGATTCGTATCCACTTTATTGATAATTAACTTAACACCTAATAGATCTAAAAAAGTAGGCATTGAAAGCGGTGATGAAAAACGTTAATCTCCAAAACTTCCCCTAAGCCTAACCCTAGCAAGACTTTTAATTAGATTAATTAGATCTAGTTTTCATAGATTGTTATAAAC
Source organism: Agapanthus africanus (assembly GCA_030015575.1). Lineage (NCBI taxonomy): Eukaryota > Viridiplantae > Streptophyta > Magnoliopsida > Asparagales > Amaryllidaceae > Agapanthus > Agapanthus africanus. The sequence continues at coordinate 95,347,688 of CM057341.1, read as the reverse complement.
CAACCAAAACGACAAATTGAATCAACTCGTTAAAACACATAAAAGGAATTTACCCGTCTCTGTGGATCGACCCGTACTCACCGGCTAGCTGCAAAGCGACGCCGTTTCTGATTGTGGTAAATACAAGTTTTGACACTAATCAAATGGCGCCGTTGCCGGGGACGGCGTAATTTTTCTTTTTGTGAATTTTCGGGTTGATATAAATTTTAAAAAATTATAAAAAAATCTGAAAATATAAAAAATACAAAAATTATCAATTTTGATCTGTTTGAAGGGTTTATTGTTTGAATCTTGCAGGAACAGCGGAGGATTGCAAATCTGGAAATTTACAGAAGAACAAAACAGAAGTTGGTGCAGAAGAACAGAGGAGAATTTGGACAGAGAAGCAGTACAATTTTTTTCAGAACCTGAAACCCTAATTCTGCCGCGTTTCCGCCGCAAAATAGGGTCCCAGACCGCGGTTCCGCCGCAACTTGGCCATGTCAGCACACCAAATTTTCTGGGTTTATTTCTTCCTCTCTCCTCTGCAACCTACAATATATCTTTTGTGAAAATTTTCTGCAGGAATTCTTTGCGTAAAGAGTCTTTCTCCCCCTTCTAAATAACAGATTTTCTGCAGGTTTCTTTGCGCCGTGCTAAAAAATTGATTGCAAGTGAATTGTATTGTTTTGCATAATTTAACCAGACTCTAAGGGGCTAATTGACCAAACTCAGATTGGGTGGGGATTTCATCACCCTTCCCAGGACCCCAGAAAACACCTAAAGCATTTTGCATCGACCACAATTAATTAAAAAAGATTAGACTCAGACCTGAGGACATTGAGCTCAATAGAAAAAGGACTAGTATAGGCATCGGCCGTTTATCCTAACCGACTTTGCGGTGTCTAGGCTAGTGGTTATTAATTAGGCCCACTGTAGTGGTGGTTCCTTCCCACTTACCTGGCCGTATTTGTCCGTGAAGAGGCGGTTTGAGGTCCTATTTCTAGCCCTAGTTAGGAGCTGTCTAGCAGACCTAGGCAACCCTAGATCTAGGCCTGATTGTGCATGTGTGGTTGATACATTTGTGTCACGAGTCCCATTTTCTAAAACCGTCTTGCAAAACTCTCCAATAAAAAAAAAAATAAAGAAAAAAAATCTTTTCAAAACTTGCAACTTGCCGCTAAGAAAACTTGCACCTCACTTCCACCATCTCTCCTTCATTGACGTTATCTTACCCCCACATTCTGTTTTTCTATTTTTTTCTGACTGCACTACCCTTTAGTGTATGTCATCTTGGACTAGGGATACTAACGCCCGATTAGTCCGTGTTTCGTTGGTACCGACCAACGAACCCTTCGACGAACCCTTCGTCGACATTCCGTCCATTTCCTTACCTCCAACCTCAAATTCTTCTTTCGAAGGTATGTCGGGACACAACCCCAACAATACCTTACCGACGGGAATGATTCCACCTTCGTTAGGTGCGAATAACCCGAATCTTCCGCCTGTTGTAGCGCCCGCACGAGTCGCGCTCCAGGATCTCTTCTACCCCGTCCGCACTTCCTTACCTACATGTCTTTCACCCCCACCGGCGAATGGGGATAATTTTGAAATAAAACCACACTTCATCAATATGCTGCCTAAGTTTCATGGTTTGGAATCCGAAGATGCATATATTTTCATTAATAAATTCCAAAACGTTTGCGCCATGATGAAGACAACCCAATTAAGTGATGACGCAATAAGGCTAAGGGTCATTCCTTTTACCTTATGTGACCTAGCCGAGAAGTGGCTATACAGCACCGCATCACATTCCATTAGGAATTGGGACGAGTTTGTGAGAAGTGGCTATACAGCCCGAATATGAGTCATTTGAATTTTTGGATGAGTCAGTCGAGCCATCCGAATCGGTTGTTTGCAGTGATTTCGAACCTGTGTTGGAGTCCTTTAAGTTCGAGGTAGATTCCGCAATGATTCTTTCGCCTCCGAAGCTCGAACTAATGTTCTTACCGGCTCACCTTAGATATGCTTACATAGGTGAGAATGAGACCTTTCCCATTATCATATCGGCCTCTCTAGCCCTCGAGCAAGAGAATGCCCTCTTAACGGTCCTACAAGAAAGACGGCAAGTTTTCGATTGGACTATGGCGGACATCGAGGAGATAAGTTCCCTCATAATTGAATATCATACACAATTGATGGATGATGCCATGTCAATAGAGGACCCACAGGAACATCTTGGAGGTATTGTGGTGAGTCAACCTCCTCCCTTAGAAGTTGAAATACCCCCATTTCTTTTAATAAGGTACGAGAATGCCAACACTCCACTGATTGCTGATCATTTACATTCTCGTTTCGATGCATCACGATCACCTGTATATTTACCTCCACACCTCCCATACCACTACTTCTACCTTCCCCAATTCTTTGCGGACCACCACAACTTATTCTTCCACCAACCAATACGCTTTACTGATAAATTTTTCAAATGATTGGTGTTGACTTTTGGTCGATGCAAAGTTTGGCAGTAATGTCTAACATAGTTTAAATGAAGTTTTGGGGAGGGTCTTTTTGTATATATTTTTGATTTTCTTAACAATAAAAAAATATAAATAAATAAACAGGGGAGTATCGGTATTTTGACCCTCTTGGTTTAGTATGACAGTGAGGACACTGTCAAGTTCAAGTTTGGGGGTATGCTCGGTACGTCTTTTTCCTTCGCATTTATATGTACATATTTTTGCAATTGCATACTTATTTGAAAACCCATAAAAATTATAAAAATTTCAAAAATTATAAAAATTAATGTATTCAATTTTGGCTAATTGACTTGAGTTTGACAAATAGGTTAACTGGCTAGGAACAACTAGATCTTAGACTTAGTGAATTAAAAACCCTAAACATAACATTTCTTAAAGTTTAACGGTAGAAAGTATATGCCTTGTAGTTTATTTAGAAATAGGCAAATTTTGGGTTCACTTCTTGGGCTAAGTCAGAACAAGGGAAGAGTATTGATTTTCTTATTAGAGTATAAGTTTGAAAAATAGTTCCTAGCTTAAGTCTAGATTCTGAAAATGTATACCCTACAAATTGCACAATCACGCACCTTGAAACTTGGATTAGTAGAAGAGACCTTGAAATGCTCTTGTCTAAAGTCCTTAGTACAATGAAAATAAAAGAAAAAAGTGTGAATAAAGAATAAAAAATGGACACTGGTTTTTGTGATTACTTAAGGCTGCAAAAATAGAAAAATATTTAACGAGGGTGCTTCATCACCTAGTGCCTTAGACCAACTGGTTTGGGAGTTACTGCTAAAAGCCTTGGGTGTTGCAAGACTAGGAATTATGCTTAAATGTGCAAACACATTTTGTAATCGGTCGATGGTACCTCAAGAAGTATTAACGGTCGCATGAAGGATGTGTAAGCGAAATTCAATTAAAAATTCACTAATAAGTGTTTTGGACAAAGGACGAGAGTACGATTGTTTGATTTGAATTTCCAAGTGTAAGAGTGATCTATACACACACGTAGGGGTATGTGATTGGAATTTAGATAAGAGAGAGGAATAAAAAATAGAACTTATATCTTTAATAGAGTTGATAGAAATTCCTAAGTCGAGATGGAATCCTAGAAGGAAAACTTAAGAGATGCCGAAAGCTAAATAAGTCTGTAGAACATATATAATCTTAAGTTAAATGATGAGGAAGCGTGAAAATATGGGTGGATAATTTTCGAGTAAAAGATAATAGAATTCTTAGTTAGAAAACCTAATTGGAGAACAATAGTAAATGGTCCGAGTTGATAGGATTTTGTGGGTGTAATCCGCTGAAAACCCTCAGGAGACAACACTCCTCCTACTAGGGACACCTAGAGGTTTAACGGCTTGTTGCACGTGCTCAGTGCAATCGCGTTTCCCTGTGAAAGTGCGGTTAGGATTTTAGAGAATAAAATAATAAGTTTGCTCGAGGACGAGCAAAAGGTAAGTTTGGGGGTATTTGTTTAGACCATAATATTGCATTTTTCATTCCCCTATTCTTATCCTTTTTATAAATAAACATGTACTCTTGACGCACGTTTGTTGCATATTACAGGATACAGGTTTCTGGAGCGAATACAGTGAAAAAGACGAAAACAACAGAAAAAGGGACTTTTGACCAACAATTAGACGGATCCTAGTCAAGCCTAGACGAAGAACAGCACAAGGTCCAAAATGTCAAGTGAACGGTCAAAAGATACGAACAAGTTTTCACTGAAGATCTGGAGAAGACCCAGAAGCCCAGCAGAGAAAATACATATAAAAATACAGAGCCCAAGAACCACTGAACTAAGCACAAAAAGTACAGGGCCCAACTCCTTTATTTGGCCGCGGAACCGCGGCCAAACCCAGCCTGGCGCCGCGGTTCCGCAGCCATCTAGTGCGCATGTCGGTGGAGTTTTTCTGAGTCTGTGCGTCGGTGCAGATGTTGGGATTTTACGTGGGCAAATCTGTAATTTTGCATGTGCGAGAGTCTGTAACCCTAGGTTTCCTATTTTCCTATAAATTGTAATTTTAGATCTGTAAAACCCTATGCCTCTTTTCAATCAATAAAATTCAGAACTTCTGAGAGAAAAAATTCAGATCTGTTCTTCTTGTTTGGAGGGAGCCGTCAACCTAGTAAGTATTTTTTTTCTGTTCTTTTAATTATAATGTTTTCTCATCCCCTAATGAGCGAGTAGTCTCCTCGCTTGTTAGGGTTAGCCTTAGGGAAAGGGTTGAGAGATGAGATCTCTCACCCCTTTCAATACCACTTTAACCTAACGAATTAGAACTCCACGCATACGAGCACAACCGCTCCCTGCGGCATCCTACCCATCGAGGTAACGATGAACCGTAGTATAAAGGGCCGGTTGCGCGCGTTTTCCGTGGGGGTTAGGGTGATTATCAACAAAGGAAGGATACGAATCTAGAGGAAGAAACATCTTCCCAAAAGATTCGTATCCACTTTATTGATAATTAACTTAATACCTAATAGATTTAAAAAAGTAGGCATTGAAAGCGGTGATGAAAAACGTTAATCTCCAAAACTTCCCCTAAGCCTAACCCTAGCAAGACTTTTAATTAGATTAATTAGATCTAGTTTTCATAGATTGTTATAAACCAACCAAAACGACAAATTGAATCAACTCGTTAAAAGACATAAAAGGAATTTACCCGTCTCTGTGGATCGACCCGCACTCACCGGCTAGCTGCAAAGCGACGCCGTTTCTGATTGCGGTAAATACAAGTTTTGACACTAATCAGGGGCTGTAAGGAAGGTAGGGGTGAGGTCGAGGAGAAGGAGATGGGAAAGGGATTGTGACGACGAGGGGTTGCCGGCGATGGAGGCGGTGGGTTTTCATGGGTCGAGGTCTCGGTGTGCAGGGGGTCTCTCGGGTTTTGGAGGGAGAAGAGGACTGAAGGAGACGAGAGAGGAGAGGGAGACGAGCGAGGTTGAAGACGAAGGTGTGGGTGGCGGCGCTGGCAAAGCCGGAGGCTCGGTTAGGGTTTCGCGATGACGCGGAAGAGGAAAAAGAAGATGAAAGGAGATGAGAGAGAGACGTGTATTTTTTTAATCATGGAAGGGTATTGTAAAATATTTTAGATGGGGAGAATCATTGCATGTGCAGCGAGAGAGAGAGAGAGAGAGAGAGAGATGTAAACAGTTAAAGAAATATAAAATATATATTTTTTAGTTGAAAGGTATAATGAAAATATAATATAATATTTGTCCGTTTTGAGATTTGGTAAAAATACAAACTTACTTCAAAACACGCCCGGGTCGGGTCTAAAATTCAGATTAAAAAAATACGAAAATATATGCGACTTCCAAATTTCAAAATGAACACTCAGTCAAGGAAAATGCATACCCCCAAGAATGGATGCACGCACGTGCGCGTAGCCATCCAAACACGTCTGTTTCACTGAACGGGACGAGAACGCGATGCAAGGATGCTACCACAGGGTTCGGGGTATCAAGCAGGCCATGCAATGTATTTTAATAAATATTTTCAGTGACTAAAAAGTTTTATGTTAAAATATGTGATGCCAGATGAAATGCCGGTATGCAGTTTATACTAGATGTTCGTGTCAAACCAACGAGTCAGGAGAAACTATAAATATAAATCAAATAAGTTCAAGCAAGCGGGTCGGGTCGAATGCAATGCACCAAGTAACTACCATTCGACCCAAACATGATAAATCAAGAATAGACCATGGATAAGTAAATACGGAAACTGGAATTGGTATAACTGAACTCAGGTGTTACATTATACCCAACTACAAAAGAATTTCGTCCTCGAAATTCTAAGAACAAAATAGGATAAACAACAAGAAATCTCAAGAATATATGTGGAAATTTCTGCCGGATTTCCTCTTCTCGTTCCCAAGTTGGTTCTCCAGGCAAGCGATTACTCCAAGAAACAAGCACAAGAGGGATAACTTTGTTCGTAAGAATCTTTTCACTTCGATCCACAATTTCAACCGGTCGCTCCTCAAAAGTCAAGTCTTCTCGTACCGTCAGCTCCGAATGAATCAATACATGTGTTTCATCTTGAACATACTTACGGAGTTGAGATACGTGAAACACATCGTGCACATTCGCCAAGGACCGCGGTAACGCCAAACGATACGCTACCTCACCAACACGCTCCAAGATTTCAGAGGGTCCAACGAATCGAGGACTGAGCTTTCCCCGACTTCCAAAACGAATCGCCCCTCTAGTCGATGATATCTTCAAGAATACCAAATCACCCACGACAAACTCTAGAGGTCTTCTCGACGTATCTGCCCAACTCTTCTGTCTGTCTTGAGCTGCTTTCATATGATTCCGAATAGCGTTAACTTTCTCAACTGTCTGCACAACCAAATCTTGTCCCAACAATCTTCGTTCACCGACATCGTCCCAACAAACAGGTGAACGACACTTGCGACCATACAAAGCTTCAAATGAAGCCATCTGAATAGTTGCCTGGAAACTGTTGTTGTAAGAAAACTCCACCAATGCAGATGATCCTCCCATGAACCCTTGAAGTCCAACATTCACGCTCTCAACATATCTTCAAGAGTTTGGATCGTTCTCTCTGACTGGCCATCTGTTTGAGGATGATAAGCTGTGCTAAACTTCAATCGGGTCCCCAAAATTTCCTGTAAGCTCCGCCAAAATTGTGATAAGAACCGAGTGTCACGATCGGACACGATACTTACCGGTACTCCATGCAATCTTACAATCTCCTGCATGTACCGCTCCGCCAAAGTTTCTGTTGATTGACCAACCCGAAAAGGGATGAAATGAGCTTCCTTGGTCAAACGATCAACAATCACCCATACTGCATTGTTGCCTTTTGGATTCCGCGGTAGAGCTGTCACGAAATCCATGGTTATATGTTCCCACTTCCACTGAGGAATCGGGAGTGGTTGCAACAAACCGGCAACCTTTTGATGTTCAGCCTTAACTTGCTGACACACCAAGCACTTTGCCACAAAGCGAGCAATCTCCCGTTTCATGCCTTCCCACCAGAAATGCTGTCGTAAATCTCGGTACATCTTCGCGCCTCTTGGATGTACGGAATAAGCTGAACTGCGGGCCTCCTTCATAAGTTCTTCACGAATATCTCCCTTTGGCACACATAAACGGCTACCATATCTCAACGAACCATCTTCATGTATCAGTAAGTTTGTTCGAAGTCTCGCTTCAACCTGTTCTCGAAACTTTTGCAATCTAGGGTCCTGCGGTTGCGCTGCTTTAATATTCTCGATCAACGATGAATGTACTTGCAGCTGCATCAACTGTTCCGAATAATGTGGTAGCACAACCTCCAAATCAAATCTTCGAAAGTCTTCAACGAGTTCCTTCTGCTTAGTCAACATTTGAATAGCTGGTAACCGACTGAGCGCATCCGGTACGACATTAACCTTCCCCGGATGGTACTTAAGATCAAGATCGTAGTCAGCCATCAGCTCCAACCATCTACGTTGCCTCATATTAATCCCCTTCTGCGTGAACACATACTTCAAGCTCTTACGATCAGTGAAAACTTCGACCCTTTCGCCCAAAAGGTAGTGTCTCCAAATTTTCAAAGCGAAGATCACAGCCGCAAGCTTCCAATTCATAAGTTGGGTAATTCTTCTCATGGGTCTTCAGCCGTCTCGACACGTAAGCTACAACCTTCCCCTGCTATATCAAACACATCCAAATCCTTTTCCCAGATACGTCGCTAAGAAACACCAATTCTCCGGAACCATCTGGTACGGTCAAAATAAGAGTGGTTATCCATCCTTGCCTCAACGCTTCAGGGACTGACACACACTTATCCGTTCACACCAATGGTACTTCCTTACACGTAAGTTTGGTCAAGGCTCACCCAAACGAGCAAAATTCTCCACAAATCTTCTGTAATATCCTGTGAGTGCAAGAAAACTTCTTATCTCCGCAACATTCTTCGGATTTGGCCAATCACGAACTGCTGCAATCTTTTCGGGATCGACGGCGATTCCATCACCAGACACAACATGCCCCTAAAACTTTACTTCTTCCAGCCAAAACCCGCACTTGCTCATCTTCGCATACAATTTCTCTTGTCTCAACGCCTGCAGTGCGATCTTCAAATATTCAGCATGCTCTTCAAAACTCCTCGAGTAAACCAGAATATCGTCAATGAACACCACAATAAACTGGTCCAAGAATGGTGAAAAGATTCGGTTCATCAAGTCCATGAATATCGCCGGTGCATTCGTTACTCCGAAGGGCATCACTAAGTACTCGTAATGTCCATATCAAGTTCGGAACGCCGTCTTGCAAATATCCTTTGCTTTCACTTGGACCTGATGATATTCGGATCGCAAATCCAGCTTCGAGAATACCCTCGCGCCACTAAGCTGCTCAAATAGTTCGCCAATGCGAGGGATCGGGTACTTGCTCTTAATAGTCACCCGGTTTAATTCTCGATAGTCGATGCATATCTTCCTTGTGCCATCTTTCTTCTTTACTAGAAGAACTGAAGCTTCCCAAGTTAAATTGCTGTGGCGAATCCAACCCTTCTCAAGTAATTCAGCAACCTGCTTCCTGACTTCTTCCAACTCTACTGGCGCCATTGGATAATATGCTTTAGAAACTGGCACTGCATCAAGAACAAGATCGATCGCGAACTCCACGTCTCGCCTCGGCGGTAAAACTGATATGTCTTCAAACACATCCATAAAATCTCGAACAACAGCTGGCGCTTCACTTTTATCAACCTCCATTGCTGCAAGAATATTAGTTTTCGGCTTAGCCCTAAACTCGACTGGCACGACGGAATTGCTTCCTCCAGCAAAACAACCTCCGGATGTCCGGAAATCTGGAGAATCACTTTCCTTTCCTTACCATCCATATAAGCGTGGAATGTGCCGCGAAAATCCATTCCCAAGACAACAACAAGCAAAGGGATGCACCAGAATTGAATAATTCTAATGCGGGGAAAAACAAGAACAAGTAAGATACTGAGATGAATTCATCTGAAGTCAAGATACTGAAGAGGGTTAACCACGGTAAACATGATTCAAGCTGGCGATGAAACAATAACTGGTAAACCATGAAACCGAAAGAAGCAAGGTAGTACAACGATCATAGAACAAGGAAGTGAATCAAGACCAGGATTCCAAGCTACTTAAATAGAGTACCGCATTGTAACCATTCTGCAGTTCATGGGTACAATTACATAACTCCACCAAAGTCGCCCAAATCCTAGTATCAGAATCAAAGAATAGGGAGAAACAATAGAGAACCAAAAGATTTCCAGTCGAGATGCAAAGTTTTTTGCATACCGTCAAGGACGAAGGATAAAAGAAAGATATGATTCAATAATCACAATAACAAGGTGGCAGGACATGTTCCTAATCACGAGTATTCTGATTCGTGTATTGGGTCCAATACCCAACTACAAAAGAATCACACTCGATTAACCTATATCCTATGGCTCTGATACCAAAACAATCATATCATGCCCCGCTTCCCAGAGTACGCTAAGATGGGCACGTGACATAGCCAACCATGCTACCCATGGATAGGAAAAATCCCTCCACAGTCACATTACGGCTGCAGAGATATCAAGAACAGGAAAGTAAACTAAACTATCTAGTACATGTCCATGAGCCAGAATGAATGAGTCAAGAAATAATGATATGCCGAAGTAATGGATACAATATATGAAACACCTGGAAAGTAAAACTACATACCGACAGGAACTTCACCGCTCGGTCTAACAGCGGGAATACTCCTGATCAGTCTGCAACAAAGGTAGAAGGATCTGGTCCATGCAAAACCCAGACGTCAGCGCGTAATAACATCAATCAATAAAATATAAACAGGGTAACAGGCAATGCAAATATGATCATGAATGATAAAGCAGGTGTACATCAATATAAATCAGAGCAGTGAAAGGTAGTGTGCAGTGAGTAAACTAAACTGGTCTGTTGGTTATCTACTCTCAAGTTTTTGAAATCAATTTGATGAATCATCGATATAACTCAATAGTATCTCGTGCATGCCCGGGACCACGGTCTAAGACTCTCGGGCTGAAACCGAGACGTGCCGCTAGGCACAAAAAAGGAAAAAGGGAACAGACCAACGATGTCAGCAGCATCGTCACGAGGTGGACCTAGCCTCAAAAACTGATCAGTAAAAGCAAGCAACTGTCGAGTTACAGGTCAGGTTTCATCATTGATTTCCCCATACCCCCAAGTTATATGTGTCAAGTCAGGTATTCCGTAATCAAGAACTAATGCCAACACAGGATCAGGTAGGTGCAGATTTGTCTGGTAGTGTATTTAGGTGTCATGTCATGTCAAGAGTGTACGGTACCATGTTATATCAAGTAATAGGTGTAATAGGTCATAACAGGGTGCACAAGATGTCATATGTGTGCTCACAATTAAACTAACATAAACATGATTATAATAAACAAGCACGGGTACTGTCGGAACAATAAACTGGAACATGATATGCAAATCGGTACAGATTAATTTATATCGAAGCACGGTTATTATTACATAACTACAGTATACGAATATGGATGTTAGAATCATGTTAACATGTATCACATAATCTAGAGATGCAATTGAATATAGATCAGGTTAGATGTATGCAAACAGTCGTCCGACTGGGTGTAAAATATAAAGGGGTACTGTGGACTATGCAAACAGTTACTATGTGATTTAACATATAAGTGTGGTTACGTTTACAGTTCCCAACTAAATAGGGTGTAGTTTATTAAACATGGGGTGTCAATATTACAGTGTTATATACTTAGGTGATCTATGGATACAATGATATATTTCCTAAATGGAATGAATGCAAACGGGTATCCGAAGTTATAAAACTATAAAATGGTAACACGGGATGTACCACTAAGCAATACGCGATGTAAATATTGGTATGGATGCAGTATAACGTAATCTAATATGCAACAAGATAAGTTTCCATGTTCTAGATCTAAAAGATATAAACCGATGCAAACGGAACATCGAAATGTTATAAAATGATATATGGGGTACTATATTTAAACTACAGATATGATATATATTAGAATAGGTATAAATAGCATGTAGCAAGATTAACTTGCCTGAACGGATACCAAAGCGGTACGTGCCACGTCGGGTATCGGAAAAACGTCGCGATATGTCCACGCGAGTATAGAACAGAACCAGGTCTGGCAAAAACATGATCACGCTATCACGGAACGTCCTCAGGATCAACCGGATCAACAGCGATGCCCACGACTCCGTCGATCACCGTAAAACGCGTATTCACGAAACCAAGAAAAGGAGAATAAGAAGAAAAGAAGAAGAGGAAGAAACTAAGGTTTGGTGGCCTGGGTTTAGAAGGGAGGTGAGGCGAGGTATGGAACGTGACGACGACGACGAGGTACGGTCGCCAAGGAGATCTCCGGCGAGGCAAGAAGTGTAGGATCAAGAGATTTAAGGAAAAGGAAGGGAAGAAGGGAGGAAAAAGGGAAGAAGAAGGAAGAAGAGCTGGGGTTAGATGCTTTGGTGTTTGGCTCATGGGTCAGAGCAAGGTGTGATGGGATGACGTCGGCAGTGGGCCGTTGACGGAGAGGCCCGCGACAACGGAAGTGACAACTAGGGTTCGAGTGCAAGAAGAAAGAGGAAGTCGAGGGCTGTAAAGAAGGTAGGGGTGAGGTCGAGGAGAAGGAGATGGGAAGGGGATTGTGACGACGAGGGGTCGCCTGCGATAGAGGCGGTGGGTTTTCATGGGTCTAGGTCTCGGTGTGCAGGGGGTCTCTCGGGTTTTGGAGGGAGAAGAGGATTGAAGGAGATGAGAGAGGAGAGGGAGACGAGCGAGGTTGAAGACGAAGGTGCGGGTGGCGGCGCTGGCAAAGCCAGAGGCTCGGTTAGGGTTTCGCGACGACGCGGAAGAGGAAAAAGAAGATGAAAGGAGAGGAGAGAGAGACGTGTATTTTTTTAATCTTGGAAGGGTATTTTAAAATATTTTAGAGGGGGAGAATCTTTGCATGTGCAGCGAGAGAGAGAGAGAGAGAGAGAGATGTAAACAGTTAAAGAAATATAAAATATATATTTTTTAGTTGAAAGGTATAATGAAAATATAATATAATATTTGTCCGTTTTGAGATTTGGTAAAAATACAAACTTACTCCAAAACATGCCCGGGTCGGGTCTAAAATTCAGATTAAAAAAATATGAAAATATATGCGACTTCCAAATTTCAAAATGAACGCTCAGTCAAGGAAAATGCATACCCCCAAGAACGGATGCACGCACGTGCGCGTAGCCATCCAAACACGTCCGTTTCACTGAACGGGACGAGAACGCGATGCAAGGATGCTACCACAGGGTTCGGGGTATCAAGCAGGCCATGCAATGTATTTTAATAAATATTTTCAGTGACTAAAAAGTTTTATGTTAAAATATGTGATGCCAGATGAAATGCCGGTATGCAATTTATACTAGATGTTCGTGTCAAAGCAACGAGTCAGGAGAAACTATGAATATAAATCAAACAAGTTCAAGCAAGCGGGTCGGGTCGAATGCAATGCACCAAGTAACTACCATTCGACCCAAACACGATAAATCAAGAATAGACCATGGATAAGTAAATACGGAAACTGGAATTGGTATAACTGAACTCAGGTGTTACATTATACCCAACTACAAAAGAATTTCGTCCTCGAAATTCCAAGAACAAAATAGGATAAACAACAAGAAATCTCAAGAATAGATGTGGAAATTTCTGCCGGATTTCCTCTTCTCGTTCCCAAGTTGGTTCTCCAGGCAAGCGATTACTCCAAGAAACAAGCACAAGAGGGATAACTTTGTTCGTAAGAATCTTTTCACTTCGATCCATAATTTCAACCGGTCGCTCCTCAAAAGTCAAGTCTTCTCGTACCGTCAGCTCCGAATGATTCAATACATGTGTTTCATCTTGAACATACTTACGGAGTTGAGATACGTGAAACACATCGTGCACATTCGCCAAGGACTGCGGTAACGCCAAACGATACGCTACCTCACCAACACGCTCCAAGATTTCAGAGGGTCCAACGAATCGAGGACTGAGCTTTCCCTAACTTCCAAAACGAATCGCCCCTCTAGTCGGTGATATCTTCAAGAATACCAAATCACCCACGGCAAACTCTAGAGGTCTTCTCGACGTATCTGCCCAACTCTTCTGTCTGTCTTGAGCTGCTTTCATATAATTCCGAATAGCGTTAACTTTCTCAACTGTCTGCATAACCAAATCTTGTCCCAACAATCTTCGTTCACCGACATCGTCCCAACAAACAGGTGAACGGCACTTGTGACCATACAAAGCTTCAAATGGAGCCATCTGAATAGTTGCCTGGAAACTGTTGTTGTAAGAAAACTCCACCAATGCAGATGATACTCCCATGAACCCTTGAAGTCCAACATTCACGCTCTCAACATATCTTCAAGAGTTTGGATCGTTCTCTCTGACTGGCCATCTGTTTGAGGATGATAAGCTGTGCTAAACTTCAATCGGGTCCCTAAAATTTCCTGTAAGCTCCGCCAAAATTGTGATAAGAACCGAGTGTCACGATCGGACACGATACTTACCGGTACTCCATGCAATCTTACAATTTCCTGCATGTACCGCTCCGCCAAAGTTTCTGTTGATTGACCAACCCGAAAAGGGATGAAATGAGCTGCCTTGGTCAAACGATCAACAATCACCTATACTGCATTGTTGCCTTTTGGACTCCACGGTAGAGCTGTCACGAAATCCATGGTTATATATTCCCACTTCCACTGAGGAATCGGGAGTGGTTGCAAAAAACCGGCAACCTTTTGATGTTCAGCCTTAACTTGCTGACACACCAAGCACTTTGCCACAAAGCGAGCAATCTCCCGTTTCATGCCTTCCCACCAGAAATGCTGTCGTAAATCTCGGTACATCTTCGCGCCTCTTGGATGTACGGAATAAGCTGAACTGCGGGCCTCCTTCATAAGTTCTTCACGAATATCTCCCTTTGGCACACATAACCGGCTACCATATCTCAACGAACCATCTTCATGTATCAGTAAGTCTGTTCGAAGTCTCGCTTCAACCCGTTCTCGAAACTTTTGCAATCTAGGGTCCTGCGGTTGCGCTGCTTTAATATTCTCGATCAACGATGAATGTACTTGCAGCTGCGTCAACTGTTCCGAATAATGCGGTAGCACAACCTCCAAATCAAATCTTCGAAAGTCTTCAACGAGTTCCTTCTGCTTAGTCAACATTTGAATAGCTGGTAACCGACTGAGCGCATCCGGTACGACATTAACCTTCCCCGGATGGTACTTAAGATCAAGATCGTAGTCAGCCATCAGCTCCAACCATCTACGTTGCCTCATATTAATCTCCTTCTGCGTGAACACATACTTCAAGCTCTTACGATCAGTGAAAACTTCGACCCTTTCGCCCAAAAGGTAGTGTCTCCAAATCTTTAAAGCGAAGATCACAGCCGCAAGCTTCCAATTCATAAGTTGGGTAATTCTTCTCATGGGTCTTCAGCCATCTCGACATGTAAGCTACAACCTTCCCCTGCTACATCAAACACATCCAAATCCTTTTCCCAGATACGTCGCTAAGAAACACCAATTCTCCGGAACCATCTGGTATGGTCAAAATAAGAGTGTTTATCCATCCTTGCCTCAACGCCTCAGGGACTGACACACACTTATCCGTTCACACCAATGGTACTTCCTTACACGTAAGTTTGGTCAAGGCTCACCCAAACGAGCAAAATTCTCCATAAATCTTCTGTAATACCCAGTGAGTGCAAGAAAACTTCTTATCTCCGCAACATTCTTCGGATTCGGCCAATCACGAACTGCTGCAATCTTTTCGGGATCGACGGCGATTCCATCACCAGACACAATATGCCCCCAAAACTTTACTTCTTCCAGCCAAAACCCGCACTTGCTCATCTTCGCATACAATTTCTCTTGTCTCAACGTCTGCAGTGCGATCTTCAAATATTCAGCATGCTCTTCAAAACTCCTCGATTAAACCAGAATATCGTCAATGAACACCACAATAAACTGGTCCAAGAATGGTGAAAAGATTCGGTTCATCAATTCCATGAATATCGCCGGTGCATTCGTTACTCCGAAGTGCATCACTAAGTACTCGTAATGTCCATATCAAGTTCGGAACGCCGTCTTGCAAATATCCTTTGATTTCACTTGGACCTGATGATATTCGGATCGCAAATCCAGCTTCGAGAATACCCTCGCGCCACTAAGCTGCTCAAATAGTTCGCCAATGCGAGGGATCGGGTACTAGTTCTTAATAGTCACCCGGTTTAATTCTCGATAGTCGATGCACATCTTCCTTGTGCCATCTTTCTTCTTTACTAGAAGAACTGAAGCTTCCCAAGTTAAATTGCTGCGGCGAATCCAACCCTTCTCAAGTAATTCAGCAACCTGCTTCCTGACTTCTTCCAACTCTACTGGTGCCATTGGATAATATGCTTTAGAAACTGGCACTGCAGCAAGAACAAGATCGATCGCGAACTCCACGTCTCGCCTCGGCGGTAAAACTGATATGTCTTCAAACACGTCCATAAAATCTCGAACAACAGCTGGCGCTTCACTTTTATCAACCTCCATTGCTGCAAGAATATTAGTTTTCGGCTTAGCCCTAAACTCGACTGGCACGACGGAATTGCTTCCTCCAGCAAAACAACCTCCGGATGTCCGGAAATCTGGAGAATCACTTTCCTTTCCTTACCATCCATATAAGCGTGGAATATACCGCGAAAATCCATTCCCAAGACAACAACAAGCAAAGGGATGCACCAGAATTGAATAATTCTAATGCGGGGAAAAACAAGAACAAGTAAGATACTGAGATGAATTCATCCGAAGTCAAGATACTGAAGAGGGTTAACCACGGTAAACATGATTCAAGCTGGCGATGAAACAATAACTGGTAAGCCATGAAACCGAGAGAAGCAAGGTAGTACAACGATCATGGAACAAGAAGTGAATCAAGACCAGGATTCCAAGTTACTTAAATAGAGCACCGCATTGTAACCATGCTGCAGTTCATGGGTACAATTACATAACTCAACAAAAGTCGCCCAAATCCTAGTATTAGAATCAAAGAACAGGGAGAAACAATAGAGAACCAAAAGATTTCCAGTCGAGATGCAAAGTTGTTTGCATACCGTCAAGGACGAAGGATAATAGAAAGATATGATTCAATAATCACAATAACAAGGGGGCAGGACATGTTCCTAATCACGAGTATTCTGATTCGTGTATTGGGTCCAATACCCAACTACAAAAGAATCACACTCGATTAACCTATATCCTATGGCTCTGATACCAAAACAATCATATCACGCCCCGCTTCCCAGAGTACGCTAAGATGGGCACGTGACATAGCCAACCATGCTACCCGTGGATAGGAAAAATCCCTCCACAGTCACATTACGGCTGCAGAGATATCAAGAACAGGAAAGTAAACTAAACTATCTAGTACATGTCCATGAGCCAGAATGAATGAGTCAAGAAATAATGATATGCGGAAGCAAAGGATAGAATATATGAAACACCTGGAAAGTAAAACTACATACCGACAGGAACTTCACCGCTCGGTCTAACAGCGGCAATACTCCTGATCAGTCTGCAACAAAGGTAGAAGGATCTGGTCCATGCAAAACCCAGACGTCAGCGCGTAATAACATCAATCAATAAAATATAAACAGGGTAACAGGCAATGCAAATATGATCATGAATGATAAAGCAGGTGTACATCAATATAAATCAGAGCAGTGAAAGGTAGTGTGCAGTGAGTAAACTAAACTGGTCTGTTGGTTATCTACTCTCAAGTCTTTGAAATCAATTTGATGAATCATCGATATAATTCAATAGTATCCCGTGCATGCCCGAGACCACGGTCTAAGACTCTCGGGCTGAAACCGAGACGTGCCGCTAGGCACAAAAAAGAAAAAAGGGAACAGACCAACGATGTCATCAGCATCGTCACGAAGCTGACCTAGCCTCAAAAACTGATCAGTAAAAGCAAGCAACTGTCGAGTTACAGGTCAGGTTTCATCATCGATTTCCCCATACCCCCAATTTATATGTGTCAAGTCAGGTATTCCGTAATCAAGAACTAATGCCAACACAGGATCAGGTAGGTGCAGATTTGTCTGGATGGACAACAGGAACGGTCCGTAAGGACTACATGTCAGGTTAGTTGGCATTAGACACAAGATCAGGTAACAGGTTAAGCCATAGTACATCAGGTCAAGTCAGGTAGTGTATTTAGATGTCATGTCATGTCAAGAGTGTACGGTACCATGTCATATCAAGTAATAGGTGTAATAGGTCATAACAGGGTGCACAAGATGTCATATGTGTGCTCACAATTAAACTAACATAAACATGATTATAATAAACAAGCACGGGTACTGTCGGAACAATAAACTGGAACATGATATGCAAATCGGTACAGATTAATTTATATCGAAGCACGGTTATCATTACATAACTACAGTATACGAATATGGATGTTAGAATCATGTTAACATGTATCACATAATCCAGAGATGCAATTGAATATAGATCAGGTTAGATGTATGCAAACAGTCGTCCGACAGGGTGTAAAATATAAAGGGGTACTGTGGACTATGCAAACAGTTACTATGTGATTTAACATATAAGTGTGGTTACGTTTACAGTTCCCAACTAAATAGGGTGTAGTTTATTAAACATGGGGTGTCAATATTACAGTGTTATATACTTAGGTGATCTATGGATACAATGATATATTTCCTAAATGGAATGAATGCAAACGGGTATCCGAAGTTATAAAACTATAAAATGGTAACACGGGATGTACCACTAAGCAATACGTGATGTAAATATTGGTATGGATGCAGTATAACGTAATCTAATATCCAACAAGATAAGTTTCCATGTTCTAGATCTAAAAGATATAAACCGATGCAAACGGAACATCGAAATGTTATAAAATGATATATGGGGTATTATATTTAAACTACAGATATGATATATATTAGAATAGGTATAAATAGCATGTAGCAAGATTAACTTGCCTGAACGGATACCAAAGCGGTACATGCCACGTCGGGTATCGGAAAAACGTCGCGATATGTCCACGCGAGTACAGAACAGAACCAGGTCTGGCAAAAACATGATCACGCTATCAGGGAACGTCCTCAGGGTCACCCGGATCAACAGCGACGCCCACGACTCCGTCGATCACCGTAAAATGCGTATTCACGAAACCAAGAAAAGGAGAATAAGAAGAAAAGAAGAGGAAGAAACTAGGGTTTGGTGGCCTGGGTTTAGAAGGGAGGTAAGGCGAGGCAGGGAACGTGAGGATGACGACGAGGTACGGTCGCCGAGGAGGTCTCCGGCAAGGTAAGAAGTGTAGGATCAAGAGATTTAAGGAAAAGGGAGGGAAGTAGGGAAGAAGAAGGAAGAAGTGATGGGGTTAGATGCTCTAGTGTTTGGCTCATGGGTCAGAGCAAGGTGTGATGGGATGACGTCGGCGGTGGGCCGTTGACGGCGAAGCCCATGACAACGGCAGTGGCAACTAGGTTTCGGGTGCAAGAAGAAAGAGGAAGTCGGGGGCTGTAGGGAAGGTAGGGGTGAGGTCGAGGAGAAGGAGATGGGAAAGGGATTGTGACGACGAGGGGTCGCCGGCGGTGGAGGCGATGGGTTTTCATGGGTCGAGGTCTCGGTGTGCAGGGGTTCTCTCGGGTTTTGGAGGGAGAAGAGGACTGAAGGAGACGAGAGAGGAGAGGGAGACGAGTGAGGTTGAAGGCGAGGGTGCGGGTGGCGGCGCTGGCAAAACCGGAGGCTCGGTTAGGGTTTCGCGACGAGGCGGAAGAGGAAAAAGAAGATGAAGGGAGAGGAAAGAAAGACGTGCGAAATTAATCATGGAAGGGTATTTTAAAATATTTTAGAGGGGGAGAATCTTTGCATGTGCAGCGAGAGAGAGAGAGAGAGAGAGATATGTAAACAGTTAAAGAAATATATAAAATATATTTTTTAGTTGAAAGGTATAATGAAATATATAATATAATATTTTTCCGTTTTGAGATTTGGCAAAAATACAAACTGACTCCAAAATACGCCCGGGTCGGGTCTAAAATTTAGATTAAAAAAATATGAAAATATATGCGACTTCCAAATTTCAAAATGAACACTTAGTCAAGGAAAATGCATACCCCCAAGAACGGATGCACGCACGTGCGCGTAGCCATCCAAACACGTCCGTTTCACTGAACGAGACGAGAACGCGATGCAAGGATGCTACCACTGGGTTCGGGATATCAAGCAGGCCATGCAATGTATTTTAATAAATATTTTCAGTGACTAAAAGGTTTTATGTTAAAATATGTGATGCCAGATGAAATGCCGGTATGCAGTTTATACTAGATGTTCGTGTCAAAGCAACGAGTCAGGAGAAATTATAAATATAAATCAAACAAGTTCAAGCAAGTGGGTCGGGTTGAATGCAATGCACCAAGTAACTACCATTCGACCCAAACACGATAAATCAAGAATAGACCATGGATAAGTAAATACGGAAACTGGAATTGGTATAACTGAACTCGGGTGTTACAATATATTACACAGCTAACACAAGACCTTAACAGGTTCATGGCACATTTGATACCAACTGCTGAGATCAGATCCAGAAGATTTCAGCAAGGGTTAGATCAGGAAATCCAAGCTGCCTTAGCTACAGGGGATTCCCAACCCACGAACTGGCTCTGAAAGCTGCTCGCCGATATGAGGCAGTGGTGAAGATGAGGGGCAGACCTCAATCTGCCGGGATAAAGCGCCCTGCTACTCAGATGGCAGGAGGAACCTCTTCAAGGCCATAATTTGTGCCCAGGAGATTGGGAGTACCGAACAACCGGCCCGACCCATCCTTTTGTACCTACTACAGGAGAGATGGACATTTGACAAAGGACTGTCGGCGTGTAAATCGCCTTTGCGTAGTCTGCGGCTCAGCCACTCATGACATTGGGTCTTGTCCTCGTTGACACAACCCAAATGCTGCACCCAGACCAGTAATTACTTATCAGTAACGCCCGACTATCCAGGCACCTGCTCCACGACTCGCTCTCCCTGCTCCACCTTTTCATGGGCCGACTGCACCTCCTCTTCGTCAGTTCCATCAAGCTCAAAGGAACGTACCTCAAGTACAAAGGAACGGGCAGATGAATGCTCCTCTAGTAAGGAGTAATGTACCAAGACGACATGCTTTCACCATGACTGTGGAAGAAGCTGAAGTCACCCGCCAAGTCATCACCGGTAACAATTTCCTTTCAAACTTTCCTTCTGTCTACATACAAACCTATATATCTTTTCCTTATACCTAAAACATATCCCACATAATTTAGGTACAATCTTAGTAGCTTCACTTCCTGCACTAGCACTCTTCGATACTGGAGCATCTCATTGCTTTATGTCGCAACGGTTCGTCCGAACTCATGCGATTCTAGTCAAACCTCTCGTATTCAGCTGGAATGTCAGTTCAGGGAATGGCGTTCTAAAAGCAATAATGGGATACGATCTGTGTCCAGTAGTTGTTTGCAACAAAGAATTCTTTACTGACTTCAAGGTGCTGGACATACCAAATTTTGATGTCATTTTGGGTATGGATTGGCTCGGAACTTGTTACGCTACCATTGACTGTCGTCAAAGGAGGGTAGTGTTCGAGATTCTAGACCATCCAGTCTTTTATTTCAAAAGAGGAGACCGTACCCTGGAGCAAATCATATATAAGGCAAAACTGAAGAAAGCAGTGATTGCAACACTTCAAGTAGAAGAAGGATCGAAGCCAGAGATAGTTCGAGAGTTCGATGATGTATTTCTTGAAGACATATCAGGTTTTCCTCTCGATTGAGCTCTTGAATTCAGCATTGATTTTGTACCTGGAGCACAACCAGTGATCAAAGCACCATATCGGTTAAGCCCTGAAGGTTTGAAGGAGGTCCGTACTCAGTTGGACGAATTATTGACGAAATGATAGATTCGTCCCAGCATTTCATGTTGGGGATCTCCAGTTCTACTTGTGAAGAAGAAGGAAGGTTCATATCGAATGTGTATTGATTATAGAGCTCTGAATGAAATAACTATAAAGAACAAGTATTCACTACCGCGCATCGACGATTTGTTCGATCAGCTAAGTGGATCTTGCATTTTCTCCAAGTTAGATCTTCGTTCGGGTTATCATCAGCTGAAGGTCAAAGAATTTGATATCCATAAAACGACATTCAGAACTCACTATAGACATTAAGAATTTCTTATGATGCCATTTGGAGTGACCAACGCACCTGCTATATTCATGAACCTAATGAATCATGTTTTCCGAGAGTATCTAGACAGGTTTGTTATCATATTCATCGACGACATCCTGGTGTATTCTAAGAGTCGGAAAGAACATTCCGAGCACGTACGAATTGTCCTGGAAACTTTAAGACAACATTAACTCTATACCAAATACAGCAAGTGCGAGTTTTGGCTAGATCAAGTCGGTTTTCTTGGACATATTGTATCAGGCGATGGAATCTCTGTAGATCCAACTAAAGTATCAGCAGTAAGAGAATGGCCGACACCGAAGTCAGTGAAGGACATTCAAAGTTTCTTGGGTTTAGCAGGATATTACAGATGATTCATTGAAGGATTTTCGAAGATTGCAACACTCCTGACCAAGTTCACACGTAAAGATGAAGAATTCGTGTGGTCAGAAGCAAGCGAACGAGCTTTCGTAGAACTCAAGTCAAGATTGGCATCAACACCTATTCTCGTTATACTGAACTAATCTGAAGGTTTTAAAGTGCATTGCGATGCATCCGGTAAGGGATTATGATGTTTTTTACATCAGCACGGTAAAATTGTAGCTTATACTTCAAGACAGCTGAAAATTCATTAGCCCAACTATCCGACGTATGATTTGGAGTTGGCGGACGTAATCTTTGCTCTTAAGATTTGGCGCCATTATCTTCTTGGTGAACAAGTGGACATATACACAGATCACAAGAGTCTGAAATATATGTTTACTCAGAAAGAGTTGAATATGCGACAGTGAAGAAGGTTAGAACTCATGACAGACTTCGACATCAACCTACAATATCATCAAGGGAAGGTGAATGTAGTTTCTGATGCCCTTAGTCGCAAACCATTAGTATTGAATCTCACCGCACAGTGGAAGCTTCAACAAGATTTGCATCAGATGGAGATTGAAATAGTCATGCCCGGTAACGCTTCAAGTTTAATAAACTTACAAGTTCAATCTACCATTGTCAATCAGATTAAAGCAGCTCAAGCAAGTAATGCTAAGTTGCAAAAGATCAGAGAACAAGTAGAAAGTGGACTACGAACAAACTTCATCATCCATGAAGACGGATATTTGAGATACGCCAGTAGATTGTGTGTACCAAAAGATTCTGTGCGATAAGAGTTGATGAAAGAAGCTCACAGCTCTTCTTATTCAGTACACTCTGGAGGTACAAAGATATACAAAGATCTACGTCAAAATTACTGGTGGTAGGGAATGAAGCGTGAAGTATCCAGAAGCATCGCAAAATGCTTGGTGTGTCAGTAAGTAAAGACTGAACATCACAGGACTGCTAGTTTACTTCAACCGTTATCTATCCCAGAATGGAAGTGGCAACACATCACAATGGATTTCGTGACCGCACTTTCTCGCAGCACGAAAGGTAATGATGTGGTATGGGTTATTATGGATCGACTCACAAAGTCGTCTCACTTCATCCCATTTCGTGTTGGCCAATCTACTGAGACACTAGCAAAAAAGTACATGGAGGTAAGAATATAAGCAAGATTTAACTCTTCAAATATGTACTATCTCTGATACCCATGAACTCATGCAGGAAATTGTGAGATTACATGGAGTACCGGTTTGCATTATCTCCGATCGTGATACTAGATTTCGATCACAATTTTGGCAAATTCTGCAAGTTAGTTTGGGAACAAGTCTGAATTTCAGCACAACCTATCATCCACAAACAAATGGTCAGTCTGAGAGAACTATTCAGATCTTAGAACATATGCTAAGAGCGTGTATGCTAGACTTCGGAGGATCGTGGGAGGATCACCTACATCTTGTGGAGTTTTCATACAACAACAGCTACCAAGAAAGTATCGGAATGGAACCATTTGCAGCTTTATATGGAAGGAAGTGTCGATCGCCATTAAGTTGGGATGACATTGGAGATATAGAACTCCTTAGACCTGAGATGATAGTAGCAACAGTTGATGTAGTTCGCACTATCAGGAAAAGAATGCGCATAGCCCAAGATCGACAGAAGCACTGGGATGATGCAAAACGCCGTCACTTGGAGTTTCAACCGGGAGAACATGTATTTTTGAAGATATCTCCAAACCATGGAGTGATTCGCTTTGGAAGACAGGTTAAGCTCAGTCCGAGGTATATTGGACCGTTCGACATACTCGAATGAGTCGGAGAAGTGGCTTATCGCTTGGCACTTCCACTTTCATTAGAAGAAGTGCACAATGTGTTCCACATATCCCAACTCAGAAGGTATGTGAGTGACCCCAGACATATTCTTGATCACTCCGAGCTCACTGTACAGCCAGACTTATCATGTGAGCAACAACCTGTTGAAATCATGGATAGAAAGGTGAAGTCACTTCGGAACAAGGAAGTAAACTTGGTTCGAGTGATGTGGAGAAAAGATTCATCAGGAGAATCAATATGGGAACATGAGGACGACATGCGTGCAAGATACCCTCATGGTCGAAGTAAAAGATTGGACCGAGCAGAAGATCCAACTCGAATCGGAGGTGAACTCAAATCTGCCCAGAGGCGACCAAGCCGACCAAAAGAAGAGGGGAAGAGAAGAGAAAAAGGGCGTCGACCGACCAAAACCTTACTCCCCAAAGTTCCAGGAGTGCACACCTCTTAATGTCTCCCAGATCGAGCTGCTGGAGGAAGCTAAGGGCGAAGAGTTCTTCAGGATTCCGCCAGCTATCCGATGGATGGGCAAACGGATTCGAGGCCCGTATTGCACCTATCATCGAACTCAAGGACATCTGACCGAGGATTGTAAACAGCTGCGCGATTACATCGAGGAGCCGATCCACTGTAATAACTCCAATTTCAATGTACAGAAAATTATTTAAAAGTTAATGTACAAATGGAGTATTTGCAATCCTGTGTACACTATAAGTATTTGATTTGCTTTTAAATAGCAAGAAAGAACTTGTAGCTTATTGGTAAAGCCTTGCACTGCTGCGACATAGCACTTGAGGTCAAATCCCATCAGCCACATATTATTTTTTTGATTTTTCTATTAAATTTTTAGAAGCTTAAAGGTTTGTACGTGCACTGCACATAAAATGAAAAGTCACAATAAAAACAAAAATGTGGAAAATGCTATTTATACAGCTTGGGACACGTGGCCCCAATCCAAGTCCTATCCCCTCGAAGATGACCGGTGAGATCGTGATTTGGGCCGGCACCATCGGTCCAAACTGTACCAAATGCTCCCAAAATTTAACCCAAGCACCACTTGGCCTACCCCATTACCCCCATGTTCAATGATAAATCCCCTTTTTAATCCATTTTAATGTAGGGTTACCAAGCACGACAACAAGGTTTCGGGAGGCATCGTCCATGCCATTTTCAAAAAATTTCCATGCTAGATAACCCTAACCCTAGAATCTTAAGTTGAGAATTAGACAATACAACATGTAAACAACTTTACATCTAAGTGAATATGAAATACAACCTTCATAGACCAGTCCTTCACTTCAATAGCTCCGTGTAGTAGTCTCTTCGCTTCAAGTAGTGATCTTCCGGACTCTAGAATGGCTCCATAAGATGAAAGGATTAAGCTTGCACGAAGACTTCAAGGCCGAAGATGATCTACGTCGAGAAGCTACCAACCCAAGGTATCTCTTCACTAATTAGGGATTAGTGAAGCTAACACCCTAAACTAAATAGCTAATCTAGTAGAGGATGATGAAGTAGAAATTTTGCTCACTTTAGAATTAATTTTCTCACTCTTTTACTTCACCTTGAGAAAGATAGAGAGCTCAATGAAGAAGATGAAGCAAATAATGGATGAGAGAGTGAATGGCAACCATGGGTGAGAAAATATCATATATTAACTCTTGTAGAGACATGACTATGGCTAATTACAATGGTTGGGTTAATAAATATCTTAAGTAATACAAAATTAGTGGACTAAGTCAATGGATCCACAAGCTTCATCCATGAGCTAATTTCCAACTAATTTTTGATTTACTTTAAATAAATAAACCCTACATTATAATGAGCATGGTGTAAGTCTCATACACCCATGTGGCATGTAGTATCAAGCATGACACAAAAAGAAATACAATTAATATATATCACATATATATTAAGTGTGCACATGTGAGGAAAAAAATGCACAAGTGAGCAAATATTAGTTAATGTAAATATATCAAATATATAACTGTACATTAAATTATTAAATCAACATTTGATTCAATAATCCGGCTATATCACATATAACCGGTTAATATAATATGTATCAATTTATGGAATCAACACTTGATTCGATAACCCGGTTATATCACATATAACGGGCCGATATCACATATCGCGAGAATAGAATACGGTGTCACATACACGTATTAATCTCGGTCCCGCACATATCACATATGTGCTCCTACTTCTTTTCGCCTGAGCCAGGAAAGCTCTGTGTAGGATTCAAAAGACTCATAAATACGCCTGCAGTAGGTGATGATCACATCAAGCACCCACAAGCCGTCAGCGGTACTAGCTGGACGTAACGGCTACCCGGGTATTAAGCGATCAGAAGATCAACAAGCAAGCCTGCTCATACTCCTGTAATGCCTATCAGTAACACTACCGTACAGTCCGGTCTGTTCATCTGATATGTCGCATATCCAGTCTAGGGGTGGTAAACGTCAGACCCCAGTAACCGATAAGTCATGCCGATTTGAGTCTCATAACGGGTCGAGAAACTACTGATAACACTTACCAGTATATCTCCGTATCAGCCCTGACCATGGACTTCCTGTTATGGCCAATCAAGCACAGCGCAACATCAACCCCCAATACCGGGAGAGACAAATCCCCTCCTATCGCTCATTGCCTCCATGTGACTCGGGACTGTACCCAAAAGCCGCCGTTTTGCACGTTTTCTTGAATGTGGTAAGGTTAAAATCAAAGCACAGTGGGAATCACACAGGAATCTATGACGATTTCGGGTTTACAGACTAATCTGTACCAGTGTCACCAGAGAACTGCTATCTGACGATAGGTATAATACCAACTAGGAGTTCTCGGCGAGTCCGATCAGTGTACCCAGTCTCCACTGAGCATCCGTATACGATCTTTGATGTCAAACACCAATGGATGTGGGATCATCCATCGCCTATTATATAGGTCAAGAAGCGTATACGCTAGTCTACTCTGGAATATCGATACCCTGTCTCGATACACCCTCGACTAGGAACAATTAAAGGATGTACTTGTGGACTACCCTGGCCCCACCAGTATGATCTCCATCATAGTCTTGGTAGTCAAGTACTCATCCTAAGGGCCTTATCAATATGTGAGAGAAAGACAATATCACAATACAAGTCTACATGTTAAGACAAAGAGCAACCAGATACATACTATCATGTCGAGCAAGAAAGTCCTCTCTATACATGTCCAAGCATCCACTATAATATACATCATATGTACAATAATAGCCTCTAGGGCATACACATAACTAACAATCTCCCACTTGCACTAAGCCCAGTTGTTGTAGTATCTCATACCCAAAATCCCGAAGAGTCTCTCAAATTGTATTTGGGGTATGGCATTCGTGAGTGGATCCGCCGTGTTGTTCTTCGTGTCAACTCTCCTGACCTCAATCTCCCGGCGATCATCTATCTTCCGGATCAGGTGATACCGCCTTAGAATATGCCTGGATCGCTGATGGGACCTGGGTTCCTTGGCCAAACCCACAGCTCCATTGTTATCACAATACAAATGTATTGGATGCTCGATGGATGGAACCACACCAAGTTCGGTTATGAGCTTCTTCATCCATACAGCCTCTTTGGCAGCATCGTTGGCAGCAATGTATTCAGCCTCCATCATCTAGTCTGCCACGGTTTCCTGCTTGGAACTCTTCCAACAAACCGCCCCTTTATTGAGAGTAAAGACAAATCCTGAGACCGATTTAGAGTCGTCCTTATCACTCTGGAAGCTCGAATCGGTAAAGAACTCCACTTGGAGTTCACCGTTATCATACACCAAGAACATCTCCTTAGTCCTTCTCAAATACTTGAGAATGTTCTTCACAGCTGTCCAGTGATTCTCTCCTGGATCTGTTTGATAACCACTCACTACACTTAGTGAGTATGCTACATCGAGTCTGGTACATAATATCGCGTATATGATAGAGCCTACTGCCGAAGCATAGGGTATCCCTTGCATGTGAGCTCTCTCCAAATCAGTTTTGCAAGACATCTCTTTGGAGAGAGTGAGTCCTGAGATCGTGGGTAAATTCCCATGCTTGGAATCTTCCATACTAAACCTCTTTAGTATGGTGTCTATGTACCTGGATTGGGAAAATCCCAGTATCCGTTTAGATCTATCTCTATAGATCTTAATCCCCAAGATGTAAAAGACATCACCTAGATCTTTCATTGAGAATCTTTGTGATAAGAAGAGCTTGACCGAGTGCAACATAGGAACATCATTTCCTATCAAGAGTATGTCATCCACGTATAATACAAGGAAGACGACCTTACTCTCTGCCACCTTCTTGTATATACAAGCTTCATCTACGTTTTTTATGAAATCAAACTCTTTGACTACCATATCAAAACAGATGTTCCAACTCCGCGATATCTGCTTTAACCCGTAGATGGATTTAAGCAGCTTGCATACCTTTCCGCTGCTCCCACTGTCTACGAAGCCCTCTGGTTGAGTCATGTACACGCTCTCTTCTAAATCACCATTTAGAAAGGTAGTCTTAATATCCATCTGCCAGATTTTGTAGTCATGGTATGCAGCAATAGCAAGTTGGATTCGGATGGACTTAATCATAGCCACTGAAGAAAAGGTTTCATCATAATCCACACCTGGTCGTTGACGAAAACCTTTTGCAACAAGTCTAGCTTTGAAAGTCTCAACTTTTCCATCTACACCAAATTTTTTCTTGAAGATCCACTCGCTTCCGATGGGTTTTACCCCTTTAGGAGCATCTTCCAAAGTCCATACTTTGTTGGTGTACATGGATTCCATCAAAGATCGCATTGCATCCAGCCATTTCACAGAGTCCATACTCGTGATGGCCTGCTCGAAGCTAGTTAGGTCATCATCTTCCATGATGAAATCCTCGCTCCCACCATCAATGAGAAAACCGTAGTATCTCTCAGGTGGATGAAGAACCCTACTAGATCGGTGGAGAGACCGAGGTTCGTTGGGGACTATTGAATCCTCCGGTTCTATCAAATCTTCTATTGTGGTTTGTGCGGTTGGAATTTCTTCCAGCTCTAAATCTTCGCCACTAATTTCTTTTATAAGAAATTCCTTTTCTAAAAGGTGGCATATTGAGAAACAAACACCTTTTGTTTCTCACCATGGTAGAAGATATATCCATAGGAATCCTTTGGATATCCCACAAACTTACACAGAGCAGATCTTGCCTCGAGTTTGTCCGGATTTTGCCTTTTGACATAGGCCGGATAACCCCTTATCTTAACTCGCTTAAGAGATGGTCTCTTCCCATTCCATATCTCATATGGAGTGGTAGGCACCGATTTAGTTGGAACTCTATTCAATAGGTATGCTGCTGTCTCAAGTGCATAACCTCAAAAGGAAATAGGTAACTCAGCGGTGCTCATCATAGAGCGCACCATATCCAATAGGGTGCGATTCCTCCGCTCCAATACACCGTTGTGCTGTGGTGTATACGGAGAAGTAAGCTGAGAGAGAATCCCATTCTTTTTTAGATAGTCACGGAATTCCATGCTCAAGTATTCTCCTCCCCGATCAGATCGTAGGATTTTAATACTTTTACCCGTCTGGTTCTCTACTTCATGCTTATATTCTTTGAATTTCTCAAAAGTTTCATACTTGTTTTCAACAGAAACACATGTCCGTATCTTTAGAGATCATCAGTGAATGTAATGAAGTACGAGGAACCATTCCTGGCATGTGTAGACATGGGACCGCATACATCACTATATATCAGTCTCAAGAGTTCCGTAACTCTTTCTCCGTGTCCAGTAAACGGAGTTTTGGTCATCTTTCCTTTGAGACATGACTGGCAAGTTTCATAAGATGATAATTCAAACGGATTCAAATATCCATCCTTATGTAACTTAGCTAGTCGTGTCGCATTGATATGACCTAATCTACAATACCACAAGAAGGATTCGTTCATTTATGAACTCTTCCTCTTGTGTGTGTTTTGTATGCTAAGAACCGTGGTTTGCTTTAGAACGTATATGCCATTATTTAACGAGCCTGATCCAATTAACTTTTGATTCAGAAAAATGTTCATAACATTATCCTGTACTACAAAATTATATCCTTCTTTACTTAATAAAAAAACCGATATAAGATTGCATATCAGGTTCGGTATGTAATAGCATTCGTTCAGAATCAATATATTACCATTTGGTAATACAAGATGATATTTGCCAACTGCTTTGGCTGCAACATTTGCACCATTCTCTACTCTTACAGAATGATCACCCTTTCCCTGTTCTCTACCTTTCCTTAGCCCATGCAACATATTACATATGTGGGATCCCGATCCGGTATCTAATACCCAGGACGTAGAGTGTACTGAGAAACAGTTCACGGTAACTAACACACTCGAAGAAGATGCATCAACATACTCATTCTTCGTTTGGGTGGCGTGGGAATCCGGATATTCCCTTATTTCTTACTCGGACTTATAACAATTATAAGTTGGAGCGGAACCAACGTTCTTCAGCTCAGTATAATAAGCAGGTTCAGTTAATACATCCATATTATTATCTTGATTAAGGCCTGACATGATCGCTACCTGGAGAGAGGGAGAAGAAAACACTTAGCGTATGCTCTTGCAAGATTAGATTGGTTATTATCTTATCTAATCAGGATGGCTCCCACTGTTTTTATCAAATCTTCCTTCAAAGCCTAAAAGGTAAGACTAGCCGGGATTAATTACACCCTACAAGTTCGCTAATCTTTCAGCCAGGCCAGTGCCGGTACTTTGAGGGAGGTTTCCCGTGGTTTCGCACGGACCTAATTAAAATAAATCTCGTTTTTCCAGGAGGGTAACCCCGTTAACACCTTTTTAGAAACCTACTTGATCGGCTAATTGTGATGTGTAAAACTCTCTCAGGAGTAATTCTTACTCGCAGTGGGTATCGGGATCCAACTATCTCAAAGAAGGTATGCAATCTCATTGCAAATTTCAACTCTTGAAATTCCCGATGTGATTTTTACCCCTAGTGACTTATGATCTTAACTATGGTCAACAAATCATAAGCACTAGTCAAGTTCTACCCGTTATTTCTTGATTAATTAGACCCACCCACATGACTCTTAACTATAGTCAACAAAATCACATGACTGTCCTAATTAATCGCATCATATGCTATGTAGGAAGACATCACTTAGCTACTGTATATTGCGCCTTAACTATGGTCAACAAACGCAGCACGAATACTAAGTACTCTACTTCCTAAAATGACGGAGGACCGCGGATGGTTTTTAAGAAAACCTTTAACGTTTTGAACTTGATATAGTCTTAGAATCGAGTGATTTTGAAAAGGAGTGTTTTTGAGGATTTTACTAGTTTCGCTAAAGAGGTCACTCCCGGTGAAGGGATCTCGGCTCTTTCCTTATCGAATAAGGTGCAGAATATTTCACAAATACCACCATGCAAAGCAAGAACTGGAGAAGTAATCAAAAAAATGAGTGGGATGTAGTATCTGCTAGCTTTTGCTAAAGTGGTCACTCTCGGTGAAGGGATCTCGGCTCTTTCCTTATTGAATAAGGTGCTGGATATTCTACAAGGAATACCGCTATGCAAAGCAAAAACTAGAGCTACCCTTTTAGAAAATTTGATTCCACAACATCTTATAGGTTTCATTCTTTTTCATTAATCTCATTAATGAAGTCCCATCAATTTATGCTTCCTAAGCATCACAGAAGAAACAAAAATACAACGTACGCTTATGCCATCCGCATTCGTCACAATGTCCCGTTATGCACCGTTAGGTTACGTAACTAACGGCATAGCGGGGTGGGACTAGCGCGGGTGCAAAACATAAGCAACGTTTATTATATATCATATATATAATAATAAAGCATTCGTCTTAAGTATATAAAGTGATCACATTACAGAATATCAGCAACAGAAATCAACATATGAAACATTGGATATACTAGGAGATCTGTGTTTTATATTAAGCCTGTAAAAAACACGGATTCCACGGCCGCGATGAATAGCCAAACCCACATCTCTAGACCCCTACGAGAGCGGCAAGCAACCCTACCAATTCAAGAGTTAGGAGACCCGGACTCGACTCCTCGAGATGGTCTCCCACTGGACTCTAGAACCCGGTTACTTATGCTCCCCATCTTAGGTCTATCATAATATGGAAAAGTAAATAATATAAAACAATGGTGACATCATGCTCAACCAGGAAGTGTCCCAATAAAAGAATATTACATACATAATTTTTATATGAATGAAAAATAAAAACTCTCATCTCACATAAAAACCCCCGGCTATTCAAAATACGATGATCCAATATAACATATCCTAGCAACACATAACATCACATGTCATCAACGTAAGTAAATATGCGTATCCCAATTGTCGTTGATGTATAGTAACGAAACTGGCGATACACCATATATTACACTTACGGTCGCAGAAAAGAAAATGTCAAACTACAACATTTGGAATCCACAATCACCTTAGACATTATAAACCCGAAATATCACATACTTCGGATTTCATGCCTAACAATATGAATTCCAAATATTGTATCACATTCCATAAATAAGCTAAACAATGTTAAATATTCCGATCGAATCAACAAACATCCAAAATTTCCCAAAGAGCTCAACACTTGAGCATAGTTTAAAAGTACCAGAATATGCCATAATGCCTATGGACCAACAGTAGAAGGGCCAACCCTTGCCTCACCTATGGCGCCGCAGAACTACCGCAAATCCTAGGGTTTGGCGGCGGTTCTTACGGTCATAGAATCGAGTTATAGTTTCGTTCTTCTAAAGGGTCCATCGAATTACTTGCATGATTTTTAAATGTTTTAAACTTGGAAAAAATCCAACTTTTGGAAAATTTCCAGCAAGAGAGAAAATGGGTTATTGATATCCGTTCGAACTTTTTAACGCTATCTAAATAATCCGAAAAAATGTTAGAATTACGACTACGAAACACTCCGAATTGCCTTTAGAGAAAGTTAACATCACATGTAATTTTAGCAAAAACAACCAACACATGAAACACCAAAATCCAGAGACTGGAACACCACAAAAAATTGAAGCGAAAACTCCATAACAAAACCGGCCTGCTCGGATTTACAGTGAATGTGTTCGGCCAAAATCCGACCGTATTGCTTCAAATTTCTGTGGCGTTCATGTTATATCACATACAATATTCTGCAGTTGCTTAAAAAAATTTTAGAGTCCATTTAAAAAATCGACAGAAACTAGATTTCATTCTTTCATGTTTCGGAGTAGTTTCGGTTTCGTAATCTGACAAATATCATCTAATTCTCTAGCTTGGCTCTGATACAACTGTAGGGTTACCTAGCACGACATCAGAGTTTCAGGAGGCATCGTCCATACCATTTTCAAAAATTTGCCATGCTATATAACCCTAACCCTAGAATCTTAACTGGAGAATTAGACAATACAACATGTAAACAATTTTATATCTAAGTGAATATGGAATACAACCTTTGTAGACCGGTCCTTCACTTCAATAGCTACGTGTAGTAGTCCCTTCACTCCAAGTAGTGATCTTCCGGACTCTAGAATGGTTCCACAAGATGAAAGGAACAAGCTTGCATGAAGTCTTCGAGGCCGAAGATGATCTATGTCGAGCAGACACCAACCAAAGCTACCTCTTCACTAATTAGGGATTAGTGAAGCTAACACCCTAAACAAAATGACTAATCTAGTAGAGGATGATGAAGTAGGAATTTTGCTCACTTTAGAATTAATTTTCTTACTCTTTTACTTCACCTTGAGAAAGCTAGAGAGCTCAGAGAAGAAAATGAAGCAAATAATGGATGAGAGAGTGAATGGCAACCATGGGTGAGAAAATATCATATATTAACTCTTGTAGAGACATAACCATGGCTAATTACAATGGTTGGGTTAATAAATATCTTAAGTAATAAAAAATTAGTGGACTAAGTCAATGGATCCACAAGCTTCATCCATGAGCTAATTTCCAACTAATTTTTGATTTACTTTAAATAAATAAACCCTACATTATAATGAGCATGGTGTAAGTCTCATTGATTGGTTCGAATTTATGTATTTGTAGAATAACCGCAATCAGAATGGTGTCGCGCATAGCTAGACCGAGGTGAGTACGAGTTGTCCTCAGGGAAACGTTGAATATTTTAATCTTACTTTAGATGTGTTGAAAAAGAGAGGAGGGATAAGAATATTGTAGAATGGTTGTAGGATCTAGATCTACGTTAAATAAGGATGCAAAATATAGATTTAGATTAACTACGGATGTAAGTTTATATAATAAGAGGGCTTGTAGGGTTCATTAGGATTTAGTAGTTATGGATGATTAATTAAAAATTACTCTTCCTATTCTTTAATAGGTTTAAAACTAGAACGACATTGATGCATGTAGATTAGGGTTTCTGGAGGGAAAAGGAATCCCACTCTTAACCCCTATCTCGACACGGAACCCCGTTCATATCTAGCCTTTACCAAAACAATAATTAATCTAATCTCTAATCGCGGTCGAGACTAACAATGAATTGGTAGCGCGCCCGATTAGGATGCTAATGATTCTTTTGATAAAGTTTATAATCTTTATAGGACGTAAAAAGAGTTTAGGTATTTTCATCATCCATTAACCTACCCTAATCCTACGAACACTAACAAGCGGAGAATTACTCACGCATGTTGGGAGAAAAAGAGATGGAGAGAAAATGCATAATTAAACTACAAAGAAATAGAATAGGAAAAAGAGCTATCTTTATTAATCAACAATATTCATTACACTTTGATCCCTTAGAAAATGATTACAAATACTAGTTTGCTTCTCGATCTCTTCCAAGGAGATAGACGGATAGTTGATGATCAGCCTGGATGCGTGAGCCGTCTTGGACTTCGTGATCTCGTCGGCTTGATGATTTTTCCAAAAGGCTCTCGGTCCTTATTTATAGTCCCAAAGCCAGAACCCTTGCTTCCAAATTTGGAAGCAAACTGTAAAGATTCACCCAAAAAAGTCTCAACTCCTAACTCCTCTTTTCTGCGGCGGATACACGGCCAAAGGGGGGTTTGGCCGCGGATCCACGGCCCTATGATCTGATCGTTGGATCATTTTTTTGTGGCTTGATCTTTGTGACATGTGGCGATCTCTGGAACCTTTGGAACTTGGAAATCTTCTCGTAGTTGCTGCCAAACTTGATTTCTAAGTTTTGCTTTCTTAATTAGGCAGGTTTGCTTTAACAACTTGGTTTTCTTGATTTTAGTCCTGAAATTTCTGCACAACAACTCAAATGATATTTAGTAGAGTTTGTTTTCTTAAGATTTGGTCAATGATATTTTTGCATACATTTTCCTACCAAATGATAATTATAATATATTAACATAAGAAAAATAGTATTTTTACAGATAAACCCTCATATGTATCATATATTATAATAAACACATTTTCTAGTATAGAAATAGTAGGAAAAATGTAATAAGAAATGTGCAATTTTATCAACTGAACACTTATCTTTGATCGTCCCGAGCAAACTAATTTATTCAAGAGAAGGAGAAAAAGAAAGGAGAAAACTAAGCACACTTTCGTAGGCAAACACGATTGCACTGAGCAAGTGCAACAAGCCGTTAAACCTCTAGGTATCCCTAGTAGGAGGAGTTTTGTCTCCTGAGGGTTTTCAACGGATTACACCCACAAAATCCTATAATAAAAGAGAGATGGTGAAATTTACATATAAAGATAAGAACCATAAAAGAAAGACTTTGAAAATAAGAGTTTCCAACTACACTACCTTTCCAGTTGTTTTGAGCCCTATCATAATAGTCATAAAAAAATGTTAGAAATCACATTATCTCTCAATAAAACATCGTCTTTATTTTTCATTCCTACCTTTCATCCAAACATCGATCATATAACCCTACGTGTGTGTAATGAACATCCCTACACTCGGAGAATTCAATTCAAGTTATCATACTCTTGTCCATCTGCCTCAGTACTTTTTAATTTGATGAATATTTTGGGATTTGCTCACACATTTTCATGCGACCGTTAATACTTCTTGAGGTACTAACCGACCGACTACTTATGTGCTTGCTGATTAGGTGATAGTATTTTTCCTCGTCTTGCACCACCTAAGGCTTAGCAGTGACTCCCAAACCAGTTGGTCTAAGGCACTAGGTGATGAAGCACCCTCGCTATATTTTTTTATTGCTGTCTTGGCGATAACAAAACCGGTGTTCATTTTTTTCCACCATTTTATATTTTATTCATTTTTTTATTTCCTTCATACTCTGGTTTTTAGACAAGAGCATTTCAAGGTATCCTCTACTATCCCGAGTTTCAAGACGTGTGTAAGTGCATATAGTAGGGTATCAACATTCAAATGTTTGGCTTCCAGAATAGAAAATATTTTTCAAACTTATTTTTATCCTCAGATTAGTGGTTTCTTTTATCTTACTAACCCTTGGGACAACGGCTCATAACTACTTATTACCAGTTCATTTAAGAAAACTTCTAATTTTCTTGGTTTTCTTAAACTATTCATATCTTTTAGATGTAATTTTTCACTTTCTACTCTTTTGTTAAAAAAAAAAATTAAATTTTTGAAAATGTTGTGCTTATGCAAAATATGATGCAAATTGATGTGTAAATAAGCACAAACCTCCCCCAAACTTGTTTACAGCTGTGTCCTCACTGATGTCATCTGCTGGATCACAAAAACCTGTAAGCTTGGGAAGACATTAGTAATGGGGGAAAGAATAAATGAAAGTGAAAATCCTCCCCCAAACTTTTTTTGGCTCACAAATTTGAGGACAAAAGTTATGTTCAAGAGACAAAAACATATCCCCCCTCAAACATGAGTTAGACAATACGAAGTATTTTAAGAGGGGGTGAGTCATTTGGTCAAAGTAAGACTTTACAAAGACCAAAAGTTAACACCAACCATTTAAAGATTTTATCAGTATAGCGTATAGGTCGGTGGAAGAATGTGTTGTATCGAGTCAAGAAAAAATGGGTAAGGGATAAGAGGTGGTCTGGAAAGGGTTTGAATTTGAAATTAGAGAAAAGAAAGAATGAGGATGAATGTGAATGATTAGGAAGAAAGAATGGTGACGGTTCAACCTTTATAGGTGGAGATTGATCAATCACAAAATCCGTATTGTTTAAAAATTCAAGTTCGTCAGCAAAAAGTTCTTCAAAACTTTTATCAATGGTGTGATTGAATATTTTGCTGTCAAAAAGTTTTGTGCCAGAATTTATCCTACTTGATTCATCAAAAATCATTGAGGTAGAGGACTTGAAAAACTCATCTACCTCATTTTCAAAAATATCAAAATCAAGTTGAATTTATGGTATTATTGAACTTGAATTAACGGATTGTGATTCATCAAAACTCACTGAAACTATAGGAACAAAAGAAGAACCGGAGAAAGTAGAAGGTGAAATGGGTAAACAAATTGGTGTGTCGAGTGTTGCTGAACCAGATGTGGAAGATGGGGGCTGTATTTCGGTCTGATTTTCGGATATACCATTATCATCAACTTCAAGACATATTTGGGGTTCGGGAAGAATTAAAGGCTCAAGATGATGACCACAAGGAAGTGAAAGGATTTGATGAATTGGTGAGGCAAAATCATCCAAAATTTCGGGTTCATCAGTTAATGTATCCCCAACGTCAATCACCTCATTCAAGTGAAGGTTAAAATTCTCAAACACCTCATCAAAAGTATGGTTTTCAATCAGTTTTGGTTTAAGAGTGGAGGTGTAGAGATCACAAGGGTTGGGTATGGTTTCATTTGAAATGGACCCTTCACAATCTGGTAAATCAAACACTACAAAGTCACACAACTTATCAGACATTCTATTTGGTGTACTTGATGAATCTAGGAAACTGGAGTTGTGGATTTCAGTTTGGAATGGGGAGGTTTGATTAGAAAGGGTGTACAGTTCTGTCTCACTATCCAAATTCTCATTTTGTCCTATGCCCGAATCATATACTGAAAATTTTTGGGCAGGTTTGAAATTCTTTGCTTGCATCCACTCTGTTGTTTCCTTCTTAATTTGGTTCGACGGTTCTAGAAATTTCTCTAATGTCTGCTCCAGACTAGTCTTGGGTTGATAAGGGGTTTCAGTATAAGATTGAAATTCCTGTGGATAATTAAAACTCCCAAATGACTGATTAGAAGTACTGTCTAGAGAAGGTGGAAAAGTCGGATTGGATAGGAATAGAATGGTTGCGAAAATTGGATAGGAGTCGGGTAAACATTGTGATAAGAAGAATATTGATATGGGTTGGTCGGTTGGCTATCAAACTCTTCTTTGGAAAATGGAGGTGATGGTTGATATTGGTCCGGCTTGAAACTTTGGCCTCTAGCCCTAGCTATGTGCTCAGCAATGGACATTCGTCTAGGGGCTTCCTCACTCTGGGTATCAACCGAAACAGGTGTAGGATTAGGATACGGTTGATAAGATCTAGACTGAGGTGGCCAACTGTTTCTTCCTCCTTGTTCTATATGATCTCTTAAGGACATGGAAGAGCCGGACGGTATACCGAAGGGATTACGAAAACAAGAGATATCTAGTTGTGGACAGCAAAGCTTGGCAAGTGTTCTTCTGTTTAGGTCACCCATTATAAGAAGAGAAGAAGGGGGAAGGGGTAAAAAGGGGAGAAAATAATTGGTTTGTTTTGAAAAATGACGGATTTAGACAAATCACACAAAAATGCACAAACAACCCTAGAACTATGGTTACCTAGGTCCAGTCTCTAGACCGCTCCTAGACTTCCAAAGGACAAGCCGTAGGATCAATCCTCTACCGCCTCTTTACTATCCTTGT
The DNA here is from genome assembly GCA_030015575.1 of Agapanthus africanus. Classification (NCBI taxonomy): domain Eukaryota; kingdom Viridiplantae; phylum Streptophyta; class Magnoliopsida; order Asparagales; family Amaryllidaceae; genus Agapanthus; species Agapanthus africanus. The sequence continues at coordinate 95,308,850 of CM057341.1, read as the reverse complement.
AGCCAGGTAAGTGCCAGGTGAGTGGGAGGCTCCCCACTACGAAAGTAGTGGTCCTAATTAAGTAACCACTCGCTTTAGACATACTTGTCTAGACACCACAAAAATAATGCAGATAAGCGATAGATTACTCACGACCTTCCTCTGTCCTTATTAAGCGCGATAGTCCTTAGAGTCTGGTCTAGATATTTTTTAAATTAATGTAGAGTTGATGCAGATGCTCGGTTTGTGATTTGTGGGGCTTAGGAAAGGTGATGAAATCCCCACCTAATCTGGATTTGGTCTTTGCCCCTTAAAAATCCGTATTAAAATATGCAAAAACAAACCGCAAAACAGAAGTTGCAAAAAGATTTTTGAGCGGCGATATTTTGCAAAGAATCCCCCAGAAAAGATATTTTTGTTGGATTTCAGAGGAGAGAGAAGGAGGTTAGAATCTTACCAGAGAAGATTGAAGCCCTAGATCTCCTAACTGGCCGCGCTTCCGCCGCCGATGTGCACTTTCGGCCGCGGTTCCGCCGTAAGAGGGAGAGATCAATTGATGAATTTTTTTCTGTGGCCTTCTCTACTTCTCTGGATCTCAATGAATGTATCTGTCTCCTATTTCCTCAAGTCTGTGACTCCAGATTCCCTCGCAAAATTCACACAATAATCGTTAAATATACAATTTGCAGTTTTGTTTTATTTATGATACAGATCGTATAAGAATTCAACACAAATAGTAAGAATTAAAAATTACGCACGTATCCCCGGCAACGGCACCATTTAATTGTGTGAAAATTTTATTTGTAGTGTTTAACCGCAATCAGAACGGTGTCGCGCGTAGATAGACCGAGGTGAGTACGGGTCGTCCTCAGGGAAACGTTGAATATTTTAATCTTAGTTTAGATGTGTTGAAAAAGAGAGGAGGAATAAAGAATATTGAAGAATGGTTGTAGGATCTAGATCTATGTTTAAACACTAATGCAAAATATAGATCTAGATTAACTACGGATGTAAGTTTATATAAGAGGAGGGTTTGTAGGGTTCATTAGGATTTAGTAGTTATGGATGATTAATTAAACATTACTCTTTTTATCCTTTAATAGATTTAAAACTAGAACGACAGTGATGCGTGTAGATTAGGGTTTCTGGAGGGAAAAGGAATCCCACTCTTAACCCCTATCTCGACACGGAACCCCGTTCATTTCTAGCCTTTACCAAAACAATCATTAATCTAATCTCTAATCGCGGTCAAGGCTAACAAAGAATTGGTAGCGTGCCCGATTAGGATGTTAATAATTCTTTTGATAAAGTTTATAAACTTTATAGGACGTAAAAAGAGTTTAGGTATTTTCATCATCCATTAACCTACTCTAATCCTACGAACCCTAACAAGCGGAGAATTACTCGCGCATGTTGGGAGAAAAAGAGACGGAGAGAAAATGCATAATTAAACTACAAAGAAATAGAATAGGAAAAAGAGCTAACTTTATTAATCAACAATATTCATTACACTTTGATTCCTTAGAAAATGATTACAAATCCCAGTTTTGCTTCTCGATCTCTTGTAAGGAGGTAGACGAATAGTTGATGATCAGTCTGGATGCATGAGCCGTCTTGGACTTTGTGATCTCGTCGACTTGATGATTTTTCCAAGAGGCTCTCGGTCCTTATTTATAGTCCCAAAGCCAGAACCCTTGCTTCCAAATTTGGAAGCAAACAGTAAAGATTCACCCAAAAAAGTCTCAACTCCTAACTCCTCTTTTCTGCGGCGGATCCGCGGCCAAAAGGCGGGTTTGGCCGCGGATCCGGGGCCCTATGATCTGATCGTTGGATCATTTTTCTGTGGCTTGATCTTTGTGACATGTGGCGATCTCTGGAACCTTTGGAACTTGGAAATCTTCTCGTAGTTGCTGCCAGACTTGATTTCTAAGTTTTACTTTCTTAATTAGGAAGGTTTGCTTTAACAACTTGACCTTGATTTTAGTCCTGAAAATTCTGCACAACAACTCAAATGATATTTAGTAGAGTTTGGTTTCTTAAGATTTGGTCAATGATATTTTTGCATACATTTTCCTACCAAATGTTAATTATAATATATTAACACATGAAAAATAGTATTTTTACAGATAAACCATCATATGTATCATATATTATAATAAACACCTTTCCTAGTATAGAACTAGTAGGAAAAATGTAATAAGAAATGTGCAATTTTATCAACTGAACACTTATCTTTGATCGTCCCGAGCAAACTAGTTTATTCAAGAGAAGGAGAAAAAGAAAGGAGAAAACTAGGCACACTTTCGTAGGCAAACACGATTGCACTGAGCACGTGCAACAAGCCATTAAACCTCTAGGTGTCCCTAGTAGGAGGAGTGTTGTCTCCTTAGGGTTTTCAGCGGATTACACCCATAAAATCCTATAATAAAAGAGCGATGGTGAAATTTACATATAAAGATAAGAACCATAAAAGAAAGACTTTGAAAATAAGAGTTTCCAACTACACTAGCTTTTCAGTTGTCATGAGCCCTATCTTAATAGTCATGAAAAGATGTTAGAAATCACATCATCCCTCAATAAAACATCATCCCTCAATAAAACATCATCTTTATTCTTCATTCCTACCTTTCACCCAAACATCGATCATATAACCCTACGTGTGTGTAAATAACATCCCTAAACCCGGAGAATTCAATTCAAGCTATCATACTCTTGTCCATCTGCCTCAGATCTTTTTAATTTGATGAATATTTAGATTTGCTCACAAATTTTCATGCGACCGTTAATACTTCTTGAGGTTCTAACCGACCAATTACTTATGTGCTTGCTGATTAGATGATAGTATTTTCCTCGTCTTGCACCACCTAAGGCTTAGCAGTGACTTCCCAACCAGTTGGTCTAAGGCACTAGGTGATGAAGCACCCTTGCTATATTTTTTTATTACTGCCTTGGCGATAACAAAACCAGTGTTCATTTTTCTTTTCACCATTTTTATATTTTCTTCATTTATTATTATTATTATTATTATTATTTTTGTTTCCTTCATACTTTGGCTTTTAGACAAGAGCATTTCAAGATATTATCTACTATCCCGAGTTTCAAAACGTGTGTAAGTGCTTATAGTAGGGTATCAACATTCAAATATTTGGCTTCTAGAATAGAAATTATTTTTCAGACTTATTTTTATCCTCAGATTAGTGACTTCCTTCATCTTACTAACCCTTGGGACAACAGCTCATAACTACTTATTACTAGTTCATTTAAGAAAACTTCTAATTTTCTTGGTTTTCTTAAACTATTTCTATCTTTCATATATAATTTTTTTTCACTTTCTATTCTTTTATTATCAATTTTTTGTGTGCTTATATATAGTATAATGCAAAGTATGTGAAAATAAGCACAAACCTCCCCCAAACTAGTTTTCAACAGTGTCCTCACTGTTGCTATCTGCTGGATCACTGTTCATATCAGATTTTTGCATTTTTATACCGCCCAATTTTTATCACATTGCATATTGATAGGTACTCTTGAGCCGTGTTTGCTAGTCAATTGCAGGATACAGGTTCTCGGCTATAAACGGTGAAATCCATGGAAAAACACGACAAAATCCGGGTTCCTGCCAACCACAGATAAAACATGGGTCTCCGCTCTTTATCCGTCTGTTGCCACACACCAGTTTAGGAGACAAAATGGCAAATCGATTGTCACCTTCATCCACAAGGCTCAATGGCAACACAAGATCCAAGAAATCTACGCGGAGCTCAAGAAAATCATGACAAAAGATACACATCCAATCACCTTTTGATCAACAGAAATTCTGGAAAAATCGTGAAGAAAATCTGAGAAAAGATATATACCAGACTCATGGGCACAGCAAACCAGGGAACCCTACAAAAATTGGTCACCTAACTCCACTAAAGGGCCGCGGTTCTGCGGCATAAGCTGGCTTAGGCCGCGGATCCGCGACCGTATAGTGGCGGCAGTTGACCAATTTTTGAGGGTGTTTTTGTCTTTCCATGTTAGTTCTGAATGTTGCCCTAGGTTTTCATTTTCCAGCCTATAAATACCCCAGAACCTTGTGAAGGAGGGGGTGCATAATCTTGTATTTTATTTTCTAGGTTTTAGTTGCTGTTCTTTTTCCTCCTCTCATCTCTTCTCCATTAAAATCTTATAGTGAGCTTTTGTGAGTGAAGAATGATGAATAAAGAAGATCCTTTTACTTATCATGCTTGTCTTGTTCTCTTATAATTTCTTGTAATTTTAATTTATAACTTAGTTGTTGTTATTTCTTGTTGTTTCTTTCTTTTCTCTTTTCCTTTATCATTAAAACAACCATGATGCTTACGCTTGATCCTTGCCAAGGTGAGGTCGCAAATAGTTAGTTGTTATCTTCTAATCTCCTTCTTTCTATCTTCCTCTTTTGTTTTGTTTTCTTTTCATTATGATGTGTGAGTAGTTTCATACTTGTTAGGGTAGGATAAGGAAAGTTTGAGAGAAGGAAATCTCTCTCACTCTTTCCTTGCTCAACAGCTTAAAATCAACTCCCGTTAATTGAACCACAATCCGCTCCTTACGGTACCCTATCCTACATGATAGTGGTGATTCCGTAGTGAGACCGGTTGTGGTTGAATTAACCGGAGGTTATGGCTAAGAGCCAAGAACGGACGGACAAGCACCAAAAGGAAGAACTTAAGCGTTGGAAAGCCTAGCTTATACTCGCAAGTTCCTTCCTAGTCGTGCTAATCCCCGTTGTTGCCGATTACCGTAACACTGATATTAAGAGTGGCAACGAAAGAAGTGAGCGATTCCTAACTCAAACTAACCTAATCCTAACCCTAACAAGCTCTCTTTACATATCATTTTAACACTTAGATAATCACAAACAAATCTGGACTCTCGGACTTAACTCCTTAAAACACATAGAAAAAGATTCCCATCTCCCTGCGGACGACCCGTACTCAACCGGCTAGCTACGAGCGAAACCGTCTTGATTGCGGTGATTAGCTAAAACTTGAACACGCAGAATCCCTAACAATCAATCACAAAAACCTGTAAGCTTGGGAGGACATTATTAATGGGGGAAAGAATATATGAAAGTGAAAATCCTCCCCCAAACTTATTTTTGGCTCACAAATTTGAGAACAAAAGTTATGTTCAAGAGCCAAAAATATACCCCCCTCAAACATGAGTTAGACAATACGAAGTATTTTAAGAGGGGGTGAGTCATTTGGTCAAAGTAAGACTTTACAAAGACAAAAAGTTAACACCAACCATTCAAAGATTTTATCAGTATAGCGTATAGGTTGGTGGAAGAATGTGTTGTATCGAGTCAAGAAAAAATGGGGAAGGGATAAGAGGTGGTCTGGAAAGGGTTTGAAATTAGAGAAAATAAAGAATGTGGATGAATGCGAATGATTAGGAAGAAGGAATGGTGACGGTTCAA